>JAUMJJ010000079.1:27842500-29042500 GCA_033556795.1 Tapera naevia | reverse complement strand
CGTTCAGATTGAGACTCTTTCCATTTGCCTTTGACATTTGGGTCACAGGAAGTAAATTATCATAAACTTATATTTACTACTTTGTGGAAAAAGTATACAGGAAAGAACTCCATTAATTATTGTCAATTAGAATCCTGGACATATTATACCTATTATTTTCCAGCAATTCACTTTAGTAAGCAAAAATAATAGAGACCATTAATACTGCTTGAAAGTAAACTCTCCATCAGCAATCCCTAAAAGCCCTGGTCTAAAGAAATTATATATATAAGATGAATGATGCACTATTACTAGAAATTGTTATTTCAAATTTCCCAGGCTAGTAGGTAACCCCTGGTCTAAAGAAATTATATATATAAGATGAATGATGCACTATTACTAGAAATTGTTATTTCAAGTTTCCCAAGCTAGTAGGTAACCCACCTTTATGGAATAAGAAGCTGACTTCCAATCCATTCTACTCCAGAGCTTTTTTACTGTTAACTATCAAGTTATGTCAGCATTGATTCCATGGTACCTGTATGGTTCCATCTGTTCTTTATTACTGACAAATGGAAATCTAAAATTACATTAATGACTCAAGTACACTAGATTTATAACAACCTTAGAGGTCTCACTTCTAGCTAACAAACCCCCTGAATGGCACAAGTTTTTGTGATTTAGAAACAGTCCAGCAGTTCAAAGAAATTAGACCCTTTCCGAGAAAGAGTAGAGGATATAGGTGGAAAACACTTGAAAGTCTGTTGTTTTCAGGCTATTTTGGCATTCTGCCTCTGTGCTTTATTTTGTGAGCTTTTTGATCACTGTCTGAGTGTGAAGCTTTTGTTTTCCTGAAAAAATTGTCACACAAATATAGGTATTACAGATGAAATAAACCTATTAGATCATCTTATCCCTCTCCATGTCAGTTCAAGATCATTGCCTATGGTAAATTACCTAGTGCAGGCTAAGATGAAAAAACCTCAATTTTGTAAAAAAAAACAACCAAAGTAAACCACCATCAACCCTCTCCCTCCATAGGTATCAACATTTATTTTCATTCTGAATCAGAAGATCATTTGAAACTCTGAGAGAGCAAAAGAGAGAGAGCTCAATAAAAGAAGTTTCAACAGCGTGAAAACTCACTGGGAATCTGGAAACCTTGAATTCCCGTTTGTTATGCTGGAGGGATTTGAATGACCTTTCCCACATCCTGCTGAAATAAGAAGGCTGTTAATAAATCTGAAGAACCATGTCTCCCTTAAAACACTCTTCTACATTTGAAAAGGCAGTACAGTTTAAGATTATTTTTTTTTTATTCCAGTTTAATCTTTTTAACATTAATTTGCACTGCATGCTATTAGATCGTGGTTGCAGACTAAGACCACCTTAAATAATTCCTCTATATCCTTGATGTTTATAGCCTTCAAAAATATGTAGACAGTTAAAATGTCCCTTTCCCCTCCCCTCTCCAGTCATTGCTTAGCAAGTTATACATATTTATTTCTTTTAATCTTTCACTGTAAGTCAATCATTTCAGTCCCTTAATAATTTATGTTGTTTTTCCTTGAATTTCCTCCAACGTGTCAAGATTTTTTCTAGTACTATGAGGCCTGCATGCTTTATTGTAGACATATACTCAACAGTTGACACGAAGAGAGATAGAAGAAGGGAAATATCAGTAGCTATGTTTGCTTCTTTATGTATTTTGTATGCTTGAAGTTTGCGTTTTTTTTAGAAACAAACCTTGCTATTTCTCTTCTTATGCTGAGTGTACATACTATACCTATGTACACATACATATAATGAAATTATGAAAATTATTTAAAATCATGCCCTTCTGAAACATCACCTGACATCAAAAGACAGAAAAACAAAGCTACAAACCAAAACTCTGTCAGATATCTGACAGCTGTACCTCTAAATGCAGAATTCTCCTCTCCATGATGGTGATCTTGCAAGCATTCAAATATGCCCATAAGTGAACATGGTTTATTGGTTTCGAGTCTTGGAAGGTGATATGTATACATAGTAATTTGAGATGGTCCAGACATAGCAAAATGAAACATGCTCTATGGAAGACAGTTCTTAGGCTGTATGAGGGATTTAATATGGTGTTTAATTTCACAAGGTGTTTTTGCAGGTCTATGTTTATCATAGAATCATAGACTCATAGAATCATAAGGTTGAAAAAGACCTCTGAGATCACCAAGTCCAACCATACCTGTCCCCTTACTAAATCATATCCCTAAGAAAATCATCTACCTGCCTTTTAAACACCTCCAGGGATGGCGACTCAACCTCCCTGAGCAGCTGTGCCAGTGCCTGACCACCCTTTCAGTGAAAAATTTTTTCCTGACATCCAGTCTAAACCTCCCCTGGTGCAACTTGTGGCCATTTCCTCTCGTCCTATCACCTGTCACTTGCGAGAAGAGACCAGTGCCCACCTCACCACAACCTCCTTTCAGGCAGTCGTAGACAGCGATGAGGTCTCCCCTCAGCCTCCTCTTCTCCAAGCTAAACAGCCCCAGTTCCCTCAGCCACTCCTCGCAGTACTTGTTCTACATTCCCCTCGCTAGTTTTGTTGCTCTTCTCTGGATGCACTCCAACACCTCAACGTCCTTGATGTTGGTTCTGATGGAAAGGAAGTCCCTCGCATCCAGGAGACTAGCCAGACCTTAAGGAGGCTTACCAAGTAAGTCTGGGATCAATACAAAATCAAACTCCTCACCAGATCAGATAAAAGCTATCTAGAGCTGGCCATGCTGCTGGAACAGTGTGAGATTTAGTCGTTAGTGATCACATCATCAGCTGGGAACACATCTCTGAGGATCCTAATGTCTTCTTGGATAATAAGACACAGGCACCACTGAAGAAACATTTTAACATGCAAGGTACTGAGTCCAACAAAAGAGCTAGTGATGAGGGTCTAGCTGAGTGTGCTGGTTGATATGTTCAGATTGGTAGTCAAATGTTACCTCAATAGCTAAGATAATTAGAAACCAAAGTTGTGCAGAGTGAAGGATGTACCTGAATGAACAGTAGGAAATGACAATTTGTTCCCACTTTCAGTGTCTCCATACACGTCATTGTTCATAAAAGTAATTTAGTGGTATTTACATTAACTGCTTACTATTTGGAGGTTTTCAGTCTCAATATTTCTCCTGTTGGTTGTCTGATTTGAGTTTGGTTATTTATCTAATGATTAGATTTTAATGTTTTATTTCCCGGAGTTCAGTGATTTATTTTTCAGCAGTTTGTAGCCTATGTCCATAGAATCACAGTCAAAGAATTGAGTTCGAAGGGAGTTTTAAAGGTCATCTAATCCAACACCCTTGCAGTGAGCAGGGACACTCTCAACTAGATCTGGTTGCTTAGAGCCCCATCCAACCTGACCTTGAGTGTTTCCAGGGACAGGGCTTCTGCCGTCTCTCTGGGAAACCTGTGCCAGTGTTTTACCACCCTCATTGTAGAAAACTGCTTTCTTATACTAGTTTAAGTCTACACACTTTTAGTTTCAATTCCTTACCCCTTGTCATGTCACAACAGGCCTTACTATAAAGTTTGTCCCCATCTTACATATAAGCCTGCTTTAAGTACTGAAAGGTCCCAACAAGGTCTCCCCCAAGCCTCTAGTCTGAACAAACACAACTCAGTCTTTCCTTGTAGGTCCTTGTCTTTCTTGTGCTGAGAACTGGATGCAGTAGTCCAGATAGGATTTCACCAGAGCAGAGCAGAAGGGCAGAATCACCTCCTTCAACCTGCTATTTATACTTCTTTTGATACATCCCAGAATACAGATGGCTTTCTGGACTGCTACTGCGGCTTGTTGAGTCACGTCTAAGTTTCCATTTACTAGTACCCCCAAGTGCTCCTTGGCAAGGCTGCTCTCAATCCCTTCATCCCTCGGTCTGTATTGATATCAGGGCTGCCCTGACCCCTGTGAAGTATCTTGCACTTGGCGTCCTTCAGCCTCATGATGTTCACACAGGCCCACTTCTTGAGCTTGTCTAGGTTTCTCTGGATGGCATCTCATCCCTTAGGAATGTCAGCTGAATGAATCAGCTTGGGCCCACTGTCTATGCCATTAATGAAGGTATTAAACAATACCTTTCTGATTTTCAGATAGATTCAAGATATGCTTCCACAATGCCACTGTCCTTTTTGTATAGTAACACTACTCTTAATTTAGTGCAATCACATTTTAGTATAGTACTGCCACATGATTCTCCTAAGGCAATTCAATAGATCTGCAGCATGTATTATGTATAAAGGACATAAATATGCCTGATATTGATAGCTGTGATGCTCCACCAGTCTGTTCTGTCTATAGTCCATATTTTTAGCTTGAAGTTATATCTAACCTTGCTCTTTTTTCACCCTCGGAATATGTTCATTTATGCACTTAATCTGTTCTTTTAGCAAACCTACTGACTGGAGGAATTTATCATTTATGCACGAAAATGTCTTCTTAAACAATGTATCATATTTATAGAACACTTTACGTTTCAGAGGATTTTACAGATATTAACTAATTAATCAAAGATACCTACAAAGAATATGAACTAAAATTTTAGTCTCTCAATTTTAAAAAGACAAAACTGAACAGAGAGATTTGAGTTGCTCAAGGCAGCATTGAAAATTAGTGGCAGATTCAGAACTATCACTCACTATTTCATGGGCAATACTTCTGTGTTCAAATATTTGAGAAGCATTTCTTCATTGCACTTCAATCTCAACACCTACAAGAGTTTTCTTACAATTTATCACATCTTGTTATTTGTCAAATTATTGTAGGATTGCTGATTGACAGAAATCAAAGCTTTACATTTTGGAGAAGGAAAATTTGCAGATCTCCCTTTAAGAAGCAGAAAATTTAAATGTGAATGTGGAAGACTCCAATATACTGGATTTTAAATCTTTGGCATATATAATATGAAGTAGTTATATTTTTCTCTCTCAGAATTCGTGGGTTTATACACATTAATTTTGAAGAATGCAGGGCAGTGTGTCTGACAGTATCCAACTGGAGTAAAAATTAGCCCCTCTCTTTTGTTGATTTCCATTCTAAAGAGAAGACGACATGAATCAGAACAGTGTACAATCACTTCTTTTCCTAATGCAGTATTTGCACAAGATCGATCTCCTCATCCTTTTTAAAACAGTCACAAGCCATATATCCTCCCTTCTAGTACAAACACAGGGTCTGGCATCCTGTGGCAACTTTTCCAGCACCTAAATATGTTATACATGGAAAACATGATGTGTTTAAATATGTTATCTATTTCAATGAATAGAAATTTACTTTTGCATTGTGAGAAGAGAAATATCTCAGATTATTTCCTTACAGGTTTTGGTCCTGTTTATGGCTCATGGAAGCTATTTCCAAGCATATGAAAGGCATAAATGTGTCTGGGAATAGTCAGCAAAGATTTTGACACCATCCCACTGTATGATGAGTTATGGTTTAGATAAGAAGACTTTTAAGTTGGGTAGAAAAATGGCCGGACAGTTTTACTTAAAGATTTGTGATTAGAGGTAACTAAAGACAAACCTTCAAATTCAGGATTAAAAAGTCCAGCTTGGACCAAGCTGACAGTTCCTCATGAATTCCTACTGGATTCAATACTCTTTGTTGTCTTTACTCATGATAGCATTTAGTACTCTAGCCTGGAGAAAAGGCGGCTATGGGAATGTTGTGGTGCGACGAACGAGAACCATGCAGTAGACTGAATGTGAGTGGTAAAGCAAGTTCTGGTGTATTGCAAAGCTCATTCACGTCTATACCATAACTCATATCTACTTAACTCATGTCTACTTGTCTAACAATCATTGGCCCTTACATACACTTGTCTTATAATCATTAGCTTAGCTCTAAAGGCCCTATAATCATTAGCTTAGCTCTAGAAGTTACATTGTCATACTCCTCCTACTTGCAATCATTGGCTGAGTTCTAAAGGTACCTTAGCATGTTCCTCCTGCTTGCTCCTCCTACTTGCAGTTACTGCTATATGCTCGGGTCTGGGTCTCATTCTGGCCTACTTCCTTAAGTCGTTTATCAGTCACAAGGTCTTCTTAACCTTCTCTTGGGGATTTTCTCACTGCCTCCCTCCTTGTCAGCGTGTCTCGGCAAAATCCTCAGTACTTTTTCATCACAGCCCAGCTCAGTTGATTTCTGTCAGGGCTGATTCACAGAGCTCCTCCTTTGAGCCATGTCCACGCTCCCGCAACCATTCTCCAACAGTATGGCATATGAAATCTGACTACAATCTTCCTAAAAGGGTGTTTATAAAGGAGAGACAGACTTTCCTCTGAGCTGCACAGTGAGTAGACAAGATGCATTGGGCACAGGTTGCAAGAAGAGAATTAGTTCTACACAATGCGAGTGGTTATGAATTAAAAGAACTTGTCTAAACAGGCTGTTGAACCTTCACTCTTGGGGATTTTCTTTCTATGACAACCTGGTGATTCACTCACCTTTCAGTGGAGGGCTCGATTAATGTCTTCCAGAGGTCCCTTCCAACTTAAAGTTTACTGTAATTTTATATGTTTCTCATGTCTCCTTCATCTAAGTGACTGATTTCTAATGTTTACAATCCCAGTCTTTTAATTCTTTGTTTTCTGTCTCGTGAGCCCTCCTTGAGTCAGACGAAATATTTTTCTGTTTTGCCTGGAATATTTCTCTGGTTGAGAAGAGTGTGTGCAGTCCACAGAAGCAGACTCTTGTTCCATATTGTATTCTTTAGTCCCTCTCTGTATCTCTCATCTTTTCTGAAATCATTCCCACTCTCAGCCTGTAATCCAACTTTCTGTCCTTCATACCTCTGTTGACTTCATCAGACAATCTCCTCTGCTCATTGTGGTTATGGAGATTGCTTGCTCCACCCTCTAGACTAGTGAACTTGCTGAATATTTGTAGCTGAATTATTTTAATACATTGGGAATAAAGTGATAAAGCAGTTCCTCTTGTGCTTCGTAATGAGTACATATACTTGGAGTACCAGAAATCTGTTTACTCTTCAAAGCTTGATGAGGAATTAACCAACAGTTGACATCTCTACCACAAGAGAATAACAGTCGTGGTGTAATTAGTTGCTGAGGTGGACAACAAGCAACCAATTTATTCCTCAGAAAAGTAAGAAGAAACAATGGGTGAGTCTGTCTCCCAGAACTATCTGAGGCAGAGCATTGCTTGTGGCACCGTAATCAAGCCCATAGGAAAAGGAAAAAAAACCCAAACATCTGCATGACTTTATAACTGTGAAGGGAGTCACTATGTGATCTGATACTTCATAACCTCTTTGTGGAGGAATTACTTTATGAATGAATGCATTATATTTTTGTCACACACTGAATTTTTTCAGGCAATTAACCACTGGAAAAAAAAAGGAAATTAAAATCAATTGCCTTATTTTGGTTTGAATGTGATTAACTGAAAAGACTATATAGTATCAAGTATATTAATAAAAATATCCTATGAATATTTACCAGGCATACTTAATCAACTGAGAATACATGGCAGTCAATGAATCAGGCTTTTTCTGAGACCTCAGGTACTCCTAGAATAATGTGCTTAAGCAGGCTGAACTATTGAATTGTTCTGTTGTGACAGCTATTAGACTATCATGAAAATCTAGGATCTCCATATCCACAATAGATGGTGAATCTGAAAAGAAACTTCATGGTCTACTGAGTATATTAAACAAATCTGGAAATGTTCTAAACATCTTTATAGGTATCATGGACAATAAAGGTTTCCTTACAACCTGGAGTATAACACACACATACACACATATATGCTCTACTGATTCTGGTACCAGGTCATCATGTAGTTCAAAAACCCTCTGTGTCCTTTTGGATGTTTAACACTTCCCAATTACCTATTTATGTCTAACATAGAAAAATTTGAAGCTGTTATATGACCTGCAAACTTGAAATCTTATCACTGAGATAAATTCATGGTCCTCATCAAGTCGTTTAAACTTAAGAATGTAATAGTTGGTGATTGCACAGTTGAGTACGGTTCTATGAAAGGAAGGGAAATATAAGTAAGCCTGAAGATCTTGTTGCTTCAGAACTTGATGCTGAATAACCCGATGAGGCCTTACACAAGTTACACCAACCCTCAGTGTTTAAATATAGTCTAGGTTTTAATGGCAGTTATAGGTCATTATGTTATGACAACATGGTGGATCTCTGCATTAAAATTTGCTTATTCTTTGGCTTTGACATTCACACCAGCTGGGGCTGAGTGACTTTTATAAACAAACTCCAGCTGTGACAACTTTGGATGAGAGAGGATTCTCCCACCTTAACACATCTTTGACTCCTCTGATCAAGATGGCTCATAGATCTCTTCAAATAACTGAATCTTTTCCTAATTAATTTTTTGTTAGAGCTTTGCCTTATGTGCCATGGTTTCCTCACTTATGCTATAAGGAATATATATATTTTTTTCACAGTTACATAATATTATGACTGATGGGATAAAGATCAGATTTATTAAACTGACAGATAAAAGATTTGTCCCAGTGAGTTCTTGCCTGGAGCAACAATAAAAATTTATGTCATTCAGTCACAAAATGGATATATACATATGCACAATTAAATGTTTTCATCATAAATACCCTTCAAACAGCTTTATGGCAATGAATTTCAAAACTGCTAAGGAAGAGAGAGAGGAAAAAGCATTATCCTCTCTTGAAGAGCTAGCAAAGAAGCAAAGAGCTTCATGAATTATGAGATTGTATCATCACAGGTGCATAATAATTTCCATTTATTTCAGCTGCAGACATTGAGAAGGCATTCAATTCATACATGATCCCAAATGTGTACTTTTTGCCAGATTGCAGCAGTATTCTCCTATGCTGATGCAAACAAGGAAACAAGCAGTCCATCAAAAACAACATACACCAACCCCCTCAAAAAAACCCAACAAAAAAGAAAATTAATAAAAGCCTATTTAGAAACACAAATCATTTTTGCTACCTACAGTCAGGTGCACTTTTTACAATTACTACAGATAATAACATCAGTACCTGATACCTAATACCTGATACTTGGATACTGTAACCCAAATTCTAACTTTCAGAATGACCTTTCCTAATTCTCATTTGCCTCAGAATATTTTGCTTCTACATAACTAGTTACAGATATCTCATGAGAATACTGGAGGTATTGGTAGGAATCCTTTGATAAAAGGGTATTTGCAGAAAAAAAAGATTTGGAGATAGTAAAATTCCCATGGGAACCTCAGAATTAACTTATGAATTCAGAAACAGAATTAAATTTAATGAGATTTAGCTGCTGAAAGCTAGGTAGCAATAAAGTGCCATTATCTTTTTGGAAAGCTTTCTCAAGTCATAGAATCACTGAAAAACGGGGCTGAAAAGGAATTCAAAGGATCATCCAGGGAAGACAGGAACTCAAGGCAAGATAAGTTATTCCTGTTTCTTTTTGATAGGTACTTCCAAGCTTTCTGTAAGATACCCAATGACGGAAACACCACAAGTTCCCAAGGCAATCAATATTAATATTACATTTTTGCCTGATGTCCAGTCTAAATTTTTATCCATTCTCCTTGTCTCCATGGATATTAAGCACAGGTTATTTCTCCAGCAGTTATTTCAACAGCTTTCTATCGTATACCTGAATCTTTTTGTAGCTTGAAGAAACTTGTTGATTTTTGCTGTTTTGTTGTTTGTGTGTTTTCTAGATATGTCCTTTGCTTGTCTCTTTAATTAGGCCAACTTATTGAAATGCAATGCTGGAAACCAGCTAGCGCTCAGTCTGAAGTGTTCTCGGTGATTAGACAGATTTAAACACTGCTTCCTGACTCTTGCTTTATATTAGACCTATACTGTAGTTTGTAAATGCTAATAGAGCATTTACTGTCTGCTGTCATATGATGACTGCTTCCCTCTTATAGCCTTCAGATGTTCCTTAAAGAACTGTTGACTAATTAGCCATTCACTATTCTTTATTTGCCCTCCTTTTCTGCCTGAAAATTGAATGTTAAAATTCGTCCCACCATTTACCCGCCCCTCCCCCCCACACACACCCAGCCTGGCATGGGTTAAAATGTCTCAAAACAGGTGATTCTGGAATGTGACCTCCACCAGTGGACAAGCTGGGCAGGTTTACACGGGGTAGTGCTGAAGGGCATGTCTCAATCTGTTACCTCATATGCCACCTGAAACCTCCTCCCTCCCCAGCTTATTTCTTCAGTTTGAAAAGATAATTTTCAACTGCAGCTTTACCTGAAACCTAATCAGAGTCCTTCTCAACATCTTACATCTGTATACTCAGTAAGCAGGCTCGCTTTTTATATGATCCAAGTTGGTAGTTGTTGTAGTTTGAGTTAAATTAGAGTCAGTTTTTTTACTCTAACTCAGTCACATCTAAGTAAGTTCATTTTTCAAAAGCTAAATGCAGGTTTTCCAGACAGTTTCTCTGTAGAAGTGATCAACATGGGGCATTGCTATACAGAAAGACCAATGTTTATATTTATTCCTCTAGTAACCAAGGCCATTCTCCAGCTAGCAAAAAAGACCACATCTGCAGGGAGAGGTGGACAGGATAGGACTGGAAACTGACCAACAGAATATTCCATCCCATATGCATCATACTTGGTGTAAAACTGAGAGATCATGAGGGTCTTGTTCACTTCTGCGATGGCTGATGTCCAGTGAGGCCCTTGTCTATTTGGTTGCTCCTGATTCCAGATCTGTGTGATCCTGAATCCAGTTCCTGAGACCAGCTCTCTCCTAGCCATGGACTCAGTCCTTCCTGTCTGCTCTACAGTATTTGTGGTGATGTACAGTCAGAGAGGCATGGGGTGGGAGAACAATCTCATATACTTGTATATATTTCACTACTTTTTAATTATTTTCATCATATTATTAGTAGCAGTATCATTTCATTAAAGCTGTAGTTTTACCCACTAGCCTTTTCGTCTCTTTTTGACTCTCCCCTTCCCCTGGGGGTGGAGGAAGGGGGGAACTGGGAGTTCAACTGCATCGTTTTAGCTGCCAAAATTAGCCAAGTTAGGGCTAAACCATGGCAGTAGTTCTGATACTGAATTCCATAACATCCTTGAGGTATCCAGTCAAGACTGATGTTAAGTCTCATATTGCCTGACTTATTCCGTTTGTCCTACATGGCCTCTAAGAGAGAACAACAAATGGGAATCAGACCTGTTTGCTCAGAACTACACTCCTCCTCGAGCTGACTTTACAAGTTTGTTTCACAGCATGGTTATGTGGTTGAAGGCACTCACCAGCTGCTTTCATTTGTTGATCAAAGTTCTCTACTCCGTCACAGTTCTCTCTTGTTTAATTCATTTCATGTTTCCCAGGGATAATAAATATAGAGCATGTGTATCTTTTTAAAAAAATGAATGGAAAATCATCACTATTTTTCATATAGAAACTTTTTCCCCAAAGGTGCTGGATTGTCTGTGGGGATCCCAGATATTTCCTTTGGACTGGCTTTTTCTAAAGAAAGAAACCTGTCTATTTTTTGTGATGGCACAAGATATATTGTATTTACTTGGTAATTTCACATGATTTGTTTAAACAGAGGATGCAATTTTCTTTGAAATGAATCCCCTCAACAGCATAGGCTTTTAAAAAAGATTATTATCTGCCTAGCCTTTACCTATGATCATCACTAGACACCATTTCTTCCAGGGTCTGGTGAAAGCAAGACAAAATCAATTTGATTTACCTTCATCATTGTAAAACATGCATCCAGGATGACAGAAAAGAAAGGATGCTAGTTTTGATTTTGGTGTAAATGTTGTTTTTTAAGGAGATGAAGACACGTTTTTTGGACTATTATTTATTCTACCTTCAGGAAGGTGTCAGCTATTTTAAAGGTATTTTTTTCTTTGGAAAAGATAAAAGCAGTTATGTCTGGTCAACAGCCATCCTAAATTTCAGTTTTGATGTGTTCTATTTGGTTATTTATTAAATATGAGGACCTGTTTACCGAACAAGATGTCCAAGCTTTGTTGATTGTAATACTGGAAATATTAACTTCTAGGTGAATAAGAAGATGCTTATGAATTCTCAAACACATAAGGTATTACATTCTGTTCATGTTTTTTCTTCCTAAAAGCGTATCATCCTTTGCCAGTTTCTAAGCTAAAACATTTTGATGCTGTAAATCTCTCAGAGTCAAAATGATTTGCAAAAAATGGAGGAGCTCTATAATGGTTTCAAAATTACATTGAAAAAAAGCAGAGTAGTTGGGGTTTTTTTACTTAAAATTGAATTTGAATATTTAGGGTTGCACACCATAATATTTATTTTCTTGGGTTCGACATCTTTTAGCCAAGAAAACAAGGAATAATGCTGAGTAAATGAATGATGTATCCTCATTGGGTATTTTTGTGGAAGATAGGTGCTTTTACTCTTTTTAGTCATAAGACAGGAAAGTAAGGAGGATAAGGTAGAAGTCATAGCTTCTTAAGAGGAATTTCAAAGGCTGGAAATAGACAGCAGTATAAAATTCATACACGATATCAAGTCTAATAACTCCTCCAGAAGGCTGTTGTTCGTTAATTCTTCCCTGTGTTACTGGTAGTAGTACAAGTGGATCTTTGTCTCACTCCACTGGCTGTATTAAGTGTACTGCTACTTCATATACTTAACTTCTTAATATATTTCAAATTCCAACACACCAGGTTTGGTGACTGCAAGTAGATTGCAGTTGTAATGCTGTCTTCTATGATAACTACAGCTGTTGAGGTTTATACCACAAATTTTGCCATTTCGGAATAGTTTTACCTTCTAGCAACAGTGTTCAAACTCTCTTAAGTTTGCGTGTTTTTTTTTTCTTTTACCTAAATAAGATCTTTTACTAGAAAAGTAATGAAGAATGACACTGTCCTGTTGCGCCACTTCAGCTTCTTTTGTTGTGGATTTTATTAAGTTTTTTTTTGTAAAATGAAACGTTAGGATTATCAAAACATTCCTACACTTTCAACAGATAAGGTCAAGTGTCTTATTTTGAATGACTGATAAAGATGCAGCCCTAATTTAATTATGTCTGGTCAAGGGTTCTGAGGAACTATTAGTAAGGAAGCAGGTTTTAAATTCATTATTTTGGCATAGTTCCAGTTGCTTACATTCACCTGAACCAAAATAATCTTAGAAGATACATTTTTGATTGACATAGTCACATATTTGTGTATCAAAAGAGCATTCATGGAATACCGGTTGCTCCAAGTTGATGGGTTAAAGGGTAAATATGCAGTTCTTATTAATGGGCGGCTAATGACATAATTTTAAGAAGTATTTTGATTAGAGTTGGTAATGAAACCAAATTACCTCAAATACAAGAGGTAATTCTGCTGTCTTTCAAGAAACACCATTAGCAAGCCAAAAAAAATAAGGTATTTTCCAGAAAAAATAATTTGTTGGGATTTTTTTTCCCTAAGGTCAAGAAACCTAAACATAGTGAGTGTTGCAAGAGTACCCCAAGTGGCATGAAATATTACTTTGAAAAGAAAATAGTGTGGGCTCTCCCTGCCTTTATAAATAAATGATAACCACTTTTTTGGGTTTTGTTTTTGTTATTTGCATTTTGATTTTGCCTCTTATTGTTTATGTGTTTGATTGTTTCTTTGAAAAGGAGCTGCGGCCTTTACTGTAAAGAAAAGTTTCCATTTTTCATTAAAGTATCTTAATGTTCATTCCCTTTTAAAGAGGTACTGATAATTAATTGAACCACTTTTACCACTTATTAAGACTGGTGATCCACATGGCAATTCCATATTAAACAATTCACAACTTTAGACCAGATAACCACTGAAAATTAATCATTCATGGCATGCTGAACTGGCTGAACTGAACAACTCTTTGAATCTCTAAAACAGATCACCAGTCTATTAGACTTATACACTGTAATTATGTTATATATAACAGTATAATTTATAAGTTTTAAATTAGATCAACCATCTATTAGACCTTATAAAAATGAAAACCTATTCATCAGATTAAAAAGTAATAAAAAAAGAAATTAACCAAATCTGGAATTTACCTCCCTACTAAAGAGGGCAATTAAGGTTTTAGCCTTTTGAGGGCTGGTGCCATCTCCTCTGATCTTTACAGTCAATTGGATGGATTTGTCCTACTTTAATTCTGGTATCAGTCACAGTGATAATAAATAATAATCATGTATAATTGTGGTTCATTTAAGTTTCTCCTGTTTTGCACACGTAAAAGTGGCAGTTGAATAAGCTATGATGATCTTTTCACACAAAATCAGAATAAGAATTCCAACACATACCTTTCAATATAAGGTAGATAGATCCAACATGAGAAAACTGTCAGACTAATATTCAGGTTTTTTGGAAGAGAAAACTTTTTGCTTTGGTCAAGTGAAAACCCAGCTTTTCTGGATGACTTGAACTTTAGATTTTGAAACATCAAGTTAAGCTGCCAAATACTGAAATACGAAAGTGGATCAAAATGTAAGTGCAAAGCTGGAACTGTGTCTCTCAGAGAATGCCTGAAAAAAATTGTCTAATGCATTCTAGATAATATTTTTACTTTTCTGTTGCTATTTTTTAATATTTGTAGACTGTCACCTCAAATATCTCAAAATACTTAGCTAACTTACTCTTTTTATTTCTAGATTTGTGGGATTTCAAGCCCCTAGTTATTGGAATGGGAATTTCTTTTCTTTTACACAAACATCATAGAAGTGGACACCATTTGCTCATGACTGTGTCTTATTCTTATTCTTATTCTTCTCTATGAGAAAAGTTTCTGTTCTCGACCTCTACCTTCAAAAATAGAAAGGAGTAATTGAAGATCCTGAATGTAGTGTCTGTTGACCTCAGCCTGTAACACCACATCTGAGAAAGGATATTCTCCTGTGTCCCAGTGAGTCTTGAGAAGGGTCCATCAGCACTGACATCAGTGATGGCGGTGAGGCGCTGGAACAAGTTGTGTATACCTCATCCATGGACCTATTCAAGGCCAGGTTGAATGTCTTCGAGCAACCAGGTCTAGTGGAGTGTGTCCCTGCCCATAGCAGGGCCAACTGCCTCTCTTCAGGGCATTTGGAACTAGATAATCTTTAAGATCTCTTCCAACCCAAACCATTTTATGATTCTATTCTCCATGAGAATTAAACATCTAATATTTGACACCCGTAGAGAATTAAACCTCCTTGAGCCACAGAATCCACCTCTTAAACATAAATGCAGTGAAACCCAAGTGTAATCTCATAAATATCTCCTTGTCATGACAATATACTGTTAAATACTCTTTCTAGCTTGTTTCCCCTCTTGCTTATCAGGATAAGGACTCAAGCAGCATTCTTGCATTAATGCAACAAGTGTTTGGTGATAGCTGTGTGTATGGGAATGTTTATTTCTTACAGCATTTATCTGAAAACAGTGCTGACAGGATAGTTCCTCATATACTTAAAACAGCCCCTGGGTAAACAACTTTGCTGTCTAAAAGATCACACATGCATATATTTCATAGGTTGGAAGTTGTATGTTTAATCTTGAGAGCTCATGTTGTTTTCACCTAAATTTGTCATGTGAATTTGAAATGTAACAATCTGTGTCACCTTGGGATGTTTGTATTGAGATGTTTTATTGAAACCCTATTCTGACAGGGAAGAGATGAAGTATCTCACATTCATAGATTTTCTAGTCACGAGGAATTCTAAAATCAGTTAATGTGTCTTCCTGTGCATAACACAGGACCTGCTTAAAATGAGGAGTTATAACTTGGGCAGAGTGCCTTATCTGGCATTGGTTTAAACTTGGCAGTGATTTGACCCTCATGCAGCCAGACATTTTGCTGGAAGTGCTATAAATATATATTGTTTGGAATCGAGACTGACAATATTCAATCACTTTTATAGTTGATAGTGAAATATGGTTGCTGTCTTCTCAGATGATAATGTAGCACTTGAATGACCTAATATTTAAATATGTTGAACTCAACCTGATATCTAGGTTACTTTAAGGATTTTATATTAATCATTATTTTTGTGGGGTTTTATACATGATTTATGATTTTTCTAGTAATATAGATTAGTTAATAAAATACATAGAGCAATAAATTTATATTTTCTGTAAATTTCTATGCAGGATCTGGAGTTTG
Organism: Tapera naevia; assembly: GCA_033556795.1. Lineage (NCBI taxonomy): Eukaryota > Metazoa > Chordata > Aves > Cuculiformes > Neomorphidae > Tapera > Tapera naevia. Next base: position 29,026,388 of record JAUMJJ010000079.1, on the reverse strand, counting down.
GAATCTAACAGATCCCTTAGACAAGAGAGCAATCTGTGACTCACTTAGGACCTATAAGGACTGTCCTAATAGGTATTCCCAGTTATACCTATGTTAGAATTTTAAGGACAAATGTCTTACATTGATCACTTTTTCAAATGATCTGGGTATTTGTTGTCAGTTTAAAGATTGTAGATCTCAAAACAGGACACTCAATTGTCATATTTTTATCATTCCACATCGTATTTATCTGTTTAAAACTGATTTTAGATTTCCTTTTTTCCATTCTTTTTTTATAAAGTCTCACATCCCCTGTTTTAAGTGGTCATGCTGCTCATTAAAGACTCCATTCTTGATTAATTCCTTGTTTAACACAATATATTCTCATCCTGACTCAGGTCTCCAAGCAGTAGTTGAACTGCATCATACACCATATTATAAACGAGTAGCAACATGTCAACAAAGCAACAGGAGATGCCTACACAATCCAAGCAAATATATTTTAAAGTATATGTCACTTTTAATAAGTACCTATATATTAATACAAAAACTCTTTCTTCTCCAAACACGCTACTTATTGCCTAGAAAGGTTGCTGAGAGAGGCAGTACAGTTTCCATCATTGGAAATGTTCAAAGCTCTGCTGGAAGAAGTACTGAGCAATAAAGTCTGATCTCATAGCTGAGCCTGCTTTGAACAGCAGATTGTACCAGAGACTTCCTAAGGTCTCTTTTAACCTGGATTATTCTGTAATTGTCTGTCCTTCTCCAAATACTGCCTATGTCTTTTTTTTTGTTACATTCTATGTAGCATTACATACAAATTGTTTATGGCTAACCTAAAAACTAAAACTAGCTGTCCATTAAAGCATCTAGACATTACTAAAACCCCCGGATATTTTAATTCAACAATAAGAATAGTATTAAACTTACTTCTCTTTGATGACTAAAATGTAGATATCTGTTATAAACTAGTTATTCTATTATAAATGGATTTTCTAATATTAAAACCACTAACTTAAAATACCAAATCTCCTGAGCAGTCAAGTGAAAAGAACCAGCATTTTCAGACAGCAATTTGTTCCATCTTTAAAACAGAATCTATGACAAGTGGGAATTAAAGACTTTTGGAGAGGCCTGTGTTTCCCTCTTGAGAGACGGTCCTTTCTCACCTGAGAGACATTCCTTATAGAACCTCTGAAACTGGATGACTTTGGTTTGTCCATTTGTGCTCAGCACTCGTAAGCACACACCTCAAAGACAGTGTTCAGTTTTGGGCCCCTCAGTACAAGAAAGACATCAAGCTGCTCGAGTATGTCCAAAGAAGAGCAATGAAGTTGGTGAAGAATCTGGAGCACAAGTCCTACTGGGAGCTGCTGAGGAAACTGAAGTTGTTTAATGTGGAGAAAAGGAGGCTGAGAGGAAACCTTATCACTCTTCACAGCTATGTGAAAGGAGGTTATGGTGAGGTGGGTGTTGATCTCTTTTCCTAAGTAACAAGTAATAGGACAAGAGGAAATGGCCTCAAATTGCATCAAAGGAGATTTAGATTGGATATTAGACAAAATAACTTCACTGAAAGAGTGGTCAATCATTGGAAAAGGTCCAGGAAAGTGGTGGAGTCATCATCCCTGGAGATATTTAAAAAATATGTGATGCTAGGGGACATGGTTTAGTGGTGGACTTGGAATGCTAAGTTTACAGTGGGATTTGATGATCTTAAGGGTCTTTCCCAACATAAATGATTCTATAACTTATTTCAATACATAACCAATTTTTGTGCTGTGCAATGTAGTAAGTCACTGGTTATTTTGTACATTCAAGCTTGTTTCCCTTTTGTTGATCTTGTATTTATTTTTCTCATCTGTGTGTGCTTATACTTCTTTCTGCCTGACACCAATTGTGAATCAGCTGGTTTTTAATACTCTTTTTTTTCAACTCTGTTCTGTCTTCTTAGTGGTTCTAAGGTGTGTATTATTATGGGATTATTATGATAATGATAGGATACTTACCACATTCTCTTTGTCCTTCTATTTGTTCCCTGTTTGCATATATTTTACCTTTCTGTATTTCGTCTCTGTGTGATTTTCAAATATTATTACACAACCCCATTACTTTTCATTATGAGAGATGAATTTTTAAAGTTACAGAATCTTTGTATTATAACCATGATATATCAAATATCACAAGATAATCTAATTATTGTAGACATTGTATTTGTGTATATTTAAGCATTTAAGCAACTGGCATCTTAGTGGTATCAAAGCTTTCCTTTTGGAGATTTAATGATGCTCTCTTGTCTGAGTTTTTTACTCTTCCATTCTAATGCGTCCTTCTGTTTTATGTTTGCTTTTGATTGGTAAACCCATGTAGACCTAAAACACCCACTAAAATAGCTGTCCCGTAAGTTCAATATCTTACTCTTTTATCTCCATTAGCAAGATTTTGGTATTTTGCATAATATTTGTAGATTCTGATACCGCTTACTGTATACTTTCTGTTCACGACTGTTCATTATTCCAATAGGTCTATAAAGATAACAATAGTGAAAGTGGCAAGAAAATAAAAGCTCATTATCTTCACAGATTGCTAATACTAATAGTAAAGCTTTATCAGATCCCACAAATCCTCATCACTTTCTTTTTTTCTTTAGTAATTCAGTCATTGGAAAGAACATTCATGACTGCAGTGTAGACATCATGTTTGAAACTGCCAGTCCAGACCCATTTGATAATCAGCAGAGAAAAATAGGCATTTCTTGGCAGTAATTTATTTTGATCTAGTGTGGGTATGTGAAGGAAGGGGATAAGAATTATAATCTAGCAGTACTCATTTCTCTCCCCAGGCTACAAAGATAGTCTGGAGATCTAATTCAGTGTACAGAGGTTTGCCCTAGAAACATAATGTTAAGTGAGATGAATACCACTTCCTGTAGCAAAAGACAAAACCCCACCATACAGACTGAAAGTATTTTAGAGAAATGTCTTCGATTTGCAGAATTTCATATTTTGATAAATTATATTTTTTAAAAAAAAAAAAATTCTCCAGCTTTTTGTAGGATTCCTGAGCTTTTGGTCTGGTTAGACATGTGCATGCTCTTATGCTTTACCTTTTACAGGTAAGATGCAAAAATCAGAGAGGGAATGGGCTCTTAAAAGTTTCTGTGTTATGTAGTTTAATCATTGCAAAGTAACCTTTTGGGTGATGTTATCTAGCAATGAGAGGAGCTTTCAGCAAAATGCTACTCCCCTTTTCATAAGCAAAGGTGAAGCAGTAAGGAGATTCCTATGCAAAATGTGGTGTCTTTAAAAGGATCCTCCTGGGACACGGCATTTTGCTCTCCACTCTTTGCTGTGGTCAGTGCTTCAAAGCATAATTTATCCTTCTTTGTCTTCTTAGCCATTGGAGAACTCTCAAGGGGGTAGAATAGTCTTAGCTCAAATTATATTATCATAGAATCATAGGGCCACAGAATTATAAAATGGTTTGGGTTGCAAGGGATGTCAAAGATCATCTAGTTCCAACCCCCCTTGCCATGGGCAGGGACACCTCTTGCTGGATCGGGATGCTTAAAGCCTCATCCAGCCTTGTCTTGAACACCCCCCAGGGATGGGGCACACATGATATCTCTGGACAACCTGTGCCAGTGCCTCACCACCCTCAGAGTAAAAAATTTCTTCCTAATGTCTAATCTAAATCTCCCCTCTTTTAGCATAAAACTATAACCTCTCATCCTATCACTACAGTCCCTGATAAAAGCCCCTTCCAAGCTTTCCTATAGGTCGCCTTTAAGTACTGGAAGGCTGCTACAAGGTCTTCCTGGAGTCTTCTCCTCTTTAGGTTGAACAACCAGAAATGTCTCACTCTGTCCTTGTATGGGAGGTGGTTCAGCCCTCTGATCAGCTTTGTGGCTCTCCTCTGGACTTTTCTGAATGTTTCATGTCTTTCCTGCGCTGAGGACTCTGGAACTGAACACAGTACTCCAGCTGAGCTCTCATGAGAGCAAAGAGAGGAGCAGAATCACCTCCCTTGCCCTGCTGGTTACACTTCTTTTGATGCAGCACAGGATACGATTGTCTTTCTGGGTTGCATGCGCACATCGATGGCTCATGTTGAGCTTCTCATCCACCAGCACACCCGAGTCCTTCTCTGCAGGTCTACACTCAACCTATTCTCTGTCCAGCCTGTAATTGTGCTTGAGATTACCCCAACCCAGGTGTAGGACCTTGTGCTTGGCTCTATTGAACTTCATGAGGTTAGTACTGGCCCACTTCTCAAGCCTATCAAGGTTTAACACAGTTTGGAGATGTTGGCAAACTTGCTGAGGATGCACTCGATCCTATAGTCCATGTCTGCAACAAGACCAATGCCAATACTGACTCCTGAAGAACACCACTCGTTGCTGGTCTCCGCTCAGACATTAAGCTGTTGACCACAACTTTTTAAATGTGACCATCTAGTCAATTCTTTGTCCATTGAGTGGTCCATCTGTCAAACCCATATGTCTCCAACATAGACACCAGAATGTCGTGCGGGGCAGTGTCAAATGCTTTGCACATCTTCAGGTGAGTGATATCAGTTCTTTCCTTATCAACCAATGCTGTAGACCTGTTCTAGAAGGCTTCCAAATTTGTCTGGCAAGATTTTCCTTTAGTGAAGCCGTATTGGTAGTCACCAGTCACCTGCTTATTTTCTCTGTACCTCAGCAGACTTTCCAGGAGAACCTACTCCATAATCTTGACAGGCACAGAGGTGAGAGTGACCAGCCTGTAGTCTGTAGTCTCTGAGTCTCTTTTTTTTTTTTTTATTTTTTTTAAAAATGGGATTTATGTTTCCCCTTTTCCACTCAGTAGAAACTTCACCTGACTTCTCAAATATGATGGATAATTTCTTGGCAACATCATCCACCAGTTCCCTCAGGACCTGCAGATGCATCTTATCAGGTCTGTAGACTTCAGGTTCCATACATGGTCTTGAACCTGATCCTCTCCAACAGTGGGCCATTCTTCAGTATCCCAGTCCCTGTCTTTCCCTCTGTGACTTGGGTGGTATGGCTTGAGATCTTGACAGTGAAGAAAGAGGAAAAAATTTATCAAGTACCTCAGTGTTCTCCATATGCTGGGCAACCAAGACGCCCATTTCATTCTGGAGAGGGCCCACATTTTCCCTAGTCTTTCTTTTATCACTGACATTTTCTTGTTGTCCTTGACACCCTTGGCCAGATTTAATTCTGCTTGGGCTCTAGCTTTCCTACTCTGATCCCTGGCTGCTCAGACAATTTCTCTGTACTCCTCCTAGGCTACCTGTCCTTGCTACCACCCTTTGTAGGCTTCCTTTTTGTATTTAAGTTTTTCCCGGCGTACCTTTTTCATCCATGCAGGTCTCCTGGTATTTTTTACTAACTTCCTCTTTGTTGGGATGCAAGCAGTACTAGCAATAATATACTAGCAGTAGGTAATGTTTTGGGGTATTTTGTTGTTTGATCTCACAAATAATCAGAGACATGTACATTTACAAAACTGATATTTAGATAACATATGTATATACATTGATTTTATTTTTCATGCAAATTGTACTGGTGCATGTGCTATAGTGTTACACTGCAAAATACTAAGCTTAAGCCCTATGCATTGCTTATCTGCATTTGCTTGTTATAAACTAGAATATTGGGCTCATTTTGTAAGTGCAATATATATTCATATGCTTCAGGATTTATTAATTTTAATGCCAGAAAGGATAATTCTGATCATTAAATCTGACCTGCTGCCTAATGCATACAGAGAATTTTGCTGAGTTTCAATATTTTTTCAAATAAACAACACAAATGGGGATCCACAGAAATAAATTTGATGAGGAGCTGACTACTAGATAGATCATTTTACAGATCTTTATGCTAATGCAGATATCCCTAAACAAAACAGAGCAATTGCATACAGTTGGATCACTTATTTGGGTTATCTCCTTGAGGAGACTTTCCCTGGCCTGAGGGAGTAAAACCCCACACATCTGTCCCTGCTGCAAAGACCATTTTCCTATCAGTCACATGGGTGAGATTATGCTACAACTTTCCCTCTAATATTTTACAAAGTCCCTCTTCTGAGACACATTAAAAAAAAATAGCAGTGTTTACTTCTAGGACTGTTGTATTTTCAGTGTATCTATCTATCAATTCTGTCTAACAATTACCAGAATTCAAGCCCTTAGACTAGGCCTGTTCTTTCTGAAAGATCTCCAAAGACCAAGTACTAAGAGCCTACCTTGTCCTTCACTATGTTCATATCAGAAAATTGACTTTTATTTGCTGGAGTTTATGTCAACTACTTGACACCTACTGTGGTTACGGGGTGGGAGGGAAAGATTGCGCTAGCTCTCTGGATATTTGGAACTATCACTGAGTACTGCTAAAAGTACCTTCTTTAGGCCATGTACCCTAGACCAAACTCAAGGTTTTTATCAAACATTCAGTTACTTTCCTCTTGACAGCTAAAGTTGGAAGAACTACAGAAACAACTTCATTATTTCATTAAGAATTTCTTTATTCCAGTCTGACACAATAGCTACCAAAAAGAAAAAAAAAATCTTGCTGTTATAGTTCTTACAGCTGCTGTATGTTGTGGTATACCACACTTCTTTCCATTCACCTTGCTATCTACAAATATATTTATCTTTCCTTAGTTGTTTTGCATTTATTTCATGAGATCTCTGTGTCAAGGACCATCTTTTTCTGTTTGGCTTTTGCCTAGAATTTACAAAGAAGGTAGGGTTTTTTCTGACTGGAGACCTGAAGTAGGATCAGAATGCAAATGAATAATTCTTACAATTTTAAAATATGTGGGTTTTCTTTATCACTAGTCTTTCTATATGAGACAAGTCAAGGCTGCTTCCAAAATGGGAGCAGTAATATATATGCCCATGAGGAAGTTTTAAAAAATTTTTAAGATAATCCTAATGGAATGACATTAATACCACACAGCTAATTTATTGGTAGATTTATAAATGCATATACATATGTGTGTTTATATATATATATATAGCACCTAAGTATTTTTGGAAGGGAGTCCTAGTTTGTTCAGTGTGTACTATGGTTAAATTTTGGTCCATTAATGGCTCTGCTAGTACAAAGAAATGATAATGACTAATCATTAATTTTCATTTTCTGTCTTGAACTGTTGCACAGCAATAAGAATATGAAAAGTTAGGTTACTGTGTATTTAGCTTTTTGTCCTATGTTTCAATACGTGTTTCATAAAATAGGGTTTTTTATGTTCTTAAAGGTATCATAAGTGTTATCCCTGTCATCTGAAATCTACTCAGACTATAACCTGACACATTTAGTTGCAAGAGTCGGAAAATATTCATGACTACCAGTTTGTCATGGAAAAAGAATTGAATTATAGGCGCTTCTAAAACAGTCACGAGAGGGAGGGGCCAGCATTTTGCGAAATGTATATACTTTCTTTAAATAATGGGCATGTCAAACTGCTGTATCCAGTGAGACAAGTTATAGATAAAGAACCATCCTTTAATGTCACTGATGGTCTTGGCACATTGTGCTGGAGTCCTGATTCATTTGTGTATATGTATATATATATGTACACAGAGAGGTTAAAAACATCTACAAACATCTGTTTTAACGCAGAAGTTAAAAATTAAGTGCTTGATTAGGATTTTACTTAGCTGTTTTATTTTATGTTACCATGAATTTTCATTACCTTAGAGAACAACTGAATAACCCTCATGGTATTGCTAACAGTGGAGTAGTTTCATGTATGCATCATGTGACATGAAGATTTTGCCACAGCTTTGGTGCCCATGCACTATTGTTTTTTGTTCTTTGCATTTTGCCATTATCAGGGAGTCCAAACAGATTGTGACTTTCTTAGTTATGTGTATTATTTTAAACTATTTGCCAAATACCTTCAGCAAAACATTTTGATCTAAAAAATTAACTACAGGTGTTTTCTAGTAAACAATGTCTATGAAGTACTGTTGTAATTAGATTCGGTTTGATTTTTCTGCCAAATAGTGTGATTTTTTTTCGATGTCTTACTGTATGACACATAATTTCATTTTTGATTGGAAACCTCTTATATGCCTGAAAATAAGTTTGGCTTAATGCTCTTCTTTGTAAGCTCTTTCCATCAACATTACTTTTTGTAGGCACACTCTCTAGATTCTTATATCATTAGTAACTAGCACTTTATGCTACACCAGCCTTACTCAAGTCTGTGGGAAGGTATGTGGAATGAGATGCTTGTAATCATGGCATTTTCTGGTCTGAATAGAAACTCTGGGAGCTTTTTTCTCTGAGGTTATATAATAAGGGAGGTGGAAAGCTGGGATTTGTGTGACAAGGTGTTCAGTATCCAAATGAAGCTGACGGCGGCTTCTGTGGTGGGATACTGAGGACACATAGAATGAAAATTTTGTGGTTTCAAAATAAGAAGCATGCAGACTCCTTAAGTTTTTGAAAAAAACTTGTTTGTTGGATGCATATGTTCATATAAACTTGTATGATAACATCCACAGATGAGCTTGGAAGAATCGTTGCACTGATGGTCTTTGTCTTATTCCTTCTGCTCATCAGGAGCCCTTAAGTATTAAATGAGATACAAAGTCCCAATCAGATTCACAATAGCTTTATTTTATCTTTACTGACCTATAATAGAAAGGCAGAAGTGACAAATATAATATTTAAAAACATTGCTGTACTCGGTAGCAACCATATTGATTTAATTCATCTCACTAGGGTACTACTATAACGACACAAAAAGTGTTGGAAAGTTCAGAGGCATTAATCTTCTTATCTGTGCGCAGAAACTCACTCTGAAAAGATAGATGAAGGAGAGCTGATGAATACTGCTTCATTAGGAGAATTTTAAAATGTAATTTGTCTTCATGAAAACGAGGGATTACACATTTCCAGCTTTCTTCTGGGCCTGTTAGAAATATTTTTAAGCGATAGGCTTTGATGCAGAATAGTCTTTATGGTAGGACAGTAATTATTGTAGAAGGGATGTATATCCTGGTCAATCTGTTTGTGAATCATAGCAGTGGAAAATCTTAGAACTGCAGATTAAAATTTCCTAAATATTATTTTGTGATATCAGAAAGAAAAATTCCCTTTAACTAACTCAGGTCTATGTTCAGTAGATTATGCAGAAGATTTTCATAGTGCTTAAGGCTAATGGTGCAGGTGATGAGCTGAAACTTGATTAATCCTCAAAATTTGCAGGAATCAAAAAGGTTTTTCCTAATAGAATACTGGATGTTAGAATAATATTCTAAAAGAATAATGGATACTTTTGCTATTACTCACACCTTAATTCCATACTGCCTTGTATTGCTAAAGAGCTTTATGACAGGACTGTGCAAAATGTTGAAAAAAAAAAGGAACTGCAAATGTGCAGAACTGACATCTGGAAACAGAGACCAAAGCCTGCCTAGGCAAACACATCTTGCTGGGATAATGAGGTTTCAAAAAACTCCATTGCCTGATCGCTCATTTCCTCCCTTATCAAGTGTAATCCTTAGACATACAGGGATCTAAAATCAAAGCCAGTGAAGCCAAAGGACAGATTTTCATTAGTACAAATATGTATTAGGCTTGAACTCACAGTAAAGTTTAGGAGCAAGAGTAGTGCCCACGTCTGGCATGATGAAAGCGCCCGCTTTTCCCCCTTTCCTGCACTTTTTTGGCTTTTCAGTCTTCTACTCAGAGGCTCCCTTTCCACATTACTCAGCCTGATCCCACTTACAATGCTCTATAAAACAGTTGCAGGTTAAGAAGAAGGGCACTACTCTGCTGGAGTGGGCTTTTATATCCCTTTTCTGCTGCTTATCTGCCTATCCATTTTTTTTCATTCACCTTTTGTATGATACTTTTTTGTATATCAGTTCACAAAACATTTTATTTTGGTCTTCTAAAATTTTAATTCCTTCTACAGAACAGGATGGTTTATTCCTTAAAAAAAAAAATACACCAGCTCTTCTTGGAATATTCCACACTCATGGTGCCTTCCCAGGGCATTCTGCATAGCAATTCCCTGCACAGGCTGAAACCTGTTCTTCTAAGGACCAGAGTCCTAATGCTACTGCCCAGACTTCAGCCTTCCTCTTTCAACTCAGTTTGTTGTCCATGACCACTGTCACACTGTCCTCATTTGTGAGAAGTGGGTCACATTCAGCCTTGCCCCTGGTTGACCCCTCAAGCATTCACGCAAGGAAATTGTCACTGGTGTGATTTAGGAGACTCCTGATCCACCCACCCAGTTCCATGCTGTCTCCCCAAAAATGTTCAGATGGTTCAAACTCCCTTTTAGAGTGAGGGCATGAGAGTCGGGGACTGCTGCTGATTGTTAGAGAAAGTCTCTCATATGTCCTCATTGTGAAGCCATCTGCACTACACTCCCACCTTAACATTCACTTCATGCCACTTAATTATTCTTAGCTGAGTTAGAAAACTGATTTTACTTTAGTTCAGACCAGAACACTCTGGAAATCTGGTCTCAAAGGATACAAAATTGCAAAAGAAGAAATGCATTTCACAGTTGATTCCAGTGGACTTTGAGTCAGGCTGCTGTAGACATCATTAACTGTACTGGAGAAACGAATCTGCCAGACATTGTATGTTTCATGTGGCTGTTTCACTTATCTACCCTTCACTAAACACTTCCTCTCCACCTCTGCTCCTAGTACGACTCCTTCAATGTTTAAACCTAGGCACTGCTGGAAAGCAGGGGGAAAGATACTGTAAAAATGGATTTAAACTTTTATATATGGGAAAATGAGTATAGTATTGAATCAACAAATATTATTCTAGGCCTAGGCAGAAAGAATCAGAAAACAAGACATAAGCAGCCATGCATAAAATGTCTGAAACCACAGAGGAAATAGCTGACAAGATGAACAGTAACAAGGTGAGCAAAATATCAAAGTGAAAAAAAATCCCTCTAGAGAAGACAAGATGGATGAAGAAAGCAAGTTACTGTATGTGTGAGAGAGTGTTTAATATACTCAGCTGTGTAAGACCTTCAGGGAAAAGATTGCTGAAGCTATCAGAAAATTCACTGTCATTAGGGACTAATGCTCTTATCAGGCAAAGGGCACTGGTGAAATTACAGGTGTTTCTGCTCTCTTCCCACACAGTCTTAAAGTCTCCCCATGATGTAGATTAACCGAATCCCTCAGGTCTGCAATCATCCAAGGAGATAACAAAAATGTAGCAAATGCAAGAGATAGCAATTCCCCTATGGAAGTTCTATGGACATGGTGGGGTCACCTGTGTGTCCATTCATAAAGAGAAAAGCAGGAGACAGACCGGAAGTAGTAAGAATTACACAAAGTGAAAACAGAAAGCCAGATAAAGGACAGATTTCTGCTCTTCCTTACCCAGTGAGTCTGTCCATTTCAACCTAAAATTGTCTTTCACAGATTGTCTAAAGTTTATGACTTTTTGGATAGATGTACTCAGTAGTACACTGCATAACGTCTTTTACTAGTTAGATCATCTTCCTGCCTGGATTTCTTCTTCACAAACTGCAAAGGCTATGGCAACAGCCAAAAGCCAGTGCAAACACTATGATGTTTACTTCACATCAAACTCTGTATATCTCATTTACTTTGATTAGAGGCTATTTCAAAGCTCAGAAACTTTGAATGTTTGTAAATCCATATTTCTGAAATGAGGAAATAATTTAATGAAGAAAAATGTGTACCCTTTGCTAATTGAGAATAAAATCTAGATCCTTATTCATAGTAGACTTCTCTTTTCCTCATAATTTAAAATGATTTAAACTTTAAAAGGCAGGATAGGAAACACCTCATCTTAATTTTGAGTACTTTGAAGACTACTATTTCTAAGGTGGTAAGGAAATATCCAGTTAGGAATATTTCACTCATAAAATAGCCAGCTATGTTAAATGAATTACTCTCTAGAAAGGACAATTCCCCTTGTAATTACAAAGGGGATCTAGATTATTAAGTCATAATACAAGGATCTCACATTAAAACAACTGTGAAACCTTAGAGTAGTATTTCATTTGAGACAGAGATATCTACATTTGGGTTTCCAACACAAATAAGTGCCAACAAGTACTGGAATTCTTAACTCCAGTAAAAAACCTGGTAAAGTCTGGAGAGAGATTTGTCTTAGACCAAAGAAGATAAGTAGGAGGTGGTTTAGTTGCTGAAATACCCTGAAGTGAGTGAGCAACACATGGGGCTTGCAGCTCTGACACATGACTTCCAGAAAACCCATAGCATTCTATTTGACAGCTGGAGGCCATGTAATATATCCCATGGTGGTAGTGTAAAAGTGGATGCTTATGTTCTGAAAGCTGAATCCTGCCCCTAATATCCCCCTAGAAATCTATATACAGACATTTTAAAATAAGCATTTTAATCTCTGAGTAAATCCTACCTCCCTTGCCTAAATTAAGGAGATAAATCTTGCTTTAAACCACCAAAATTAAAGCAAAGAACACAACCTTGATTCTAAGCTCTGGCATATGTGCTCCTATGCTGTTTTGCTAACTTTACAGCATATTCCTTATAATTTTAGCTTACGATATAGATTGAAAGCCAAAATAACATCTATGTACTTGAAATTAAATTTATATGTAAATCAGCTATCTAAATCCAAAGGGGTGACCTCAGAAATCTCCTCAAACTGCTTAGACTCCTGAAATCTAAGTCCACATCCACCCCTAAAATACACCAATAATGATAGTCATACTCTGAGACACAACTATCCTGATACAAGACAACGAAGCAGAACATGTTTTATTCAAAATTGTAATGGCAGTGGTGTGCTCCCACTCTTCAGTGTGGCAACCTACAAAGCACACAGTAGTCAGAACACTCTCCTAGAAAACATTGCCAAAAAGCCAGTGAACAAGCTGGAGATTCATCTCCCTAAAAATGCTTTTGGATTTTGTCAATGCATTTTTCTCACTCTGCTCTAGCTTGGCTGCAGGCACTTCATGGTCTACATATTGCATACCTTCTGTCCATATGGTGGCCCTGTGGACAGCTTGGGGATTATCTATGGAGTTTGTCAAACAGTCCTGCCAGCATGTTAGTGCAGCGGTGTGCTCTACTGTATATACACCTCTGTGTTCTGGGAAGAACCTGGAGTTTGCTTCAGGCTTGCCTGAGGCTTGCTCCACAGAGGGAAGATGAATCTAATCTTTAAAGGTGGCCCCAGGGCCACTAATAAGGAGCAGCACAGTCAGAATTGCTACCTGGTGTCATTAGGATGCCCTGGAAGACCCCAGACATCCACACAGAGCTCGTACATACAATAAAAGATTGGCCAGCATCTGGTGGACAAACTTCATCATGCTTGAATAACAATTTTAGTTACCTCTCTACATCACAAACTATACCTCAAATGATCACAATGTTTAGAAGAATTGGCATGTAGGACATTAATGCATTTATTTGAAATCACTATAGCAAGAAATCAACAACATGCTGCGACAAAATCTGTCTTGCTTGCCTTGGTAGATCTTAAGTGTATTTTCTGCTGTCACCCTCAAGAGAGCATAACAAGTTTTACTAAGCTTTTTGGGGGAGAGGCTTATTAAAAACCCAGAAAGTTTACAGCTTAGTTCACTACTAGCCTTAAATATGATATAAAACTCCTACACTTGGGTACTTAGAAGGCAAAGGTAGAGAGGTGGGCAGATCACAGTATATTTGAAAAGTGCAGCTATAACTACAATTTAATATAGGAAATACATGAACATTGGAATAATTTAATTGAAAAGTAATGTAGCTATCATAAACTAAGAAATAGCACAGCTGGAGGATTTTAAAAGTGATTTGGAAGCAAAATCCTCTCATTGAATTAGAGAATAAAAATTCAGTTAGGGACCTTGTAGAATAGCAAAGCTGGTAGAGCTTCTATAGCTAAGGGCCTGTCAGCATTTCCATTACAAACCAGTACTTTCTGGGGATTACATTTCATCCAGAAGAGTTTGAAGCAGGATGAATTTGGGATAAAATGTCTCAGTCTTTGAGTAATATAACGGTAACTCTATTATAATAAAAAAAAAAATCTGTATTCAGCTCATATCTATTGGGTTTACTGCATGGCTAAGTTACACATTTTGGTATAAAGATACCTGAGCTAATGCTGACCTAAGGAAGTAAGCCCACATATTACAGTTCAGGTAAGTCTTTTAAGGCAAAACACCTCCAATGGTGTGATGTTATGCCCAAGTTTCCTAGACGAAACTCTCAGCCTGATTAGTTTTCTCAAGTGAATTTTTTCATGAGGGATATTTCCATTCTGTTCAACATTCTCTTAACTCATCTCTGCAGCTTGTCTGCATTGCTGCTATTAATGATGAGATAAAACAAACAAAATAAAGGTAACAATTATGCCAAAATGCAAGTCCTGGTCTGTTCCAGATCTGGCTTGGTCGCTACAAGAGGAAAAAAAAAACACAGAACAAGAACTGTGAGATAGTTCCAATGGTATTTCAATATTCTTTAGTGTTAAAATTAAATAAAAAAATATAAAAAAATAGCATTCTTGTCTTTTGAAATATGTCACAGTTATTCTTATGGTGCAGGCTTAGAGGCTAATTGTCAATGGTCCATTATGCATGACTAAGCGAATAGCTTGGTTGGTTTGGGAACAAGTTATGAGCCTCCCTGGCTTTAGAACTGTTCTGTCATGGTGTTTCAACACTGGGGAAGCAGGGTTGAATAGATTACTATTAACGAAAAGGAAATGCAATGCTTTTAAGCATTTGTTTCAAGAAACAGAGATAGAACAGAGAGGAAATCTGTACACTTAACTAACAGTTATAACAAATCAAGATCTTGTTCTATCTTTTCTTTTGTGATTCCTTTGTCTTCTAAAGATTACAACTTTAAAATTTGGAAAACTATTTAGAAATTCATTTAGAATGAAAGTTTAAAAGAAGAAAAGGACAAATTGTCTAAAAATCTCAGGAAAATCTAAATGATGAAAGCAAGGGATTTCAACTGATTAGGTAAATAGGTGGATGGGAAGATGAATGTGTTAACTTTGATACATTCTTCTTTGGGGAACAACGTAGCTTTCTGCATGCAGTAAATGTATGACAACAGTCAGAGAGGAAAAATGTATTTTTTTTTAGTTTTTCTTACTAGTATCCTACAGATTAACATAGAATAAAATTCTGTATCTCTGTATTCAGTTTATTTACAGGAGATGGAATACCATACCTGATCTTATGATAACACATTCATTCTCTGTTGGATTGTCCACATGAATTTTTAACAGCATCTATCTTCACCTCATGAGTATATATGAAATATAACTAACTAATTTTCACCAGTGTTCTCAGGTAGAAAAAGAACTGCCAAGAAAAATTTTCAGAATAGTTACATTAAACAACACTTTAAAGTAATAAACATAGTTACTTTTCAGACAAAATATCCACAGACTACAGTTCTCTGGGGACCCTACAATATTTCTGAGGATAAAAATATAGCAATAATCTGGACTATATCACTCATGAAGTAGTCTTGTCTCTGACTTCAGTTCTTATCAGCCTCACATATCTGAATCCAAACAGTTTCCCCATGCATGACTAATATTATCAAGTTCTTGGTTTGCTAAAGGTGCCTAGAAATTTATAGTCTTCCCTGGAAACAGATCCACAATTTTTGCTAGACTGGTACAGCAACATTGCAAGTAAGATAGGGGTGGGTTTTTTTGTTGTTGCTGCTTTGTTGGTGTTGGGTTTTTTTTCTTTGTAAGAAAGGCTTTCAAAATTTTTTTCCTAGCAATGTGCTTGTTAAAGGCCTACATATGGCTTCAGAGAATGGCATGAATTAAAACAAAGAAAAAAGAAAAATCAATGTCCTTCCCACTGTAAGGAAGAACTAACCTTTTCTTGTTAACATTTTTCTATTTTGAAGGTTATTGCCTAGATAAAGTAGCTTGCAAGGGAGCGAAGTTGGATTCCTCAATGACCCTTTGGAAAGAACATGCACTAAACATAGAATCAATTCTTAGGTGTAAAGGTACATTTCAGAGCAGGCAAGTTTCCAAGTCATGCATCAATGTTGGAATTTGACACTTTCTGCCATTCTCATTTAATTTTTAATAAGGAAAATAAAAACATGGTTTATTATTATATTTAACAAAACAGTACTCTGCGTACTGGTAGTTCAGCTAAAACGGGACAGATTTCATCTCTGGTCTTTCTATACAATGATGATAACATAAAATTGCCTTTCTTCAGCTGTTGAATTTATCCCTACTAAGTGGAACAATTTCCACAGGAGAAAGGAAGTGTACCATATACTTCTATGCTTCTCATTGCTGTGCAGTGCCCAGCTGGAAAAGATGTAAAATTGGAAGGCTCAAACACCTTCGTGAAGGAAAGGAAATAAAGACTGTTTTCAGCATATTCTGAATGAGTGCTGTAAGACTGAAAATATTTTGTAGAAAGGTCAGAAATTTCTCATTGATTCCTTTCAGCTAGCCCTGGGAAATTACTTGCTTAGGACATTGGTTTCTCTCTTCAGAAATACAGAATTCCTTCTATTTGCTGTGAAGAGAATGGAAACACTTAATGTACTGCCCAGACTGTGTCTCTGAGATAAGATGCACTGGTTCAGTACAGAATGAACACATATCAAGTCACAGTGCCTAGAAGACCAAATAAAAATTCAGATTAGAAATAAAGTCTGTGTATATAACAAACAGAACAAGTTAACATCGGAAGGAATTATCAAGGGCTAGTGTAAATTTTCCATCACTAGAAATCTTAAAATCAATTGTGGCTATGCTCCTAAGACATATGCTCTACTTCAAATGAACACTAATTCAAAGCCTTTATAATGACTTCAATCATGCAGAAGCATAGACTAGTCAATCCCTTCTAGTTTTATATTCTGACTCTTTGAAGACAGTAATTTCCATTAACTGGAAAAGAAAAAAAGATTTTGTCAATAATAGCAGTGATAGATTAAAACAGAAGTTAAAGTTAGCGTAAATGGGAGAGTTCGTACGTTGCTTTTTCTATGCCAAACATAAGAAAGAAGGCTCTCGTGTCCACTCTGTGGTGCGTGTGTTCTTCACTCATCAGGTTATACTCCTGATAGGGTGACAAACATTCATCACCTCTGTGTGTGTTGACAAATGCCTGTAGCACTTTACTAGATTTAGAAAGAAAGTCCTTCCCCTTCCATCTCTCTCCTAAACAAATTTTTCTGAAAAAATAGCATGAAGAACAGAGGAGAAGATTATTGAAAAGTGGGGGGAGTGAAAAAATTTTACTTCAACATGGTATGCACAAATGTACCAATTCCTAGGAAAAAATAAAAAGGAATGCAATAGTGGGTTGTGATGGGGGAGGGAGAGAGAAAATAAACGAGGGGGAAAAAAGGGAACAAAATGAAGCAAAACAACTTTGAATTGATAATCAACTAACACAGGGGTTTATTAAATTACAGAAGACCTCAGCTAGCTGCCTGTTGATGAAAGAAATAATTTACATACATCCTTCAATGACTCTGTGAACACAGCGATGGGATCACCAGACTTTTAGCGTCCAAATTATAGAAGTGACAAGAATCCAGAAAACTAGTTAAACACCCCTTGACACAACATATACTTCAGGCTTCGTGGAGGTTTTTGCTTTCTTTTATCAAACTGTCTGTGGTGACATACCAGATAACAGTTACCTGGAGAGATATTCAGAATTTTGTTTACAATAAACCCAATGTACTTCTCGTCACCACGTAATGAGAAACAAATACTTGAAGAACTCATTTCCACAAAAAGACACCAGAAGATATGATCAGAATTCCTAAAAAGTAATAAAGTGCCAGACATGGTTTAGTACAGCATGTACATGAGGGCGTTAGTGAAGAATTATTAGACTTTGTGGAGAGTGCTGTTTGGTATAAGAAGTTCAAGACTCTATCTACAAACAAGTTCTTTTCCTCCAAGTTAAAATCTGTCTGTATATTGTATTTCTTAACAGGTCTGTGAAGAGTTTTTCCTATGAAATTATATTTTGATGGAAAACTAAGCTTCTGAAAAAAACCAAGATAATACACAATTTGAACTCTGTTCAGTTCAAATAGTATTGAACCCAAAAAGTGCAATCACATATGATATGAATGAGGCCAATTACTAGGTAGTGGTAGGTAACTACTATAGATAACTGAATTGACAGTCTGGGACTCTTTTAAGGGAGGATATTAATTTTACGTTCATAAGACTACTACTTCAAACCTGTACTATTTTTGGTGAAATTAAAATTAATTTGATATTGATATTAAACCAACATAATTTGATTTCTTGACAAAATATTTTAAAAATCATCCTCAAATATTCATTTGTTTCTCTTTTCTCCCTCTGCCCATTGCTCTTCAAAGGAGAACTTTTCATGTTTAATTTGAGACGAAATGGCTTTCTTGCATATTTTTCATTGTATTTCCTATAAGAAAAGAAAATACCGTGTTCCGAGTGCATAGTATGAATACAGCTGTAGCCTAGACATTGAAAATTTTATCCTCTACTTCCACTTTATTCTGCTGGGTGCATACAAAAGCAGAAATTGTACTAGTGAGTGATTTCAGTTGAGGAAAAAAGAAATCCAAGTTAGCTGACACAGGGAAGAAAGATCTTGCTCATCTTGTTGTCTGAACAGCACAATACGTTCACTCTCACCCTGTGTCTGTCTGTGTGGCTCTTCAGTTCCTCAAAGAACAGATTTCTTTTTACAGAGAAAACAACCATTATCTTCTGTGCCAGAAGAAAAGATGGATGTGCTGGTTTTGGCTGGGGTAGGGTTAATTTTCTTCGTAGTGGCTAGTAAAGGGATCTAGTTTGGATTTGTGCTGAAGCAGTGTTGATAAATCAGGGATGTTTAAATTATTGCTGACCATCAAGGCCTGTTGCTCACTCTGCTCCTCATGCCACTCCACCATTGAGAAGGTTGGAGGGTGCATGAAGAGTTGGGAGGAGACACAACTGGAACAGCCGACACCAACGGACCAACTGGATATTCCGTACCATATGATGTCCTGTTCAGCAATGAACTAGGGAAATGGTTGTCTAGTGGGCTGCTCCTCAGGGACTGGGCAGGCATTGTTCTGTTGGCGGTGAACAATTATTTTTATTTGCATTACTTGTCTTTCTTTGGCTTTATTTCTTCCTATTTGAAATGTTCCTTTTGGTTACAATATTATCATAAATAATAAAATTTTATTTTATTATATTTCAATTGTTAAGCTGTTCTTATCTCAACCCATTATTTCCTCACTTTTACCTTTTGAATTCTCTTCCATCCATCCCACTGGGACCGTGGTGGGGAGTCAGCGAGTGGCTATGTGGTGCTTAATTGCCAACTGGGGTTAAAACACGACAAAAGGGCAGGGGGAAGGTTAAACTTCAGAGAAGAAAAAGTCTCCTCTCACACTTGAATCAATTTTACAAACCCAGTTGAGAGTAATTCATAATACTTCAGTTTTAAATTAGTTCATTTCTAAATGCAGCCACTGGAGATGGAGGAGAGCAGCATGTTGTTATTACAAAAGGCAGACAGGAACCACTATGTGAGGCATACTAAGTATTATCTTTATTAAATATTGATTTGAAAATCTTTAAGTCACTAAGAGCTTGGAGACCCTGATTAAATTACTTGCTAATCTAGAACAAACTGGTTCTGTTGTAAACAGAATCAACAGAAATAATCTTAAGAGGTTTCTTTATGTTATGGGTAAACAGAAAACACAACTTTTAAACTCAAACACTGAAAAAAGCTCTGGGACTAGTGAAAACACATGAATAACCATCCAAATTTGTCTCATAAATTTATGCCAGTCTGGCTTTATCTGTCTTGGTAAGTTAGATTAGTTTTGAGTAAAGACAAATTCTATCACTGAAAATTAAACACAACTGCCATAAAATGCCCTAAACCAAGTTCTAGGTCATTAATTTTGTAATGGTATATTCAGGAGCACACTTTGGAGTGCGCTATCCCTAATATTTCTGCAGCTATGGTCTTTAAGGACTATCGGGAATATTTTCTACTACTTCAAATAAAAAATTTAGAACTGATCCAGAATTTCTGACACAACCCTCTCTAACATTTCTTGTTGTCTGACTTAAACACTCCATTCTCTGCTGGTTAACTTTTCAGGTGGTTCAAACTTGTGCTAGCTTCACTACTCAGTACTTTCTCTCGGATGTATTTTCACAATGGCTAAAGATGTTTCCTACTTCATTCTTCATCTGTATGAGACAACAATATGCAAGAATAGTTTCCAATTTTTAGTACACACATAAATCAGAATTTCAAGCAAGGTTAAGTACAGTTAAGATTCTGAACATTGATTTAGACTTACAAACAGCAGAAAAATGCTGGCTATCTGTAGGTTGAACTTAGGGCTCAGGTTCCTCATAGCTTTTGAATATCAAAATATACATGACCTCTATAGGAGGTCAATAAAAAAAAAAAAGGTCCAGGAAATTTAACATCTAAATGCCTTTTTGGCATTTGTCAATCTGAAAAATTACTGGTTTTCTTTTAGCTAAAGTATTCATCTTGGTCTACCTGACTGCCAATGAATACTTCAATCTACTGGTCATATTTCAGGTACTGTATTTTTCTAGACAACTACAGACCAACTTTATTTATTCTTTTAACAACAGTAGCAATTAATCATTTGAACTATTCAGTAAAGGATGTGCAAATGCAAAATCACTTAAGGCCAATAAATCATCTGAAGCATATAATCTAGTTCAGTGAACAGTCATAAGCCAAATATGTGAATCACTTGTGAAATCCATAGCTTATTTTACCTAGAAAGTAAGATTCATCTGTATTGAAGTATCTCTGAAGTCATTGACTTCAGAGTTAAACACATGCTCATTACTTAGTTCTAGTGAAATCAAAGGCATTTGGATCATCCCACATAAAAACTATATATTACTGTTATTTCTTCCCATTACCTGAGATCTCAATGGAAACATAACTACTAATGTATTTCTACTTAGACTGTTGTAAGTGAATTCAGAATTTTATCACCTTCTTCAGTATTGCAACCCATCGAGGTTGCTTTCTGGCATGCCCATATTCAGTGTGGCTATATTACAGTGTGCACAATACTGCTGTGATAATGTATCATGAGATCATAGTGTACAGGAAATAATGGATTTTATGTTTATATTCTATCCATGCCCTAGAGTTTCTTTAGATCTTGCCAGGTCCTTTTCTTTCTTTCTTTTTTTTTATTTTTTTAATTAAATTAATTATAAAACAGCAAAGTCCATAGGGAGGCACTCTTTTCCCTCCATTTATATAAGCCTCATATTTCATTTTCTTCAATGCACTTCATGAACATTAGAGATTTTTAAAAGTCTAGTAACATTTTTGCATCTCTCTTATCTACCAATTTGTTACCCTTGTGACAGTACGGTATATCTTCTCTTTTGACCCCCATAATTCCTATGGAGCTCTTAGCGCTCGAGACTGTCGATTCTATATTTTAGGTTCATCTCTAGTATATTTAGTACATCCACTTACACATGACTAATAGTCTCTAGGTTCTGGCCACATATCATACATCCTAGATTTATTCTTTTTCTACTAGGCCTCTTTCCTTCATCTTTTGTAAGTGATAATTAAAAATTAAACTTTCTGGGTAAAAACTAGATCCATTTTGAGATACTTGTATTTCAGCATTTCCATGTATATAGCTATAGGTTTCTTTGAGGCTTAATTTAAGTACATACCAACAAACATCTGTGGTCTTTATGGGTGCCTTAGGTTGTACAAGTTGTCTACACAAGGAGGCGAGCTATTATGCAGACTCATGCAACCCCCTGGCCTTTCTGGTATGGTATCTGAAGGCCAGACAAGAATTCCTTAGAGCATCATAAATGATGCTGGATGCCTACATTCACACAACAGCTTCCATGTGCTGTAGAGTCTCCTACAGGGCACTTTAGACAGCAGAAGTTGTGTACATGAGGGCAAACTCCTTTTCACAACACACAGTGAAACCTGAGTTTATTTTGAAGTAGACATCCATGTTACTGTGAGCTGTCTGAACTCTGTTCTTTCCCTTGATCGTAAAGAGATGTTAGGCATCTAACATACTGTTTCACATCTAAATCTGCTTTTAATTTCTTTTCTCAGGTTTGAATTCCATTTAAAATTTGACACTGCCTTTTCTGAATCTATATGTAACTCTGTTAGTCGTCTCTCCATTTATTTCTAACTACAAATCCCACATTGTTGTCTTCCCAGTGACTTATTCTGTGTGATGTTTCATTCCTCTTTTAGTGCTAGAACTAGATACCTTCAGTCCATTTTCTGTCTCTTCAAGAGTGGTCTGTCACAAGAAAAATCTGTTCCAGGAAATTCTAATTCACTTTCAGTCTGTTGTACTTTTCCTATGATTGTAAAGCCTGTTCACTTGAAATTCATCTTCCTTGCAAAAAAAAAATGCTAAATCTAGCCTGGCTCCTCTGCCCAACTCCTTTTTATATCAATCTTTGTCTAATGTGATACTGTTATAAAATTCTATATACTTTTCTTAATCAACTATTTCAGGTAGAGCACCTTCTTTTCCATGTAAATTAGCTATGCAAACATATCTCTGCTTAAGTTTCTTCTGGAGAAGTCAAGGATGCGAACTCTGTCCCTAAATGTGGATTCTACATGCTTCCCTCTGGTTTCTGTTCAAATGTGAATTGTCATGATATTTTTTTCATCTCTCTACCTCACATATACAGTGTATTTTAATTTTTTTACGCTAATGTAGTTGTTTTGGTATGTAATTTTATGCATAATATATGCACCATTCCAGCAGTCGCTGGTTTCATTTCTCCTTGTCTCTCACAAAGCCAAAGTATAAGATTCATACTATTCTGAATAATCTCCATTGTCTCAATCTGCTTTTAAGTTTCAGTTGATCTAGCCACTGATTTATGGTCAAACTGTCTTAGCCATTGCGTTTTGACTAATATGGGTCACCTAATAATTTCTTTCTTTCTGACAGCAGTTTATTTTATTCTCTGCAATGATTTTCAGTTCTCCCTTTGCACTATAATACAGACTTTTCAGATTCATAGAGTCATAGTATAGAATCTCAGAATGGTTTGAGTTGGAACGGACCTTAAAGGTCATCCAGTTCCAACACCCCTGCCATGGGCAAGGACAATTTCCCCCAGATCAGGTTGATCAAAGCCTCATCCAACCAGCTCTTGAACACCTACAGAGATGAGGTACCCATGATGGTTCCAGTGCCTCACCACCCTCGTAGTGAAAAATTTCTTCCTGATACCTAATCTAAATCTTCCCTCTCTCAGCTTAAACATATTACTCCTCATCCTATCACTGCACTCCCTGATAAAGAACCCCTCCCCAGCTTTCCTGTAAGTCCCCTTTAAGTACTGGAAGGCTGCTATAAGGTTTCCCAAGAGCCTTCTCTTCTCCAGGCTGAACAACCTCAGCTCTCTCAGCCTGTCCTCCTAGGGTAATTGCATTCCTTGTGTACTTAATACATATTTCTCTAAGGCATTATTTATCTAAGCTATTTATCTAAGTCATTTTCTGCGACTTCTTTAGTTGTATTCTTATTGACACTGGTCAAGGTTCTCAATGGCACTTCTCCAGTTTGATCAGCACAACCACCAGTTCCTCTTTCACAGTGCTTTCCTCTTGTTGTTTAGATGATTTTAATAGACTATGCTGTAAGAACTATGCTGTCTTTTATAAAGATCTAGGTAAGTCAAACAATCATTAAGAATAATATTGCTACTATTGCATCTCCCATCTCTGCAACACTGCTGTGCTGCATTTCCCAGCATTTCAGTTATTTCTGAAAAATATGTATGTCAAAGTCTATCTAGTCTCTGTCAGCAATTCAGGATCTACAGCATACTTAGAAAAAAATAAGGTTGTCCAGTTAGTAGAAGCAAGCCAAATTAATCATCAATATTGCATCAATATTCCCTAGACTGCGTTAATATCTTCTTGTTGTACATGTGGATCACACTAGTCTGAAGCCTTTATAGAGGTTTGTCTGAACATATATTTGAATGCTAACTTTAAATGTTCTTATCCTCTTCCACCAAGTCAGCTGGCTTCATCCTTCTCTTTAGTGCTGTCTAGCAGTGTCTGAAACTGTCACAGGGCTTGCTGAGCCTGATATGGTCTCATATGCCTATCTGCTGCACCTCTATAAGAAGAGGACCAACTCAGAGGCTCCAAATTCAATTGTGATTTTGGCAGTGCTCTCACAAAGCTCATTTTTCAAAGCTCAATTTTTATTGAGCCAAGGGAAACTCACTGTTTGGGACTGGAAGGAGGCATGTTGTATAAACTTAAAAAGTTCTTCCTCTGTGCAGCAGAAAGGCAGAGATGGTTCTTCCTTGCCCCAGGCTGTGGTTGCACATAATTTTACACACAAGTATATCACAGCTTGGTGCTGGGTTCCTAAACTGCTGAATTAGGATGTAATTGTAGAGATTTGAGAGAAAGAGACTCAAAGGATAAAAAAAATGCCTAATTTATGTGACAGCTGCAGCTGTACAAGCTGTTGTCCATGTTGTCGCTAGAACAATTTGGCCTGTAATTCTGGTAGCTACTTAGACTAAAGAGAAACATCCTCTCTAAAATCCTTGTTCCCTACCTGCTTCACTGCTTAGTGCTGACCAAGCAACACCTTCTTAATTAGACCATAACACAACATGTTTTTTGCTGTGGAAACAATGGACAAGATTCTCAACTAGTACAAAATCAGTATAACTCCACTGATTTCAATAGGACAATGCTGATTTTTACAATGCTGTCAACTCTTAAATTTTATTGGCAATCTTGCTATTTGTCGTGCATTTCTTAAAATCTTGGGTGCAGGAGATGTGTTTAGGTGAGAATCTCAATCTTCTTTCAAAAATCTGCCTCTCGACTTTGCAGAGAAGCAGAGCTGGAACACGTGCCTTCAGTAAATTGTCAAGCTTTCATATACAAAAATGAACAGAACTCATTACATGTATACTTCTCTACATCCTCAAATATTATCACAACTTTCATAATTTCATTGGGTGAAGCCAGTAAGGGCTGCAGGAAGAAGGTCCAGTTTATCAATTTTAACATTTGGATTTGGTAATAGAGAATTTGGCTCACTATTGGCTTTGATGTATTTCTTTTGAGAGTCTAACACACTTTGGGGAACTGTAGATTTACTAATACTACCAGCATTTTACTTCTCTTAATGGTCTTCTTGTTGCTACCAGTATAAATTCATTTATTGTTACTATTATCACCAATGATATTTTGTAAAGGGTGGAGAACAATTTTTACCTGCTTTAATAGGCACTATGTGGCTAAATAGGAAAGCTAGTGGATCTTACACACCACCAGAGATCTGGAGATAGAAGATGCAACGATGTCTTTCCCTTTGGTTCCCCATGCTGGATCTTGAGGATGGAGCTTTAGGAACACATACTGTGATGTGTTTTTTGAGAAAGAAGACTAGAGGGTCAGATATTTGCATGCATCAACTGAGAACATCTGCAGCTCTTTGTGAAGTATTGAATAAACAATGAAATAAAGAAAATTACTTGTCTATTGTCATGAAGCCCAAATTTTTCATTCTGTTACCCTTCGCAGACCTCTCTCTGATTCACCTGAGAGGATGGGTCTCCCTTCTGTGTCTTCTTAAATAAGGGTGAGTATGAGAGGAGCTTGTTTTCACTGTATTTTTATTAAGAGAGAAAGAAATTGCTGGCTGATACACTTTATCTGAAAAATGTATTTAAAAAGGAAAAATAATAAACTCATAAAAATTGTTTTCTTAAGTGAAGAGGTAGGGGACTGGAACACGGCAATTATATTAAATCAGGTTGCATTTTGAACTGCTTTGTTCTCTCACAGGAGAGACAGGGTTTTATACTGAGTTCTGTAAATGGGCATTCTGA
Source organism: Tapera naevia (assembly GCA_033556795.1). Lineage (NCBI taxonomy): Eukaryota > Metazoa > Chordata > Aves > Cuculiformes > Neomorphidae > Tapera > Tapera naevia. The sequence goes on along the minus strand of JAUMJJ010000079.1, from coordinate 29,000,461 downwards.
AACAGAAGACTTTTATAAACTGTCAAGTTTAATGATAACTATAACAGAATGCCAAGAAGAAGATAAAAGATCAACTCTGTTATTCCCACTTTGGCTCTCGGGAAGAGGTCTCAAAGTATCCTTCAGTCTTTTAGAAAACTGTGAAAACTAGCACCAGCTGAAAGGTTTTCCACATTTAATAGTATGAAATAGCTTTTCAGTTAAACCAAAATGTTCCTGAAAAAAGTGTCCACTTTTGTGGAGAACATCTGGTTGTTTTTTCATGAAAATAAATAAAACTGTAAATGGAACTAATTGTTCATACAAAAAGAATGCATAATAGTTATTAAAAAAGAATAAAAAGAAAAAAAATCCAGACCACGGAATGTCTCTCCCCATACCATGCACATAAAAGAAAATTTTCTGGTAAACATATTCTAGAAATTTCTAGAAATTCTATATATAGTCAGAACTAGATATTGCTATTTTAGAAGTGAAATACTACAGAACAATGCTGGTGTTTGATGAACTGAATTTTATCTTTATAATAGTGTATTAGCCAAAAGCCTTATTAAGACCGAAGCAACAGAATTTTAGCTACAAAATCATTCTTACCTCAGGAGTTTATTGTTACAAACAGATAATTGATTTGATTTTAAAAGAAAAAAAACCAAAGAGTTTAAGTCATTATTTGTTTTAAACAAAGTCCTATTCTGGGAACTTTGGTCCTGTTGGGTTTATCAGGAAATAGGAATTTAAATAACTTTGTCCTTCTGAACCTAAGACTTTAGGTGCTAGTAGCTGTGGCAGAATCCAGAGTGGCAGAACAGCTCAGGCTGAAAGCAGCCTTGAAAGATCATCAAGTCCAAACCTCTGTGCTAAAGAACATCTAGCTGAGATTATCTAGCATCTTGCCCAACTGCATCTTGGAAACCTCCAGTGATGGGAACTCTACCATATCCCTGGAGAGGTTGTTCCAATAGACCATTTCACTTACTGTAAAATAATTATTTCTTTTATCAAGGTGAAACCATTTCTGGTGCAACTTCTACTCTTTGACCCTTGTCTTGTCTATGCAGTCCTTTAAGTACTGGCATATTGTGATAAGTCTCTTCCCTCTTCCTGACCCTTCTCTTCCCCAGGAAGAAGAAAACTAATTCCTTCAGTCTTTTCTCATAGGGCAGATTCTCCAGTCCTTTGGTCACCTTCATGGCCCTCCTTTGGACTGCCTCGTCTCTTCATCTTTTTTGAATTATAAGGACTAAAACTGAACACAGTACTCCGGATGCAGCCTGATAAGCTCTTAGTAGAGTGGGATGAACACACCTCCATCTTTGCAAGTAGTACCCCTGCAGCCCAGGATTTGATTTGCTTCGTTGCAAATTCCTGAGATATAAACTCAAGATCATCCTTTCTCTGGAAGAGCATATTTGTATATCTTTTCATTTAACATCAGAGAAAAGATGACAATGATCAAATGATATTTATGTTTCAAGTCCCTTTCAAAAAGTATTTGAAAAAAGTGGAGCATTTTGTGCTCAGTGACGATGCCAAATGCTAAAAAACATACTAGAATGAAGATAATGAATTAATTTGCTGTTGGGGTTTTTCTTTTAAATACTTGATCAAGAAAAATAGTATCCATTGGAATGTTTATGGAAACAGACATTGCAACCCTTCTGATTACCTTCTGATGCACTGATTAGTTGCTATAAAGCATATTAGCTGAGGAAGCCAAACACAAAGTGGGCATACTGAAAACTTAAAATGAAAGGTTTTCTGAATGTTATCTGGTAGCATTCAATGAAACTATACATATATCATACATGGAAAAATTTCAAATAATGACAAAGCCAGTAAGAACCAAAATCCATCTACCTATACTGACTTTACAACAAGAAGAAGATCAAATTTAGTGATTGTATTGTTAAATGTTAATTTTCCACTCACTTCTGGGCAGAGTATAAGAGAAAAGTTGGGATTAGTAGAGCCATGTTATTCTGATTTATTGGCTCACTGAGTTTATTCATTATTTGTGAATGATTATTTTTTGTTGTTACATAGGTACAATTAATTGTTATGGTGCTAAGAAGGTTTCTGCACAAACATTTTTATCATTCTGCATCACAAGAAATGAATTGGAAATAAAATATTAATAAATACTTTTGTTTCACGTTGAACCTTCATGAATGCAACAACCTTGCCCTTTTCTTCTTCTATGTCTAGTATGACAACTCAGCTGTTGTCAGAAAAATCTTTACTTTTCTCATTCTATTGTATATTTTGACTGTTGAGGATTTTAGGATGTCATTAGAGATCTTCCCTCTGGAACAAAAATGTATGTACATTTGAAAGAGTGCATCTCAGATATCTGTTAATTGTGTCAAGACTATGACACTATTGAAAATTCCTGTCTAGTGTTACATGCAGAATAGTGTGTAATATAATTTATAAGAATAATATATCATATTATTATTTTCTAGTAATAAGTACCAGGTATGGACAAGAGAGCTTGAAAACTACAAAACAGGGAAGAAATGGCCCACCCTAAACATATGCACATAAATAAGAAAGCACTGAGAGTTCTTGAGGACCAGAAGAGAGTAAATGTCATTCCTATCTTCCAGGACATCAAGTACTATCAAGTGATCTGCTGGCTAGTCATCCTCAACCTCACTTCCTGGGAAGGTGACGGGGCAAATTATCCTGGAAACCATTTCCGAAAACAAGTCAACAAGGTGATTGGTAGCAATCAGCATGATTTTCCAATGGAGAAATCACGGTAGACAAATATGATAGCCTTCTAGGATAAAATTACGTGTTGGGTGGATGAGGAAGGAGCAGTAGATGTTGTTTATTGTGAATTAAGCAAGCCTGTGACACACTTTGATAGCACTTTATAGTTACTGACCAGTCCCACCTGAAGCAAGCAGCCACATCCTCTTCTCTATCTCAGCCTGGGGTCTTCAGTTCACTGTGAGTATTGTGAGGTCTGAACAGTAATGGACTCTGACAACACCTTATAAACCAAACTTTACTGAGGCAGTAAAACAGAGGAGCAATGAACTGCTCATATGGTGACTCACCCAGTAACTGACATCAAACACAGGATAATAAAAAAAAAAAAAATGCCATGGCTCTGGCAGGATGCCAAGGTCACTTAGAGTCTGGGTCAACTGGCAGTAACAGTCAATTATGCAAATGCCTTTTGAATGTGAGTGGGAGTCGCACCCCACCATAGCTCCACCAATGGTGTTCTGATCTAAGAGAATAACACCTAACATTAAATGATGCCAGTATTGGTCAAGTGGCTTATGGTTAGCAGTCCATTTACTCTCACAGTGTTGGTCAAGGGGTAGTGCCTCAGGAGGAAGGGGGTCAGGTAATCAGACACCGGAACCTGTTGCCCAGAGATGATGTGAAGTCTCTATCCTTGAAGGTATTCAAAATCTGACTGGACACTGTCCTGAGCAACCTGCTCTAGTTGACTCTGCTCTGACCAGAGGGATTTGACTAAGAATTCGCCAGAGGCCATTATCAACTTCAACTGATTCTGTATTATATCATAAAATTATAGAATGGACTGAGTTGGAAGGGACCCACAGGGACCATCAAGTCCAAATTCCTGCATAGGACAATCCCAACATTCACACCATGTGTCTAAGGGCATTGTCCAAATGCTTCTTGAATATTGTCAGGTTTGGCACCGTGAGTGCCTCCCTAGAGAGATGTTCCAGCCCTCCAACACCCTCTGGGTGAAGAACCTTTTCCTAACATCCAGCCTAAACCTCCTCTGGCACATCTTCCTGCCATTCCCTCGAGTCCTACCACTGGTCACCAGACAGGAAGCAGTAAACAGCTATGAGGTCCCCCCCTCAGCCTCTTCGTCTCCAGGCTGAACAGAAGAAGTGACTTCATCCACTCCTCATACGACTATCCTTCTTGACCCTTCACCAGCTTTATGGCCCACATCCGGACACACTTCTTTTTGTACTGCAGTGCCCAAACCATGACATTCGAGATGGGGCCGCACCAGTGCAGAGTAGAGCGGAACAACCCCCCCCTCAACTGACTGGCGATGCCATGCTTGATGCACCCCAGGACACTGTTGGCCCTCTTGGCTGCTAGGGCTCACTGTTGGCTCATGTTCAACTTGTTGTCGACCAGAACACCCAGGTCCCTCTCCACAGGGATGCTCTCCAGCCTCTCGCTCAGCAGTCTGTACGGGTATCCAGGGTTGCCATGTCCCAGATGCAAAAGCTGGCACTTGCCCTTGTTAAAATTCGTGCTGTTGGCAATTGCCCAGCTCTCCATTCTTTCTAGATCCCTCTGCAGGGCCTCTTTTCCCCCAAGAGTGTCAACATATCTTCCCAGTTTCATGTTATCAGCAAACTTGGACAGTAAACCTTTGAGTCCTGCATCCAGGTCATTTATGAACATATTATAGAGACCTGGCCCTAAGATGGATCCCTGAAGAACCCTGCTAAGGACTGGTTGCCAGCCCGATATAACCCAATTTACTGTGGCCCTTTGAGCCCAACCCATCAGCTAATTGTTCACCCACTGCATTATGTCTTTATCCATCTGTATGCTGGTTATTTTGTTTAGGAGGATGTTGAGAGAGACAGCACTAAAGGCCTTGCCGAAATCCAGAAAGATTTTGTCAACTGGTTTTCCTTGTTCAACTAGGTGGATAACCCTGTCATAAAAGGAAATTAATTTTGTGAGGCAGGACCTTCTCTTTATAAACTTGTGCTAACTGAGACCTATGACTGTGTCGTCTTTCAGTTGTTTTTCTGTAGCTCCCAGAATAATCTTCTCCATAATCTTACCAGGTACTGAAGTTGCTGGGATCATCCCTGCTGCCCTTCTTGAAAACTGGGACATTTGCCAGCTTCCTGTCAACTGGTACCTTTCCAGATTCCCAAGAGCATTGAAAAATCTTTGAGAGAAGTCTCACTATTATATCAGCCATCTTTTTAATACCCTTGAATGTATCCCATCAGGCCCCATCAATTTATAGGAATCCAGCTGGAGCAGCAAATCCCATGCAAGTTTGGGGTTGATTGTTTACCATTTGCACAGTCTTGGTCCTCTAGCCCAGGGCTCTGGGGGTAGCTGAGCCCACCATCAGGACTGAAGACTGAAGCTTTAAATGTTTCTCCTTTTTCTGTATCCCTGTTTATGAGGTGCCCATGCTTATCCAGTAGTGGTCCGATGTTATTTCTGGCCTGACTTTTGTTATTAACATGTTTGAAAAAGCGCTTTTTATTATCCTTCACAGTTCTGGCCAGTTTCTACTCGAGTTGGGCTTTGGTCACATGAATTTCTGCTCTACACTTGTGAGCACCACCCCTGTATTCCTTGTATGTCACCTGACCTTGTTTACACTGGCCATACACCATCCTTTGATGCCTCAGTTTTAGTAGAAGATTCCTTGCTCAGCCAGGATTCGCCTTCTGTCTCACCTGCCTGACTTCCAGCATTTTGGAATTGTCTGGTCCTGTGCTCTTAGGAGGTGGTACTTAAAAACTGACCAGCAGCAATGGCCCCAGCACCTTCAAAAGCTTTTTCACAGGGGACATTACTAAGCAGTTCACCAAGCAACCTGAAATCTGCTTTCCTTATATCCAGAGTTGAGATCTTGCTATCAGTTTTCCTCCTGTCACCACAGATGTTAAACTTGACTGTTTCGTGGTCCACATGACCAAGGCAGCGTCCAAACATCACTTCATCCACAAGATCTTCTCTGTAACTGGCAACAAATCAAGGAAGGCACCTTTCCTTCTTGGTTCCCTCAGCACCTGCAGCTTATAGCAGACTCCCACGATGACATCTGTTTTAATTGTCTGTCCCTTAATCCTTACACAGAGGACATCAACTATGCCATACCCAGGTGCAAGCTCCGTGCATTCCAGCCTTTCTGCTATATAAAATCCCACTGCCATCCTCACCCCCCCCGCTGCCTTGCCTGCCCTGTCTATCGCTCCTGAAGAGCCTGTAACCAACCATCATGGCACACCAGTCACTGGACCCATCTCACCAGGTTTCACTAATGCAAATAATGTCATATCTTTGGGACTGGGCCAAGGCTTCCAGCTCCTCCTGCTTAGTCCTCAAGGTGTGCATGCATCTCAAAATATATTAGAAGATATGAGTCATAGCTGAATATGAGATAAGAAAGAAGAAAAAATATGAACAAAGATCCGTATTCCCAAGGTTGTTTAAGGTATAAAAAGCCATATCTCCAGAGGTATTCTACTTCTCTGATTGATAATTGTGGTAGTTAGATGCCTTAACACTATTAAGGGTCTGACCCAAGTAATCACTGTAAGATATGTTGCTGTTACTTCCTTTATTTTTATGTTACTCTTTCGATCCCTGATTAACGCACATCTCTGTGTACTAATTGGTAAAAGCAGTGCACTTTGCCTTCCATCTTTCTTGATGCAGTGTAGATATCTCAGTACCATGATTTACTGAGACAGAAGAGGACATACAGCATGTCAAAGGTTACTCTTAGTCTGCAATGAGAAGTGGAAAGACAGTGAAGGTGAGCTCAATAGGACTAATTATGTAAGGGGATCTTACTCCTGATATGCCTCTGTAAGTTAGGGGGATGCTATTAATTTAATCCTAAACATTGCTGTTGGAACAAGTGTGCTACAGTGAAAACAGTGTTTCTATTTCACTGTTGCAGCTAAACCATGAAAATTTAATTATTTCATCCAACATATTTTAGCATTTAGAGATTTGTTAACCCATAAAAGAAGAATATTTTGAAGATATTTTATATTAGTCCTTAGGACAGTCACCAGATATTCAAAAAACTAGAATAAGTTATGGCTACAGAACATGTTTATCATTGGCATGAGTGGAACCTGATCCTTTCTGTCACATTATTATTAAACAATCCTATGGGTGCATTTTGTGAGTCTAGAAGCAAAGTCTTGTTCTGTGAATATTTATTTGTAAAGTTCATTTCCTTAGTGCTACATACGCTCTAATTCAATAAAATGTACTACTATGACTACAGAGTAAATAAATAACTCTTGTGAACAAAAATACATGCCACTCTATTAAAGGTATCAAATACTTTATAACTCACTGATGTAAAACAGTAGATAACACAGTGGAAGCACAGTACATCACCTTCTGACATGGTTAGACTATGCACTGAACAGCAGTACTGCAGTGTTTTTGAACCTAATTCACTCAGACATGGCATGCTACCAACCAACAGAATGATATTGAATATAAAAGGCTAATTTTTATGTGGATTCAAGGCTAGAAACCAGCCTCATGATACTATTCTGCATGTCTCAGCTGATAAAATATCAAGGCTTTTCCATTTACCTTTCCTCAAGTCCTAGTTTTCCCTTATTTAAAGGGCCAATATTTTATGCTTCTACACTTTTCCTCAATATTTAACGCAATTTCTTATTATTATCTCCCTCAGTTTCTAAAAACTTGCACTTTGTCTATTATACAATACATTTCTCTTTCATATAATCAGAAGATGAGCTGCTATAACCTCCAGTCTTGCAGATTATAGCACTAACACTGCAGTGGAAGGGCTGTAATTCACACATGAATCCAATTTTTTTCACAATATTTCTGTTATTTCAGAGAGTGCCATTACATTTTTAATTTCTGTCTTTCTAAACATGATTTCCTTGAGTTCCCTTGTCAGACTACACAAGGGGCTCCATCTTTTAAGGAAGTGACTTTACCTTCCATTTAGTCCTACTGGTTTTCACAGTTCTCCCATCAGTTTATGTCTGGATGATTGTCTTGCCAATCCATGATCCCAATCTTTATGGCAAAATGAGTGTTCAAAGGCCCCTCTGGCCATCTGAGCATGGATTCCTTGGTAGAAGTGTGGAGGAAGATGTATATGGCTGATTTTTTCAGACACTATCATCAGAGCACTGTGACATGTTGTTGCAGATAGAACAGAAGATGCAGACGTGGTAACGGCAACAGTGCAAGCCACAGGAAGGTTTCCAGTAGTTCTGAATTACATGCGATCCAGAAGAACTCTATGATCAAAAAAAAAAAAAACCCTGGGACTGAAAGGAGATAAAGGAGTAATCTTATCTATTCTGCAGTCCCAGTACAAGATTAACTGTCCTCGACTGTTCCTCATAGATGTGCTCTTTAAAGCACAGCTTCCTTAAACTTGGTGACAGGACTCATAGATTTTCTTTCCTCGCAGTTGAAGCTCAATCTCTATTGAACAAACTTAAACCCATTACCCTTGCTGTTACCACGGGGGACACGAACAGTCTAGTCTTTTACTCTCTACAGGTACTTTTTATGTTATTATGTCTGCTCTCAGTCTTCTCTTCCATAAACTAAACTACTCCAATTGTTTCAAATTCTCCTCATCTGTCTTGCTTTCTAGATAGCTGGTAATTCCCGGCTGGTCTCCTTTAGCTTCTTTTGAAACTGGTCCACACTTTTTCTGAAATGCAGTTCAGAAAAAGAAACACAGTGTGCTTGCTGAGACTGAGCACAGTATGCAGTACTGAGAAAATGAAAGAACTATTTCATATTGTACAAATGATATTGCTCTTTACACACCTTAGCACATTTTGTATCATTATATTCAACTTATTTTTCAGACTTTTCTTCCAGCTTCTCAAGAAAATTTTGATAGCTCTCCAGTATATAAAACAGGGGAAGAAGTTACAGAGTCAGTGCCCATTCTTTTGTCAAGTATCTTGCCCACTCAGTAGATCACAAGCTGAACATGAGACAGTAGTATTAGGTGGTGCCCATACATGCCCATACTCACTACCCCAGTCACTAATGGAAATTCTGAGCAACAGCAGACCCAGAAGAGGACCTGTCAGAATTTCACTCGAAATGTCCTTCCCAATTAATAGAACTGCTGACAGGGGTTACATGGTTCTACATGCACTTCACTATATAAGGTGCTGATGGCTATAATCTGCTACCCAGTCCTATTTTGGATGGTGCTTAAGCAAAGCCTTTTTGTAAGCAATATATGATTTGACTCAGTTCTCTAACCTAGTTTATTTCTGTGGAAAAAAAAAGTGGTCTAATTTTCCTTTTCACTACAAGACACAGCAGACATCATTGATTTTGCTTCTCATTGGTATCCAGTTATAAAACGTTTTCATGATTTTTTTTAATGTGACAAATACGAAGTGAATGTGGTCTTTCTTTGCTAGCATTTTGAATAGGTTCAGGTTTGTTCTAGCTGAGCTCTGAAATCATGCCATAAACATGAAGGTGTGTGCAGCAGAGTTTTAAGTCCAAATTGATAAATCAGATCAAAAGTATCACACTGGACTGCGCACCCCTCTAAATCTTATCATGGTTTTTAATTTGTTTAGTGTGAAATCAAGTTTAATTTTGCCTCTACTAAAAAAAAAACCCAAAAATGCCACTAGTATAAAGGACTTCTGTGATGCCTGTCACAGGTTAAAACTGCTCAGTTCATGTAGTTAAAGTTAGAATAGATCTGAAGAAGTTTATTGATTTATTAACAGCATGTAATTAACTTGCAATCTGTGAACTATGTATTGAGGATCTGTATCAGCAAGACAATCGACAAACCACAATACCAGCCACAGAATGTTAATGGACACCTACAAATTTCTAAACATCCTTCTGAAGCAAATGCTGAGAAGTTTTAATCACACCTATACGCATGCAAACACAAGCAGGTTCAGATGCTACATGCATCCCCCCCAACATGCAGGCTATGTGGGTTACCAGCATCGCTATCACTATTTGATATATGAGAGTTTTGGGGACACTCTTACAGTACTTAGTTATGATGCTCTACCAGCACCAGCACCTGTGTTCACCATTCCTGTGTTTACATGGGAAGGGCTTCACTGGCATCAGATTTAAATTTAACTGTTTTCCTCCAGCGGTCCCACATCTGTCCTGTGATAATCTGCCCTTTGTGCATCTGAACAGATTAGTCACCGACCATATTTTTTTCTAGTCATTGATGTCCAACAGCCTACTAGGCTGGTACATTTGGATTCCGTTTGTCATACCTTGGAAAGGTTGTTTTTGTTTTTTCCATATGCATGTTTTTTAGTGGGATGCTTTCTTTTTTAAAGATGGAGGAGAAGAAAATGAGTAGTGGTTTCCTTTTAAAATCCCTGGAAATTATTCACGATGTATTCTTGTCATTGAAAGAGATTATTTTAACTAACTCTTCTTCCAATTTATTCAAACGCCCCTCAGTTGCATTAGATCTCCACAAAAGAATGCAATGCTCACTCATAATTTCATGTTGGATTGTTTTGCTGCAAATCAGAAGATTTACCTGACTTTTAATTTCTTTTTATTCTGATTGTAGAGGATTTCCAGAAGCCTGGAATATTTTCTGAGGTTATTTTTTTCTAGGGAAAACATATGTGGATAATCATTAAGGAAAGAAAGGTATTTAAATGTGGAAAAAATAATTAAGGGCACTTCCACCTTCACTAAAACCTTCTTATCCCACACCAGCACACCTGCTTTTGTGATATTATTTTTATATTTATTGTTTTCTAGATTTTCTAGTTTCAGCAAAATAATTTCTGCAGGTGTGTTATCTGAGAATTCTGAGTTTTTTACTTTTGTTCTGCTTAACTATTTTCTTCTCATTCATTTTCCCTTAGAGGTCAGACAAATTCACTAGAAACTTGCTGGACAGGACATTGTGGGGTTTTTTTTCTTTTAAGTTTATTTCCTATCAGCATTCTCCTCCCCAGCGGCATGTGGGTTAGATTTTTGTCTACTAGACATCATATTAGAAAAATAAAACAACCTGCTGTTTTTCAAATATTTTTGGTAATGCTATTATCCATATTAAGAGCAACTCAGGGGATGTAGCCTGGACTTAAGGCTCTAATACATCTATTTTACAACTTTCAGCTTGTGATTATCTCATTGTATACATAACAAGAATAGTGCAGGATCACATGATGAACCATAACACTGGAATTAAAATAAAAGAAATTCTATGTAAAAGAACAAAAGTTATTTGGCCTATTGAGTAGTTGGTTTGTACTGAGAGAGATACCTTATAGATATATGAGGGTTGGAAGAAGTCAGATGTTTGCAACTGCCCTAAAATTGTATGTTAGAAAGGCTAGTACCCTGCTGACTGTGTGTGACTGGAAGTAATCTTCTGAGATTAAAGAAGTGAAGGGGTCTAAACCAATAAAGTACTCAATGATTTCAATCCCCACTTACATCATTAAAGTCAAGAAGGTCAGTTAAACTCAGTATTTCAAAAGTTCAGAACCAAACTCATGGAGAAAATGCCACCATGCTTTGGCTTAGGCTATGTAGCACTCTGTGAGTCAAACAAAGAGCTTGGAACTTTAGGCTTGGTGGTAAAGAAATACGTTGGTGAAGATCTTGAGCAAAAAACTTATTTGGAGAGGCAAGTCATCACTGTAATGGTAGTATTTAATTGGATTATCACAGAAAATACTCAGAAATCAAAATAAAAAAAGCTCCACACAGTTCTTAGGGATCCAAGTGAGTGTATCCCTGTACAAATGCATAGCAAAGATAAGCCTAAAATGTAAATATTTCATGGTCTAAATAAGGGTACTGATTTTCTTAGGATTAAGTTAGTTTTTCTCACGGTGGCTTGTATGGGACTATGTTTGAAATTATGGTAACACAGAGATGTTTTAGTAATTGCTGAGCATTGCTTACACAGCATCAAGGCATTTTCTTCTTCTCTCACTGAGGTTACACAAGGAGCTTGGAGGGGACATAGCTGGGACAGCTGACTCCAGGTGACCAAAGTGATATCCCATGCCATATGACATTGTGCTCAGCAATAAAAGCTAAGGAAAAGAAGGACGAAGGTAGGACATTCGGAGTTATGGCACTTTTCTTCTCAATTAACGGATGATGGAACCTTGCTTTCCTGGGGATGGCTGAAAATCTGCTTGCCAATGGGAAGCAGTAAATGAATTATGTATATTGCTCTGCTTGTGTGTAAAATTTTGCTTTATTTATATCTCAAACCATGAGTTTCCTCATTTTTTTCGCTTCCGATTCTCACCCCTATCCCATTGGAAGGGAGTGAGAGAGTAGCTCTGTAGTGCTACACTGACTGCCAGGGTTAAACCACAGCAATAAGGCAAAGTAATGAAAGTTTGATTTCCTGTTTTTTTAGAGACAGGGAAGAGACCTTCAGAACACGTTAACTGCTAAGATTTAAGGAGCTAGATACTTTGGTATGAAAATATTTTTAACAATGCTGGATTTGATCTAGTCATGTAAGAAAGGACAGAGCCACAACATTTAACCTTTGAGGCAAGAACAATTTAATATAGATAAAAAAAAAAGGTACAAATATAGAATAAGAAGCAGTAAAGAGTAGGCTGTTTCATAAGCTTACCTCATGCTTTTTCAAGAAATGATTCATAAATTTAATGTTGGCCACATGGAAACATTGATTGCCAGGATAACCAAAGCAAAAGAGTAAACACCAGTTATTCTGCAGACAGAAAAGCAGCACAGAAAGGAGCTGATGATTTTGCATAGAGGTCCTGTCTAGTATTATAGGCTTTGCACCCTAATTTTGGTACTGATATTTCATACTGATATTTCACTCCAGTCCATCTGGAGTTTCTATCCAGTCTAAAAGGACATTTAACAGTTTCTAGCTGGAGGTCCTCCTCAGCTTTTGGTGTTATAACATAGAGACTATAGGCTGGAGAATGGGGAGCTGTGTGAATACACCTCAATGGAGTGTGCTCCTTATCATCTGACACTAACCTGATTAACAGAGGTTCCTTGGCACTTGAACCTGCTTGCAGATTAGCCTTGGCTAACTGTCTGTGCTGCTGCTAACAGAGCCCCTGAATGGCCCTATATGGTCAGGTGGTGCTGAGGTGGCAGAAAGAACATCCCCAGAGCAAACAGGAAGGACCCATGACATCCAGGGAGAGCATCCACTCCCTTTCCTGGAACTGAGAGAGATGTCTGGGCAAAGCAAGGTTCTTCTGAGTTGGTGCTGGATCTCCAGAGGAATGATCACTTGTTTACATACGCTCCTAACCTGTAACTTCTTTTATTTACACCTCTAACCAAAATATAGCTGAATATTCTTGCAAAATTTTTAGGGGACTTGGAGGATTAATTGTCTTCTTGGGAGTTGTTTATTTCAAAAGGAGGGTCCACAACTCTCAAGACTTCCTGAGCTTTCTTATTCTTTTTATTTAAAAAGCTAGAGATAATCATTTCTTCAATCAACCATCCTGTGGAGATGCTGGCCTCCTCCTTTCATCCAATGTTTCAGGTTAATGAAGCATCGAAGGCCTGTGTTTAATAATTACCTTTCTCTGATAGGATACAAGTTCCCTTTTAAATGAAAGTTCTAAACAATAAGTCATGACTTAATTAGAAAGAAGAAAAAGTAATGGGAAAACTGTTCCTCCTTGAGAAGCTATTCCTTTTCATCTCTGAACTTTGAATTCATTTCAGAAAAATGGAAGTCAGCTCTTACTAAAGGGGAGAAATGTATTCTTCCATTAATAAGGAAAGGAAGAGAGTAATCTTCCAGGGCCATTTTTTGTGTATTTCACATAAACCAGTCAACAATTACATGAATTGACTGCCATTTCGGAAAAGTTTAGTATCCAGGCCGCCATACTCAAAGTTATATCATGCCATATCTATGTCGTTAAGTCTGCCATGCTAAGAAATTTCACTTACTCTTCTTGACCCTTTGCATAACTAACAAAGAGAAGTGTCTTTCAATAGAGACTGAAAGACCAAATCCATTCCTGCTTCCTTGATTGAATATATAGTTTAATTTTTGGAGCACTCTTTTAGAGTTAGAAATCTCAAACTCTGCAGTCGAGTTTGCCCACATCTTCAGTGACTGCTTTAATATTTGACTACACAGATAAACTACTAGGTAGGCAGCAAAGTGAAACACCACACTGCTTTCCATTCCCTTCCCTTCCTTTGAGTTAATCCTTGCCTTTCCCCTTACTGTCAGGATTTGGGTACATTTACACATAAGCAGATTAGTGGGTGAAACCCACAGTGTTGAAAGAGTTTTGGGAGCTATAGTGTCAAGCAAAATTTTGAGGTGATTTTTAAAAACATCACTTCATGAATAGGACTTGGTATTTAAGGTCTTTTATGTATCTGTTCTTTGGCAATTCCAGAAGAATCATAAAGGAAATCTAAAGCATCAACAACTGCACCCGAATTTTCTTCATACTATAGCCAAGTTTTCCCCATCAGGCCATTTTATCCACTTCAATTATTTAATTATTGCTGATCATAGACATAGCTGGATTAAGTATGAATGGATTCAATATGCTCAAGCTTCAGTTGCAAATTGAAATATTTCTGTTAATCGTCCTATCAATTGATTTATTTTCTGTAAAATAATTTGATATGATTTGCCTAAGAAGAAAACCCCAGAAAGATAAAAGAAGCAGAAGAGGGAACACTTAGCCCACACTAGATTAGCATGTACTGTTTTCCTTAGGGAGTAAGAATTAAATAATTGTAAAATAGTGTTTATAATTACCACATTGGATAAAGGTCAAATAAAAGCCAAGCTTTATTATAATAGCTTCATTTCAGAAATTAAAGGGAAATCAATACAATTCATTAATAGTGATTTAGGGCTCTGGATCTCTCTGAGGTACTTATAGGGTCCCCATTAACACAGTATCTGAGCACTTACTAATCTTTAATGTATTTATCCTCCAAACACTGCTGCAAGCTAGATTTCTAATCCTTATTTCATTTTGCATTGGAGCATATCCCAAAAAGTGTGGGGAATTGTAAATGAAGGAGAGAAATTAAATCATCCTTTTTCCTAGGACACTCTGTCATTAGTGAATCATTGAATCATGTAATGATAGAATAAAGCACGTTAGAAGGGGCCTCAAGAGGTCTCTAGTCCAATGTCCTGTTCAAAGCAGGGTTATCTGTGGTGTCAGAGTAGGTTTCTCAGTGATTGATGCTATTGGGTCTTGAAAATCTTAGGCAACAGACACTGCACAACACATCTGAGCATCGTGTCCCAAAGCTTGACTGTCCTAATGCAAAAAACCCACTATGGCAGTACTAGTTTCAGGGATTTTCTGTACTGTGATCATTGTGTATGGTACCCAATATTCTGTACAAATTCTGTAAATTTCATGTTTTTCTCTCAGGAAATACATCTAAAACTTACCTATATAATCACATAGAGTTCCAGTATGAGAGACTGAAATTAGTTTTTACCCTAAAGTTAGAATTACTCATGCAGAAAGCTCAGGTCCCCAGTCTGAAAGGTAAAAAGATCAGGTTTAGCCATCTAATTACCATTGTGGCTATGGTTCCTGTAATGTTAGGGAGAAGTTTACAAGTAAATCTCACAGACACCTGGTAGTCTATATCTATTCTGTTTCATTCCTGATGGAGGTGCAGCTGTTCGATTTCTCCAGATCACTTCTGCAGGCACCTTCAGTCCTCATTGCTCAGGGATGAAAATTACACTGGACAATTACAGTTGTTGCAATTTAGGCATCCTAACACTGATCAGAGTAATACTCAAGAACCCTGAGTTTTATGCCAAAATGATTAGCCTGTGAGGAAGAGCACTGTTCACCAAAGCTAGCTGGAAAATCCTGCTGTGTTGAGCAGAAGCTTACATTTCCCTGCAACTCGTTGGAAGACTGATTTGGAGCACAGCCAGACTTTGCCTTATCATGAAGACAAAGAACCTTGGAAATTTATAGATGTGATAACTAGAAAATATTTAGACACTGTTTCTTTTTCCATCCCCAAATAACGGATAGAGCTAAGAGGAAGGTAGAGAGGAATTATGATAATAACTTACCCTAATGTGTATGCAATTTTCAGAATAATCCTTCTAGAAAGCAAAATAGAATGAAAACATTATAGATTGGAGGAGTGCTTCTAATTCAATACATATCTCTAAATGTATGTCTTAATGTTTGGGGGGTTTGTATTGCTTTGGTTTTGGATTTTTTGTTTGTTTGTTTTGCTTTTTTAGGTACTAAAGAACAGAAGAATTTGTCATTTGAGAGCCAATCTTGCAATTTGTGGAGAAATAAGGAAAACTATGATAAGATACGAAACTGTGATTGGTATCTAGAATGAAAAATGTCCAAAGATACACTTGAAAATAAACCTTGACAAATACAATTAGAAGTTGCTAAAGCAAGGAAATCACACAGATCAAATTAAACCTTAGATCTGAAGAACTAAGGCAGGAAGAGCTCCAAGGTGGAGTCCACTAAAAACAACAGACAGAGCAGCATATATTTTGACGAAATAAGGCAGTACAATACAGAGGTGTAGTAAAGGGGTCAGGAACAGCATTGGGTTTTAGTGACTGCACAAGCAAAGACAGAATATACACAGTGTGGACAAAGAGGATGATAGTACTTTAGCTTTGAGGAATTCTTTATATGAGAATGAGGTACGTCTCAATATGGATAGAGTAGTAGTCAAAAAAAACCAAACAGAATTTATTAACTTCAAGGTATGCATGTTCATAAGCCAATATGTCACTGAAATTGTAATAGCAGCAAAGGAATAAATAAAAAAAATAATAAAAAAACCTCAAAACCATACTTTAATAATAAGAGGGTAACATAAAAACATAGGATTCAAAGTGATCAGCATCTCCCCAAGAAGGCAAACAATAGCTTTCAGCAAAAAAAAAAGTAGAAAAATACATCACGACACAGAATTGTACCAAGATCAAAAGTATCCGGTACACAAGGAAAAATTTATCAGTTCCTTTGTGTTCTCAAAAAGTACACTTGTTGGATGGATAAAATATTAAAATAAAAATGTTTGATTAAGTCTCATAATACAAAGAAGCTTTCAGAAGCACTTACTCAGAAATGTGTGTTTTGGGACCATTTATATTTATTCTGAAGCATATTTATATTTCAGAAACAGATAGGTACAGTTTGTGAGGAAGAAGTGCTGGGCATCTAGTCCAATGCTATTGGACAAACTCTGGAATCAAGATACACTCTTGGAACCTGGAACTGGGCAGCTGATAGATGAGTATCAATCTTTGGGTACAGATCAGAAGACGAGACTTGCCCATTTGCCCCAAATTTGACATACAACATTCTAAGAATCAATTGCAGTTGCTGCTTGAAGTAGTGCTGTTAACTGTATCACCTGAGATCATCATACTTATTACTCCACGCTCTCACACAGCAATTCTTAACATGACTTAGCTGTAAAGAGCTCAGTTCCTAAACCATAGCCTTGGAACTGAAAAAAGACAAGATTTCCCTCTGAGAATGTGCTGCTTGTTAGAATAAAAAGACTCAAAACAGAGATAAATGGATCCATGACAATTTCTGGAAAAGGAATAAGAACAGAGAAAATCTCCCAGTTCTTTATCAACCCCTAAAATTTAAAACAGAATAAGCTCTAATGCAGGAAGCAAAGGTGGACGATACCAAATATTTTTATTTTCCTGCATTTGCACATATTTGGTATTCCTTTGGCCGGTCAGTTTTTCCGAAGGTCACACAGATTTTTTTCTGTAGACAATATGTTGCACAGAAATGCAATAATTTTTGATGATACAGAGGATAGTGAGATCAAGACAGATGATGTTTTGCAGCGTAGAGGATGAAAAGCAGTAGAAGAGTATGACCAGAGGTTTCTGTCAGCTCTGACAGGGTCAGACTTGTTGGACTAGCACAAAACAGTGAAAAATGTAACGTGAAATGCACCTTGGAGAGATGTTGACGCAGCAAAATACACATAGAGATCACAGGTAAAGTTCAGATAATCATCAATCTCTTCCCAGTAGGCAATGGAAGGATGCAGAAACTCCTAGAAAGTATAAACCAGAAAACAAAATACTTGCTTTGCCACTGAACTCTACAAAAATAACCTCAAGATTTAGTTCTAAGTGTAGAGTCTGGGAAGCTAAAGTAGTTGATTAATAAATCCACAATCATGAAAGACCATGAAGTCTGTGTTTTCCAGAGACTCCACTGAGAAGAAACCTGACATCACCTTCTTACATCAAAACAGCCAAAACTGGAAAGAAGTGTTATGTGTCTTTACAGAAATAAGATACCACAATTCTCAAGTAGCAGAGAATTATTTAGCTCTACTTTGTGTATATAAAAATATTTATGCATGATAAACTAGAGTCAAAAAGTGCTGGACAAAATCTACTGTTGATTTAGGAAAAATAATAAAAACAATAAACTTTGTTTATTGCTACAGTAAATTAATGATTTGACTGATCTATAATACATGTCATGTGGTATATAAATATGCCATAGGTTTTTATAAATATATGTGTGTAGTATATATAGAGGATGTGTTTCTTACTTTTGAAGGTAAATGTACATATACCATTTGTATATATGCACACATATGAATGCTTTACTTGTATATGCTCTAACATATATTTATACATACAGACATGTGCAAGTATGGTCACACATAAAATAAGATATCATGAGTTCATAAAAAAATAGATTAAATAAGGCTTTGGAGGTCTTCTAATTCAATGTTGTGTGCAAAGCAGGTGAATGTCAAAGAAGAATGAATCTAGCAGAGTTTAGATATGTGAAGACCAGATTTGAGAGGAGATAGTGGTTAACAGCTTTTATTACGAATAGATTTTTTTCTTGTGTCTAATTCAAATTTCCCACGTTGTACACTGTTCTCACCATTTCTTGTCCATGTTCTGCGCACCTCTGAGAAGACCTTAGTGCTGTGTTCTCTCCAATCTATAATTAGGAATTAGAAGACAATGATTAAATTATCCATTAGACTTCCTTCTTTCAGTCTAAACAAACTGAATGTCCTCAGCCTCCAGATCATGTACTACAGCTTCCTAAACAGGCCCCCTCTTGACACCTTTTCCTATGAATTCTCACCACATCACAAAGTGAATTCAAACCTACCTGAACCTTGATGGTTGCCAACTCACACATGGCAGCTTTTGACTGAAGATCTTACAAGCAGTAAGAAATACAAATATACATATATAAAAATATCTCAATCAAAGTATATAAAATAAAAAATAGCATCTGGTGCAATCTGGTTCTACCGTAGACGATAATATCAAAAGTAAACCTTTACCTGTACAAACTATTAAGGGGAAGAACGGGATATTGCTTAGTTGCATTGATATGACTTTTCTAAGTTGTTACAAGGAAAATGCACTTTACCATATTGTTATAAACTGAAATAACCTTAAAAAGCTGTGATTCATTTACAGTAGCAACAGTATAGTTAAAGCTGTTACCATTGTTGGCAATATTCTTAACTCTGTTAAGACTCATCAGATAGACTAAAAAATCTTGAGACGCTTCAAAAACTAGTTTTGGAAGATAAATTAGACATTTTCATGTTATTTGGGAACAATATTTATATTTCTCCTCAATCTTTATTCTCACTCTCCTGAGAAAACCTAAATAGAAGGCATGATTTCCAATGTAGTAATGACCATGGCACATTTACAGTAGACTAACAATAACAAAATCTGGCAGTGACCCAGAAGGTGACAAGACAACCATTCCTATCTTGTGTGAGATGGTGAGCTTGTGGAAATACTAAAAATCCTCCTAAAAAGAGCCTGTAAAATCTGTATTTAGTACTGGCAAATCTAAGGAATGTAAACAATTATGTATAGATTGGCACTATGGGTATTTAGTTCATTAGAAAATGGACAGCAAGAACACTAACATTCTTAAAAACTGACATTAAGTCTTTAAGACTTAGACACAACACAGATAAGATACCAAAAAGTGGCATGATTTGAGGTCACTGAGTTTCTTCTAGTTCTCCAGAATTACGTTAGTTTTTTGACATAGTAAAATCACAGGATATATCACAGGATATAGCTATGAGGTGTTCTTAGTGTAGAGAGAGAAATAGAATGTAAAACGATGGGTATCATTGCCTCAGAACCATGGAAAAGGTATCAGAAAGTGTAAGCCCTCTTTTGCAAAAAGCTCTCTGGCAGCTGCCCAATAGCCAGGATAAGTCAGTCCCAGGACCTTGATTCAAGAAGAATTAAATGACTAGTGCTGCCTGAAAGCACCCTTGCTCATACATCAGGAAAGAACGAATTATGTCATCTCAGCTCTACATTATAGGAGACAATGTCTAAATATTAGCTAGTAGGTGATGTGTTATTTTTAAATATTTGATTTCCATGGTGGTTAGTTTTGTCTGGTGACAGTTGTTGAGACAAGAGGTGGGTAATTGCACCTTCAAGTGGTGGTCCTGATTGCCATCTAGAGCTACCCTGCATTGCAGGGGGCTTGTGTTACTCAGAACCTGAAATGTATCCATCAGGTTCCTTGGCAAACTCTAAACCATACGTTGCCGGAATTATTCAAGAAAGAGAGAAAAAAGAGAATATGATCCAAGATTTTGACCATTGCCTAAAATGTTACATAAGCCTCCCTGCTTTAGGATTTTCAAGTTCACATGGCTGGAACTAATGAGAAGAACACTAACGCTGTGGATTCTCCTTTCTTATTATCCTTATTTATCAATGAAACAGAAGACATAAAATCCACTCATACAGAGACATAGGTTGTTTTCCAGCAACCTATTTTTGGAGAAAGAATGGAAACAGTGATTCTACTCACTTGCTTTTCCTATGAATAAGGGAATAAAATCAGGACTACGTCTAGGCAAATATAGAAATAATGAATATAACAAACTAGGAAAAAAAGGCACAGAACTGGCAGTTAATTAACTTGCGTATTTCCAGCTGAAGCGTCTGATGGAAGAAAATAAGTAATCATTATTGTTTTGTTGATTTGCAATAGAGATATGTGCAAATACTTGATTTAGTAGTAAATTTTTTTGATTTATGTTCTACTGAAGATAAATGTTATAACTTCAAAATTAGGCAGTATTATGGAAACAGATGGGATTTGAAATGAACAACAATAAAGTTAATTTCCAGCATAGAAAGGCTGCATGTCAGCTCTCTAGCTAACTTTTCAGGATCATTAATAAGAATTACAACATTCTTAAATATGCAATCTCAATGCATCAAAGCTTCCTATGGGCATCTTCTGCAATGAAAGCTTTATGGATCAAGCACTGGGTTTATATCCATGTAAGATCTCTGCTGTTACCAAACAAAAAACACAAGTGGAAACTGGCAAACGGTCTAATCATGAGTAAGGGCAGGAATAGATTGTGTCTTCCTTTGGATGTTGAGATTTATCTTTCCACTTGACAGTGTTTATTGAACTAGGGTGAACTCACAGAACGAAAGGATCTGTAGACATGACACACTGATTTGGCTTACAGGGCTGGAAGCAGACCAATCCCACTGAGTTCTCCTTGGATTTATTTCAGTCCCTTTCCTACACAGCAGGAGCTGCTGTTTGGCTTCAGTCACGCAAGCAGATCTATTATTCAAAGTCATTGTTCAGGCCTCCAAGGGGGAAAAAAAAATGAATGTCTTTTTGTGAAGAAAGTTTTGCTAGGTTCTGAATCCATGCAAAGAATTTCAGGCCATATTTATCGGTTTTCTAAGCATGAAATTTGCCAAAACATCTGATCTGAATTTTAAGTGTCACTTTAAGTAGCTGTCAGACTTGATGCAAATACATCGTTTCACCTGCAGTCCCTCTTGAACTTTCCCAAAAATAAAAAATGAGAAGAAAGCATTACTTCCTAAGATTATACATTTGTTCTGCTGGAAAAGATGGGAATTGGGTTCTTTGGCCCTTTAGACAATAATAGCAGAAAACTAGTATTATAGATAAAAACACAAATACCACCCAGGTTACAAAATACTGCAGTAAAATTACATCATATCAACTAAGGAAATAAAACAATAAATTAGTGAAATTATGAGAGAATAACAGAAAAAAACTCCAAACACAAAACCCACAAACAAAAACCAACCTAAAACAATTGAGGAAGAAATGGAGAAAGGGAAAGCCAATCTCTTTAACATAAATACTGAATTAGACAGAAAGTATTTTTGAGAAGATGGAATAAATGCAAGAAACAGATCAAACCAAGCACCTCTGAAAGGTGGGACAACTTTCTAAAGGAGATAATCCAGCTGACAAATCAAAGTAAAAGTCTGTATGAGTCACAGAAAAATAATTTCAGACTTTAGTTTATTTTCCGGCTATCTTGAAAGCCAAAAGTACATAGGACTCTAGTAGTTTGTTTGAAATATATCATCTCATCTAGACCCACAATATGAAAACTACCACAGAGCAAAATACCTACAAATAATTGCAGGATGATACAATATTTCATGTGCGTGTATACATATATATATTAATATATATTTATAAGGTAGGTTCCAACTGAAAGAAAATTTCAATAATGCTGTACTCTTCATGGCAGAAGCTAACCAAGCTGTCAGCTTTTAGTTTCCAAAAGTGTCAGCTTTCCTTGCTAGATTTTAAAACATACTTTCCTCATCACTGATTTCATAGAGCTGTTTGTGATTTCCAAGGCAAAGATTGAAGCTGTTTGGGAACTGATTTTTATTTCTTGTTCTTCTAGTTATTGTTATCATAAGTGAGATCAAGGAGCTCTTTTGTTTCTATTTATTATTTGTATTGCAATAATCCCTAGAAGTCCCAGTTATAAGCATGTAAGAACCTATAATGGACTTCATGTTGTACATGCATATAGTTAAAAATTAGGCTTAAACCAGAGGATTTACAATCCAAGTAATCCTATTGTGTTTGAGGCATTTTAAATATATTAGTCAGGGGATCATATTAACCTGGGTTACACTGTTGATTGAAGTACAGAATAGAAAAATAATTTTGTTTTCCTACTTTTTCTCCAGCCCTAGAATGGGAATAGTAGAATACTAACTCATCTTTCCCAGGAGAGTGACAGATAAAATAACTACTAAATTCCTGTCTAGAGATTTAAACTTGTAAAAAGGGTATAAAATTTGGGGGTTGTGATTATTGAGAGTTAATAATCACCTATTTAAACCAATTCATATGAAGCATGTGTGAAAAAATAGGAATAATTATACTTTTGACACATACTGAGGTTTTCAAATTTATTATTGTTTTAAGTGTTTATAATTCCTTTTTTTTTAACCCACAAAATAGAGCTATTCAAGCCCCACAGGATTTTAACCTCAATATGCCATGTTTTAGGTAAGTCTTGCTATTGCTCTCTTTCTCTATTTTGTTTACCTCAAGTATAGGCATAACCGTCAATATTGCCTCTTGGAATTACATTCTTCTGAAGTATTTGTACTCATGTGGTTTATTTTTTTCTGATAATTTTTGTAGTTTATCTTCTTCTTGACTAGACAAAACTGTCCTCTTATTGAATAATAAAATCTGCTATTAAAGCCTTCAGCTGACTCCAGATGTGATATATTTTTCTTAAAAGAACCCAAACAAAACAGAAAACAAAAAAACTCTACTCATCTCTCTTTGTTTCTCTCCCTGTATATTTCTGTGCAACTGCATTTATAAAAGGAATCACATTTATACTAAGGGCAGGGTACAGTGTGCTTTGTTTTGAATAGGTTATTTGTAAAATAATAATCTTGTGAATTACCAATATGCTGCAGAGCAAGGGGAAAATGTGATTGTGAAGGGCATGATGATGATTCAATTGGTTTTGTGGCAATAATGCATCCTTTCCAACTGGCATTTCAGCATTTGTTCTGTCTTTGTATGTATTCTTTACTTGTACTATATATTCAGAAAATCTCTTCTGTAGCAGCTGTGTGCTTTATCTTTTGTAAGAACAGCAATTACCAAAGTTTTGAGTGTGTGAAGGATGATGGGGTGGCTTGACCAATGTTCAGTGCCAACTTTGTGTTACTCTTCTCTTGCCAGCAACCTTTAGAGGTAGCACTGAATTCTCATCTTGCACTGTATCTGTACATAAAACACTATCTCAACATTTAGGACTTCCGTGGTTCTACCTTCCTTTATGCCTACTACGATGCTCCTTGTTGTAACTTATATTTATGGAGAGCTCAGCTCACC
The DNA here is from genome assembly GCA_033556795.1 of Tapera naevia. Classification (NCBI taxonomy): domain Eukaryota; kingdom Metazoa; phylum Chordata; class Aves; order Cuculiformes; family Neomorphidae; genus Tapera; species Tapera naevia. The sequence goes on along the minus strand of JAUMJJ010000079.1, from coordinate 28,976,486 downwards.
TCAATGCATATTTGTTTCCTTCTCCATCAAAAAAGTTTATGTTTCTGCAGCATGTTTGTTCTTCTTATCCCATCTTAATTTAATCAAAATGTCTAAATATTGAGGTACTCAATACACTTGAAGGATAGAAAGGGACATCTCCAAGAAATGACTCAGCTAATCTATGTTGAAAAAAAATCATCCTGTGGCAATACTGTCCCACTTCATTGACGATAGAGTCCCTATAAGCTCTTTATTTTATAACAGTTTAAATCAACAGGTTTGATTCACATCCTTTCTTCCCTTATTGCAATTCAACAATACTGTTTAAAAATCAGAGTTTGAGTACTTTTCTGTACCTCTGTCCCTGAGACACTGTTTATATATTTAGGTAATTGTCACCTGAACATCAGAATTAAAGATGTTAAGTTCCTATGGGCTTTACTCATATTTACCTTCTTCTTGCCATTGTATGATATCATCTTATCTTCTGTAGACCCTCTGGATTATTCCAGGTTTCTTATTTAGCTAACTTGATAGCAAAATACTGAGTGCTTGAGTGGCTCAAAACTAGGTGTATTGATTTGGGAGCTGACAGGCCAAAGAGAACTGCTAATTACTCAGTTCTCTCTGCAAGCTGTTAGGTCAGTAAGTCGGTCCAAGCTCCCATGAGAGTTCATACTCATCACCTCATCAGTGTGGTAACAGAAAGCAGAAAGCTGTTTGGCTGTGCTGTAGTCACATTTTAGACTCCACACACAGACTGTGTATCGTCTCAGATAACTTCCTAGTTCACATACAAACACATCCATGTAATCCTTTACACTCCGGTGTAAAAATCTGGAGCCAGATCTATTCCTGTGCATGATACAACTGCCTTTGCAAGAGTGCTGTGTGCACCTTTTGGACCCGTTGAGATGCCTGAGCCTATGGGTCTCCCACAACTGCTCTGGTGTGAAGTACAGTCTTGTGAGGGCAGTTCATCTAAACTGGTATTAGGTTGCTGTGATTAGGACGAGGGATTAGTCCCATTCTATCCATGTGCAAAAATTGCTATCTGACATAAAACATGGGCTCCAAAACCCCAGTTCCAGCTTTCTGGGAACACAGAGTCAGCTCTCAATGTCTTCATACTCCACACTGTTAACTGATGTGAAGAAAAGTATTTGCCAGTATTTCATAAGTTTCAATTTCAAAGCTGGATCACTGAGATTGGAATTTTTTTTTTGACACAGAACAAACAATTTCTAGAATTAACCTATGTATAACATACCATGATTTAAATCAAGTAAGTGATAGATGCACTTTGCACTTTTGCATCTTCACTAGTCCAATACGAAAATGTACAAAAGTGTAGAAGCTACACAGCTGATGTGTAAGTGCTGTGTCAATAAAGTAACTCTAAATAGAGAAAAATGACTTTTAATTAGTGTGGCTGGGGGTGTCAATAGAAAGAAAAGTAGTGGGAATAGAGACAGTCTTTTGCTACAGTGACTTCAGAAGCTGAGAAGATATAGGCTAGTGAATGGAAAGATCCCAGTTTCTCCATTTAGAGTTTTTTTGGTTTAGTTTTCACGTTTGTTTGTTTTTCTTGACATGAGTGATTCAACACAACTTGAAGATTCATTTTCACATTGCTACCTCGTGCTTTGTGCAGTATGATGACTGGATATAAACTGACATGCTACAGTGCTCGTGTCACGCATCATTAGAAATTTTATTCTTTTTTTTGTAAACTTGTAGGCAACATGAATGCTTTAGCTTGCTCTTCTCATTGTAAGAAAATGCCTAATTCCAACTCAATATTGACCATTGCACCACTTGAGAACGTATTTTAATAAATAGCATATGATGATTTTCATAATTTCTTGTTCAGGATTTCAATTAACACATCTGTGAGGACAAGCCAAGGTGAAAAGTGAGAGATACAGAATGAGACAGGGAACTGCGTCAGCCCTGCAGCACCCACTAGCTACTCTTATCAAACAAAAGCAATTATACAGAGGAACAAAACTCATTGATTATGCCTATTTAGTACTTAAAAGCCTTTATAATTCATACACCACGGCACATAAACTGTGAGGAGGAAATTGGCTTCCTGTTCTTTGCAACAGGTGAAAATATGAATGTTGAGTTTGAGCACAGTATTATTTATGTACTAATATCAAAATTACAGCTATATGTGCTGCGTTTGTCACTTCACAGTTGGAAATCAAATTATACTCCTGCTGGAATATTGGCACATTGGTATCAGCTATAGCAGCTGCTTTGCCTTCTCTGACTTTTCTTACTGTTGCTGCTAATGAAAAAGGAGTCTGCTGTCACTGCTCTTAACAGCACTGTTTTTCTCCTCACTTGAAAAGCAAGCAGACAGCCTGGGTCTTCTTGTGGCACAAAAGGAAAGGAACATTTAATTGCTGCTGAAGTGCTTGTACAAAAGGTCACCAAACAATATAAGTTCTTATTTGGTACTGAACTTTGAAGTGAAGAATTATGGATTGGAGAAAGGCGAAAGAAGGCTTAACTTGATGGGAGTTTCTTAGCAGGCCAGGAATTATCTTGCCAGACATCTGTAAAGAAGGCGTGCACGAAGCATGTTTAAGGTAACCATTACAACTTTCCATCCATGGACTAATACAAGCAGAGAAGAGGAGCACTGAGCGATTAAGTATGCAGAATCTGTTGGTCTTACACCTAGAAGACTTGTGTGTTGACGATGGCATATCTTCTCAAAGGTGGCATGAGGCATTATACTTATTATGTACCTCAATACGTAGAAAGTTTCCAAACTCATTGACGCCCAAGGGAATAATGAATGTACAGAAAGCTTCTGCCCTATTAAAAAAATTGCAGACCTTCTGGTCTTAAGACAGTGATTAATTAAAAACATGCACTAGCTTCATCTTCCAAAAAAATAACGTGTTATACATGACAAAAGACTTGAAGACAAATTGAGAAAACTCTTAGACTTTATGCGCCATATCTACCCCAGAACATCAGCAGAAGCATTGATACAATTTCATTTTTTAAAGATGTCAAACACTTTTAGCAGTTACAGCTTTGTTCCTGCTTTGTACTAGTGGGCACAAAGCAAACTTCAGGGCATGCTGGTGCTGTTTATTGTGTACTGTATTACTCACCTTTTCTTTTGCTCTTGATAAAAAAATCTGAAAAAAAAAGTACCAGAAAATAGTCTTTGTTCCTTTATCTCAAAAATTCTGGCATACAGTCCAGGTTCAGTCCTTGGTGTTAATCGAAATATTGGTCCTTGGATCTTTATGATTGTGTTGGCTTCTGCTCTCTCAGTTTCATCACCCTATTGCTGGACATCATTCAGTGTTTTTGACCTGGCAGGATCATCTGACCTACTGCATGACATTATCCCACAATATTGCATCAAGAATCATGTCAGTAAACACAGTTTCCTGAGAATTCAACTTTATATGAATTCATACCCTGTCTATAGATACTGGGGTTTCTGTGAATCAGAAATCAGCAGTTCTATTTCACAATAATTTATTTCTCTTTCAGTCAAGAAGATGTCTGCACCTAACAAATTTTTGCCTTCAGTAAATCTGGGAGAATATCCATCTACCAAATTGCAGGGAAGGCAGTAATACTGCCTGGCATACACCAGTGGCCGAAATGCACTTGTATTCAAATACTAAGTAATGCGCCAGTAGATGGAGCTAAGGAACATCCAGTGTACGCCCAGAGTTTTGCAGGCTCAACGTACTGTTCCATGATAAGTACTAAAACCAAATTTTCTCACCAGATTTTACCCCAATTAAAGTAGCTTTTAGAAGGTAGAATCAAGAATCCAGAGTATTTTATTATCAAATAAGACTTAGAGATCTTAATCCTTTCTGATGACTCATTTGGTCTTTAGTTCTGCCATTTGTTTTAGTAGAATTTTGAAATCCTTATGAGCTTTGAATTGCAGCTCTCCAGCCTTAGATCCATTTGACGAGTTGACAGTCTGTCTTCATCTGAAGCTTGATAAAGTTGTGAGGTTCAGTAGCTGAAAATAAATTAGCCAGCTGTATTTGAGTTATCCTCAAATAAAAAAAGCTGCCAGCATGAGCAGACTCATTAGACAATCACATAAAAACCTGCTATTCTTTCCTTCTGTTGACATGAGTATGAAAGGAATCTTCTGGATAAAATGTAGAAATTAGGAGGAGAATGGATTTTAACTGTGTTGAGGAAAAATATTTTCAAATGAATTTCAGATTTGCCTAAGCCTTTACACTAGATCTTAAACAACAGTCCCTGCTATGGATAAATGTGCCTATAGCTCCAGAATGCTTTGAATTAACCCTGCTTGCATATTCTCTATTATCTTTCTCTGCCTCAACTTGAATAAACAACATTTCCAAGTAATATGAAAGTACAAGTTACCTAAATACCTTTATTAGCATCTTCTTCCCTTTGCACCCAGCAGGATGCCTCTAGGTGTATATTTTATGAGAATTTGTTGATCATTTTAATGCTAATAAGCCTTTGATCAGGATCTGAGAATCGAGGCAACAGGACCATATTTCCCCACCATTGATTGATGAGTTCATTGAAGGCATCTATATGGAATTTAATCCTGGAAGTGTTCCATGTTGATTGTCCTTTAGCGTTCTGTAGGAACATTTTCAGCATTGTCAGCCTAACACTGTTATATAAGATTAAGTCTTTAGGACATGGTTTAATGGTGGGTACGTGGCTAGAAAAGCAACAGAGAAACAGAGACTCCAAGACAGTAAAGAAACAAACCTGCAGAACCCCTTACATTGATCTCGTTTTCTGAATGGATGAAAACTTGCAGTTATAAGTGATTTTAGCACTGCATTTTAGATACTCAGAGAAAACAGCACTGAGCATATCCCAAACCAGGATGAGAGCAAAGTTTGTGCAGGTTTACACAGAACTAAAAACCTCTAGTGCTCTATTTGTGCAAAGCAATATTTCCATCAATTTTATGATACTTTGACAATTTATATGAAACTCTTTTTTTTTGGTCCCTTCTTGCAATAAATGAATGGATATTCCATGATTTATTTTCTTCAGTTTACCTTCTCTGACAAAGCAACTAATTGTTTATAGAAAACAGAGAGAATTTAACAAAGAGTTATAAGTTCACAACTCTTAGGAATTCTTTTTTCCAAGAGGTGATTGAGACAGAATAATTTACTCCAAGAGAGGCAGAACAAAAGCTACATGACTGTTTTTAAAATTACACATGTGGTTTTTCCATTTTCTAGTAAAAAGATGTATCAGCAGGTGTTAATCTTGAACAAATAACCTGCATCTTACAACAATGGGATTGCTTTGACTGGCATTGATAAACAGTTGTACCCAAATACGATCTTAAGAAATAAGTGAAACCATTGTTATACGGTAGATGGAAACATCATGGGTTAAAATATTGCTGAAAATGGTTCTGCTGCTGCTTTTAAAAAGCCATAATTTTCTATAAAATTGTCTAAGGAATGGTACTTGTTTCTTACTTAGATTTGTGTGGCTATGGCAGATCCATTCTTCGTATGATAACAGATTTTTTTAGTATCCTCAACAGATATTTTAAGAAACTGCAGTGTATATGTTATAGCTATAAACCCCACATATTTCTTATACATGAAAGGTGAACACATCCCACCTCCCTTTAGCAGTGAGATTAATCTCAACTAATTCTAGACATGTTCAGTATCTGTACCTGAGAAAGTTACTGGAAGTGCCAAGTGTACCCAAAGAAGAAAATCATCGCTGTTGGATTTTTTTCATCTAGCCTGTTCTAGAGAACCGCTTGAGGAGGGGGTGAATTGTCCCTTCAGAGTAAAGGGTTAAATCCCATACCAACTTCAAATAAACAGTGTGTTATACAAAACAGAAAAGTAGTATTCTCAGGTCAGTTTTTAAATGACCAAGTATTAACAAATGTATGTGAAACAATCCCACAGGTCTAGGTGAGAGGTGACCAGTACAGAAGATGTTGGGCATAAGTATGAAACACTGTTCATTTTAGGAAACAGGAAAGGGTATAACATTCCAATTCTTAGTTTTTTCTTTCTGTTTGTGAAGAGTTTTATGTAGGTTCAGATACTGAATAATACCTGAGTCTACCCTAAAAGTATGTACATCACTTTTTATTTTAATAAAACTAAAAGAAAGCTGGTCGAATGTTGTACTTTTTAGTTCAGTAGTCAAATAAAAAAATGTGAGACTGGCCAGTTTGACCTGAACTGAAACTAAATGTTATGGATTTGATGCTTTCAGAAGACTGAAAATAAATCAAATAATGAACTGTACTGTTTGTACTAAAATAAAATATTTTGTTTTGCATAGAGCTTATGCAGAGTATCTGCTCAACTTCCTTTCATTAGAAATATTTCTAAGCAAAGTATGCAGTTTCAAAAGGTGAACTATATTCTTTTAGAATGGTTAAAATTTAAAATTGTCATTCACTTACCTTTTTGTGTTCGATGCAAATTGCAGTGCAGAACCTCAGCGGCTGTGCTTGAATAAGGGAATAACCATTTTAATATTAGCTTTAGGGACACTTTCTGTGCAAGCTGCAGTTAATTCTATGAGCTTTGTTTAATTCAACTACTGCATAAGAATTTCTTACACTCAAATTCTAAATTATTTTATTATTATTATTCAGCCTAATTGGTTAGCTGCTGTGCAATTTATATACAAAAAAACCAAGAAGAGAATGGAAAGAGATCACAGAATCACAGAATATTTGAGGTTGGAAGGGACCTCGGGGACTAACTAGGTCCAATTGCCCATCTCAGGCCAGGCCACCCAGAGGCAGTTGCCCATGACAGCTTTTGAATGCCTCCAAAGAGGGCAACTCCACAGCCCATTTGTGCAGCTTTTGCCACTGCCTGGTCACCCTCATGAGAAAAAAGTGTTTCCTGATAGCCAGAGAGAACCTCCCTTGTTCATGTCTGTGCCCATTGCCAATATGCAAGGGCACATTGCAGGTTCATTCAGTTTGGTGTCCACCAGCATCCCCATGTTCTTTTCTGTTGAGCTGCTTTCCAGTTGTGGGTACTCAACTGGAAGTAGTAGTGCATGGGACTGTCCCTCCAAGGGGCAGGGCTTTGTGTTTCCAATTTCTGCAGCCTGTTAAGGTACCTCTGGATGGTGGTATTACTCTCTGGCCTATCGAGCAACTTCTCCCAATTTTGTACAATCAGCAAATTTCCTCCCTAATTTCCTCACTTCACCCCACCATTGATGTTCAATACCTAAACAATCAGAATATTTAATTGGTTTCTTTTTATAAGTATTGTCCATCTCTGCCATTCCTGAAAATATAAAATTATATTTTTTTACATCCCATCCAATAAGACTTTTTGTTATATTTAGTATTTTAGGCAGCCCAAATATGGAATGCTATAGGAAGTTAAAAATCTAACAAAACAAAAATGGGGGAATGGAACATTGGAAAAAAACCCCACAAGCTGAGGTTTGGACAAAGTTTAAAATTCATTAAGTAAATTATTTCTTTTTAAATCAGATTTTGCATGACCACTTAGGTTGCCTTGTTACCTTACTGGAAGTTGTCCTGGAACAGTTCCTACAATCTGAAGATTTTATACTACTATTTTTGCAATAGGTTAATTCATCATAAAAAGCTCATGTTCAGTAATGAATACTGGTAGCATAGAAAAGATGAAACATTATAATTTTTCATGTATTACTTATCCTAAGTGTGCTTTAGTTTACAATGTAGCAGCAGTAGCAATTGCTAAAAGAAAATATGATAGGTAAAATTTAAAATCTTAGTCATGTGAAATAATAGATATCTTTATTCTGCAGGCAAAGAGACAAGGAATTTCACTATTTTGTGACTGTAATGGAGAAAATTTTACAGTTTTGATTTAGCATAACACAGTTTTGATTTAGCATAGCATAGTGTCACCTGAAAAATCGTATGCTCAAAGGGCTAAGTACAAAGTTTTTACGTTTATTTTGGTTATACTCTTTCTTTCAGCTATACGTTGCCAACTAAGCTGAAGTCCAGTGTGTTGTCAATTCTATCTTTTTTACCAGCAAATAACTAATGCTTGATACAATGCCTTAAAACATAAATATTTCTCCTAAAATATCACAGTTTCACTGATTCTGTATATGTTTTAGAAGTGATAACCTATTTAAATTCTCAGATATGAAAGGTAATACCTGCAATTAAAGGCACAGTGTTGTAAAATTTAGAAAGGATCTCTTTTTACTGCTAGTGATCAGATACATGGATTATTACAAAATAGAATAGTATTATTATAATCAATAAGACAAATCTGAGACCTTTACGTTTCATAATAATAACTTTGGCTGATAGTGTAAATCAACATAGCAGACCAAGCAGTGCAGACATTAAAATGTGTCATTTTCACAAAGATTATCTCAGTAATATTACGAGTAGCTATGTGCATAGAAAATAATTTCATCATATTGCATTGTATGTTCTGACTCAGCAATGCTTTTCTCTTGGATGTAATAAAGCAGACAGCAGTGTAAATCATTTAGTGCAATAAAAGTGTAACAAGAGAAAGGACAAACCACTGTGCAGAATGGATAAGAATGACATTAATACATTCTATTTTGACAGATTAAACATAGTAAAATATTGAAACTAGAGTATATCTGAAGTGCGATATGATCTCAGAAAGAAGAATCATTTCTTGAGTGCTCAGGAAAGAACTTATTAGTAGATTCAAAATAACCATTGTTAGTGGAAAAAAAAGAAAAGAAAACCCTGGATATCATTGCATTAAACATAATTTCCTCCATTCTTTTAATTTATTCAAATCTTGGTTTAGCAAATAAAGGTCAAGAAACTTTACTGGGCACCAACTATCTATGTGAAAGAGTTTAAACTAATCAACATTAATGAATTTAATTTAGGCATAGATTGAAAATTTGAGTTTCAATATGGCAGAATTTATTTAAGAAGCTGTACCCATTATCCAAATATGACTTGGAAAATAGTGACCCGAAACTTCTGTACCATGTTTTGACAATTCTAAATCTTAGACTTTTGAAAATGTTGTAGAGTACATTTGTATCACAGGCCTAAGTACAAGGGAAGATGAGTACAGCTAAGAACATTACACGTGGGAATATTGTTCCTTGGAGAAGTGAAGATTCATTCTCAACCCACTTTTAAAGTGCGTGACAGATTGTTAGGTGCTGCTTCAGAAAGCTGAAGAATTACATTTAGAAAGATTAATTTTGGGGTAAGAAGGATGGATACATCACCGTGATACTTTTCCCTTGTATGGTTGATAATGCCACAACTATGGTTAAAAGATTCAGGGGGGGAGCAGAAAATCTTGAAAAGAGAAGAAAAGTCAGGAGACGGTTTTGTTGACTTTTTAATGGTGAGGTTTTTTTTCCCCAAGTGTATGAAAAAAATAGAGGTTATAGTAGTAAAATAAAGACAGAAAAGATATTTTGGCTGTACTGATGGAGGCAGGAATTCCTTTTGAGCAAAGATAATATAAGCTACTACCACCTATAGAAGAGGTATCATATTAAGCTTTTACAAGTACAGAAGGGCCAAGAGCATGATATTGTCACTTCTAGACATCCTTCTCAAGCCGTGCCTTGTGGTCGAGTGCTGACACACCTGGACAGGTAAAGTATACCTCACCTTCATTTGAAACAGTGTTAGAAGTGTTTGGCGACCGTCATTGCTCTGTCACAAGGCAGTAATTTCTTCGACAAAAGACTCTGGAAGAAGAATGTCTCTGGCAACCTCCGGCACAATCAGCATGTGCAAATCAAATGCTTTTAAAGTTCTAATTTCCACAAACCTGTATTATTCAAGTGAAGTGGGAAGAAGGGAAGGAAGGGAGGAAAACAACAGGGAAAAGAAATGTTTTGAGTTCTTTTTTAGAAAATCTCTCTACCAATTCTAATCACTGCAGAATAATTTGATGTGTTTTACCTAGTTATACCATTAGTAACGCAAATTAAACAATTGGTTAAAAAGCTACTGAAATATAATTGAAAATGGACCAATTCAAAACATGTAAATCATGAAACTATTACAAATTATCAGGAATAAAAAGGAATTTTCAAGTGTCTTCGCAAAATGTTTACAACAGAATTTGCAACAAAAATAACTTCACAAGGTGGCATTTTTTTCAGGAAATATAGCTTAAAGATTACTTCTTACTCTACTGGTGAAATTTCTGAGTTTTTCATCGCTCAGATGAAAATAATTTCAAATAAGTCTTCATAGCATAGTGCATTCATAGATAAGGATTTTGGTCCATTCCTTCATCAATGATTTAACATTAGAAAATAGAATGTTATGTGACTGTGATAACATGCATCATTTTTAAAGCTCTCCTTTCTAGATTTGCTGGAGACAAATAGAGATGGAGATGGTTTGTTATCTTGACTCCAAAGGAGGTAAAGAAGCAAAAAAAAGAAATAAAATCTGAAACATTTCAGAACATTTTATATAATATTGTGACATCACCTTTGTTTTAATTTGTGATTCACCAAGAATCTTTGGATCTAAAGTACAATCACAAAGTCTTGAATCCCAAGCCATAAGATATTTTTTTTCTTTTTCTGATGTGATTATTATCTTCTTTAGAGTGGGTAACACAGTAGAATGATGAACAGGAAAACTTCTCTAACTATTCAATAGTTATCTAAGAAAAGCAGTTATGGAGTATAAAAATCCTTCAACATTCTGAATTTTATAGTCATTAGGTTGTTTCAGGCCATAGTTACTATCAAAACACAAGTAAACTACTATTTATCAGCTTATTATTTGAGAAACTTCTCTACATAGAGAAGTGCGCTTGAGTTGAAACAAGACTGATAGAAAGGAAGTAGGAATTAAAAGGTAAAATTCATAGAAGAGAAAAATTGACTACAGACATTTTAGAACATTTTAGAAAGATGATATCTACTATGATTATCAAACAACTGTATTTCTATATATTTTGTATATACACATTGAGATTAAAGGATGAGACACCTAAGTGATAAAAAGGTCCTATATGTTCGAGGCTTAAAATATTCAAAATATATCATGAACTTTGAAAAACACAAGAGACAAACAAATGGAATACATAACAGTAAGTTCAGCACTTGTAAGTGTAGACATAATCTGGGCTAAGTTTTCACAAAGAGAAGGAAAAGGAAAATGTCTCCTTTTTCTTAGGCGTAGCTGTAGATTCTCAAGCTCTCTCTAAATATTTTCCTTCCCTACAGCTATTCTCCCCAAGCTCAATAGGACTATGCAAGATACTATTCCAGCTGGGAACTGGAGAAATTTATCCTAAAGTATTTACACAGTGGGGCTTTCATGAAGCCTGAAAAAAAAGAAAGGGGTGATGTTCTGCTACAACAATTCCTCTTCTACCTGGATTAGGACTACTTGTCAGTACTTGAAGGTTAAAGTTCAAAACAAATCTGATCTCGTAGTTTTATGCTAAGAAAAGGAAAAATCATCACATATTTGTTACATGAAGAAGGTATTAAATAACATGGCAAGAATACAAGTAAACAGCGATATTGGAGAAGGAAAAAAAAAAAAGAAAAAAGAGAGCAAGAGATGTTAGATCATTCTCCCAAAGGTTTTATACCCCTATCAAAGTACAAGATCAGAGAAAAAGATAGATAAAATATTGCAGCATAGAATAGGGAATTGAAGAAAAAAGTTAGAAATAACCAAAGTACTATATGAAAGCTTTTAAAATATGTATAAAGAACACTAAAATATGCTGACTGTCTTTGCTTTGCACACCATGTATCCATTTACCTGTAAGACAACAAACTCAAAACAGCAGAATTTTCAATATGAGTACAAAACCCCTAGATCTGCAGATCTGGTGGACTTTGCTAGAGAAAAGCTGACTAGGGTACAGAGGTCTGTTCTTTAAGTGCTGCTATTCTTGAAGAAGTGGCTATCTATCTGAAGTACTTACAAGTTCCAATTTCAGCGATTAAAGACTGTAGCACATTTGTTAGTAGTTTTAGTATCAGAATATCTTGCAGAACTATGGAAATCTTATTATACATATATTACAGATGGAGAACATAAAGGTGAATTACTAGACAATTTGGGAAAAAAATGTTATTTACCACACTAAGACTATTTTATTTGGAAACTCAGGTTAATATTTACAGATTGTTAAATTTTTACCAAATTCCTGTAATGGGTAGACCTAAGGCCTCTTGCCCGCTTGTAGCAATATAAATGTTAGTTGCCTAAAGTTAGCTATTCTACACTTTTCTCACAGCGAATAGGGAGAATAGTCATTTCCAAAGGGCAGTACATACCATGTTTAAACAAATAACTAGCACAGGTGGGACCAATCAGCCTCTAATTTGATTTATAAAAGGAACCCAAAATACCTACTTTTGATTTAAATGGCTACATTTCATATATGTAGAAAATTGTTCAGCTGCCTGAGCTTAGGTATCTGATGCCATTTTAAATACTTGAGGGCATCCAAGACCTCTTGCAGACACAGTAAAGGACATCCAGTGCCCTTCAGAGCCAACAGCCAAAGCTGACAAATGGTACACTAATGAGCGTACCGTTCTCCGCTGGATGGTTGCTGAGCTCACATTGAGGTAGAGATAGGGCTGAGTCAGGACTACCCTCTGCTCTTCCTTGTGAGGTTGGGCTACAATAAGATGGTGAACTCACAGTTAATTATATGTCCAGTCAAAGAGAAATAAGAGGGAAATGGACTCCAAAAGAGTGAAAAGGTTTTGTATTGTGGACTGGAACCTGAGATCCCTCCTGGCTGTTCATTCAGTCTTCCCAGTCCTGGCTCTGGTGCTGACTGTCTGAACTACTCACACTGCATACTCTTGTGTGCCTACGTAACTACCACATGCCCTACACTTGCTACACTACACAATCCCTCACTCTTTAATATAGGTCAGCACAGTCACTGAACAGAAGGGTTTGATATTGAGGCTCTGTAGGCGTGTATTCCACTCCTTTACGAACATGCAAAAAAGCTGGAGAATGTGGCACACACACAAAGTGCCCTCTTGGAGTCTGCATTCTAATAACAGTTCATGAATTATGTAGGCAACACAATGAGAACATTTGAAATGGTGTTTGCATCTGCTATGAGACTTAAAATTTAATGGATTTTTAAGTAATTAGCATGAGCTATTTACCACACTGAGATATACTGTAGGAGTAGTTGAATATAAAAATAAATATGATAATAATATGCATAAAACGTTCATTTCTCGAGGCATTATATTTTATTTTAGAAAGGCAGTGCTTAGGTAGACTATCCAAATTGACAGGGAGAATATGAAATAATGTCTTTCCTCTTTTTTTTTTAAAGAAGTCTTTTATCATTTACAAGATGACAGACTAGTTTTATGATATCTTTGATGTAACATAAGGCAGCACATCCATAATCTAGCATGTCACAGCCATTTTTAATACATATGGTATATGCTCATCTAGTCTAGGAATCTCAGTGATAATCCATTCTCCGTATTTTCTTATGGAGTCCACAGCTGCAGTTAAGGAACAAGAGTGGTAGTCAAAATTGCTTGATGTTTGTGACTCACTCTGCCATCAGCTAGTTTGAAAGGACTCTATCAAGTGGAGAAAGGCACATAGCAAAAAAAGTACCAACTAGAAGGTAAATCCAAATAATTTTGAATCAGCTATAATGTTTAAGTAGCTTTTTAACTATGAAGATGATAAATTATTAAGCTGAACTGGAGGACTGGTAAATTCTTGTCTTGTAATAACTGGTTCCTTAAAAATGTCTGTTTTTTATGATGGAATGTGATAGGAACACTTTAGGACAGGAAGTGATGTCTATATAATAGGTGACCAAAAATGTGACGAATGTGCCCAAGGCAAGTGGAGACTCTGCTTCTCCATCAACTTCCAAGGATGGACATTACCGGAGCAGTGTCATGTTGAAGCGAAAGTGGGGAAAGACAACTGGAAAGTGAGAAGCCTTAATTCTACTTTGACTCAACACCCATAAGTAACTGAGTTGACACTGGCAAAGAAATAAGAATGAAGTGTAATGTATTTGGCAGAAACCTAGTATATGGGGATCCTATTTTCACTGTTCCAACTAGGAAATTTCTATATAAACAATAAAAAAGAAAATCAAGTCACCAGGATCCCTCTTTACCATTTGCATGTCCTATGCCAAATATGTTGCATTTTTCCTCCAGTTTCAACTAGAAAAAATATGATGTGCCATCCAGAGATCCTTGTGATCTTTTCTTAGTGCACCTACCTGCCAAATGAAAAGTGAAAACTCTTTGGGGATGAGGCAGCCAACTGGAGGAATCCAGTTTCTAAAGAAAACATGCCAACCTGTTCTGAAAGACACCAGCACTGCTATGTTGCATAATGAGAAGCATATTCCTTAACTAGAGTTAGTCAAAATAAGATGATGAGTAAGTCTCATCTTGTCTAGCAACTTATACGATGCTTCTTCAACTAAAGATGTTGCTAAGCTTTCATGGGTTCCTAAAAATCTTTCAGAAGAATCAAAGAAGCTTCCTCAATTATTGTGGTGGACAAAGATATTTTCTGAAAAATAGTCCAGGTTTTGGTATGATACTTATTCACAGAACACTTCTGTGATCTCTGTCTGCCCTGAAGTAATAATGAAATGATTTATTTATTTAAAAAACTTATACTTTAAATTTATCAATATAATTTTTTAAAAAAAATCCCCAAACAAAACCCTTAAAACATTTTATTTTCAAAGTCTTTGATATGAGTTCCAATCCTTCTCCTTGAAAGGATTATAAAACAAAACTCGTTCTGATGGCAGTTGGAGCAGAGTTGGAGTAATTCGAGAAGTTTTAGAGAAATTACTCCCATCATATTTGAAGCTAAATTCTGATCATTTGTATCCAGTGTTCTACAGTTCCAGTAAAATTAATTCAAGCATGTATTTAAAGACAGAGTTTGGCACATGGGTTTCCAATTTCACAAGGTTTATGACTTAAAATATTTTCCATTTTTCCTTGGGCCAGCAGGAACAAATAATTTAATGGAAACGTGTGCTGGCCCCAGAGGACTAAGTGCTTTGCACTCTTCCACAAAGACCTCCTCTGAGTGACACCGACAGTGGCACTGATGGGATCCAGGGGGAGCTGCCTTTTCTGAGCCATAAATGTGGAGCTGCTCTGTTATAATACCTTTTGTGGACAGAATAAGGAATATCAGTGATGTATTTGTGAGAATGCCACAGAATCCTTAAAATGAAGATACATCTTCAGTGTTTTCTCAAGTGCTAAAGATAGCTTTAGCAACCTTAGCTTCCTTAGACACTTAAATAATTCCTCTGGAAATAATACAAAAAGAACAGAGATTTATTTGCTAAGATCTAACACCTGGATCTAACTAGTAAAGAAAAAATAAGGCATAATAGCAAGCATATCTATGCTAAGGTTGTTTTCTACAGTATTGCATTTTGAATTAGACTATGCTTTACATGTATGTGCCTCTTCAGAAAGGCAAGAGTATCGCTATCTGCCTGTGTAGCAAACTTGCCTTTGGATATTCAAAAGTCAGGCCAGCTGCGAGGTCTGAAATGGCTTTCAAAATGGTTTTGTGATTTTAACAGACTTTAATTTGTCAGCAAAGGAGTTTCTATCATACACTGAAACATGAGTGCTGGGAAAAAAAATTGATGATCAATAAGTTCTTTCTAAAATCTTAAAGCCGTATCATCTCAAAAAAGGACAAAAAAAATGGTGGCTAAGGGACAGCACCGGTCATTACATTGTCTCTGTCATAGCACCATTCTGCTCCAGGTGAGCAGCCAACACCCCAAGCAGTCAGTTTTGCAGGATGCTGTGACTCCAGCAAGGGTAGGTGCAAGTTGTACATTCCTGCCCTGGCACTTAGAGTATTTCCAGCCAGAAAGAATGAATTCTGATTCCTTCAGACGATATCTACAGGAGCAAATGAAACTAGCCAGGAACAATACTGGAATGCTGCACTTTAACCAGGTTCACATAAATCTTGCTGGTTTTCTGTGCTTGAAGGTTCCAGTACATGAGAGGGGAGGGCAGAGTAGGGAAAGTGGAAGTAGCAAGGGGGATCCTCCCTGTGCTGTGAAACATGTCCTCCGTACCCACAATAGGTTTCTTTCTAGAAAGGGATTTAATAAACTAGCACATATTGTTTTTCTTCTTTATGAAATCATTTGCAGAGATCAGGTGACTCACAACCAGAGAATACATGAATTAGTTCAAACTAACCTTTCTTCTTCTCCTCCTGCCTCTTCCCCACCACAAGAGGGTATAGAGCAGAGTTCAAACTTCCTGTTTGCGAACAAAATTGCAGCATCTGTCTTGTCACTTTGACTCGGGTTCTTGCCTAATTTTTTTTCTTGGTTGTTACCATAGTAGCAGTGTGGTGACTTTTTGACCCACGAGAAAAAGACAAAGAGACACAGTATTGTGTAAGTAGCTCCCAAGCTGAGGATTTGATTGATCTACTCTGTGCTGGAATTAATTCTTCCATTTATTAATGTTTTCTGTTGAACTGAAGCTCTGAAACCTGATGATCCTAAATTGATTCAGATTGAATGCAAGACATGATTAAAATTGTGACTAGAAGTCCAGCAGAAAGAAAGTAGTAGCTGAATCTTCACTTGACAGCTCCATACATATCAGATGATAAATATGGGAAAACTATTCAGGGAATACTCTGAAGGCTGCTTTTTACCCCACTGTCACATTGCACATTAAAGAAATGGCACTATGAGAAAGAACGTGATCCAATATATAAGGTTTTCTTCAACAGCCTTAGACCTTGGCAGCCCCATCGGGTTCAGTCTGAAAAAAACCCTATTCATACGGGAAATCTCTCTCCATTACAGTGCAAAAAGTTGGAATATTATTAAAAGTCAGAACGCTACTCCCAGTGTAGCTTCTGTTCATTTATTATTTTGAACCTGTCCCACCGCTTTTTTTGCATCTCTTCTCTAATAGTTTCAAACACAGTTTCAAATATTCAAACAAGTATTAAAACTAATACTGTAGGGAACCTACTTGGCTTATCTCTTCTCTTGCTACCTGTTGTTCAGTACCAAGGGGTCAGCTCTTCTGATAGCTGCTCACAATAATCTACTTGCTAGATTTGAAAGAAACAATCCCTGGCCACCTCTTCAGCTTGGGAAAAGTGCTTAATGAACAAAGCTGCTTTGTTATTCTCCTTTTTATTCCATCTTAAAACTTTCCTTTGTCACATTGGTGCAGTGATGCAGACTGTAGTCTCTGAGGTATAGAAGATAATTTGCCTCAGCGACTAATACAGGCTGCCTTGACTTGATTTTTGATGAAGAATTTTTGGATATCCCTGTTTCATGAAGCTTATTTGAAGTATAAGTGATCATCTCGATTTCCTTCATACACAAGGGGTTCTTGGAGTTGTAGGAGAGGATCATTCTTTTAGGACTCTGGTTTTGGCATTCATATATATGTTGTATAAGTTACCCTGTTTCTAAGCCTTTGGGGCAGATTCAAAGTGTTTGGAAGAAGCAGTCAGATTAGCGGAGACTCCTAGACTTACTGAATTGACAGGTTAGAGGTCCCAAACTCCATTTTACAAATGGACATCAATTATATGTTTAGTTCAAGCACTGATATTGGGCTTGGGCTTGTGTCTTCCTGTATACTTGATTCTCAGAGTGGTCACAACAACAGTCACTAATAGTTGTATCATTGGCCTTTTAAGGAATTTAAGACCCGTTTAAGCCTTCTGATGGATCCTTATTAAATTTAATGGGTTTAATTATAGGAATCCATAATTACTTTCAGATGTTAAAGCTAAAGAGATTTCCTTAAATTGCTTGTAATACATACATTTTTATATACAGAACTTTTCTGAGATAGCAGTGCAGAGTTGCTTAAGTGAGAGCTGTTCTGTGAAATCCTGGATTTTCATTATACTATTTACTCTAAAAATATACCTTGGTAAGGGAAAAAATGATGTGAAGACTCAATACCACCTGCTGTAAGATTAAATAAAACAGCTCCTATGAAAAAAACTACATTGACAGAGCAGAAAGGGTCAAACAATAAAATACCCATTGTCTCCTGTCAAAGTAAATCACATTAACAGGTTGCTATGGCACAGACGTTATGAGATACTTGATACCAATATTTTTAAGATGAGAAATCTATATTACCTAGCAATAAAGGTAGCATAGTGAGAGATGTTTATCTCTGGTTATGAACATGCATCTAGAAGCAGGCAGGTGACATGTATTGCCTAGCATGTGACTTTAATTTCCTGGGATAAAAGTTAAACCTGTTTTTTTTTTATCCTGATAAAAACTCTGATAAAAAGCATTGCTTGATAATGTTGTCTAATTTGAACCATAAATTTAGGAAAGACTTTTGACTGATTTGCACAAGGCTTATGGTAACACAACTATGGTCTGCATGGCCTCCTTCTGGAGCTGAGCTGCCAACTGGGCAACATCGATGAGACAACTGCAGCCCCATTAGTTTACTCTTGTTTTTCACAGATTCAGTGCTTCTTTCTTCTCCCTAACTTCTTCTATGTGACAGATACTCTCTGAATATGTGAAGTAATCAGTCCCCATAGTCTCGGTCTCAGAAGGACCAACTTAATTCCCGATTCACAAAGCATTTTTGCGTAGGGGAAGGGAAAATATTATTTGACTTCCTCCTCACTCACTAGCAGCTTGGCCTTGCAAAACTAAGATCAAGAGACAAAATACCTTTTCATGTATGTAGTGGTAAAGGTACGGGAATAGGGATGGAAAAGAATTTTAAATTTTCTGGATTAGATTCAATGCCCTTGTATGTTGCTTCTGGGTAATTACAATGTTCATGACTGACCTGAATTTGCAAGGGTTCCACGGTAATATTTCCTTGTGGGGAAAGGTCAAGTTTTGCAATATACTTCCTCCTTTACACAAATCCCACAGTTCCTTATCCTTACTCCAACAAGTTTTTTTAGCCATTGTCTCTCTGTTGTATTTCTACAATATCAGCACCATCAGGATCTGATCTGGGTCTTTAGAAATTAATCTACCAAAAATAATTATTAAAAACAAGTCTTTAACACTCTGTTGCTGATTAAATATGCTGAAGCCTTAGGCCTAGATGATTTCATTGTCCTGAGCTTCTTTTGGAAACGTAGGAATATACTGATAGCAAGCATACAGTGAGGTTTTTTTGCATGTGCAGTCAAATTGTAATTGCAAAATTATGCTCTTGAAATTTTGTTCTCTGCTTTTTTTTCACACTTTCCACATTTTCACAATACATCATATTTTGCACTGCGTTTCTAAAATTTCACAGAATCTTCCGAGATCTCCATTCTCCCACTCCACGCCTCTTGGAATCTTCACGTCTGAACAGAACCAGAGTTTGCATTGCCAATAGAGCAGACATGGAAATTGAACGCTTCTGATTTCTCTCACACAGAATTTTTTAGCTAGGGTCCATCTGCTCACCAGTGCCTATTTAGGAATGCACAACACCTTTTCCTTCTTCCGTAGCAGCCAAACTGAACAAGAGTGGGTGGAAATATTAAATGACACTTTTGTACCAAACTGCAACTTCTTATTAAAGGAGAGGGGAAAAAAAAAAAAGGGGGACAGGTCTCCTTTATAGAGAGAACTGGAGCTGATTAGGAAAAATCTATCTGTTAAAAAAGTCATGGCTCAATTTTCAACCGTAAACAGAATTTTGTCTTTGTCACCTCTGAGTTCAAAAAGTATCCCTTTGAGTAAATAGATCAGATTAATCATTGCTAGTCCATTGTTAGGAAAAAAAGGATCATTTAATGACAAAACATAATTTTCACATGGATTGCGAAATTCTGCTTAAAGTTGGAGGACAGGATTTGGTTCTGATGAAGACCAGAAAGGTGACACTTTTAAAAACCTGGCTTTCTAATGATGCTTTTAAAAGTATTGCATGTGATGTTTTACCCACAGAAAAACCTGAATGCAAAATTTGGCTCTGATTATGGACTAGGATTTAGAGTCAACAGTAAATGGGCTTGAATTTACAATGTAAAGAGCTTGAAGGGAAATATTAATTCCTATCACATTTCTTTAACCAATCTATTGTAGTATAGGAGCTGAGCTCTTCCCAGTATGCTACAGTGAACATTCTACTCATATTATCTGGAATAATATAATTTACATTACACAAAGCAGCTGCTAGGCACACTCATTAGCTGTTGCTTTCACTTCAAATTGCAACAGTTACTATCATACTCCACGGCTCTTAAAGACATACCAATACTGTGCACCTCTACTGCTGCCATGCCTGTACTTCTCAGAAGAGGTGTAAACCCATAAGCTCTGAGCATGTCTTCTGTTCACAAAGAATCACATACAACGATACGCTTACACACTTCAGCTGTTACTGCTAGTGCCAGAATAAAACTCTTCCTACTGTAAACATTTTGTAAAGTACAATGAGGAAAAAATAGTTATCACCTTAAATCTGGACTATTCAAGTTATAGCAAGCTACGTATCTGAAGAAAAGTCACCCCAATTCATTAATTATTTGGATAATGGTGTTTTTAGTTCAACACTGATAGAAGAACAAGTTAGATAAATGTATGGAGGGCCTCTAACAACAATTAATACCCATTGTAGCTTTATATATGTACTACCTCTTCAAATGAGACTGTCTATTTAGTTTGTTACCTTCTCAATTTCATCTGGAAAATTACAAATGAAATCTGTGTAGCTTGTCTGTAGACATAGTAGCACCACGTCTGAGGGAGGAGAGGGAGGAGAGGGAGGAGAAGACTGTGTTCAGAAATTTCTTCCATGAAAAATTTGTTTGCAACGCATCCTCATAAAGCAATATATGTCACATAAGGAATATATGTCTAGAATTTGAATTTGAAAACACCGAAAAAAACCCTCAGCTTTTAAAGACGAATGCAGAGTTTTATTAGTAAAGCTAATTAATCTTACCAACTAACTGTTTCATTTGGATATCAAGATTTGTGGTATTAGGCATACATGCATAGCTAGGAATTTCCATTTGTGTAATTGATTTCAACACCCTAACCTGCCTTTATAGATAGAGTAGGTACTCAGCAGTGGAGAGGTCATTCTGTAATGGTTCTGGATGTACTCATTTGCCTTCAAGAAGTCAGTTTGACTAGTTTTGATGATGATATCTGCATCTGTAGATAGTAAAATTAAGAGGTCAACCCTATCCACAATGCTCTGTTTAGAAAAGTATTTTTATCCAGAAGCATACCTTTTCTTTTTGAGGTGAACAGCAATCAGGTCTACTAGCACATGCCAAAACTTGCTTGCATTTAATCATTGATGAACTGGCTCGACAGGTATATATGAGGTACATTTCTATGGGTGTGTAACATCTCCTTTTTCCTCTACTCAGACCTCAGCCTTATATGAAAAAAAAAAAGACCAAAAAAGTGAAATGATTGCTTTTCATTTCAGTGGGCTTCAGAGACCTCAAAGCACCCTGAAAAAGGCAGATACTTTCTTCAGTGAAAACACAAGCCTTGCTGTACCTGTATTATGTAAAGTGTCAGTCGATTTTTTTTGTTCTGAACTACTCTTTTGTTCTATTTTAACCACTCTTTTTACATGTTCTTTGGTATCAAATGCCAGGTGTCAACATGTTGACACGCTTAACATTAACAACTAACTGATAAACAACGGAAGTCAAATGATCTGCAGTCATTGAGTTTACTTATGGTAGCCCTTTGAATAACATCTTTTGCATAAGTTACTCCTGAAAGTGTCATCTTGCTATTCTTCTAGCAGGTAGGACATAGCCCAAGTAGCTCATGTGCCTCTTGGGCATATGATTAAATGAATAGCAGGTGTGGGTTTTTTATATATATAATGATACATTATCACAGTGCCATTGTTGAAAGGCTTGAAAAATTCCTTTCACTCTTAATACGGGTGTCACACTTGACTGATACTGTAGGTAACACCGAGACTCAAAATCACGATAGTGTGTCGAATCAGAGATGCAAATGTACTACTTTGGGTTTGGTTGCTAAATATTTCTGTATAGAGGAAGTTTCTGACTCCTTGTCTTGCAGATGTTGCACCTCAAATTGCATCCTTGAATCATGAGTTTACTAGTGGACTACACTTGCTGGAAAACCTGTTGAAATTTTCCACTATGAAGTTTTTCAGTCCCTGCTATTTCAGAGCCATGGATTGCCAGGCCTTTAAAAATCTACATTGCTGAGCAGACATTCCTGTTGCCTTGGAAATACAGGAAAACTGTTCAAGCTGAAAATGTGTCTGATGGTATCAGAGAAAGAGTTTGTGTCTGTTAAAGAGCTTGAAGTAATAAGGCTATTTAACATTTGTACCACATGTTCATTTAAAGATGAAATATGTCAAGAGTATTATTATTTCTAGCCCCATTTTCCAGAAGAGAATAGTAATCCTGCAAAGTTGAGAGACTTAAAATGAGGCTCCAGAGTACATATAAGTCACTACATACACAAACCAAGACTGTACATGGAAAAGTTATGCTCTAAAATATTCAATCAATTATAACACTATATACTAATAAATTAAAAAAAGCCGCATAGCTGTATTTGAATATCGGTATTTACCAGACGGTGTAAGGGTTCCTGAGCTTTGCTTATGTACCATTAAAATTAGTAGTGGAGGTGCTGGTTACTCATAATCAAGACAACTTGAGGTATCAATAGCAATAAGAACAGGACCAAGAGACAGTACCTCCTCAGGTGCTGGCTCTTTGCTTTCAAGTACCTAGGAGATGTGCATAAGTCTCCTCTCTGAGGGTTTCAGTGGCTGAGATACTCACATTACCTCTTTGCTCTTGTTTCTGTGATTGATACCTTCTCGTTGACCAACACATATACCCCCATCACTATCATGAGCAACTACTCGCTCTGAAACAAACACATACATACTGTTAGGAACTTGTCTTGTCCATTCTGTGGAAGTAGTTATTGTGCCACAGTTCAGGAACTCATTTCCACTGAATTCTTCCTTACCAGTCTGTTTGGGTACAACTGCCTTGAGACCTACTTGAAGATGATTGTAACAGGATATTTTGTAAAGGGCTTTTCCTGGCCTCTGTTAAGCCCATTTTTATGGAGCATTCACACATAGGCTTGTGCAGACAATTCATTATCTGATTTACCACTATTTGGGCCCAGTATTCTTTTCTGGTATGGAATTTTTGGATAAAGGCTTGTATTTGACCCTCCCAGAGAATAAACAGAGTAGCTTGGGTGAGAAAACCCCAACTATCTAGAGCGTTTAGAGGCTTAATGCTCTCCGTGTCTTTAATAAGGAAAGTAAAAACATTGTATGGGGTGAATGGCTTCTCTAGGTGGCCAAGGCGATGGTTCATGAAGACGTATATACACATATATTGCATTTGAATTTCTCAGGACCACTACACGGCACACGACACAAATAAGATCAAACCCCTCTCGTCTCCTATCTGGTATTTTGTTTTCTATATAGTCTCTCTGACAGGTCCCTCATCATCATAATAGGGGAACCAAGCAAATTATGTGTACTGTGGCACATCTTCACAGACCTGTTTAGATGCAGTCCATGTGCTTTCAGAACTTACATTACTCCTCGAATTCTTACCTACAATTTTGGGTGTGATTAAACTCATTTAGTTTAGATACCTAAACTCTAAATCTGAGCTAGTTGTCCCCACACTATCCGTGTAATCACTAGGGGAAAAAAGCCTCCAAAACACAAGCCATGTGATTGTAGGAAATATGGATAAAACAGATAAGATTAACTATCCTTTGGAGGATCCTATTTCTCTACATTGACTACAAAAAAAGACTGAGAATAACTTGTTGGAATTCAGTTATCATTTTTATATCTGAAATTAATTGTGATTAATCCCACTGTTTATGCCTCTTAATCAGTCAGGGAAAATCTGGAATCACTGTTTACTAAAAATACAGAGGGTTTAGCAGCTGTTGTATAAGAAAATACATTTTAATGCATCTTAAGTTTTCAGGACTCCCAACACTCTTTGGTGCCCTACATCACTTCTGAGTTGCTGGTTGTCATTCTCCTACTGTAGCTTTTTGGTGGTACAAAGTCCACGCCACCAAAATCAGGAGGCCACAAAAACAAAGGAACATGGGATGGTTTTGAAACAGCTTTGTTCTACTAGATCAAATAACTTAGTGTCTACTACACTCATCTATAGGATGGAAAACTTACGTTTGTTTCCTCATGGAAGAAGAGCTTGAATCAGAAGCTGTTGATATTCGGTGATCGGTGACAGTATCTTCTTAAAGACTTCTCTATTTAGTAAAATATCTATATGAAACAACAGGTCTTCTCTTTCTGAGGTTAGTATTTTACTCAATATCTTACTTCTTCTGATGAAAAATGGCTGGCATATCTTATTGACTGGTTTCAGGGAACTCTCACAGCTAATGTAGTTTCAAACTGCCTTATTAGTTAGCCATCCACAAAAAGTGGGTAAAGTTTTTAAAAAAAAGAGAAAATGTTTCAGATAATTTCATATTATCTTGACCAATATTCCTGTTGTCTTTTCTAATGTAGGTCTTCAATAAAAATTACATTTTAAGAAAAAATTACAAAGTTTCATTGAAAATGCCAAAGTGAAATATTATTATTTTTCAAAAATGAAGCATTTCATTGAAAAGATGTGTAAGTAAAATATTTTGACTTTAGAAAAATCCTTTTCTTCCAGCCAGAATTACTCATTTGAGTTGCTAATACTTTGTGCAGAGAATTTACTTTTCAAAGAAAAAAAGTCACTTAATTCTACATGAACATATACAGAATAAGCGGAGGCCCTTATATTTCCTTTTTTAGTAGTTTTCTCCTTGCTTGCCCTATTTTTTCCCCACTTATTTCACTGCTTTCTGCAAATCACTGTCTTAACTGTCTAACATACCCATATGTTAGGATTGTTTATGTTTAACTCAGCGATGATACAATACTTGGCAACAGTGTGCTTAAAAACGGGTGGAGCACTCCCCCCCATTTCATTTGTAGTTAGCTTTCTATGAAATAAGTTAAACAAACATTGCCATTTCACTGAGCCGCTGCAGTTAAACAATACTCAGCTAATGCGGAAGTTAAAGTTATGTGAGTTTACAGTGCTGAGAATCTTGTCTACAATTTCTGCTGTAAGAAGTCAACCTTAGAAATAAACATGGACATTTCCACATTTGTCTATATTATCAAAATGTTGCCATTTTCCTGGCAATCATTTTCAAATCTTCCTCTCTTTTAACGGTGAACATTTGGAAGGATGGACTCAATTTTTTTTTCATAGAGTATTTCTTGAAATAATTCATTTTCCCTTTGATTCACTGGGTGTTGGAAAGTTCCATGTGGACGATGATATTTTGTTTTCCTCAATAGCCAACAGATTTTCATTCACATATTATTCCTGTGAACTTTCAGTTCCTTGTCCTCATGGAATGAGATGCCAGTCATATTTTTAAATGACACTGTATAATAGACTCATTCTCTCCTTAGATGAACTGGTCCATTTCTTACACTCCTTTGTGCACTATGAGAATACAGTCCCTTTCTTGTACACCTTATTAACCTTCACAAAACTCTCAGTTCCCTGTTTTCTCTTAGCAAGAAAATTCATTACTTTTTCCCCATAAAAAACTGTTGCTCTATCACAGGGACTTTATGAGCAAGTTTATACTTAGCATTAGATCTGAGGATGTTATCGATATGCATCCAGTTTCAAGAACATCAACAGATAATTTTGATTCTTTAATAAAATAGGACCATTCTGTGGACATTAATTACTACTTTCATTTTTTGAATGTTATATATTATTTATGCAGTAAATATCTGCAAGATGAAATAAAATTGCTGCCCACATTGTTTATATAATCCACATCCTCTTCCTGGCCTACACTAATATTTTTACAGGGAGTAGGCATGTGTGATTGTTGTTTCCAGCATTTGTTCTCTATGGAGCAAGCTTTGATACAGACATTATAAAATTATTATTATGTTTATAATTACAAATGTGTTCTACTTTGCAGTCACGTGGTTTAGACTTGGTGCTTGTTAAACAAGATCAGCATCATACAACTATAAACTGGCTAAATGGTATCTTCATAATATAAAATGTCAACAAAAGATATAAATAATCATTGCATTTATATGATGAGAACATAAATAAAAGAAAAACTAACAGGAATCAGAATAAAAGAAAGTCAAACACTAAAAACGTTGATGTGTTAAAAACTTAGTTTGTCCAGGATAGACTTTCACCTTATTAATTCACAGAATAGAGTAGGAAGTTATCCTCCCTCCAACAAAAACACCTTTAGAGAACATGAACGCATTTCTCTCAGGCACTGTTCTTTGAGAAAAGTGATGATTTCCTCTAGGCATCGCAGTTACTTGTTAGTTATAAAGCAGTTGGCAAGCAAGGACAAAGGAAAGGCTGCCTTTCTCATCATCACTCCTAGTAACAACCCAAATTTGTGCTTAGGTAGTGCTATCTAGTCCTGCCTAAACCACACATCCAGGTAGGAGGGGTTCACTGGGGTGTGGCTCCCATCACACCAAGGTGTAAACTAAACAAAAATTGAAGAAATACTACATTTTTAAGGTATTTTTACAGCAACGTGGGAGGTTCTTATTTATTTTGCGAAACCAAAACATAATGATTATTTGTTCTAATATATAGAAGAATGCAGAAATATATCTTTATAGCTTTCCTATATCCTCTGGATTATATGGATTTTCAGTTATTTATAGACAGAATACATTGCTATTAGGTTAGAATCTGAGGACATTTGGGACCCCTAGAGTGAGGTGGCAGCTAAAGTGATTCTGCATTTTGAAATTTTATACTCGCATACTTATATCCATTTCTGATTCTAGCCCTGTATCAATACGAATCCTGTTATTCTGGCACCAGATCATGGTAGAGACCCACTGATCTGAATTCAGTTGGGTAAAAACATTTGGAATCAACAAATACCTAGTGTTCATCAGGAATACGGAGCAGAACAGCAGACATAGCAAAATAAATATAGCAGAAATAGCTAAATTAAAAAAAAATAGAGGTAGACTGTTAGGCATGCTAGAGCTAAACTGCTTCAGATTTGTATTCTTCACTTGACAGTACCAGGTATATTTCTTTTCCAGCCTTGCTCAAAAGACACTAGAGATATGCAGACTACAGAGAACTCCTTAGGACTGGTTCAATGGAAATCAAACCACCTGTAGTCAACAAAATGCTTAGGTTTAGAATCTTCACTGAATTAATATTTCTGTTGAAGGTAATACGAATCCCTGGTGTGGTTGTCATTGATTTGAGATGTGTAACTAATTCCATTCATTCCAAAAGGTGTACTTTTAAAGCTTTTGTAATTCTGTTAGTTTCTATGGGACTACGCACCTGCTTAAAATTAAGCACATGCTTCTGTGCTTTGCTGGATTTGAGCTTTGGATTTAGTAAAAGCTTAAAGACTGACGATAATAATAACAATAAAACTGCTATAATTAAGATAGTGACACTAAGATGGTTACCGCTGTGGCTACACTGAGCGATATATACCGTAACGTACAGCATAGCAACCGTAATTACACACTTCACTAGTTTTTATTGTAATGTATGCTATAGTGTAACTTAATTTCCATCTTGTGCATATTAACCCAAGATACATTTGGAGTGTTTACTACCTGGGTTGTTTTAACAGAAATGAGGATTATGTGTTTAATGTGCCTGTAGAATAAAAATAACATTTGCATTACTTATATGGAACCAGGAGTCATAACAAAGCCTTGCATCTTCTAACCACAGGACTTTAGAATATTAACTTATTGAAGCAGCCTGCTTTGAGAATGTGTTCAAGCAAAATTTTGCTTTAGAGTGCTACAGCCCTGAGTTCCTAAAATATTGCTTTTGTTGTCAGACCCCTTCAGGCAAGAGCTCATTATGTTCAAAGGCTAATCAATGTATATAATTGCAAGGCAAACAATGCTAAGCTACAGCATTGTCAAATTAAACTCATTTTCACATACTGCAACTAGTTAAGTACTTGAGTGCTTCAGCAATTTATGTTATTTGGGGCACCCAAGCAACTTGGCTGTATTTAAGAGAATATCATTACTGTAGCCCCTTTTTCCATCTGTGGGGTTTATAACTCAGCTGTTTTAATTTGCTTTGGGCTGGTGGTACACAAGCTCTTCAGCCAGATGCTGTAATTCTCCCTCCTTTATACCCTGCAAAACAAAAATGCTGCCTGTTGGGCTGCTTTTGAACAGTTTTTTTCTTATAAAATCGGAATGGATCCTTGTTGAGAGTTTAGGAAGTTTCATTCATACCCATCAAATGAAAAACTGCACTTTTTTTTCACAGTAATGTTGTGCAACTCAGCAGTCCAACATAGTATCTGGTGGAAAAACTAGGATCGTAAAACATGTAAACCAAGCTCTTTGCTGATATCAATGATAGTAGCTGAGTTTTGAGCTGGGTTTTACCTACTGAAAAAAAAAAAATTACTTGTTCAACTTATTTCTTTACCTTATTTCTTCAGTCTTTTCAACTTCCTCTTTCACAAGCTATCAATTTCTTTATTTTGTAAGAATTTGGCTATGAGTTTGTGTCAGGTGTTTATAGCCTTGCCTTTGTTCTCAAATCTCTTGTCATTTGTATCATGAATCAGACCTTCCCAAGCAGGACTAGGGTATTTTTGCATGTGCAACCTGATGACTAGAAAGTTTAAGTTTTTCTGGGACTGATAGTCAATGATTTTCTTTCCCCTCAGTCATATAGGAGACTGATATTGCCTATGAACTTGACAGGTGACATACTTTTTAATTTTTGTCACAGACATAGAATTTAAGGCCAAAAATGGCCGTAAGGTGTTTTAGAATTATCTCGAACTATATAAATTCTCGCCATATATATTTTAGTTTTCCAGAACCTTACTGAAAAGAACAGATTTTTGTCTCTTTTGAATCCATTTCAGACTATTTCTTTCTTAGAACTATGATTAATCACATTCTTGCGGATTTTTTAGTAATTTACTTTTAAACACCTTCCGATTCGCTAATTATGACTAATGGAGTAGTTTCTATACGTGCATTTATGTGCAGCTAATGTATAGCATTGTTGTGGTATAGTCCCAGCTGACAACTCAGCGCCACACAGCAGCTTGTTTACTCCCTCCATAGTAGGATAGGGGAGAGAATAAGAAGAATGAAAGTGAGAAAATTCATTGCTGGGCATAAAAACAGTTTAATAGGTAAATCAAAATCTATGCATACAAGCAAAACATGGAATTAATTCACTACTTCCCATCTGTAGGCAGGTGTTCATCCATCTCCAAGAAAGCAGGACTCCATCAGGCATAAAAGCCACTTGGGAAGACAAAACACTATTACTCCCAAATTTTGCTTATCAACAAAAAAAGGCAATTTCTGAACACATTGCCATGTTTCCCATTTCTTTCAAGTCTGTATTAGGGCTCAGTTTGTCCCTTTTACACAATGTGAGAAAATCTGACTATAGCAGTCATGCCACCAGTATCATTGGGCTTGTGGGACAGCGAGAAAATTCATGTGTTTTGTGATTCCACGTTTAAATATATACAATTTATACATTTATACAAGAAAGAAGCTGTCCTCATTTTGACATAAAACACTATACAAACATTCAAGTATGCTTAGTCTCAAATATGAGATAAACTGATGCTTTATGACTAATCATGTTCTTATGATGTCATAGTAGATAATGTATTCATGTAAATCTGTTAAAATCTTAAATCACAATTTTGATTTGGTATTTATATATTCAATGATAATTTTCCTCTTTTATTCTCTTCCCTTTCTTCTTCCTCCCCATACAGCTGAAAACAACCTGGTTACAATTATTCCATGATTTTTAAGGAAATAATCTGTTTTAATAATTCTGGTTTGTCCTTCATGGCAACACCTTTGTCTTTTTTTCCTATAGAAACTCATTTTTCCACATGTGCAATATATGGTCCCAGACCTTACTGATCTAGCTGTGGGATTGAAAACAACATGGTCTCTGTGAAGCAGAACTAATTAGTGTAGATATAAAATTGTACTGAGGTTTTCAGGACCCAGACAACCGGCTTTGTAGACTGCTGCCCTGTTCCATGAAGTCATTAGTGTTTAGGGAGTCTCTAACATGGTGCAGCATCACACCAGGTAAGCACATGTGTTCTGCTGAATTTGGGATAGTAAAACCTATAATTTGCACAGTGTTTTTTTTGTGTTGGCCTAGTACAGAAGGAATAATGTTAGGGCTGCTGGCAAATGACTCGGTCTTTGTCTTTGCCTGGGTTTGAAGTTAAACTAGCTGAATGGGAGGAGTAAAGCTATTTGGGAGTGACATGGGTGGAGAAAGAGACACAGGGGAGGTGAAAAAGATGGTCAAGAAGTGTAAAAAGGAAACATCATGATTGTGAAGCATGTGTTTGGTACTGCCTGAGGGTAGTGCTGGGCAGCCCTGCCCTTCGACACTGGGGGACTATAAAATAAACCTGTACCACACAAGTCAAACCTGCTTCAGTGGCCACAAATGAGGAAGAGGAATGCTTTTCCTGGATAGTTGGAAAACATTAAATTTAAATATCAATTCACAGAATTGCCACTCGTAAAAGTGGTACGGTAAGGTAGTGTTGATGCAGGTCGACAGAGTGGTAACAGACTTATTCTGACAGCAAATTTGATCCTTAAGTTTCCAAATGCTAGGGATGAAGAAAGTTTGACATAGGGATGTCTGAAGTTTCAAAACCACCTCTGTTCTTTTTTTCTCTCTCATGTATCCAACACCTCATTCATTCTCAATATGTCTTATTTTCCTTGTGTAGACCAATTCTGTAGTCTCTCTACATGCTCCCTTGCATTCTAGCCTAGCTTCTTCTGTGGAATTAACTAATCATATTTCTCTTTTGCTAGGGGTAAGGGCTTGTTCTCTGAGACTGCAATCTTGTAATTAAAGAAAGCTTACAATGCCAGTGTCAATCACACTACTCTGAAAGTGGATAGCAATGACCTCCGTTATCTTACATTATACAGCACCTTTCAGACTATGATCAGGAAAGCAATGTTTTAGGGACATGAACCTGACTCAGCCTGTAACTAAGGGTTTAAATGACGCTCAGACTTCTGCTCCTGATCCATTCTTTTCTGTGCTTTACAAGATAATAACCACATGTGAAGAACTTGAAAGACTTGATTTTCTATTTTTGTTCAAAACATTCTGTGCTAAAAATGCCCCCTTTCAGAGCCTCATTTTATCACTTCGTTTTTGAGTTTGCTTGTTAACAATGAATACTTTTTTTAATCTGATTAAAGATTTTTTTTCTGTGTTTGACTGTATTCGTTACTTTGAAAAGCATAATAACATGATTCATTATAAATGCTTCTCCAAATTTTTAATTATGTTTCATTGCGCAAGAATTCCAAATGACTTCCAACAAAATGAGAATTACGGTGCAGCATGTAGATTGGACAAAGTTCATCTCACTTAACTTGAATCACAAAGTAATTGTAGTTACTAGACATATAAAAGTTTTTAATAGGAAATGGAGCCGTATATTTAGGTAGCATACTTAGATCTGTATGTAGCACACTTAGATCTGTATTTGCACGACACTTTCTATTAGAACACTTTCAGCTGCATACAGCTTTATCTAACAACTCAGGCTGGAACTTCCTGTTTCTGATGACTCCCTCCAGCAGATCTGTTTTGAATAATTTCTGTTGGATCGATCCAGAAGTATCGAAGAAAGATGTCATTGGTAAATTTATTGTTCCACTGAACAATACTGAAAAAAACTCTCAGTATTTGAGAAATCTTATTTCTTCCATACTGGGGTTGTAGATATGTCTCTTCCTTACCAGTAAGACACCCAGAACTGTCAACTTTCTTACTTTGAAAAAAACCTCCAAACATTTCAAGATACAGTTTGCTACAATAAGGGGCTGTAACTGGAAGTTGTCTTTAGGGGCTGTTATACTTACGTACACAATGTTATTTCTATCTGTTTCCCTGTGGTTGCTTATTATTCCTTAGCAGTTGCTTATTACTCCTGTGCCTAAATCATCTCAGCATGTATAGCATTCTTCAAGCTTTGCAGCTTTTTTGGTAATTTTACATACCCCATTGCATATCCTTTGTCCCAAGACTGAAAATAAACGGCATTTCTAGAGTCCCAGTGTTCAAACAGATCGATTTGGCTGTCAGACCAGAGCAGCCAGTGTAGCTGCTACAGATGAAATCCCCATGGGAAGACACCTATCTCTGCCTATACTCCAGCCTTAATGATACTTACGTTCTACATTATGGAGCACAGAGACTTGACCTGGGCATTCCTGATGTCATATGCTAAAACACAGTGGGAAGAACCTTTCAGACAACTTAGCTAATAAACTGCACAGGTTCAGGGTGTGGACAAGAGCACTGGTCATCGATGTCTCACTGTTTAGTTGCTATTGTTCTACTCAAAATCTTGCAGGCAGAAAAAGAAATACCTTATACATCAAGCCCAGATTTTGTTAATTGAAACATTAAGAGTCTAATCAAAGAATTATTATTATTCTAGATCTAATTATTGCAGTAAAAGAAAGAAGGAAAATAGAGACAATAACACCATCACAGAAAAGAAATCTCAATGATAAGAAGACAATTATAATTGTTATACATACACTTCCTAGTACCTAGCTCTTTCATCTGTTAAATCAAAAATAACAAAAACACTGATAATGTAAGAAGGTATTTTAACTCGCTCCTTTCCTTTGTCCTATACTAGAATGTAGAAAGGCAAAAGAAGACATTATGTCAGATATCCTGGTTTTCAATTGGTTAATTCTCCTTCACCCAAATTAATTTTAACCTTGGAAATATTGATTTGATTCCCAAATCATAGAATTCATTGTTATAGAAATTTTCTTTAGAAATTAATCCTCCCACTACTACATTCTTGGGACACATTTACAGTGTGATTTGAACTTGGTGCAGAGATGACAAAGGTAGGTACATCTAAAGCTGATAAGTCTGCAAAACAAAATGAGAATTTGCTAGGTTGAGGTGAATACAATCTAGTTATATTAGTGTGATGCTTATGTGAAGCCAAACTCTTGTGTCTTTCTGTTCCGTTTTTGGAGTGTCTGCTGTGGGATAGACTCCAGTTACAATGGAGCTGTGATAGGATCCTCCCTGAAAGTCTTAAATCCATTCTCAACAACATACGTTATTTGAAAATATTGCTTGTGACCTTTTTATTTCAAATTTTATCAATTTCTTACCAGATATATTTATCATGTAGTTTGATCTTCTATCAGTTCAGTTGTCTCCAAACATAATACGGTTATAAGTGGAGACATGATTTTCTAAGGGAAGAGACATGAAATTATTTTCCTTTTGGGAAATTTTATAAAGGTGGAATCTAGACTGCCTAACATAGGTAGCTATCCTCGATAAACTAGATTTTCTTTTAGAGGTCTTCAGAGACACTTTTATTTTCCATTATGTATATGGAAAGCCATAGTATTTACTTTAGCAGAAAAGGCCTATTAGTCACCTATTAGGCATAGGGAATACCATCCATTAATTTTTTTACGTAAGTATAAAATACTACCTCGTTCACATGTTGGATGTTTGGCTATATGATAAAGACACCATCTTCGTATTTTTAGATGCTTACTGGGTCTTCTGGTATAAGGGTCAATATACTATTTTTTTCTTTTGAAATTCATCAAAGCCCAAATATTCAGGGAGACTGTCATGAGAAGAAGTTTCAATGCTAAAGCATAAGGTATCAACAGAAAGTTTAGCTTAAATCTTTCTATATTAAATCATGGGTTGAAGAAATACACTAAATAATTCAAGAAATTATTAATTACTTACATGATAGAAATGATTACATTTATGAAATTTCTTAATGACAAAGGGAGACTGGTTTAAGATAAGTGGAGCACAGGATTAACATTTAAAATTGTCTTAATCAACAGGAGAATTGGTTCAAAATCGACAAAATGAGACTCAAAAAGCTAATGTGAAATACCTCATGAAATCAATTACACACATACAAAATAATGAGTAGCTGACTAGACAATACTGCTGCTACTAGAAAATCATCAGGGAGACAAAATGGACTGCAAACTGAATACCACATCATCAATAAGATGCTGCAAAAAGGACAGATCTCCTTCTGCAGTATGGGAACAGTAATGCTGAAGGAAGACAACCAGGTAATTATTGCTCACTATCTAGTGCTAGGGAATGATGCACCTGGGGTACTGTTTCCATTTCAAGAAGATGAAGATAAATTGGAAAGAATCCAAAGGAGGCATACAAGAAAGATTAGAGGCTGGAAAACATCACCTCTGAGGAAATGTTCTAAATAATTAGATTTGTTTATTCTAGAAAAGAGAGAATAGGAGTAAGAGAAAGAGAGCAGGACTGCAAGAGAGGCATGTGTGAACTGTGGTTAAATATGCAAAAGACCTTTTGTTCTCCAAGTCTACTGGGCTTGTGATATAAAAAACTAATTTACTTAATTCTTAAGGGAGTGAATCAGGAAATGTATTTTGTGCTAGATATTAGAAAAAGCCGTTTAATGATTTAAATATTTTTAAAACATAATAATTTTAGTATTTATTAATTTTTGATAATTTAATTAAATTTACTGCCTTCTCTTTCCCTTCTTTTCTTTTGCCCATGTTAAGGAGAACAACAGAAAATAAGGGTTCCTTCAGGAAAGAGGAAAACCTCTTTTCAGTGAAGTTCTTTATGCTCTATTCTGCTCTGAAAAACGTGATTAAAGTTTCAAAAACTTGACAAGCATAGAAGTGATACACATGAGCTATTGGTGGTAATGCTGAAACACAGAATCACAGAACCGTTGAGGTTGGAAGTGACCTCTGGAGTTCATCTGGTCCAGCCCCTAAACACAAGAAGGGCTCCCCAGAACTAGTTGCCCAGCACCAAGGAGGGCGATTCCACAATATCTTTAGGTAACCTGTGTTGCTGCTTTCTTAACCTTACAGGGCAGAAAAAAAGTGTTTCCTGATGTTCAGAGGGAATCTGCCATGAAAAAGTGATTTGAGGAAATGCATCAGAACTTCCAACAAAACTTCCTAAAGGAAATATGTCCACAACATTGACTATAATTCAACTTGTTTATCATACTGATAAAAATTTTGACCTTCCTCAACTACGTTGAATGGAAACCACTCTTCTTTTCCATGAAAGTGGGAACACCTAAGAATCCAGCAGCAAAAGTGGGAGACGGGGAGTTACAGACCCTAAGGCCAAAGTCAGCTTACTTTTGGATCCAAGGACTTTTAGATTTTTTGTTTCCTGCTAAGGTTGAAAGCAAAGGGAGGGCCATATCAGAACTGAAAGCTTCGTAATTTGGGCTCCTATATTCAATTTATTTGCCGTTAGTTTAAATAATACATATTTTTATGTTTAGAAAGATTTGCAGAGTTTCTTTATAGAAAGAGTGGATAGTGAAGGGGTAAGACAAAATGAGCACATAAATAGATTTTGTATGTCAAATGTTATTACTTCTATGCTCAAAGTTTGGACTATATCAAAATGTTATGGCTAATTGGGGTAGAGCACTATTCTAGATCACTGAGTCTGTTAAATACTCATAATTTTTGAAACCATCAATGTGCATGTTTATCCATTCAGCATATACTTAATATACAGATTGCTCACTGGAAGATATTCCTCTTCGGCTTGTGGAGAACACTGATAGCCTGTCTCTGCGCTCAGATGTCCACCACTGCTCTTAGAGAGGTCAAAACCAATGCTTCCTTTGTTTGTAAGCACTCCGTCATGTCGACTTTGCTTTGTTTTACTTAACACCTTAGTATGAAGAGCCATCTACCTATTTTTGGTCTAACTGATGCTGTTACAAGAAAGATCAAGAGCACCCTGTGCAAGCAAACACATATTGTCAAGGGTAGATATTTTCCAATGTATAGGGAAACTAAAGTTTAATCTACTCTTACTATTTTTTTCAAGGAAAAAATAAATCTGATTGTTGATCAAGGTTCTGAAGATATTAATGGCCCTTACTGGTTCCTAGCCAACGTAACCTAGGACCTCTCCAACTTCTGCCCCTGAACTTAGGGGTTTCATTTCAGCTCAGCCTTGGTCTCCTTTTGCTCCTGCCTAGGCTCCCTGAATGAACTCACTGGGATGAATAACCCACTTGTAATGGTTTGGCAAGGTTCTACTACATATACATTTTTCTTATGATCAAAGTGAACGCAGGATATGGGACATAAATCTTAAATGATTCCTTTCAGTTTATTACTTCATATATACTAGAAGCCTTTCACTGTCAAGATAATAGGAAATAAAGAAAGAATAAGAGAAAAGAAATACAGAGACTTTCTCTGAGTGGTCAGCTGATGACCTCTGTGTAGCAGGAAAATTACAGAGCCATGTTGCTCTCTCCTCGGGATGCCCTGAACAGTCTCTTCTCTGGTCTTTAGTCAAGGCAGCTTGAGTTGTGAGCTGATTTTGTTCTGGTGAGTCACTCGGCATAATAGCCCTCTTAACTATTCTTTTTGTCATGCACAATGACACATCCACCTTGCTGAGGAAGTCATCCAGACCTACACAAACAACAAAATAAGGGGCCACATCCACTCCTACACAATAATTGCAAATCATCTGTGCTGTTATCAACATTCAGTTGCAAATCACCAGTTCCACCAGTAGTCTTCTCAGTAGTCACCCGTATTGCTCTAGCAAAATAGTTGCTACCACAGCCAGCTGGGAACCTCTAGGATTAGGAGTAGAAATCCTAAAACACAGCTGAAGAACATGTTTGCTAGGTCTTTCTTCATGTCAATTATTTTCAGAAAAGACACAGACTAGGGGATTTAGGATGCTGAAGAAGGCCTTTAACAACAGTCATGTCTATTGAAGCTGTCTTACACACAGCCTCTGAAATATATTGATTTATTCAGCTTAGCAAATAAGTTCTTTTCCAATGGCCTGAAGAGGATGCTTGTGGAACATGACTGTAAGGATGCCTTTTTATTCCTTTGTGACTAGTTTTGAACTTTATTCAGAGTTCAATAATGTATCCATAATAAAAAAAACCTGAAAACCCCATATAAGTTTTTGCTTAGTGTGTGCATAATGGTTCAGCTAAGAAACAAATTGTGTTGCTTAGAATCATTCAAGCTGCTATTATCACGTATGTGTTGCATCATGCATTCCTGATCCATGGGTTTTCACTGAAAAAAACTCTTGTAGTCTCAGGCAAACAGTTTTTTTATTCATAATCAGGTGAATTTTTTAAATTATTTTTCTATAGTGAAGTATAAGTGTTGCACCAGCATTAAAATGATGCTGGTCATTTTAATACACCAGTAATTTTCAAGACTCTCTTTGATAAATAAAAAGCTGTAATAATGGATTAG
The DNA here is from genome assembly GCA_033556795.1 of Tapera naevia. Lineage (NCBI taxonomy): Eukaryota > Metazoa > Chordata > Aves > Cuculiformes > Neomorphidae > Tapera > Tapera naevia. The sequence continues at coordinate 28,939,052 of JAUMJJ010000079.1, read as the reverse complement.
AGCTATTTAGCAACCTTTTTTATTCCCTGAATTTGCCTTGAAAGGAAGTACTTCTGACCATTTTCCCCAGTCTATTGACTTCTTCTGCATGTGAGGTCCAATCTGAGAAATTAGGGCCTAGGTTTAGGTTTGTGGCACCTGCATTTGTATAGCTAAGATATAATACAGATGACTATGTCTGTGCAAATCAGTTACTGTCTCCCATGGCCCATGGAAAGACATACATATTTTGAGGGCACAATACACTTGAGCAAATGTAAATATCTTTAGGATTAAACAAATTTTACTTAATTACCTCTAATGATTATAAGAGGAAGCTGATGTGACTGATTTAGATAGGGATATATATATTTGGTTAGGTGAGTCACGCAACACAGAGAGGGACAAGAAAGCTTTGTGCTATCGTAAAACTTTGAGATGTCAATATATATTACTTTGCTGAATGGGTTAAAAAAAATAACTCAAAGTTTCAAAAAATGTGCACACTGTAGGGAAAACAAAACAAATCAAAACAAGGTTTTTTGTTTCTGCTTTTAAAAAAACTATACAGTAATATGAATTTTCTATTAAAGAAAATTTGGCCTTGGTCCATGCATAAAAATAGTATAAAACTAGAAAATACAGGGAGTTAAAGATTCTGGATATTAGTAACTTGTAATATTAAAGCAATTTTTCTTTTGCTGATAACTTCACAGGTTGTGCTTCTAGAGTCAGGTGAATATTAAATTCAGTTTCAATCCAAACAAGTTTCTGCTTATTCAAAAAGATTGCCTCAGTATAGCCATGGGAAGTAGATTGGTGTGAAAACTAAATAACTATTTTAGGTAATAGCAGAATTTCCAGTTCGCTTTGCACATTGAAACCAACTTCACAAATGAAAATTCAAATATCCAGAAACAACACGCAGAGTTATAGCTGCATAATCTTTACAGCTAAGGCATTTCCACACAGTGCCACCTAAAATTCAGGCAGTGAGGAAACATAACATTCTTCTCCTGTCACTTAACAACGTGTCATTTTGTTGCTCAGTGCTACCTGTTGGAACCTACACCTGTGGAGAAAACTCCAGCTTACATGGGTTGGCCCATGTCCTCCCTGCCCAGTCCTTAGAACCCTCCAGAGAAAACCAGTCACACAAGGGTTGGCATTTGTGCCTTTAGAGTGTTTTGGTTTTCTTGTGGCTGTGACACATTCTTATTATTTTATAGGCTCTGCTTATCTCTCTGTTTCAGTTGAAAGGGAAAAAGAATGAAAAGGTTATGTCAGAGCTCAGCAGAGCAGTGCTTTTGCAGCATTATGTTGCATATCACATGCCATTAGGGTGTGGAGAAGCTGAAGATGGGACTGGCTCAGATTCTGTTAGAAGAATGTCACTGTTGGAGAAAAATAACAGTGATGTGATACACCTCCATGTTTGGGAGTGAATGTCATGGTGATCTTGGCAGTGTGTCTCGGTTTCTTCTTGGAATAATTAATTGGCTGGCTTCAGAAGGGAACTGAAGACTGAACTAACACATGCAAATAGGGCATTTGAGGAAACAGACTTTTGAAGTCAAAGCAGGAACAAGCCAAAATGACAAAGCTGTTTGTCAGTTAGCTCCAAGTGATGCTTCACCAAAGCTGTTTGGAAGTGCTTCTGGTCTGGGATGGTTCCTCGGTGCTTGGAGCCTCTCCTGACTGCTCTCCTTAACCCTCAATTCACCTATTCAACTGCAATTCCCTGGAGATCAAAGCAGGAGATGGATGAGGGTGGTGTATTTGGAATGGTCGGAAGAAATGGTTTAGGCAGTTACACGTGTCAGCAAGATCAAGGAAAGCAGGGCAACAAGAATAGAACGTTTGAACAACAGGAGTCCTTTGGAGCCATTATACTAATGGATGTACCACAGATGACTGTTCAGTTTTATTGGCTGTAAAAGCTGCTGGAAGTGGAAGGCAGAATAATCCAGAATATTTTCTGTTTTTTTCAGATTCTCTTATCCCAGCAAAATGCAAAGTGTAGGTGGTCCTCTTACACTACATTTCCCTTGTTTGTTTTTTTTCTGTTGAACACTATGTCAAGAAAAAACAGAGGTGAGGAAATCAATGAACAAAGGACCTATTCTAAGCATAGAATGGAATTATAGAATCATTAAGGTTGGAAAAGACCTCCAAGATCGTCAAGTCCAATCATCAGTCCAACTCCACCAGGCCTAGAAAACCATGTCCCGAAGTGTCATATTTACATGCTTTTGAACACCTCCAGGAATGGAGACTCCACCACTTCCCTGGGCAGCCTCTTCCAATGCTTGACCACTCTTTTGGTAAAGAACTTTTTTTCTAATATCCAGTCTAAACCTTCCCTGGTGCAATTTGAGGCCATTTCCTCTCATCTTATCGCTTTTTACTTGGGAAAAGGGACCAGCAACCTCATTGCAGGAACCTCCTTTCAGGTAGCTGTAGAGAGCAACAAGGTCTCGCCTCAGCTTCCTCTTACTTGAGTGATGTTGTCAGAGTGGACAAAAAAGGTGAAGTGTTATTCTGACTTCTCAGAGTGGAAGAATTTGCCTCCTCATTTTGGTGGGGGAAGATTAAATAAGCTTGATAATAGGCCAGAGACAAAACAATATTTTGAATGAAACACACACACAAATAAACCTGGGAAGATTTAGAAGAGTCTCTTGAGAAAACAATTAGAATTTACCACCCAAAAAAGCACTACTACTGACTCCACAGAGGATGGACAAGGCTCTAGCAATGCTAACGTTCTGCAAGGGAATTGAAAAAATTGTGGAAAAAGAAAACAATATTTCAAAGACAGAAAGTCGTGGAAAATCATGCAGAGTTCAAAGTTAGAATCCTCGCTAAATGGCGTACAGAAATGCAAAGTACTTAAGATTCTAAAAAGTACAAGAACTGCAATAGATTACACTACTTTGAGAGAGTTAGCAAGTGGAGTCAGTGTTTTCACAGCATGGACAAAGAGGATGTCAGCAGCATCATTAGTTCAGATGTTTTTTCAAAGCAAGAACAGACAAAACTGCAGCCGAAAATGTTTAAGCTATCAACCAAAAAGTAAATGTATCATTTATTACTTCTAAGTTGAACAAAAAGCACAGTTATACTCTACCACTCTGTGCAAGGTGGAGCAGGGGGTAGTAGCGTTCAGGGCAGCCTTTATGTTCTTCCCTTTTTACAAAGATATGTGCTGCGCTGGGCACTGTTACTGGAAAGCAATCATTCTTCCTTCCCCCCCAGCAGTAAACCTTTGGATACGTAAGTGGAGCCAAAATGCTGTTAGAAACAATGTTTTTGGCACTGAGCAAAAAAGCCACAAGCCTTATGATTAAAACTTTGCACTTTAGGGAACTTACTTCCCAAAGGGAACATGAAAACTAAATATATGGGTAAGCAATGAAGTGGAAAAGTTACACTGTTTATATATATATATATACATATGTGTGCGTGTGCATGTTCACTCATTTTCAAGTGGAAAGAATTTAAGTCCCTGGTCTCATCAGGGAGTTATCTGACTGGGAATTTAGGGGATCAAAGCAATTGAGGAAGAGTTAATTTATAAGAAATTAAAAAAAACCCTCTCAGTAAGATTAGGAATAAAACTGGCAGAACTTAAATGTTCCAGACTTAATGAGTTTAAGAACTGACAACATGACTGTACTTAATAGTAAAAAAAAAAAGAAAAAAGATACAGGCTTTCATCTTCTGTATATATACTCAATATAATAACATGAATTTGCACAACTCACATTTAACATTCACATTGTTCCATTACACATGGGTTGTAACTCTTCCTGAAAACCAAATTCACCTACTGCACAAGCAGTTTAAATGTAAATGTGTCAGTATGTAGCATTTAAGCACTTTGACAGCTCCTAAATACTCTCCTAAGGTGGCATAGGGGCAGGTTGTTCTTCATGAGATGTATGGATCTGGCACAGGGAGGACAGGACAAAGGAGACCCCAGTTCCACTGCAGCTATTATGACCTTTGCTCTTCCAAGAGATGAGGTGTACTGTTTTTGAACTCAAGAATGGCTTATGGGGTTAGACACATTTAAGCCTTCTCTGAAGCTTTCTCTTCAGCTGATGGCACAGGCTTGTTTACAGCCTCTTCACGATGCAGTTAGTATTGTTTTAAGAACCTGAAATGTTCCCCATGAAGAGGAAATGTGGTTTTGATGGGATGAGATGACTGTAGAGATGGAGAGTTGAAAAAATATCTAATATCTCTATGGTCTCTGCATTGACTGAGGTGCTGTTCTGGTGTAAAACTCAAGATTTTAAATCCTTGAGAGATGAAAATAATGTACCTAGTCCAAAGACATTACAAGACTTAGTGTCCTGTGCCTCAATATGGTAGACAGAATTCAATAAATATAAATTTAAAGCAATGCACATGGGAAGAATAATTCAGTCTTTAAATGAGGAACGAGGGATTCTGAGCTGATCATTACCACTCAGGAATGAGATCTTTGTATTATAACAGGATTTCCTTTGAAAATATCATCTCTACTTTCCTTAATGATCAAAACCCAGTTGGAATGGTAGGAATTATTAAGAATAGAATAGACAATAAAACAGAAATTGCATGATGACATATGAGTTACTGTGTAATGACAATTACTAATTTCAGTAATATTATAATGGATAATAACTGTACCTAATGGTATGTCTATGTATAGAACCTGCTTCTTGTCTGGTTTCTGCCACAAATTATGCAGCAAGATCCTGCAAAGAAATAAAATGGTAACAGGCTCTTAAAAAGCATTGAAGGAAGCAAGCTGCAAGATAATTAAGGTTGGTCTTCAGCCTGGAAAAAGGCATAGTTAACTGAGGTCAGAAAGGTTACAAACAGCATAAAGAAGATCAGTTACTCACTGTTTATTCCAGGGCAAAGTTTGCAGTGGGCTGGACATTAAAATAAGATAGTAAATTGTGGGTTCAAGGCAATCTTCAAGTGAATGAAAAGATGTAGTAGAAATTCCTGTCGCTGGGTGAAAAAAGTTACACAGATTCAAGGAATATATGGACAAACTCTTAGAAGAGGAGTTCTTCAGGATTCTTAAAAACAAAGAAATAACCTCTGTTTAGAAAATCCTTCAGCTGAAAATAACTGAACCATAGAAGGATGCAATGGAGACATCTTGCATGCAATTACTCTCTAGTCTTACATTTTTTCTCAAGCATCCAGTTCTAATCACTACTCAGGACAAAGTTCTGGGCGCCTAGGTGGAACTTTGATCTGATCAAAAATGTGTGCTCTGTGTTTTTTAATATCTGCAGATGGATGGCAAGTAAGACTGAAGCCTTAAAACTTGAATTCACCACCATGCAATGAAAGAACACAGGATGAGGAGAGGATGAAGAGTGGGAAACATCCACTATATTGTGTGGATATCTTCATCTGAACTGTAGGTTTACACTCTGCTTACAGTCACTGCAGATCTAGTCAGTACAGTCTATGGAGCCTAAGTTGTGATTCATCCGGTCAAAAATCATTACCTTTTTTAAGAGGAGATGTGTTCCAATTTCAACAGATTGACTAGCTCTGAGCTGATGGAAGCTGAAAGTAATATATTCAGACAGAGAAACTCACATTGTGGATGACTCAGTCAGTCAATTGAACTTTGATACCTCCTAGACTGGAAAACTGAAGAGAAATACAAGCCTAACATAACTAAGACAACTTGGCATCTTGACTATGTAAAGATGTTTAAAAAAGAAAAGAATGCAATCTTTTTCAAGAGAAAAAAAAAAGTGTAATTACACTTAAAGCACAGGATTTTAGTTCATACTTATTACCATGATATGAGGTAACTTGATTACATGTAGTTAGGACGCATGGAATGGGAGGAAGGAGGAGTAATAATAACAGCAAAAATTCCAATATACTTGAATACAGAAGGAAACTTCAGGTTTGTTATGTCGGTAGGTTTAGGAGGATATGTTAGAGCTGGTGAAAAGCACTTACTACATTGGAAAAAAGGGCCTGGTGATTGTTTCCTTTCTTGAGATTCAGGAGTACAAAGACCGAGTAGCAGCTTTCTATAAACTGTGTGAAATTTCACTGTTAAGGATTTTTCTCTCAGCAGACAGATGGATTTGAGAACAATGTTTTGTGGAGGCTTACATTATGTATGGTCGATCAAACTGAATTGAGACATTGAAAGCAACAAGCCACTTTTCATCCTCTTCAACACTACAGAAAGACACATTCGAGTCTACAGAGCAACACACTCTCCAAGCCGTGTCACCTTAGGAAAGCATATCCAGCATGCAAACTTAACCTACTAATGGGTAGGCAGAAAGAGTTCATACAACCTATTTTATGAAAATTAAACTGTAAGTCAAAGTAGAAAATGTTTCCAAGGAGGCATTTCCTGGGAAAATGGAAGTGGACTAATGCTAGCTTTGATTCTCGGGAATCTAGGGTTCAAAGAAGAGTGTACAATACAACAATCAGGGTTTTTTTTAACTTGTTAGGTCCCACTTATCTGAAAACTCTAAAAAAATTAAGAATATTTAATTTTCTGATAGTTCTTTGTCATGGGCAACTTAAAGCTGTATTGCAAATTATATTATTTTTCACTGAAAACTAAAGATAGCACTGCTTCAAAATTTCAGGTCTTTAAAAATACACTGCAACAGAAGAAAAGATATGTTATGTTTTCAGGTGTTCTGTGGATGTTCAGATTAAGGACTTTTGCCGAGAAAAATCACAAAACTAGAGCTGTAAACCAAGAGAGGATCTATTCTATTTGCATACTAATCTGATAATACAGAATCATAGAATCACCTGGTTGGAAAAGCCCTTTGAGATCCAATTGTACCTATCCTCTACCAAACCACATCCCTGAGAAACTCGTCTACCCATGTTTTAAACCCCTCCAGGGATGGAGACTCAATCACCTCCCTGGGCAGCCTCTGCCAGTGCCTGACTACAATTTCAGTGAATAATTTCTTCCTGATGTCTAATCTAAACCTCCCCTCGTGCAATTTACGGCCATTTCCTCCCATCCTATCACCTGTCACTTGGGAGAACAGACCAACATTCACCTCACTACAGCCTTCTTTCAGGCAGTTGTAAACAGTAATGAGGTCTCCCTTCAGCCTCCTCTAAGCAAAACAGCCCCAGTTCCCTCAGCCGCTCCTTGTAGAACTTGTTCTCCATCCCCTTCACCAGCCTGGTTGCCCTTCTCTGAAGGTGTTCCAGCACCTCATTGTCTTTCTTGTAATGAGGGGCCCAAAACTGAACACAGCATTGGAAGTGTGACCTCAAAGCCTAAGCCTGGATGGCCTTGTCATCACAAAGGACCATGTTTGGCCATCAGTTACATCTATGTCCTGTGAAATCAAGTAAATAATTCCATAGTAAATTAACATAATTTTGATGAGAATAAAATTTAGTCCATTGTTCTAGCAACAAGAGAAGAGATTGAAAAAAAGAGAAGGATAGATTAAAGTCACATGCATGAAATTTTCTGCTTCCTCTCCAGAATAAAGGCCTTTTAAACTATTATGTAACCCCCATATTTTTCTTCTTGTATTTTTCTGTTAAAGATAACACTGCAGACCCCAGCTGATGTCGTCTATATGATTTAGTTTCTTGTCTTTTAAAGTCATTGCTAATTTTCTGAATTCAGGACTTTTTATTCTATAGTTTCTTACTAAGTTCAGAACAGCTTTCAACATCATATTTACTTATCACTTTAGACATAGGTATAATGCCCACCATTGTATTATATTATAATCTACTAATCATATGGGAATTCTTAATGCAACAGGAGCACCATGCTGTCCTCAGGAGCATTACATTAGTTGCACTCATGTTAAAGTCATGTAATATCTGCTCTATTCAATTAGAAACTCCTTAATGCAACTTTTCATGAGAATATGGTCCTACTGGGTATTGACGCTGCGGAGGAGCATTCAAAATATTTTTAATATTATGCACAAGCATAACCTCTCACCACCACTGCCTCCATTGCCCTTATATAAGTCTGTAAAGGGACCATTAAAAATCCATTAAGCTTGTTAGTTTGCACAGCTTTCAGGGAATCTTGCTGCAAGTTTTGCTATTTCAACACTTACGGGCTTCTATTAAATACAGCAATCTTTGAGCTATAAGGGTTTACTGGAATGGTTCATTAAGTGAGAGTTTTCTAAGGGGGATTATGTCTAAGAGAAGGAGGGGAGATCAGAGTTGTAATTATACAAATGGGTTTTGCTTTCTGCATTTTGTTTTTAAAGTAAAAGTGATTTCTGTTATCTCAAGAAGCCCAAAAGCAAAATGTTATAGAGTAAATGGATGGTGTCACGATTAAAGTATTTATAACGAATTCAGGGAAATGGTTTCAAGCATTTGACTTCAGATTTCAGAAAAAAAAAATCACTTAAGAGCTGGTCTGGAAGGACTGAATATCTAAAAAGTTATGTCTATTTAAATTACAGCTATTGCTGTCGGGATCTCTTAGAATCAGGCATTTTTCACTTTTGCAAAATAAAATTAATACTACTTCCTTTTATCCCATTGTCTATTTGGGTATTAAAATTTTTAGGGTAGGGGCAGGCTCATTTTTGACCTCTAGTTTCTCATATGATTCTAAAAATTATAATAAGGAAAAATATGCCTGTCTGGAAGATCTTTTTACTTGCTTCATTGGTATTCGCATAGAAAACTGCTTTAAAATATCATTGGACACCCATTTCAACAGTATATGCAGCTATATTTGCTCTGGCCATTTAGTCTTGCATTTTTACATGAGTATTTTCATTGGCAATCACTGCCCTTGCATTGTGAAAGGAGATTCATAAAGACTCATTGTAAGCTATTGTGAGAATAGATTTGTTCCTCCATATGAGGTCTAGCATCTGAATTGTTTGTTATTTCTGGGAAGACATCAAATCCCTGAGTCGGCATCAAGTTGCTTATGGGAATGCATGGTACTTGACTAGAATAGTAAGTTTGCACATACTTTTTGTTTGGAAACTGGTATCTATTTTAACTTTAGTATAATGAAAATCTGGTTAATGTTTTCCAATCTTAAAAAGAAATAATTTTTTTTGTCTTTGGTGTTTTACAATAGTTGAATACTTCCATGTTTTGCAAAAGGAACTTGGTATTTAGTGTGAATATTGTTCTGGGGTCGGGAAAATGCCTTTCACTCTCCTCATGCCTTCAATACATTCAGGTTTGGCTGAATCGTAAGCTGCCAAAAATCACTATTCCCCATCTGTGCTTTCCTCACTAGAGCTTGCTAGAGGCTTCTCTGCTAAAATCCATCAGCATCCTATCAGTCCTGCCCATGCACCAACCTAGCATCTCATTTAAGTATGCCACAAAGATGAATCTCCAGATGGGATCATGCAAAACTGGTTCTCTTCCAGCTGCTCTTTCCTCATTTAAACAACACTGTGGTTTCATATGGAAGGGAGATTGGGCTGATGACAAGAGCATAAGTTCAATTTTACTTTTTTCTTTAAGTTGCTTCTCTTAAATCTGTGCTTTTCTCACTTCTTATTATACCTCCTCTAAAAGCTACACAATCTGGAAAGTGATCTCTAATGTGGAGCAGCCACGATGAAGCAATGCTGTTCTGTCAAAAGTATCTGCCAAGTTTCAACATAAAAAGTCTTGAGCATTTGACTGTGTTGTCTATGCAACAAGACTGCTCGTGCATGTAGATGTCCTCAAGCACAAATTTCAAACCTTCAGGTTTAGTCATCTTATTAAAAGGGACTTGTTTTATTTGGCACAAAAGGCCAAAAATAAAATAAAATTATTTAGTATCTTTTCACATGGAATTTCTTGTAGGCAATTCAGAGACCTGATAAACATTTAAAAGAGGACAGATTTGTGCATGTAACTTTAATTTTCATATATATTGACTGTTGAATGCTTGATGTCGCAAATATGGCGGCACTTCATTGGAAACTTCATTAAAATGCAATGTATTCTAAATCTACCTATGCCTGCAACTGATTTTAAATTCCCCTAAATGGTGTCCTCTGCAAGGCAATTGTGTCTATGTTGTGAATTGACCATATATTTATAGCAGCACAGAAACCAACAGACATGGTCTGTTCAACTGCAGTGAAGTTGAGTATGAAGAACTTTGAAGCAGTAGAAAGTAGAAGAAAATATTTACATGCTGAAGGGTGTGCTAAGGATGACTAAGGAATCATTTCCGTCCTTTCTTTTCTGCACTTCCATGAATATAATTCCCACTTGCAAATCAATTTGCGTCTCGTTTTACTCTCTATTTAGTAAAAAGAAAAGAATCTCTATTTATGGGAACAGTTTCATTTGCTATAGCATTCTGTGGTGTACTACACTGTGCTGGAATCCTGAGCGATCTGAGAAACTGCAGCAATGGCAGGTGACAATGATGGATAATGGGAAAACCAAAGAACCCCATGAGTGATCAGAAGAGGGTGCTGTGATTCTGGGGTGGTCTTACATCATCCATGCCAGAACATAGACAATGCCTCAGTGAGATTCTGTAGGATGCTGTCTTTCAGCAGAGATGTAATATTAAGGACTTGGCTATTGGTGGTAGTAATTAAGAGACAATAACACTTTTCACAAAGAGACAAAGGTTTCCTGAATGAACGTGCATTTGGCCAGTTTTGTTCTGTGGATAGAAACTCACCCACCAAATCAAATTGTGGAATTCCTTCTTTTCCTACCCTGCAGCAAACTACTGTGAATTGCTGCTCTACACTACTGAACAGCTGTTTGTTTTCATCCTACAGGCAATTGCATGTGAAGAGATAATAAATCATTACTTCTCTAATCTTGAAAACACACATGCTTATTTCAGTCACAGGAACCAGGCCATGTGAATCCACACTGCTCAATAAAAGACTAGAAGGGCGAAAAGACAATTTATGACCCCTGGTGATTTATGCTGTTTGATTGTTCTAACATTCACCAAGAAGAAGCCAAGATATTTTTGACTACAGAATCCAGAGACTGGTGCTCTGAGGCAATGAGGATGAAACTGCGTTATGTTTGGTGCTCTCCACCCTGCCTTGTCCTTAAGTACTATCCTCATAGCCTTGTCCCTTCCAATACTCACTGTCATGCAATGTCCTAGAGGGTATCTTTACTTTCATGCAATAAAAGTATTGTGCTGCTGGGCTGAAACAATCCTCATATTATTTCTGACATTTTGTACTGAAAAACACATAAAATGATACTTATATTTTAAGTTTGCACAGGCACCACTGGGGCCCGGAGATGGCCCAGGGACAAACACTACATAGTTTAGACACTGTCAGTCTGCTCTGGAGTAAGTCAATCCTAAGCATTCTGACAGTGAGTCGGTTTAGCAGTGTCCTGTAACACTACGACAATCTCTACACATTGGCTACTTATATAGTAATAAGCAAAATCACACAAGGATCACTCTGCCTGTAATAATGAGCATAATCCATATCCATAAGGCTAAACTCATTCCAAAGAATTTTTTAGAGTTTTAGGTAGCCAAGACTATGTTAGAGTCCACTTACAACAGTAATTACAATCGGACTATGTACATAGTTGTGGGGTAGTCCCTGAGTCTAGCCAATTTTATATTTTGATAGCACAGATGTAGCCACTGAAGCCAATGTGTATCATCAACAGAGGGACTATTCATATACATACAATTATGTGAGCAATGGGTTTTTCAATTCTGGCAGTAATGTTTGAGAAAATTTAGAAAGGCTGAGATTTGTGAAAGAAAGAAAGGGATTTGGTGGAATTCAAGTACCTAAAATCTTTAATTAAAATGTTCAAGGCAATATTTTCTGCGTCTGAAGTCTAGTGACACAGCACAGCCTTAACTGCACAGTAAAATATCCTTTTCCTCACAAACACTGCTGGAACAGTCCTGTCTGTTTCATACTCAGATCTTGCCCTAACATTGAATGGGAATCTGCTTGTTCATCCAGTTCAGAATTGGGCCGTGGCTGGTTAAGAATTTATCAGGGTGAATAGTCAGGTACTATTGCATGGACTCTGTTTTGCAAATGTAGGTATACTTTTAGAAGGTTAATTATCTCGGTGCTGGTCAGATTAAAAATAAAAAGATAGAAATGTAAACTAAAGATTTTTTTAAAAAATGTTAAGATTATCTTGATATCTGAAGAAAAATACAAAATAAATTCATGAATATACATGTTGTTCTTACCTGTACAATATGTGGACTCATCTATTGCCATCTCATCTACTTTCCTGCAGCTTAATCAGCAGAGGCTTCCGTTAGATGTTTCAGAAGAAACAGTGAAAATCTTTCCAAAAAAAATGCTACCAAACATTAGATGGAGTGAGGTTGTCTGAAGGCTGGTCTTTCAAGAAGTTTCTTCAGTTCAGAAGGTGTTGTGCTGATTTTGTTAACCTTGCTGTTCATTGACTGATTTAATATTTGCAGTTTTACTTCTGTTATCTGTGTATATTCATAATTTCTGTTTTCATTCTGCCAAAGTCTTACCATCCTCTGGCAACAATTTGTAAGTAGTTCTGATCAATAATATGCTAACTTGCTTTGTGTTTTTTTTTTTAAATGTAAACATAGCAATCTGCTCAAATTATCTACAAAAAGCCTGCTTACACAGGCACACGTGAGAAAGCTCATCTGAACTAACTAGAAGTTTGATTTCAAACTATATTAAGATCTTATAGGAACAACTCAAAGTCAGCTTCGAGTCACTTTATTTTGTTTACCTTATGACTGTTCCTGACTGCAACTCATGCAAAAAAAAGTATTCCTATATTCAAGTTTCTTTATACGGAGTTCCACTTAATTCCCCTGATTGATACTTCCGATTTGTTCACTGTTGCTGCACTTTAAGGTGAAAATGCTTGGATTAATTAATTTACACTAACTGACCCTTTAAGGAGTCCATGCTGTAATAACGATGTCTTATGACTTAGACTTCCATTTACTTCACAGTAACTCCCTAAGGAAATCAAAACCTTCACTGCCACCAGTTAAAGTATTATGCATCGTTCTAAAAGTTGGTATTGGGCACAGAATTGAACAGCAGTCATGCCTGTCTCATGGAGGATATCCCTAGGCAGTAAGACTACAAATTGTGATCTCACTTTTTTGTAGATTAAGTATTTAACCTCCCATTTTAATTCAGATTAAGAGTGCATTCACCACACTTTCCTTTCTCACAAATGAAATAGAAATTTAAGACTCCTTTTGGATTAAATTAAGCATTCATGGGTTTCAGACTAAGGACAACACAGTCCTGAGGCAGACTACAGCCAGTTTAAATGAAACTCCCTGAAACTCCCTGTACAGTGTGGATGTAGGTCCTCAGCTGCCTCTCTCAACAAACCCATGGGGTTTTGTGCTGCACTGATAAAGCAGGCATAGCCATAACAGGGTGATTGATGCTGATTGGAAAATCCCTGGAAAAAAAAAAAAAAAGAAAGGTTTTTTTATTTTGAATTACATGAAGAATTCCACAGAGAGTTCAATTTAATAGCAGTTATTTTAGAAATCAAGCAGAAGCATCTTTCCTGACAACATTTTCTAAACATCCCTGTTTTTTTGAAAACTCATATATGTGGCTATTGTTTGTTTTTACTGAAGAGACCAGACTATGACGCATTGTGTCACTGAGGCAGCCAAGCAGGGAGATTGCATCTAATCCAGAAATCCCAGGGCTTTCAGAAACTGCAGTCCAGTTTCAGTCTCTCAGAGTGGATTGTTTTTGTGTTAAGAACCCTTGGACTATTCCTGTCACTGAGAATTCTGGGGATTTGTTCTGAATCAAAACTAAATTATGTTTTGAATATCAAAACCTGATGATATAATTAAATCCTCTGTGAAGTAAACCTGCTTTTCTTCTAGCAATTCTGGTGAAAAAAATATCAATAGGAATAATTATTTTAATTCAGGTCAGAGAGAGTTGCAATACTGGGTCTGTGCAAAGAATAATACCATCTATAGCAGGTTCTGTTTGTGTTTCAGTTTCACAAGCATGATAGTCACATACTAAATTTGAAAGATTCCCAATCCTCCAAAACAGTAAAAAAAATCTGATAATCAATTTAAGCTATTCTTTTCATATCTCCTCACAAACACATGAGCTCTGCAAAGCCTTTTGTCTCAGCTGGAAGATGCTTCTGTTTGCTCTACCTCACGTCGAAGCTGATTGCCTCTCCAAAGTGTCTGATCTCTGTATATTAGAAAAAGAATAGACTTGAAAGATGCTTATAATTCATTTAATTTCAATTCCTTTGCTTTCTTTCATCCAATATTCCAGATAAACAAATAAATGAGGTAATCATTTCAGTGCCTATATCATTTTCATTTTTTGTTCAGTATGCACAAAACCAAAGCTATTTTTTTAGCACCATTTTTTTTCTCATAAATTGTAAAGCAGAAAGATCTACTCATGTCTTCTTTAAGTTCTGCATCTATTCCAGTAAAACTTGGCTGCCTTAAGGGCTATAATAACAGTATATTGTTTCCTAAAGATACACTCACAAGAAAACCCCACAAATTATTGACGAAATTAATTCCCACCTTTGCAACATTTATCTAGGAAGCCAGAACAGTTTTCTGTTTTTTTGCTGTACATTTACTGTCATGGAATACAGGATTTGTTTTAACCAGTCGATGGGAGAACTGTAGGTTCAGCACAACACCCTTAATGGTTCAGGGTCCTTTCCAACAGCTTATATGAGCCTACAAAAAAAACAACCCAAGATAAATCAGTAGGCCGATTGGATGATTCTAATGTCATATTATAATATTGATGCCATCTGTGTCATGATTTTTTTTTCAGACACTCCAGTCATTAGCACAGCTCCATTTGGGAGGGTTTTAAGCAAGCAGAAGGAAAGAAACAATACCTGCCTCAGAGAGCTGATAAATCTTCCTGTCTCATTCCCACACTTGCAGTCTGATGTGGATTAAAATCTGTGTTTCTCTGATTCTCAATGGTAGCAATGATTAATGACTGTAAATAACAGGCACATTGTTTGCCACACATTTTAGAGTTCTAAAATGTGAAATACATCTCTTTTTTTTCATAATTATCAATCACAAAAAAAAAACAAACAAGCCCTCCACATTTTGTCTTATTTGGAATTTAGTAAGATTTATGGGTTAAATCTATTCAGTTTTGAAAGAAGAGGAAAACAGAGGATTTGATTGTTCGTGACATTTTGTTCAGAATCAATCATTGTTGGCTCAGGTTAGACTGATTTACTATGAGCCTGCCATAGAAAAGATTTGCCACAAATGGCAAGGCTCTGAGCTGTTTCCACCGCACTGAACATAATGATGGATTTATCATTGCAATCAAGATGGTAAAACAGCATGGTCCCCAGAGTCGTGCACCCGGCAAATTGATCACAACAGCCCTGAAGTTATATAAGGGCTTTGTTTATCTGGTCTCAGTCTGCAAGAGTAGTAATCCAACTTGAGATAAGACACTGATCTTTACAGAAGTTTAGACAGGTTTTATCTCCTAAATCAGTATATAGTAGAATTGTCCCTGCCAAGGAGTAAAGCAACTATCAATTACGTATACACAACAAGATATTTAAAATAAAAGGTAATCTAACATAAGCAGAAATAATAAATAGGGTTATTATTGATGTTATGAGAGTATTGTCTTAATCTGTAATTGAATTAATATGCTCTAACAGTTTAATGAGAAAGCGAACAATAAGAGAATAAAAACATTTGTTTTAATACATTACCTTTTCATTACTGGCATTCTTTCTTAATTCAGTTAAGAAACGGTAACGTCAGGTTCTTAGTTCCAAACAAATTAAGACTAAAGGGAAATATTAGCCCCTGTACAATAGCACAACAGCAAACTGGGTTTTTACTAACACATAAAAATGAAGTAAGAATCTAGCTTATATTTCTGAAACCATGTTTCAAAGGGAAGAAATATAATTAATGCGCTTTGTCTGATAGAAAGTAAGAGAGAGGAAGCGAAGCTGTAGAGAAAGGAGATGAACCACCAAAGGCTACTGATGGGCCATCAAGTAGAAAAGATCTAGCCGTGACTCAGTCCTAAAGAATACTGCTCATTTCCCTGAAATTTCTGGGCCTGTAGATAAAGATCCTGAAATAGAACCTGAGTAATGGATCTATCTGGTGGGATGATGATATGTTTATCACTGCTAGGCGTCCTTTGTCATTGGGCTGCACTTAGAAAATAAAAACTAAATGGAGAAGTCAGGATTTGGCGTATTTGTAAAACAATTAATAATTTGGGAGTATTCTATAGATTCTAAAGGCAGAATTAAGCTAGTGTTGATCTATAGAAATAGCTATGAAGGAATGTGATATAATCACAAAGTAAAAATTCCTTAAATTACATAAATCCTCAGAAGCAGGGGACATATTTTCCTACTTATTTGTCAGGATTTATAACAATGTGAACCAATGAACGTAGATAAGTATTTCTATATTAATTCTGAATTTAATTTAAGTTGATTAAATAATTTTCTATTTTGAAGCATGAGTGTATCTTTATAATGTTTGATTGCATAACTGGTAAAAAGATCTCTTGCACGTTATTGATTCACTTTGTGTATGAATATGATATAAACTATAATGCATGGTTAACAATGATTATAAAAAGATTATACAGATTTTAAAATAGAGTAGGACACCACCTAGAAAATAGAAAAGTTTAATTCAGTGACCTACTGGACTCTTCAGGGATTCATTTTGTGCACTGAGAGGCAGAAACAGGTTGTTCTCTCTTTTGCCTAAATGTTCTTTTCAAAGAACTCTCACATAGATATTGGCACTGTTAGACACAATGATTTTCACAGTATCATAAGGTTGTAAAGGACCTCTGAGATCATCAAGTCCAACCTAGAACCCAACACTAACACCAACACCAAACATCATCTAAACCATGGCACTCAGTGCCTCATCCAGTCTCCCCTTAAACACGTCCAGGGTCAGCGAATCCACCACCTCCCTGGGCAGCCCATTCCAATGGCCAATCACCCTTTCAGTGAAGAACTTTTTCCTAACATCAAGTCTAAACTTTCCCTGATGAAGCTTGAGTCCATGTCCTCTAGTTCTGTCACTGGTCACCCGAGAGAAGAGACCAACCCCTGCCCGACTACAACCTCCTTTTAAGTAGTTGTAGAGAGCAATGAGGTCTCCCCTGAGCCTCCTCTTCTCTAGACTAAACAGCCCCAGCTCCCTCAGTTGCTCCTCATAGGGCTTGTGCTCCAGCCCCTTCACCATCTTCATTGCCCTCCTCTGAACACATTCCAGTATCCTAACATCTTTCCCAAACTGGGGGGCCCAGAACTGGACACAATATTCAAGATGAGGTCTGACCAGTGCCGAGTACAGGGGACAATAACTTCTCTGATCCTGCTCGCCACACTATTCCTGATGCAGGCCAGAATGCCATTGGCCTTCTTGGCCACCTGGGCACACTGCTGGCTCATGTTGAGCTTCCTGTCAACCAGCACTCCCAGGTCCCTTTCTGCCTGACTACTCTCCAGCCACTCTGTCCCCAGTCTGTAGCTCTGCATGGGATTGTTGTGTCCAAAATGAAGTACCCGACATTTGGACTTATTAAACATCATCCCATTAGAATCAGCCCATCTCTCCAATCTGTCCAGGTCCCTCTGTAGGGCCATCCTACCCTCTAGCAGATCAACCCTTCCTCCCAGCTTGGTATCATCCGGAAACTTGCTGATGATGGACTCAATCCCCTCATCCAGATCATCAATAAAGATATTAAACAGGACTGGACCCAACACCGATCCCTGGGGGACACCACTGGTGACCGGCCGCCAACTGGATGAGACACCATTCACCACCACTCATTGGGCTCGGCCATCCAGCCAATTCCTAACCCAGCACAGAGTGCTCCCATCTAAGCCACGGGCTGCCAGCTTCTCTAGGAGTCTACTGTGGGAGACAGTGTCAAAGTCCTTGCTGAAGTCCAGGTATACCACATCCACAGCCTTCCTCTCATCCACCAGGCGAGTCACATGGTCATAAAAGGAGAAATTTAGGCAAATTTACTGTCAACTTAGCCTTGAGGTGTGCGGATAGACATATAATGGAGCTATATAAAGTGGAAATAAAACAGATTTGTTTTGCATTATTACCTCCCTGGAGGTGTTTAAAAAACATGTAGATGAGTTTTTGCATGGTTTAGCACAAGATGAGTGTGGTTGGACTCCATGATCTCAAAGGTCTTTTCCAACTAGAAGATTCTATGATTCTATAAAAGAGTTTATGGTGTAAAAGTAGTGGCTCAACAAAACAAAGCAAAAGTGTCGAAAAGCAATGGTTTTTAACTCATAATTCCCACCAGTAGGATAAAACAGGATATTAGAAGCCCATCTGTTCATTAGACTAATTTTCATTTTGAGATTCTTCTCTATTTTTAATGAAAAATATAAAAATATCCATGTTCAAACTTAAAATCTGGAAATTTTCCAGAAAGGTATATTCTATCATTTTCCCAAAAGCCTTATAAGTAGAATGTGCTCTCAGTTTACAGTAAAGCCAATGTGGGTTGAGCACATTTGTGAAGATCTACATGTTATCTAAATGTCTGTTTCTTTCCAAGAGATTGTACTGGTATCTGCTGGTTCAAGATATTTCTACCCTCGATTGTCAAAAGGGACAATGATCTGTGGGAAACTACTCTCAGTAGTGGAAAAATCTCCATGGGGTTAGGGGCTCTCTGCATAGAATTGTACCAAAAGAAAGCTGGCTGTGTAGAGTTGTCCTGTAGAGAGCTGGTCACAGAGATGTGGCCATTGAGAGTTGCTCGAGGCTATCTTGGCTGTTCCCAGCAGGAACAGGCTGCCCACCTGCCACTGACCCTTCCCTTTGTGGTAGCAGAGGGTGACAGAGACAAATACAGGACCAGACGCACACATCCTCCATGGTGATTCGACACAGTTCACAACACAGAATGACAGCAGGTTGTTGACAGTGTATTGTCTGATGTCATTGTGATACTGATGTTTCAAAATTATAACTCTCAAAGGAGAGTGCGGAGGTGGTGAAAATACCTCCAACCAGAACAATAATTTCCGCTTTAAGCTTGATGGTAGGCTGGGGTAGAGATGAACACCAGATATGCTGATAGAACTATATATAGGTCATCAGTGAAAATGAATAAAAAACTTACTTGAGCAAGTGATTCAGAAAGACATCTTTTTCTTCTTTTGTGGCATTTTAATTGATGTCAATAACAATACTAATACAACTGATTTATTCTATCTCTGGCCTGAGTTTAAACTTGGTAGAACAAGTCCCCTAGCTGTTTCACAGAAAATAAAATGGATCCCATGCTGGTTTAGTCCAGGAAACAGCACACCCCTCATAATTTCATATATTAGACATATATTTGTGGAATCAATCTTGATGGGTTTATAATTATTCTATGAAAGTTTAACACAAATTATTACAGGATTCATATCAACCTTAGTTTCTCTGTGACAAAGTATCCCCGGACATTGAGAGTAACTGTGCACAGTAAGAAAAAAAAAAAAGAGATACAAAAAAAACCAAACCAGTATTATGAATGGTTATGCCTTCACCTGCACCCAGACTTAACTTAAACAGCCCCGTATTTGTCCTCCTCCTATAAAATCAGGTGAGGTGTGAAAGTGTTACATTAGGATCTAAAACAAAAAAAAAAAAAAAAAATCACATTCCTGAGTTCTCTCATGTAAATCAGCTGCTTTCTTGAAGCATCTTACAGTTTTTGAGGTAGTGAAATTACAGATACAGATCATCTTCTGAATCATTTGTCTCTTATTTTGGCAAGACTTTTTCAATGCACAGAAGAGAAAAAGGCTGACTTCTGGTGGAGAAAGACAAGAATGTGGCCACTAGGAGGTGGCTGCCTCAAAGTTTACTGGGACAGCTAAATACTAATGATTCTGTAGATCTTTATTCCTATTTGTAGCCCTTAATCCCTATGTTGTCTTAGCTGAGCAGATCAAGTATGCAACCATTTTACTATATGTCTGCTATTTTTTTACCAAACACAGTTGTTATTTTGAAGCTTCTTTTGTCCCCTATTTCTCTTTCCTTTTCTTGTCTCTCCTTCTTTCTTTGGAGGTTAATGGGATGTAGCTCATCAGTGATCTCAGGTCAAACTGTTTGGCCATCCCAATCTAGAATTCATCTAATGAGTGAACTAGCTCTTGATGCTGGCAACTATAGGTCAACCTGATTTTGTATTAACTTGAAGGAGGTCAAGTGGTCTCTAAATTTGATAAATATCCCATTTCTTCAACTGCTGATGGAGAGCATAGACAAGGTGAAAGTTAATAAAATTCTGGACTTGTACAGCCACAAAAATAGGTGCTACAGCTTAATTTGCACAGAAGATAACTTTGACTCAGCTTGTCCTCCAGAAACTAAAATGTATGTATCCCAATTAAATTAGAAGAAATAATGGCAAAGAGTGTATTTGATAAATTTAGCCTCTTTCAGTGCATAAACAGTCCCTGAACAGCCTGTATTTTCAGCTACATCTCTCATTATAATCTTCCTCAGAAATCACTTTCTCGAATTTCGATTTGTGCTTTTTTGTGCCTTGATGGATTAATCATAATAAAAATGAAAGCAGAGGAATGTTATTTGAATCTAATAAGTTAGACAAGTCTCATAGTACAGTTTCTATTTATGACACTGGAAAAGTGTGCAAACATTTCTGGGATGCACATGACGTAAAACTTTTCTGCTTATATTTTTCTCACCTGCTTTATGTGAATTTACAGCAGAGAAAGGGTTATGCTATAGAAGTATCAGAATTGACAGGAAAAGGAAACCCAAACAAGGAAGGAGAAAGGATAAGGGAATTTAGACAAAACACTGTGTCAACAGAGTATCCAGAGGTCTGGATCTTAGCTGAAAAATGGGGATTTGTGACTTGCTGTCTTTTACAGTTAAAATCATCTCACTGAAGATGCAGTATCTCTCTAAGTGTCATCTCAGTCTCTTCAAGACTTCCTGGGAAGATTCTGCATCCATTTTCTGCAGATGTGCTGCTACTGTAATGCGACAGCACGGAGACTGGGCTAAAGTGGACAGAAAGCTTTGAATTCAACACAATTGAATATATTTACAGTTTTGGAGGAAGATTTGTAAATATTTCAGTTTTAGTGTTCAGCTGTATCTACCTTTGGATTGCAAGGAGAACCCTCAGAATTTGTTGAGCAATCCTGTTCAAAAGGCTTTTTTTTTTCCCCATCAGATGAGGGAAGTAATGCTGAGTTTGCCCAAATTCCTTGTAACTCACAGGTAGTATCTGTAAAGTAGCTGCAGATTGCTGTCAGGACTGACACTCCTTGGGAAATGAAGTGTCCAGGTTGGAAAACATGAAGTGTAGTCTGCCAAAGATAAGAGAAAGGTAGAAATATTTTGAGGATGTATTGGTAACATTTAAGTTTATTTATTATTACCTACTGATAATATATGTTCACTAATAATCTCATTTGCATTTACCTGTTAATTTGGCCAGTTTTAATGACCAGTTTTAAAAATAGATAACAACACTTTCACTTTAATAAAACACGCATATACGAATGCCACCTATAGTAAGATTTAGTGAAATGCATGGGGGGAATTCTAAAGCCACAGCTGCAGAACTTCAGCTATCTGGTAGCAGTAGGTTTT
Source organism: Tapera naevia (assembly GCA_033556795.1). Classification (NCBI taxonomy): domain Eukaryota; kingdom Metazoa; phylum Chordata; class Aves; order Cuculiformes; family Neomorphidae; genus Tapera; species Tapera naevia. The sequence continues at coordinate 28,917,403 of JAUMJJ010000079.1, read as the reverse complement.
GAAAAGTATGAAACTTGATGAAATAAGAAACATGATTATAGTTACTGATTATTACTATCACCTATATACACCCTGTATACATATCTAAGTTACTGTCACAGGACTTGTAGAAAATAACAGAAATGATGTCATTATGCCAAGCAAAGCTTTTGGTTAGAAGGGTACTTAGTGATCAATACATGCTTATTTGTTTTTGAATGGCAAATTTGCATGAAGTAGTGAAATATGTGATTTTCACCAAAACATCAGAATATTTTGTTATTTCATACATTGCTGCTTCTGTTTCTTAGAAGGTGTGTCCTGGCATGTAGTTCTGGATTTCAATATCCTAGGTTACCTATGTCCACCAATTGAATATGATGATCTATGATGAATGAAAATAACAAAAATTGTGAGAAGGCATTAGTGTAACATAGGTGAGATATCCTACAAGGAATAGTAGAGGACTTTGATAGAAAATGAGAATGGAGTACACAGTAGATCTCGTCCTATGCAACAACACAGTAGTAGCAAAATATAGTTCACACTGGGGGTGATAAAGAACTTTTTTTGTAGCCATTCATATGAAATCCAAAATATTTTACCAAATTATCTTTTTAACAAATGTATATATAGAAGCGTTTTGAAGCAGAGTAGTTTCTTCACAATTATTTCCATGGATTTGAGCTGAATGAGTACACTCAATTTCTATGCATTAAATGCCATTTCCAGAATTAAATGGCATGTAATTTGCCAAGCACGTATTTTGAAGCAAATGGTCAGAATCTGTATTTTAAAAAAACTATGTTCAGCAATGCAATTTAGGGGGTCTTTTCCTTCTGCTGCTCTCTGTTCATTTGTACTTCCCTGCCCTCAGCTGTTCCCTGTATACACGAGTAGTGGGGCTGTGTTCTCAGGAGGCTCTTGGTGGTGTCTCTAGAAAGTTGATTGCCTGAAGGACTTAACTGAAAAATACCAGTTGGCCAATACTTTTCATGTAACAGAAAGGCTGAATATCTTCAGTAACCATTGACATCTTGACAATTTCTGAACAGATTGCTTAGCCCATAAAACTAATTTATTTTGTATGAGCATAAAATACAACAGAAAAAGAATTGTTCATGACTCTCAAAATGGAAAAATATTACTAGTATTTTTTTTAAATTCTCTTTCTGTTTCATAGCAAGTAAATCTGGGTAAGTTTGAGCTGACTTGAGATTGACCTTGAGGCTCACAAGTTAGAACAAGTTAGAATTATTAACCACAGTCAAAACTAGAGCGATGGTAAGAAGGACAGCAACAAGTCCAGAGTGACCTGAAGCAAAAGGATAAGTGCAGGAGAGAATTGTTTCATGGACCCAGTCTTTATCTTTTCTAGATTTCTTTTTGAATATACTTTTTATTAAAAAAAAATGCAAGCAGAAAGGATATAAAAAATAGAAAAAAAATATGCAACAGCAGCAATAGCACTTAGCAATAAAATATACTCTACTTCGTGATATTGATTGTCCTTACAATTTCCCACTGTATAGCGTAAAAGGTTATGGTAATCATCATTAATAGGTACTGAGGTACTTGCATGTGCAGTGCAAAAACATAGCATGGTAGTATATTTTTTTACTCAATACAAAAGTTAATTATTCATAACCATTTCAATTAATATATTTCATGGGAATTAGCAACATGATATAAGCACATGTTTAAATCTACTCCTGTTCAATAAACCACTTAACTCCATGTACACCTGTGCCTCAAACAAAATTTAAGCAAATTAAACTGAATTTATGCAAATTTATATTACCAGGGTTCAGAATTACCAATCAAGTACCTGTGGTGAAGCACTGCAATACACTACAGATGTGCCTTTGACCTAAAAGGGTTTTATATCTTCTGATACCTGAGGTAGCTTCTTTAGCACTGGCTCTCTGTGAACTGCCATTATATCAAAAAGATTTGTCCTAAATCCTAAATAAAAGCAATATTTTCCAAAATGGTTAATTCCCAGGTCAAACCAAGTGTCTAGGCTCTTAACTTCATATTCACTCACCTGAGTCTGGTAAATCAAGGAGTAGTGTACAATTATATTTTGTTAATCCTGATCTCAGATATTTTGCAGAGAAAAAATGTATTACTGATTTTAAGCCATGTATATTAATAATTGCTGCGAAAACAGAATTATTTTTTCTTAGGATCATTAATTATATTTTAGAAAATGCATAACATTTCATCTCATTCAAAGTATTTTTTTTCTGATTCCAGTACTAGAATACATTGTTCTCTGACTCAACATGCTACTGAGAGTCCCAACAAAAGACATTTTCAAATTTGCCTATTAGACTAAACTGAAACAATAATAATTAATGAGAACGTCTTGAGAAAATGTCTTTTGTTGGGACTGTCAATAGTATGTTGAGTTAGTCTGCTAGTTACTGCTCTGCAGTCTGTCCCTAGGATAAATTTTTACCAATAAAAGCAAACATTTTACCTCAAGTTCGAGCTTTGCTGAGTTCCATCTTCTGTTATTCCTTTATCTGCTCTATTAAGAGCCTTGTAGTATCACTGCTTTAGCCATTTCTCAAATTTTAATAAGCCAAGATTCAAAATAAACTTCGGGACCAATAATAGTTTTACAGAGTCATGTAGCCAGACCTTGGTAATGTATGCAAAGTCAGGAACCTCATCAACAATCACATCATGGATGCCAATAACCTTTTTAGGCATTGACTTAGCAATTAAATACCATGAATCAACATGTTGGGTCTCTGTCAATCAGTAACATGTGCACTGAATAAGAGATATCGGGTAAAGCTAATGGTGCTGACATTATATACTTCACAGTTTGCTCAGAACCTTACTTTCCCTTTTGCAGTTCTGTTCCTCACCCTTTGTTTATAAAGAGTACCATGCTCCTTCCTGAAATGAGATAAAGCAGTAGATTCAGCAAATCATAGAATGGATATAGAGGTTTCAACTGATTTATATAGTTGAGCTTATTTTCAGTAGGTGCGAATGTCTATGCTGAATGGTTACTACTGTGTTTGAGACAGGTTTGTTCTCTTCTGTTATGGTTTAAACCATTGCAAGGAAAAGTGAGTTCTGTTTTGTGAAATTTTTAGGGTTTGGCGGTGTTGGAGTGTTTTTTTCCCTTTTATCCCTGCCTGTGAGAGACAACCACAGAATTTTCCTTGTCTTCATGAGATATTTAGATTATGGTGCATCAAAATTTTAACATTTTAAGAATTTTTCAAGTGGAGTCATCTGTTACTCTGACAAAATATCAGAGCCATCTTCACTTCCTTAAGGGACCAAATGAAATTGACAACGAAGATTACTCAACTAAGATCGTATTCTCTCTTTCATTCTAGGTTTACAGATAATCTTGCACAATGTTCTACTACATGACTTAGCAAGTAAATCTAAACAGCAGTTTGTAATTTTTGGAAACCATAAGGTGAAGCTACACTGAAATTGGCTGTCACTTTAAATTTCAAGCTGCAATTCAAGATGTGGGGGAGGGAGGAGAGATAGCTGTCATAGTTTCTATGATATAGACTTCTTATTAACACTGCTTTTCGTGCCTGCTGCGATCACTCACCTTCATAGAATCATGGAGAGCAAGTCTTATGAGGAGCAGCTGAGAGTAATAGGGTTGTTCAGCCTAGAGAAGAGGAGGCTGAGTGGAGACCTCATCACTCTCTACAACTGCCTGAAAGGAAGTTGTGGTGAGGTGGGTGCTGGTCAGGTCTCCCAAGTGACAGGTGACAGGATAAGAGGAAATGGCCTCAAGTTGCACCAGGGGAGGTTCATATTAGACATTGGGAAAAATTTATTCACTGAAAGGGTGTTCAGGCACTGGCACAGCTGCCCAGGGAGGTGACTGGAGGTGTTTAAAAGGCAGGGAGATGAAGTGTTCAGAGATATGGTTTAGTAGTGGACACGGAGAAGGAAATACCTGATACTTCATTCCGAAACATTTGTTGCCTATTACAGAGCTTACTCAGTAGCCGATCTGCTCTTGAAAATGTGTGAAGGACAAATTTTAATACATATACCTAATGCTTTTTTTTTTAGTTCTCTTATTCATCCTTCTTCATAGCTGATGACGGTATTATTTAGATATTATTCACAGACCTTACAATAACTTTCAGAATTTTGTTAAATGCGTATCGAGTAATTTGGAGGAGAACATGGGGGAAAATAAAGATGATCCTGATTTTAATTCATTAGTGGTTTACCTGGTATATTTAAAAAAATAGGCAGCTGATATGTAACAAGAACAAAACTGAAAATACGTTGTTTTTTAAAAGGTGCATTCATTTTCACATTTTATCTTTAAATCAGCTAGTTTTAGCAATGAGCTGTACTTCAGTCCTAAAATGAGCTTTAGAGAAAGCAGTCAGAGAGTATTTTAAAGATAAATGTTAGATCCATTTCTCTAAAGTTACTGGAATGAGCAGATCCCACAAGGACCCAACACTGAGACCGCTTAAAACCCTTCCCAGTGCAACTAACTTACGCAAATATGACAACATTGACATGATGTAACTGATCAAACATCTAGGCAGGTTGAAGCTCACCTTAGGTAGAGGATGAATGATGAATGCTATTTCTGAAGCACACTGGTTGAGTTTCTGTTTACTCTTTTAGTGTAATATTATCCCTTAGTTATGACAGGATTTTGTGGAGTTTGATAAAGGGAATGTGCTAATTCTTGTATCTGTGGATGAATAATCCCATATATCAGGACTGGGAACCACAACCTGGAAATTAGCTTTGTATAAAAGACTACAGGGTCCTGGGAGACAATGATTTGACTGTGAGCCAACAGTGTGATCATGTGGCAAAGGCAGCCAACAGCCTAATGGTTAAGGGTAAGCATCACTATTGTGTCAAGGGAGGTGATCCTCCTTCTCTATTTAGCACTGGTGAAGCAACATCTTAGTCCTGTGTTCATTTCTGGAGTGAGTCCAGAGCTAGACCATGAAAATGATTAAGGGACTGGAACACCTGACGTGCAAGCGGTAGCTGAGGGAGCTGTGGCCATAAGCCTGAAACAAAGAAGTCTGAGGGGAATCTTATCAATATGTGTAAATATCTGATGAGAGGAGTAAAGATGGAGCCAGACTTTTCTCAGTGGTGCCTAAATAAAAGACAAGAGATAAGGGCACAAAACTAGATACAGAATCTTTGTTTAAACATAACAAAATTTTTTTTTTTTTTTTTTACTGAGGGGGTGTGTGTGTGTGTCAAATAATGCAACAGGTTACTCTGAAGTTGTGGAGTCTGCATCCTTGGAAATATTCAAATCCCAACTGATCATGTCTACAGTATGTGTATCTGTTAGCTGGCAATACACACTCAGCCATTCTGCATTGGAGCTGGGAAGAATAGCAGCCACATCTGCCAGAAAAAGAAGGGAAAACCCTGTTAAACCTCTGTCAGGGCCTGCTCCCACCCTGGGTCATCCCCTCCTAGACTTGCTCAGTCAGGGAGGGAAAGATCCTTTGATGTTTGCATGGTGACCTGTAGACAACAAATCTCACAGGGTAAATTCAAACAGTATTCATTTTGGACACAGCCAAAACAGCAAATCAATATTTTGGGCATGGCTGAAAAATCAAATACCCTGGTGCACTCTGAGTTGCAACTTCCCAAAAGCTGCAAAAACAGATCACAATCTGATATCCTCAAGGCAGCTGCACAAAAAAACCACAACTTGGATCTGATCCAATGCACAGTAGGGCCATTGAAAAAGAATTAAAGAAGAGAGAGGAATAAGAGTAGCAGTGGTAAGAGAAAAATAGTCACCACTCCATAGGCTTCTGGAAAACATGGTCTTCAGGGGCATGTGGTCCTGTGGTTCTTCTGGAGCACATGTTCAGGTGGATTCCATGGGGTGGTGGGTTTGCACCTGCCTTCTTGGCAGGCCCTATTCCTAGGGCAAGTCCAAGTGCCCCCTCCATTAATGTGAGCGATGCTCCTTCTGTGAAAGTTCTCAAATTGGCACATGGGCAGAAGCTTCTTTGGGAAGGTTCTGGAATTGCGTCTGGGAGCTCCAGGGGCACTGGCAGTTCAACAGACACTTGCCAGAATGACCTCTGCCTGTATCCTTTGGGTCTGCACAGGCAATCTGGGGTGGGGGAGGGCAGCAGCTCCAGCTGCACCTCCTCCCCTTCCTCTACAGCAACATAGTCAGGCCAGAAGGAGCCACAGCACTCAAGAAAATGTTAAAGACAACGATACAAGTAGAAGCAGACGATTTTTAAGACAATACAAGTAGAATCAGTCAATGTTTAAGACAACAATAGAAGCAGAATCAGTCTCTACAACTTCAGTCTACCAGACCCTGCTTTCCTTAACAGAAAATTCAGATTGTGTCAGTGAAAAGTGACTGTGTTGGGCATCTGAGCCTAACTCTATCAACTCAAGCTGAACTGATAAACACCTCCTGGCTAAAACAACCTTTTGAAAGTCTAAAAAATGTTGCCTCTATCTCTTTGTAGTTGTGCAAGTTGTATGAACTTAATATGACTGATGAACAACCACTTTTTCTGGTTAATGTACAGGACATTTGTAGTTCCTCAAAAGACTGATGTGAGTCTACACTCTATATTGGGCATGTAATGAGATTAATACCTCCAAACAAACAACTTTTGATGCTGCTAATCATTGAAAGATGTCTGTATATAGTACCTAATCTGAGCAATTAAATAAACAGAGTGGAGCATGACAGGAAATAGGAGAGTGAATGCTAAAATGTATTTTAAAATTCTATTTATTTCATAGGATGATAACACCTGTTTTTCATGCTATTTTCTTTAAAGAAACCTGGAGGACAAATCCAGTGCAAAGTCAGGCTCTATGGCCCAGTCTCAATGAAGGAGGAGAGGGAGGAATCAGGAAGAGTATGAGTTTAGTATCCATCCAGTGAAGGAACAGAATATGATAACAGACTGCAGAGATAAATATTGTTTTGGAGAAATAAGAATAACTCATATGTAGAAATAGAAAACAACAGTATGTAAAATAGTTTGCAATCAGAATATAGGTTGGAAGATCTGTGCATAAAAGATTTACTTGGAGTATCAACAGCATTTGTAAAAATCAAAGCGTACTTACAATTAATTCAAAAACAGAAAGGGAGGTTAAATTTGTCAAATAAATTGTTTGGTGCAAATAGTTCTCTCAACTCTTTCGTCTGTGCCTAATTGGCTATCAATAATGCATGGAAATGCTGAGACACCTAAAGAATCACGTAACAGGCATTCCATTATGTAATTAAGGACCATTAACTATATTAATGACTTTTCTAATTCTTACATTGTTAACTAATCAGTAATGCTTTTTGTTAGGAATATACTTGCAAACTTTCCTGCAACAAAGAAAAAGATGCATCTTGCTTATCTAACTCCTGCAGGTAATTCACACACAAGATTTGATCTGAATAAATCTCAAGGAAGCTCAAACAAAAGCTGGATGACTAGATCACGCCTCACTAGAGGATTAAGAGGAATAAAGATTGGCAAACCTAATATTTCTAGATAGTCACTAGAAAGCTTATAGTGGCTCAAAGGGAAAAAATGTAACCACAGATGTGTATGGGTAGAATACATACGAGATGAGAAGACTGCTGCAGAAGAACTGTAGGACTGCCAATATCAAAATTGCAAATTTTAGCATCTGCCATGTGAAAATACTGGTCACACAAGTTAAATCTGTCAAAGGCTGACAAACCTTGTGCTGTTTGCTGTATAAAAAGTGCAATTTTCCTGGAAGAATTTAGGGCTATTAAGACCTCTTCTTATTTTCTGTAGTGACTTTTGGAGGAATCTTGATATTTGAACTATATAATAGGATAATTATACTTTAAAATCCTTTTCTGTGAATAATTTAAAGTGTCTTAGTTATTCCCTGAGTCTTTGTAGCCATGAGTGGCTGACCAGTGGGTATGTAGACAAGGCTTTTCATGTAATGTGAAGATGCTAAATAGTATTACATTTCTTCTGTGTGGAGTTAATTGTTTCAAAAGTTTCAAATTATTCCATCTGGTAAAAAGCTCATCAGAAATTGGGCTGAGGATGCTCAGCGTCCCACGCTGGTTTGTGAATTCCATAGCAAGCTCTTGTATTCTTCATCTCAGAGGTAAAGGTCAGAATAGCATGAAGGAAGGAAAAAATCAGAAGAGCTATCCATGGAAGTCAAGCAAAGTGGTCACAGTATGGCAGATTGTTCTGATAGAATGTCGTATCATTTAAGATTAAATAGTTTTAGCCGTGGAATTACAATTCTAGTGTGGGTTATTTTATTCTGATGAATATAAAAGTGATTTCTGTTTGTTTAAAGAAAAAAATTGTCAGTTACTTGTTCAAGGAAATTTCTTCTCATGTCCAAGCCACTTTTTGTTTCTTCATCTTGATAATATTTACAGTCCTTTAGATAATGGTCTTGTTGTGGTCTGTACTTTTTTTTCTAAGGAGGACTGGGTCTTGAAAAGCACAGATCCCTTAAATCATGAGATGGAAAATGTTAGCCTCTGCAAGTAGTTGTCAAGAACTGGAATCCACAGGTTCAGTATTCTAGCTCTGCTAAGAAAGAAGTTTTTAACTCAGATGTATGTATAAATAATAAATATCCTTTAGCTGATATAAAGAGACTTTCATCAACTTAAGTTCAAGTGTTTTGTAAAGGAAGATAAATATAAATATTTCTATTTCCTAGGTTGAGAGGCAGAAACCAGTGAGATGAAATGGTTTGTTGAAGATCAGTGGGGCTGTGCTGAAAGGAATACATCTATATCCCATCTCCGCAGTACCAAGTTTACAGCTTTCCAATGATTTTTACCTCATAACATCTGGTTTGTATTCCTATCTTCATATATACATAATGTTACAGCAAGAATTTTGTAATAGAGCTCACCAGTAATATTTCTAACAGTATTTCTTCCCCTAATTGCTATGTTATAGAAAGGATGGTAAGAACAGGATTTGTGGGGTTTTTTTCTTTTTTTTTTTAAAAAAAACCCTAATTCCATCATCTCAAGCAGTTCACCCGTGCTTTTTGTATATTGGGGCTTGTATTTTCTTAGTAAGTAAACTCACGGTACCTTTCTCTGAGGCAGGAGGTTTCATTAACTTTCATTAACAGTTTTATGGGGTTGGATTTTTTCCAGTTTTAATTACAATTTTAAAACCAATATTGATATTAAAAAGTTGCTTTGCATTGTTTACATCTCCCATGTAATTCATTATTCACCAGTGAATTGCCTTGAGTTAGATATCACATATGTGAGTTCTACTTTTTGTGGGAATTCCTCCGATATTACAAACTCTTCTGAAATTTGCATTCCTAACTGAGCAAAAAATGCGATAATTGTTGCATTACAGAAAACACATTACATATGTGTTTAGTATGATCCTTGGCTTTACCTTTGCATGTCTCTGTGTTAACATATTTTTCATTATTTGGCTCCAAGAGTGGCATTTTCACAAGAGAACTTGTTGCTGATTTTTAAATGTCTTACATCAGACTTCTACTACTCTATCTGAAAAAAAATCATTCAGCCTAAACTTTGCTCATACAGCAATTTTTAAGTTTTGTTGAAAAATAATCATCATGAGGTGAGTTAGTTGATGCCATTAGAAAAATACTTTTGAAAGTACAATAATGAACGTTTGTAAATCACATCTAAGAAGGATTTTGCATATTAAAGACTGCTGTGAATCTTGTAACTAATTTCTGTTTTTTTTCTAGATGTGGAGGAAGAGGAGGGAAAAAAGTGCATTTCCTACCATCAGGTATCAGTACATGGTTCTCTTAAATACTTAAGAGATAAATACTTACAAACTTAAAATACTTACATCAAAGGTATTTAGTTCTCTCATGTAAGTAAATAGTTATGATTTTACTAAGCAATCACAACAATATATTCTTCCCATGCACTGCAAGTGAAAATAAGCTTACATGAATGCTTTTGTATTTTCATTATTGCACTTCACATTAGGTCTTTCTGATCACGGTAAAAAAAAGCAACAAATCTGCTCTGAAAGTTATTTTATACTGGAACAGTCTCCACTGTGGTTTCTGGTTTATTTTCTTTAACATTCTTGCTAGCTTACAAAATATTTTCATATCCTCTGAGAGCAACATCATTCTGTGTACATTATGCAGATAAACTATCTGAAAATGTTAACGATGTTCTGGCAACGATATGAGTACCAACCTCAGGGGTGCAGGACAAGGCAAGTCTCGTTTCGACAATATTATGTTGGTTAAGAAAGATGAAGATGTTGCAAGTAAAGACAGAACTCTAATTCTGAACTTGGGTGACAGTCAACTCTGTAGAGGCAGGATACAAAAAAAACGAGTAGCCTTTTGTTTACTGTTTCCCTGTTGAAACTCAAAGCAAGATATCCAGCATTTACCTAGAGCTTTTGGTGTCACTAGCATGGGAAGCTTGAAGAATAAGAGATGTTTTAATATCAGCTCTTTCCAAATGGCCTTGATTGGGATTATTTCCAATGGAGCTGGAAGCAGAAGCGTTACTGTCATAAAAGACAAGATATTCTGAACTGGCATGATCTTTTTTTTTCTGAAGTTTCATTTCTAACAAACCTTTGATACCAGAAAACAAGTAAGCCTCAAGAAAGGTGTAGAAGGATATAGACTGGTAGGTACAGAATCATCTTAAAGCAAGGGCCAAAGATCAGAAATTCTTTGCCGGCTTGGGAAATAAGTGCTTGTAAAAAGTGGCAGCTTCTTTTGAGGAAACTATTGAAAGATGGTGCACAGATGAACAAGAAAACAGATTTTTCCTTAATGATGTCCCCAGATTCTTAAATTAAGTCTAGCAGGTAGCAAGATCCTTCCTGGATTTCAAAAGGTATCTTGCACACAGGTGCTGAAACGGTATCACAGTATCACAGTATCATAAGGTTGGAAAGGATCTCTGAGATCATCAAGTCCAACCTATAACCCAACACTAACACCAACACCAACACTAACACCAACACCAACCATCATCTAAACCATGGAACTCAGTGCCTCATCCAGTCTTCCCATAAACACCTCCAGGGTCGGTGACTCCACCAGCTCCCTGGGCAGCGCATTCCAATGACCAATCACCCTTTCAGTGAAGAACTTTTTCCTCACATCAAGTCTAAACTTTCCCTGACAAAGCTTGAGTCCACGCCCTCTAGTTCTGTCACTGGTCACCTGAGAGAAGAGACCAACCCCTGCCCAACTACAACCTCCTTTCAGGTAGTTGTAGAGAGCAATGAGGTCTCCCCTGAGCCTCCTCTTCTCTAGACTAAACAGCCCAAACTCCTTCAGTCGCTCCTCATAGGGCTTGTGCTCCAGCCCCTTCACCATCTTCATTGCCCTCCTCTGAACACATTCCAGTATCCTAACATCTTTCCCAAACTGGGGGGCCCAGAACTGGAAACAACATTCAAGATGAGGTCTGACCAGTGCCAAGTGCAGGGGGACGATAACTTCTCTGGTCCTGCTCGCCACATTATTCCTGATGCAGGCCAGAATGCCATTGGCCTTCTTGGCCACCTGGGCACACTGCTGGCTCATGTTGAGCTTCCTGTCAACCAACACTCCCAGGTCCTTTTCTGCCTGACTGCTCTCCAGCCTCTCTGTCCCCAGTCTGTAGCTCTGCATGGGATTGTTGTGTCCAAAATGAAGTACCCGACATTTGGACTTATTAAACATCATCCCATTAGAATCAGCCCATCTCTCCAATCTGTCCAGGTCCCTCTGTAGGGCCATCCTACCCTCTAGCAGATCAACCCTTCCTCCCAGCTTGGTATCATCTGCAAACTTGCTGATGATGGACTCAATCCCCTCATCCAGATCATCAATAAAGATATTAAACAGGACTGGACCCAACACCGATCCCTGGGGGACACCACTAGTGACCGGCCGCCAACTGGATGAGACACCATTCACCATCACTCTTTGGGCTCGGCCATCCAGCACAGAGTGCTCCCATCTAAGCCACGGGCTGCCAGCTTCCCTAGGAGTCTACTGTGGGAGACAGTGTCAAAGGCCTTGCTGAAGTCCAGGTATACCACATCCACAGCCTTCCTCTCATCCACCAGGCGAGTCACATGGTCATAAAAGGAGATCAGGTTGGTCAGGCAGGACCTACCCCTCCTAAACCTATGCTGGCTGGGCCTGATCTCTTGGCCGTTCTGCATGTGCCGCATGATTTCACCCAGTATTATCTGTTCCATGATTTCACCTGGGACCGAGCTCAGGCTGACAGGTCTGTAAGTACCTGGATCATCCTTACGGCCCTTCTTGTGGATGGGCGTCACATTAGCCAACTTCCAATCTTCCAGGACCTCTCCAGTGAGCCAGGACTGCTGAAAGATGATGGAGAGCAGCTTAGCAAGCTCATACGCCAGCTCTCTCAGCACCCTAGGATGGATCCTATCCGACCCCATAGACTTATGAGGGTCTAAGTGGCTCAGCAGGTCTCTAACTTCCTCCTCATGGATTGCAGGTGGGCCATATTTCACCCTGCCCCCATCAACCACCTCAGAGGGCCAACTGTCAAGCGAACAGACATCCTTACTGTTGAAAACTGAGGCAAAAAAGGCATTAAGTACCTCAGCCTTCTCTGCATCTTTGGTTACTATATTTCCCTCCACACCCAACAAGGAGTGGAGGTCGCTGCCGCCCTTCTTTCTACCATTGTTATATTTATAAAAACTCTTCTTATTATCCTTAACAGAAGTGGCCAATTTGAGCTCCAGCTGGGCTTTTGCTTCCCTGATTTTCCTCCTACACGACTTAACAACATCTTTGAACATGACGTGACTTATGTCCCCTTCTTTCCAACGGCGAAACATCCTCTTTTTTTCACTTAGTTCCTTCAGAAGCTCCCTACTCATCCAGGCTGGCCGTCTGCCCCTACAACACTTCTTACAACACATGTATTTAAACACATGTATTTAAAGCCCTGGAAACAAGAGCTTAAAAATTCAGCATCAAAAAAAGCCTCTAATTCCTCCACAGATGTCTCATTCTCAAATATGGCCCAGGAGCATTTTTCTAATGCAGAACTTAGTTTTTTGTTTGTAACTCGGAGTGCTTGGAAAGGAAAAACGTAAGCATGTTACAACTTGGAACTAGTCACATAAGATCTCAAAGGTATTACACCTGTATTGTAAACTGGATTACTTTTTGACTTGGAAAGTAGATAAGGTGGCAAGTATTCCTGAAAAGAATAGCTATGCTTGAAGGGATAGATTGCAAAAAAGCATACTGAAGAATTCTTTCAAAACTGGCATCTGGTCAACTTGTTGAGAAAGACCCTTAGGGATAAGGTTTTTTCTAAACCTTTTTTATTTTTATCTTAGTAGTATTTATTGACAGTAATGTTCCTAATGTGTATCTTCAATTATGGCTTAAGGAAACCAGAAAGATAGTGTTGTAATGTTCTTGTTACAGTACTGTGAAGCTGGCAGAGCTCAGCCCGTGTCTTTAGGCTTGAAAGCTAAATACAAAAAGGTTGGATTCATTTACCTAAACTGTTTAAATGATATCTAGTCTAATTTTAGAGTCCATCAGGTACTCAGTCTGACCTTCAGAAGGACATATTTTGTCTAATGTGGTGTCTTATCTGCCAATCCAGTGTAGATATTTTGTATAATTTAAAGTATCTCACATGGTATTATAGATGTCTGTATTTGGACAAATGAATCCCATCCTTCCACTGAAAGGTAGTAAAGCAAGTTTGCCAAAGTTTATTTAAGACTTCTGGTAGGCTGAACAAATTCATTTTGCATAGCCATATGCAGTAAACGTTCCTCTGAAGCACTGAGCTTATCAGGTCTGTGGTGATGCACAGCTCCTTTGCAGCATGCTGTAAATCTGGTGGATGATACAGCATTCAATGCATTGTGTGTAAACTGTCCAGCTGGTATGTTCATGCCCAGTTGGGTCTACATTTCTTGAAGGGATTTGTCTCACAGTACAGAAGTTATACACTGCATATGCTTGTATTTTTGTCTGGAGATTTTGGACCTGGGAGATCAGAAGACTAATCTTACCAGTAATAACTGAAACAAGAAGGACTCTCAGTACCTTGACTTTATCCACAGAATTTTCCACTCACTAGGTTCCCTACTCCACTGAGCAGTGAGGACCATTGTGCTCATATTCTCGTTAGTTTCATTTTGCTGGTGATATAAAAACTCTTTTTAAGGCTCTTGAAATCACTCCTTAGATTCATTTCCAGCTGAACTTTAGCTTCTCTAACTCTGTCCATGCATGTTTGAGCAATGCCTCTGTCCTGTTTATTGGCAGTCTTTCTCTGCTTCCAACTTCTGTGTATCTGTCCTTGTTTTGGCTGGAATAGAGTTAATTTTCTTTCTTGTAAGAAATGCACAAGAAGTTGGGAAGGAACACAGCTGTGACAGCTGATCCAAACTGGCCAAAAGGCTGTTCAACACCACATGACATCACCGCGGTATTCAACAGGGGGAGATGTTCAGGGGGAGGAATCACTACTCTGGAGTAGGGTGCTCATCGGTTTTCTGGGCAGTAAGTGGCTGCACTGTGTATCGTTTGTTTGTTTTATTGCTATTGTTGTTATTGCTATCTTTCTTTTCCTTTGCTGCTCTGCTAAACTGACACTTTTTGCACTTGAGGTCACTTCAGAGTTGCTTTTTCATCTAGACAGCCTTTTGCTGCACTTGTGTAACTTCCTGCATGTCTCCTCAAGGGAGACTGTCCTTGAAGATCAACTGGCTGTCCTGACCTGTTTGCCCTCCAGAGTAGTTTTTCATGGAAACCTGCCAAGCAGGTTCCTCAAGAAACCAAGACTGGATCCTGGAGTCCATACAATTCAAGTATTTGGCTTGCAGTTTGTCTCAGAATGTTAGACTACAATATAACCTTTACTGCTGTCAAAGTCACCTTCAATCTTTACATTTTCCTTGTTTGTAAGTAGCAGATCCAGCAGATTACCTGATGAGCATTAGCAATTCTATCACCTGCAGTGAGAAAGAGTCTTTGACACACTCCAGGCCTTGCCTGGACTGATTCCAGAGAGCTATGTTGCCCTTCCAGAGACAATGGGTTGTTTAAGTTTCCCCATGAATACCAGAGCCTGCAGTCATGAGGGTACTTAGTGTTGTCAAAAAGAAGTTTTTGTACACTTGTTGATCCATCAGTAGGAGACACTAAATATGACAGATTGTGTTGGCCTGCCTTTTTAACATATAAACTTTTATCTCACCCATAATTAGGTGAAACCGAAAAGTGTAACCCATTCTGCCTACTCATTAGCCTGTATACATCAAAAATATAACACATGAAGCCAGTACAGATTGATGTTAATCTGTGGTTATACTCAGAGAAGCAAGAATCAACATTTTTTTTATCCTTTTAATTCTTCTATGCACGTAGTTATATTAATGCTATAAAGTTTCTGTCAAAAGAGAACCACTTTTAATTTTTTTTGTCCTTTCTTCTACAATGAGAAAAGGTGTTTTTGTTAAGGAGACTGCAATGGAATAATTAGTGCCTCCTTACCTTGTGTATTGCTCTCTCTATGCAGGAGCTACACACAATTTAAAACATCAATAAGAAGTAAATTGTTGCAAATTACTATTCTTTCCTCAGAATCCAATAATTTGCTAGAACCCATAACAATGGTGTCAGAATGTAACCTTGGATCAGTTCTGTTCTGTAGTGAACCCATTAATTGTTCGCGCAATACTAATCCTTTAAGAATACTCAACAAGCCTGTGCTAACTCCTTGAGGTTTTTTCTTACCTCTGTTTATAGACCTAAGTGCTATATTTCTGCTGGTGTTAATGCTCCTGAACAGCAAGCAAAATAGAAAGAAAAGAAAAGAAAATGTAGCCAACTCAAAGCTTGAACTAAGTGGGCTATTATCACAGCATTGACAGAAAATTGACTTCTCTGCTGATAGAAGAAAATGATGATGATATTCTCTTTCAGTTTTTCTGACTTATGTTTCTCCATCAGTGATATGAGAACTCTAAAATCTGGGATAAATGCACATATGTTGATTTCTCAGATCCAGGAATATACCTGGGCCTGTTCAAAAGTAGATCGGAGGAAGAATTAGCAACTACATCTGTGCTTTCCGAGTAAAGGTACTAACTAATCACAGAGTCAGAAACAACATCTTCCTGTATCATTCTGAACTGTGAAGATCTGATATATTTTAAATGATCTCACATTTACTGTGAACTATATACACATACTCAGACAGCTACTGTGAAGCTGCTGATATGCAGTAGCATGTTACCCTGCAGTAACTCATTTGCGTTTTAAAGCCATGAGCCAACAGACTTAAATCAAGCTGTTTTTCCTGTAAATTGAGAATACTATCTACTGAACTTGACACCCCCAGCTGGTGACATGTAGCTCACTTCTCAGGCACCAAGTGAAGTGTTGTGCCAGATTAGATGTGATTTATTGCCTTCTTTCCAGTTGTCCCGTCCTCACTTCACAGCAAAAGTGTGATTTTGAAGGGTGGAGAGAATGAGGTGTTTCCTTCCTTACCCGGTGTCAGAACACAGTTTTTCAAGGCACTGTCATGTTGTGTTCAGAGGTCTACCAGATCGGTTGTCAATCTGAAGAAGTGGCGTCTGAAAAGGGAGTGCCGTTAATAATATATGTTCTCATGAAGGAGTATTTGACTGGTTAAGTGAAGTTTTGAGGCAATTAATGCAATTGTGTGCATACACAGATCTCTTCACTCTTTTAGTGAAGAGAGTGTATAGCGTCCTCCTAGTCACAAAGGAATGTGGTTATGAGTTTCTATTCTCCTTCATCAGAGGTTTGTATTACATTGGAATAACTTGCAGTTTGTCAAGTGATAAGTAACCTGTCCTCAGTGGGAGAAGTTGGTAAGAGAAGAAGAATACAATGAGGAAAGAAGAGGTCAGTTTTCAGTAAGAGACCAAAGCAATGACAGGTTAGTTAATGTATCTGATTTGTTAGCTGTGTGTAAATCAGCATCTGTGAATTTCATCATGAACGCTACTTCTTTTGGAAGAATGCTGGTCTTTGATGTTCTTTAATATAATTCTTGTGTTTCGCACTAAAATATTGTGCTATTATTGTGAAACTGGTGGATTTTATTCTGTAACTGAAAGAAGTGATAGAACTGTAACTTTACAGTCAAAAACAGGGGTTCACAGAACAAAATAGAATTGCTAAACAGACAGTAGAGTTAAAGGTGCATCAAGACTGGATTTATGAGCCTTGTCAAAATTCCTGACAAATCTCAGATTCAGTGTGTTATGTTTTCAATTTTTTACTAATGATACTGTGAGACTCTATGAACTGTAAAATCACTTGGAAGTGAAGCAGCTGACTGCACAGTCAGACCAAGGCAATGTTTCCGCCAAACCTTGAAAATCTGTATTGACAGAAGTCTACTAAGCTAAAAAATCTTCTCAAAGACATCTTTGATGTTGTTACATATGCACAGCAGTACAGGGATTTTGCAGTAAAATATTTGAAGGTTTTGACAAACAACAAGCTGAACATGAGTCAGAAGTGTGGCTTTGCGGGAGTGAATATGATTTATATATATGGGACTGTAACAGCAAGAGTGTAGTCAACAGCCTGAGAGAAGTGCTTTTCCCCCCTCTTTAATACTTGTGAAGTATCTGGAGTATTGTTCCCTTTTTGGCTTCCCCAGTACGAGAAAGATCTTGGCATTCTGGAGTAAGTCCAGCCACCCACCAGTTTAGGGGGCTGGAGCACTGCAGATATGAATGAGTAAAACCTGGAGGAGAACGTTTTATCCGCCTTGAGTGAAGGCTTAAGGGAGACTTCATTGCTGTCTCAATTATGTAGCCAGTGGTTGTAGAGAAGATGGATTCAGACTCTTCTCAAAGAAGAGTGGCAAGAGACAGTGATCACAACTTGCAAATTAGAAAACTCCATGAAATATAAAGAGATACCTTTTCACCATGAAGGTGGCCAAACACTCGCAATTTGCCCAGGTAGGAATCTTAATCCTTGGAGATACCAAACGTTTAATTGTAGAAGGCTGTAAGCAACCTGATGTAGTGACAGAATAGGTGTTACCTTGAGCTGGGTATTAGAGCAAATGAACTAAAAAGGGCCATTTCAATTCAAATTATTCTTTGAGTCTGTTATTCTGTATAGTTGCAGTTAGGAAGGGCCCTGCATTTGGAGAAGTAGATATGACAGTGGTAATATTTTTTAAAGCACTTTCAGGAAAATGTATTCTAAAGCAGATGAAACATATGATCTTCCCAACAAAAAAGTGAACTTAGAGAAATCAAGACATTAGACTGTATAATAAAGTAAAATTATGGGCTATATTGCCCATCAATGAATCAATAAGAATTTCAAACATGGTTTAAGTTACCTGCCAACTGAGATTTATAGAAGAAGGTGAAGGGATAAATAAACCAGCATTTTTAAAGGAAGTCATCAAATGAATGACTAATGAAGAAATCCATATGTTTTTTAAGAAGTTTGAGTAGTGAAATACTGGATCAAGTGCATAAGTGTACAGATAGAGCTACTGCCATGTTTAAAAAATTGCCAGTCTTGCCAAAGACAGTAGGAAACAAGAAAATGTGATCTGATACAATACCTTTTGAGATCTTTGATCATTCAGAAGCATTGATAGCAAATAACTGCTAGTGCTGCTACTCAGTGTATAGAAGTGAACTTAATCTATGTGCATATGTTAAATTCTGATGTTTAGCCACCTTCTAGTGGTGAAATGAAAGCTAATCATCACAAACTGCTCCTGCATGCCAAACTCAGATGGCTTTCCATGGAAAAGTACTCTGGAGCCTGTTTGACATTCATGGAGAAGTTTAAGTACTCTTGATAGATTAGTCATCCCTTGTTGAACACCTCTGTGTTCATTTTCTTGCACACCTGGGTTCCTTAGGTAAGATTTTTAATAAGCTGTCTTCCTTCCACTTGCTATTCTGGAAGAGCAAGGCAACCTTACAATGTTAGCTGCAAGGCAGAGGGATTTTGGGGAAAAATGATTTATTTCCTGAAAACGTTGCAGTTCCAGAAGCACAGGGTTTACAGGGTTTCTGTTCTTAGTTTTAGACTTAAGGATCAGAATCCTCACCTTGAGAGGTACTATCGTTGGCATCTATTTAAATGCTATGAAAATTAATTATATATATATTTAATGGATGGAATACATATACAGATGGATGTGCAATCCATTCTTTGCTGAAGTTGGGTCTCTGTATCATTTGACAGTCCAAGTAAATTGCCTCAATAACCATAGTCTTCCAATGTCATACCTTAGCAGTGAAGCCTGGATGAATGTGGAGCAAGAATTTATTGCAATATATACTAAATTACTACTGCTTTCATTACTTCTTATCTCAACGTGCCCTGAGCAAAATTGACTCTTTAGCAATGAAATTGAAGCACAGGAATTCGTTTGTGTCAACGTTTTACCGGTGTGCCTTACAGCCATCAAGACAGGCATGCATATGCCTCTCAAAAATAAGCAAGGCATGACTGCATATTTTGCTCATTTTTAATAGGAACAGCTCATCTACCAACTGAAACTATTCCCTTTTTACATGATTTATTTATTTCAAAATGACCTTTTATGGCTTTTGCTTTGAGGGAAGCTCGCAAATATCAGATTACCAATGAGACATGGAGTGATAACAGCTTTCAAAAGTGAAGGTCATTAATAGAAACTAAGTCACTGTAGAAGACCACAAATTGTCCATCCTGCAAGGACTCGACTTCACTTCCCTTTTTCTCACATCTAGTTTTACACCAAGCAATGCTGTAGCTGTGGCAGAGCTTAAACTTTCAGCACTGTAAAGTTTAAAAAACTAAGATACTATTCCAGACTTTGGAATCAGCATTTTCAAGAAACAAGTCTTCAGTCTATGGAAACTCTGTGAACAACTGTTCATTTCAGAAAGTATCTGTCAAGTAGAAGGAGCACTTTCTGAACAAAAGTTTTATTTGTATCAGTCCAACCAGCTGTGGTTAAAGTCAATTGTGCATATTTCCACTCTGCAGGTAATTTAGGAAAGTTTGCACAGAGAATATGTAAATTCTCTTGGAGGTTTGCAAAATCTGACCCAACAAAGTCCTTTGTAGCATAGACTTAATTCAGTGTTGACCCTGCTAGGTGTTGGACCTTGGACTAGAGACCAGGTACCTGGACTATCGAGCTGGTGACTGCCAAATAACTGATTCTTTAAACCCTCTCTGGGATCATCAGTATCTATATTAATAATCTGAGCCTCTTTTCTTTTGCAGGATCATGTCAAAAGTGAAAACTTTTCTTATTGGCATTGCTATTGTTTACTTAGGAAGAAAAGACTTCTGAGACTGCTTACTAAAAAGAAATTGAAAACATAATTTGCCTTTTGATTTAGACCTACATATTTTAAAAAAACAAGGTGGGTCAGAGTATAATTCATACTAATGCATTATTAAATATTAGAACACCATAATGACCTCTTTTTTGCAGTATCCCTACTTTGGAATGCTCTATTGTGTACAGAAATGGTGACAATATGCCATATATGCTGAAAATGGAATCCAAGTTCTAGTTGCCAGCTACCATCAGAGCCTGAAACTAGGACTTGCTTATAGATTTGTGTTAATATTCACTTCTGACAGATAGAAACCATCTTGGAGAGACAATCTCAGGAAACATGATGTAATAAAAGAGCTCAGTCCTCATCTACCTATGGATTAAAAACCTGGTCTATTAACAACATGCTTTAATAAAAATAATTGGCATTTTTATATTATTATATTTTATTTGTATTTCTTTTCAGTAATTTGTCTAATTTCTATGATGAGCTCTCGCAAGGTAAGAATTGCCGTAACAGATGTTTATCCCTTTTTTTTTGATCTATTCCTTCTCTGTTAAGTAAAATAAAATGGAAATATCTAGATAAACACTCCATTTATTTTCCTACAGCAAATCAAGTAAAAAACACTGGCTTTCATTCACTTTCCCCTGATTTTTTTCAACAAGCTTTATTTTTAGGTTATCTGTTTTATACATAACATACATTTAACCTCAATACCTGCCATTTTTTTTTTCTAAGAAAAAATGCAATTTGAATAAGCCTTTCTAAAAAAAATGTGCTTACCAAGATGTGAAGACTTCTTTAAATCTGAAATGGGTTAACCTAAATAAAAATGAATTTATGAGAGCTGGAAAAATAAAACTTGGGAGAGTATTTATAGATAGTACAAAATATCTTTAATACTTTATCAGTCTATAGCATGATGTTAGTAATATGCTAATAACCATAAACTATAACTTTCTGACAGATTTGACTTACACAGACATTGGCCATTTGCCATTGCATTTCACATTGCAGAACTGAGGCCATCATGTTCATTTATATTAACTATTTTAATACAGCATATATGAAAAGCCATGACATAATGTTTGCTTTTAATTAGTGTACAGAAATTCCTTTACAGTCAATTAAAAGGCAATACTAATATCAATTATAGTAATAATAAAAGATTTGGTTGATCTTCTTTATAATTACTCTTCAACTCAGAGAGAGAGAATACTCTTTGAGGCTTTCTGTGCATTAGGAATTTTGGGCTGTCTAAATTTTGCCTAGATATTTTGTTCCGCATTAACTTTTGGATTATTTTCCATTTGCTAGATTCCCACTTCCCTGGATTAAGATAAAATTGCATAGCAGGCATGAGAGATTTTCCTCACAGCTTGAGGTGAAGTAGTGAGAATAAAAAGAATAGAGAAAAACACCAAACAGAAAAAAGACTCCTCACTGTTAAATAGCAGAGTGCATTTCATATTTAATGTTTTAGCGTAAGCAATGATGTGTTTAAATAGAATAATGAGGCATTGTTATTAAGGAAAACATTTTTTTTTTGCCTATTGTATGATTAGGTGTACTTCATCAGGATCACTGCTGTAGGAATTGATGTAAATTCACAAAGGCTTTCCTTAGGAGATGTAAAAATACTTATGGAATTCAGATGTCAAGGCTTAGGTGTGTATAATTGTATTATGTGGAACATAAAGTTGTGAAACAGAGTTACTGTGAGTTCAATAAAATAATGAACAAAACAGTGGGTACCTTTTTCTTGGTCATGCTTTAGAACTGAAATTTGTTTTCATTCCTGAAATGCATATTATTCACGTGGTTTTATTTCACTCAGACATAAGTGGTTTGGATGGATTTATGCTATCTCAGTGCTTATGCTACTATACGATTCCATTTGTAATTATCTATGTCTTTGGAAGGGAATTTAATATTTTTTTAGAAACAAAGATTAATTTCAAAAGAACTCATCTATTCCAAGCATTCACTTCAAACTTGCAATTGGATGTGGGTGAAGCCTTCCACCCTACTGGTTCCATGCTGATGTGAAGCTGTCATAATTGCTACTCATTTGGAAATCTTAGCATTGACACTGATGATGGTATGCAAGGGATGAAATTACACCACTTTGATGACACAGAGCCTGTGGCTGTACACTGGCTGTACAGTAACTTCCTTGATTTCTCTTGTCTGTCATCCATGTAACTCAGCAATTTTAATCATTTCCTAACATATGCTCATTCTAATGTATGCTTTTCAGGTAAATTATGTGGGAGCTAAGCCCCATTTTAAAAAGAGACTCACTACAAGATTTTAAAAACACTAAACTGGCCAAAATATACGTAGGTGAGATTCCATAAGCACATTCAGGGAATTAGGCATTTTTTAATCAATAAGGACATTGCTTTTCATAATAATTGGTAAAAGGTACAGTTAAGACACATGTGAAAGTCCTGCCATAGCAATGATTAGAACTTTCACTTATGTCTGAAAAGTATATGTGTATATTTCTATGTACATCTGCACACACACAGAGATACAAATATGTATTATGTACACACAAGCTAATATGATGAGTACATACATAGGGCTTAATTCTTTAAAGTGTGGTTGATAATGACACAAATGAGAAAAATCCCTAAGTCAGCACAATCTTCAACAACAAGCAGTAACTTGGTTTTAAAGTTTCATATTCAGATTTCTGGAACAATTATCACCTCGCCTGGGTATTCTAACAAGTTAATCAGTATCTGAATTGAAATCCTCATCAACACACTCTAATTTCATTGAGAGTATCTGCTAACTCAGATCAACTCAATTAATCTCTAGTGGAATGAAACAAAGAAGCAGATGGTAATGTGTTTTAGTCAACAGCAACTTCTTATTCTGTGTACATTTCTAAAAACACTATTCCTAGTCATTAGTCCTAAGGCATTGAGAAATTGCCTTACTTTTAATCTAAATCTTTAAGCAGACAACAGTAATACTTATATTCCATTTTGTCATTAATGATTACAGTTTTCTCAAATCAAATATTTCCCTTGGCTCTGTTCTGCTTGATACTTAGCTTGACACTCCCACTGGCTTCCATGGGAGCAGCAAGCGTAACCATTGCGGGATTTCCCACTGCCACCTTGTACCATGTCATATCCAGTGAGCTACACTAATATTTAGTTAAATACTTCAACCACTGCTGCATGCACTGACAAATGGTGATCGCTAAGAATGCATTTGATACTGCTTTTTCCGTACTTCCTTGAAGCTGAGGATTGGGCATTCTAAACTGTAGTGTCTTCATCCAGAAATAATAAATCTAGATCTCTCAATCCACGTGATCCTGAGAGCAGCAAGTGGGGCACACGCTTTTCTTCTGGTCTGGTGGTTGGAAAGGTGGCTGAAATATGAGTCCTGAACTTCTTCATAATATTATTATATATTTTTTATTCAATGACACCAAGATTAAAACACTCAGGAATGGGCCAGGAAGAAGGGTGGAAACCTGTTATTTCGTATGCCTACTCACATGCCATAACTAGCAATTAAGCAGTCCCTGCATTATTCCAGCTCTTGTCATCTTAATTACTTGGTCCAACACTGCTGCAACTGTGTTAAGAGAAGTGGGCTGTGACCTTTGTTGAAGTTAGTCTATAGTCTTGAAGCCAAGGCAGCCTTTGAATTATTAGGAGACCCATGGTTTATGTTTTGGCTGTAAATGTGATTACAAAACAAAAAAATCCCCAACAACAATAACAGCAACAAAACAACAAAATACCCCAGCAATTGGACAGAAATATTCTGTTTCCTGTGTGTTTTGTAGGGCATTACTGTATTGTTTGAGGTAAATTTCCCTATATGCTGAGTGTGATTTCGAAATAGCTAGTTAGTAGATTGGACCCATCAGGTGAGATAAACACATTAAAGTTTAGTTTCTGGACCCTGTCTGTTGTAAGGTCTTGAGTAGCTGATGCCTAGGCTTGGGCAAGCTGAGAAGCGAAATCCATGTCTATGAAGAAACAAACTGTATAACCAGCAATTTAAACCAACTTCAAAGACAGGTGATAGCTAAGGGAGGGCTTTTTTGACTCAAAATTTTGTCTCCATAGTTTATCTATGTATGGGGACCTTTACAGGCATTATATTTTTACTGGCATCCTTAGTATGTTTAAGCCAGACTCTTCATGCAGAAATCCATAGAAGTCTATAGTATTTTTAGTCCCTAAAAGGGAGAAAAAGCAGTCAAGATTTAGGCATGCAATGAAGGCGCTACTTATAACAATAGTACATCACCAGTATAGGAAGAAAATGATTCTCTTCCAACAGTTGAAGGTCTGCATTAAAGATTTAGGCCACACAACTATGGTGGGGAGGGAAAGGTGTATTTTTTAATCCAAGGGCAGAAAAATAATACACAAATACTGTTCAATCTTAATACAAGATTTAACTGCCCTGCCTCACCATTTTACTTTTCCATACTTTTTCTACTTTGTTTCCATGGTTCCAGTGTTGCTTTAGATACCAATTTCTCTGTTCTCAATTTATGTATCTCCTGTTCTATATCTGTATTTCATTTGTTTGGCCCTCTCTTTACCATCTTACCTTTTTCTCTGACCTGTTCCATGATAAACCATCCTATTTCCTATCAGTATTTTATGCACTCATATCTTTACTTGCTTTCTACTCCCTTTTGCTGCTTGCTTTTTCTTTGCATTTCCCTCTATTCATTTTTTTCCTGCTAGTTGGCTCTTGAAGAAATGTATTATGGAAAGAATGTGTGGTATTTCTCTGAAAACACAACTACATTTACAGTAACAGAAGCCAACACATCGACCTGTAATATCTAATTGTGGATAAATTTAATTTAATTCAAACTAAATTAATCCATACATGCCGTATGTTTGTGTCAGATACTCTATAAACATGAAGAGGGTATATGCACTGAAAAAATCACAGCTGAGCATTCTCAATTTTGTAGAATCTATTTAGGTTTCTGGTACGTAATACTTTTCAAAGAGTGAAAATACTTTTAAAATTAGTGAGCAGATCTAGGAAGGAACACTTATAAAGAAAAGAGTATTGATCAAGGACTTGAAGAGGAAAAGAGATTTGTTGATGTAGGTCAGAATTTTGAAGAATAAACTCCATGTCATAACACTGGAATAGTTATATAGTCCAAAATCAGTTTGGATCCTGCTCTTTCATTTTACTATACTTGCATTATATATATTTATGTGTGTGTCTATATATATATACACACACATATATATAAATAAATATAGAGTGCATATATATATGTTCCATTACATGCATACACATATTGTTTTCATATTATGTATATTAGAAATATAGTCATATATATGAGCTTTTGTGATTTGCTTCTGGTTGTTATCTAGTTCACCTGTGCTTAACTATAAATAACAGAGTTTTGTACTATATAGATATGTGTTTTTCTTAAACTTTTGACTGAAGGACTGTCCACTTTGCTGATCTTGTCATGAGATTTGCAGGTATTGCACTGGATTCCCTTTCCTGATGATTCATATTTCATCCTTATGACTTGTAGAACTTATTTTATCTCTCATATACTCACACAAGACCATGAAATATCATTATGACTAGCTTTGCTTTTTTTAAAAAAAGACTGTTTAAAGTAAAGGTTTCAGCTATTTTTTTTTTTTTTTAGAAAAAGACTTGTTGAGTTTTACTGTGAAGGGAGGTCTGAAAAGAAATTATATATAAAGAAATTTATAATAGATAATAGCCTGAGCACAAAAACAATCTTCTAAAATGCAAAAGACAAGTATTCTAGTTGCTGATTTGTCTTACATAACCTTGTTTCTTTCAAGTCGCTGATTAGTTCCTCTAGACACCATATAAATTCTCTTTTTCTGTTTTTATAATTAACAGAAATTTACATTTTTCTGGAAAAAAATTCCAAATAAAAAGTTGCACTAAAATGAAAATTCCCACTGTTTTTATAGATTATTTTTTATTTTGGCAACTAAGTCTGTAATTCATTTTCCTCCTAAACCTTACTGTCTGCTCACATATACAGGCATGGCTATTGACATTGTAGTTCTCATTAAAGCTTATTATGAAACAGAATTTTTATCCAGGGAAATTTTCATATTTCAACATAATATTTACTTTCAAATTAAAAAAATACTGAAACTTATCACATAATAAAAAAATTTAGACGCTGAAATTAAAAGGAAAAATTAGTATTTCTAAATAAAAAAAGGACATCAAATGTTTATTTTGAACAATGTACATTTTAAAAATGGATTTACAACAAAAAAAACATAATTCTACTTCTTAAGTATAACATCTATTTCTTAATCAATCATTGCATGATTTCATGAGAGCTTCCAAAGTTAATGAAAACCAAAAGTATGAAATGTTTCAGGCAGAATAAATGTTTGTAAACAGTACCTCATACTCCGCTCATATTTTAGCACAAAAAAAAAAAATCAGATAAGCCATCTCCTGCCGTAGGTAGATATTTTCCTTCATCAGTTATGTTGCTCTTTGTAATCTGCTATTTCATATCTAAAAAAGGTATTTTCTCTTTAATCAATGTAAGTGACCTGAGTGGCTGGCTGGTGCAATTAGGTATATACCATATATTTATTCATTGATTCAGTTTATGTGAAAAATCTTCAACCAAAAGCTTTGGAAGCGGTAATCTACAAAATTCCAGTATGAATCAAGCCTTTTTTTGAACACATAAATATCAGTGTTCAGTGAACAAATATCAAAGTTCTATATTTATTTAGTCAGATGATAAAAATTTCCATATTGAATCAGATTGGATCATGGTACAACCAGTTTATTATCTTGTTTTTAACATTGGTCAGTACCAGATGTTTCAAAGAAGTATAAAAACCCCTCTGCTTAAAAACCTGCAATAAATAAAGGTACTATAAACTTCCCCTAAGGAAAGGAAATCTGCTAAAGTCATTCAGAAATTGGTTTAACCACTAAGGAAGAATGCTTATATTTCTTCCAAAAGTTTTATTTAACATATATTAACATGCTTATTTCTTTTACACAACAAAATTTAGTTATTTTTATTATACAAATAAACTTTTATTGCTACTTGGAGAAAACCAGTTTCTTATTTTTTGCTACTGACAGTAGTCATTAATACCTAGCACTATTTCTAGTACTAGCAATGTCTGTATCTGTTTGGTATCTTTGACAACTAAAGGGTGGATTGAGACTGTTATTTAATCAAACATCTCTCCAGGTGGCCATAAACCACTTCTGATTTTTGCTCAGTGACTGCAAGCTACCCTGTTTATTTGGACCAGTGACTAAAATTTGCTTTTCCATGGGGGATTACTCTTGAATAGCTGATGAACAAACTCAATCAAAGTACTGTGATTAAATTCTGTTTAATTCTGGAATCTTCCTGAGCAGCTTTGTATCACTTTAGTAGTGAAGAACAAGTACTGTGTTGGAGAGGGGGAGAGAAAGAAAGCTGACCATCCTCTTAAAGAAATAGTTTTCCCATGTGTAACAGCTGTGGGATGACATACAGTTTTTTAATAGACTTTTAAAAGCTATCTGGAGACTTAGTAAAAAGCTTCCATGCTCAGTAGATAACAAAATGCTATATTAATTTTAGTGCCAGATCTTAATTAAAAAGAAAACCATAAAAAGTATAAATGAGCACTATAAGATGCAGTTTTGTAGAACCATTTAAGCCTCTTCATCACAGAGATTACAGAAATTAATAAATGAACATAATTTGTGTAATAGTGTACTGGACACAAAGTACTCAATATATTTTTACCTCTTTTGAACAATCAGTTATTCCTTGGAGTGAACAGTTCTGACTTCTCAGGTAAACTCTTCTATCAGGGATAGTCCCCAACAAGCAAGCCTGTTGTTAAGGCTGTGTCTGCAAATGAATTGTCTATAAACAAACTCAGCATCTGGCAGACATTCCAAGGTGAAAGCCAAACAGATGGCTAATTTAATATAATCTAAGTGACTTTGGATCAAATAAAGCAATTGAATTAACAGCACTTTAAATGAACGTATACTACACATTCTCACTATGCTGTTATAATAGGCACCTTTTTTATATCTTGAAAATCATTGCTAATTCAAGTTTCATATGGTGAATGCTTATATCTGTAAGATGTACAGCTAAACAGCCTGAAAAAATATGCCATTATAAGTAAAAGCGATCAGTGTTATAACCTTTAACTGAAATATAGTTAGTTTCTTCTGAACTCCAGACAATTTTTGATTAGAGGAATGTAGTATTGATATCATATGAACCCTTAAGTATAACTGCAGCAGGCATAATTTAACTCTAAGAATTAAAGTAAGATTAGGGTTTTTTAAGTAATTCCTTATTTAATTATAAAAAAATCCCTATAAAAACAATGACAAAACCAGACTTTAAATTATAAGGAGTTTTTAATTATTATTAACTGTTAGTATTCATGATATTTTTGAATTGGATTATTATTTGATCTATGGCAAAGTAAACAAAAAAATTTGTATGCTACATCTGCATTGAGAGTGTGAAGGACTTCTTGAGTATTGAGCTCTACGGTTAATAACAGTGCCAAAGTTAATGGTTTAAAGTTCCTTTTTATTTGTCTTTTCTATGCACATACAAGTTAATTCTCTCTGAGCTTTCTGATTCCTCCTCCAACAAATCTCTGTTTCATTTGTGTGAAATCGGTGAGAAGCAGATGTAACAAAATTTGCACCTAGAAAAAGAGAGGATGTTCGAGAAAGTGACTCTTCATCTATCTTTTCATTTCTCTCTCACTTGTATGCAACTCTGAAATCACTGTCAAACCCACAATTGCATTACACTCCAGAGTTAGTATGATCAGTTGGAGATGGATTAAATACTGACGTGCAGTGCTATGTGATGTAAGGAGGAGCTCCTTCCTGGTACTTGAGAGCTTCATGAGAATAATGTGAGATTCCTGGGCAAAGGGCCATTTGCAGTCTTTTGTCAGCATCTGTCCACCAATGTAATGTTAAATAATGGTTAATTTCATGAACACAATCACAAAATTTGAATGACAGCGATTTCAACAGACTGATTTGATTACCCAGGAATTCTCTTTCAGTTTTGTGGGTTTGATTTCCTATATACTGTAAACTCAAAAAAAAAAAGTTTTTGTGTTCTGGCATAGGTTGTTAAGTTGCTCCTATTTACCTTCAAGCAAAAATATCTGGAAAAATC
The DNA here is from genome assembly GCA_033556795.1 of Tapera naevia. Taxonomy (NCBI): domain Eukaryota; kingdom Metazoa; phylum Chordata; class Aves; order Cuculiformes; family Neomorphidae; genus Tapera; species Tapera naevia. The sequence goes on along the minus strand of JAUMJJ010000079.1, from coordinate 28,887,847 downwards.
ATGAACATAGGGACTTTTATTCAAATACCTTTATTTTTTTTTCACTTATGCTTTAGCAATATTAACACATGGTAAGAAGGTAGAGGAGTCTAAAGCAGAATTTTAATAATAAATAAAACAAGTCAAGAAAAAGAGCTTGCAGTTTTACTTCAGTTGGCTTTCCTGTGCTACAGTCTCTAACATGACCTATCTTCTTACATTCTTGAAGGCTTTTTGGATTTTATCAAATATTGTATTACAGCACTTCTTTCAAATTTTATTTCAAACTGAACAATGATCATTTTGCAATGTAAATGTGTATGTAATGCACATACAATGGATATATATACAAACACTTCTATTTGATTGAGATATAGGCAAATACATGAGTACAGGCTTGGGTAACCCATTACCTCATATTGAATAATATTTACTCTTCAACAAAAGGATGTGAACTCTTATCAAAATCTGAAATTTCAAAGCTACCTATGGAAGACTCCCAGCCCTTAGTTATAAATCTAGACAGAAGATCCAGCACAGACTTAAAAAGAAGATAAAATATAAAAAAAAAAATAAAAAAATTCTTCACTGTAGACATACCCAAATCGGGAAATTAAGATATAATGTTTTACCAAGAACACTTCCAATCGTATGTTAGTAGAAAGTAACACACTATCTTGACCCTGCCTTTTAAAATACAATGTTATAAATATATAACTATGAGGTAAATATTTTCTTCAAATTCTACAACAAATTGAACTAGAGACAAGTAAGGATTTTGGTTTGTTTCTTCTCTTTCACCAAGGGCAATTACTGCAGTCTAAATACTTTCATGGTTGAAAGAGAACACTCTCTTACACAAAGCTAAGAATTTACTTTAGATTACCAGACTACTCAAACCACAACAAATAGTTTTTTCTTAGTTCCGCTGTATTGGTATGAACACTTCTGCTCAAATTCAAATTATTACAAAAAAATCTCACTATTGATGCACATGCATAAAATACATGTATTTTTATATATAGATGTGAACCTTTCACTGGTGTTATTTACATTCTCCCTCCTTCCCCTAGGAAACAGGGCAACAGCTTGAATGATTGGAGGTAGATTAGAGTGCAATATTAGGAATAAATTCTTCACAATAAGGATGGTGAGATGCTAGAACAGGTTGCCCAGGGAAGCTGTGGATGCCCCATCTCTTGGAAGTGTTCAAGGCCAGGCTGGATGGGGCCTTGAGCAGCTTGGTCTGTTGAGAGGTGTCCCTGCCCACAGGGACAGCTGTAATTAGATGATCTTTTAGGTTCCTTCCAACCCAAGCCATTCTATGATTCTGTGATTCTGTGATAATGGCACAGAGATAAAGTAAAACTAAGACAAATTCAGACAACAATCACCTGACCACGCGAGAAGTGCTGCCACAGCTAAAAGAAGTTAAATCCACCTCGGGCCAGTACACCTCCAGACAAGTCCTGGGACCCAATATTCTCAGGTCAGAACAAAGCCTGTCACTTTTTACTACTAACGTTATAATTTTAAAGTCATATTTGTTGAGTTGTGCAGTCTTTGGTCTTTTTATAAATCTAATTCACTGGAGTTAATAGGATGGTTTAATGAAAATTAGTTGTAGAAGAAATACAGGGACTGGTGGTGCTATGACTGAAGTCACAATTGCTTCATTATGGAGTTTAAAGTTTATTAATAGCTGATAGTTCATTAAAACTTGCTAATTATATATAATTATTAATATTATAGCTTGATTACTGCCTAATCATCTTAAATGTGGCTTATGCATATCACACAAGTCAAGAATATGCAAATTTGGAAACTACAGGACTCTACTACAGACCAGAGGGTTTTGCAACACAGGAAAATATTAAGATAAATATTAAAGGACAGAATTTGTAATTAGTTATACTAATATGTTACCAATGCATATACCAATATTTCTGTATATGAGTAGTACGTAAAAAAGACTTCATGTCATCTAATACAAGCTTTTTTGATATTAGAAGTTCAGTATAAGCCAGATGTTTCTTATTTCTCCACAGTCAACAAAGAGAAAAATATAGTTTTCAAGAGACAATTAACTCAATTCTAAGGTAGGTGTTAAAGGCAGGTAATTTGAACAACTGCCTCATGGCTTCTGCTTCTGCATGACAATAACCAGTTCAGAATCTCACCACCATCTCCTGACAGCACTGGAGAATAATCCATCAACTAACACAATCATAGCTGTGGTCTCAAAACAGCTAGAACACATGGTATGGGAATTACACTTTGTGAAATGTCCTCAATAACTTTGACCTATGGAAGAAGGCATTTTAAGCTAACTGGTGAAGAGAGCCTTTTGGGAGATTTACCTACATCTTTGTTAAGATGGAAAAAGGACAGACAAAAAATTTTCTCTAAGAAGTTTTTTAATAATTCCCTGACTGGAGGGTAGAGAGAAAAAGAAGGAAAAGGGAGGAAAGATAATAGGGGAATGAAAACTTTAAAGGCTGTTATTGACTTTTTTTTCACCAGTAACAAAATTCCAAATTTCAAATTTGAGACTGAAGACTTAAGTTTCCAACTTAAATTTCAAAACTGTGTTAAATGCTTTTAGTCTTTGAAATTAATTTGGTTTAATTTACAAAATTTTATGAGGAGTGTTCATTGCAAACTCCAAACTTCTCAAGTGAGATGTTTGGTGATGCTTATAATCCAGGTGTATGCTGACCCTTAAAATTCTTCTCTAATGATTTTTACAGATCTCTCAAGTCTGAAAATTTCAGGCTTGAAAAGTAATTTTCTTTTTAATCATCATTCCTTCTACAAAGTTATCAGAGTCCAGGAGCTATCAGACTATCTGCAATGCAAATATATTTGATCAACACCAGTGGTTTACCATTTCTCATCCTAACTTCACATTTTGTCACAGCACTGTGTATTTTAGCACATTCCTATTCTACATACTTTCACAGAATTGCGTAATCACAGAATGGTTGACATCACATAGCTACTTCTCCTTTGTCCTGTCTTTCCACACAAAGTCTATCATGGTGTCCAATGAGAAAAAATGAGGGATAAAAATTGTATTTCACCTAGGATCTAATCTCATGACCTGTAAATGAAACTAGTAATCCAACTCATACTGCCTATGAGCATTAAGCCTATATTAATACAGGTTTGACTATAGGGCAATTTGGGCTCGATAGGTTTTTTCAGCTATTTTTTACCTCCTACCTAAAAATCATGATGATTAATATGGTTATTCATTACTACTGATGAATATAAGAACTAAAGACTTATACACAAAGGAAAATTTCGGGGGGTGGGAAGGAAGAGAAATAACATTCATAAAGCTTGTACTACTTCCATCATGCCTATTAACTCTCCTTGTGTTCAACAAACTTGGGGTGTTTTTTATTAAATTTTAGTTGAATTTGGAATACTTTCAGAGAAAATGGAAAAAAATAACTAAAGACTTTCATTGCATCTAAAAATCTGAGCTTTGATGTGGTTTCAGCTTAAAATATTTTTATTTTTTATTACAAACCCTGAAAAAAAGTTTTAAATATACACTGAATTATATTCATCAAATATAATGTTCTAATAAACCTGAATTGCTTTTTTCTTATCTCTTTTTTTTTTAAATTGGGTCACATTTGCCTACTGTGACTTATCTACACCCTCCCCAGCTTCCTCCTTAGTCCTCTGTTAATGCCTGTGAGCATTTCTGGAAACCCGAGAACTCTTGCCTTCTCTGAATGCATAGACTTCTCCCTCTGCAAGGTGCCCTCTGCTAGCTTTGGATATGAAAGTCTCCACTTTGTATCCCAACTCACCTCCAGTTGATCAGTACATTTGTTAAGAGAGTCATTTTTAAGTGACCTTTTCTTCTTCTTTAGAAGGTAGACTGAAATAAAGAGCTATTAAATCAGCTCCCACTTAGCTTGTAAACTCTGCCAAGCTTTGTCTAAAGCACAGAAGGAAGGAGAGGCAAAGAGGAAGGCTTTTTTTTTCCTGCTGAGCTGATTTTCTCAAGGTCTAAACACTTTGGTTTAAAAGCAATAAAAATACAATTACATGTTCAAAATTATAGGATTTTTTTCCAGTAGCTCCTTCTGTGATTAATTACTGTAATGGTTTAGAAATAGCTGTTATTGCAGGACTATCTTAGATTCCAAATCTTATAGATCCCTGCTAACTGTGAGAGTGAACTCATAAAAATACAGCCATTTTCTACAAGGTAAGGAAGGAGGGAAAAATCAAGGTGGTTATTTTTATCTGCTATGGGGAGGTGTGATTATGTGAGCCAACTCATTGCTACCTGAAGAGAGTCAGATCAAAATTAAGACCTTCTACTAAAGCACACAATTAAAGTTCATTGCAAGTGTTGTAGGCAAACTGGCATTTGCTGGAAAAAAATACATGCTACAAACAGATGCACCACTGGAAACAGAAACAGAAAATTTCCTCCATAGGACCATTCTACTTTATTAAATCTGACAACTTCCACTTGAGCTCAGTGTCTGGAGCTAAAAAGAGTTTCTCATATGGTTTAATCAATTGCCATATAACATGCAATTTGGAAGAAAGTTGACTTGTAATTTTATTCACTGGCTAGGAAAAAATCCTACACACCTTAAAAACCCCACAATATTCTTGATGGTGACAGATAGGGGACAAAAATACATCTTTCACCTCTGTTTCATAGTTTTCTACATTTATTGAGATAGTAGTATTAAAAACAGGGTTTCAAAGTTTCTCTTTATTAGTAGAACTAAAATAAAGCATTGAAAATCACCTACAATGGGAAAATATATTCAAGTTCAAATTTTCCCAATCAACATGTTAACTCTGCAGTCTTACAGACTGCATAATAAGTCATCTGGTTTAGTATGAAATGAAATTTTCTTTAAATACCTAGTTATATTGTATGACATCAATCAGAGATATAATCCATAATAAAACATACTTTAGCTCTTTGCTTTCATGCCATAAGTAACTTTACATGTCATTTCCTCCAAATAAAGTTATCTCTGTTCTCTCAATTCACACATATAACACCTATTACTGCTAATGGAAGTCGTGCGTAAGAACAGAAAAAACATTATACCCCCTGCTGTGAGCTCTTTTCTGCATCTCTGTGTTAACAATATTCATATGGAGATAGAAGACAAAAAACCTGAAACTGAGGATGGAAGGCAACATATATCCAAATAGGCTCTTTATTAATGCATGAAATTCAGTCACAGGACAATTTAGGGGAAAGTAGCTAACAGCCACACCCATTTCATCTGTAGATTAGTTTAAGAATGTATAACAAACTTTGCTGAACATATTATAATAGTGGAACAAGTTAATAATTCATTATTTGGATTATAATAGCACCTGGAGACCTATTGTGCTAGACACTGTACAAATACATGGTGAAAGTCAGTCCCTGACTGGAAAGGTATCTAATCTGAATAGACATTAGAGGTGAAATGACTTTCATGAGCACATTAGCAGCAAAACAAAATTGAGACTGTAAGACCAAAGATCTATCCATTGTATCATATTTTGTTTCCAGTGAATTTTCAGTCTCTTTTATTTTTATTCAGTTGTCACGTAAATAAGAGAGAAAACATTACTTATAATATAGTTGCAAAATGCCTTTATCCCCAAAGACTACAGAAATTTTATGATAAACTTATAATTACTCCTTCAGAGCTAGGGATGCTTAGCAACTCAGTTTCTTCTGAAATTAAAGTCCTACCACTAGAGGACCATGATAATAATATTTGAAGGAAGCATAAGCAACTCAAAATTTTGGGTTTATATTGATTACTGGCAGTAACTATAAACCCTCAAATTCATTCCTTCAATTGTTTACTGATTTGTTTAGGCTTTTGTTAAAAGAAAAACTGATCCACTTTTCATTTTAATCTTGTTGGGTTAGGATTTGTCCCATCCCACTCGTTACTGAGGGCAGTGGCCAATTCACGTAGGTTGAGCCCTATCATTCGTTCAGAATCTGCTGTCCTACAGTCAGAAAATTATTCTTTCTCTGGACACATCTTAAAGATCCTGTTCTTTGGGTTTTTGTTCTGTTAACTACTTGGGAAGAGTGGGGCAAAGCCCCTTCTCCACGTACCAGTTATCCTTCCGTAAAAGTATATTTAACAAAGCAACATGATCTGGACCTTAGTGTATCTGCCTCTGATCTGGTACAGTTAGGCTTTTACTAGCAAACAGCTTAAACAGCCAGCAAGTGATTTGATTTCCGTTGTTACTTTATCCCAATAACACCAAAGTGTTTCCTGTAAAAAAAATGTATCTGGATTACATCCTCTCTTTTTGCAGTTCAGTTAAAGGGGACATTTCTAGGTAGGAAAGACTGAAGGAGGCTGAAGATGGAGGAGGCAGGACCTGAGGAAGGCCTAAAAGCAATCCAATGCCAATTCTGAAGCATGATGGAGAAAAATCTCTAGTTCTAATATTTTGGCCTTTCTGTTTTCTTTTGTCCTCTTATTGCTGAGGAATGCAGCTATCCAGGCCTAGTGTTCTCTGTTTCTTTTTGAAAGTCTATCTGTCACAGGTTTATTTACAGTTGTGTCATCAGTTATTAGCTATCATGAGCCTTTTGTTTACTTAGATACAGGCAATTACATTTCAGGGGAAATCTTTCTCATCTCTGTATGTAAAAATTACTCTGATATTTGCATGCCAAAAATATTGTTTTTCCATATCCCACCTCACCACTTGAATAATTTGTCACACCCTTTTCCTATATTTTTATTACATCTTCAGTTTCTCTTGGCCACTTACCAAACATTCCTGTAATCAAGTGTTCCCTATAGCTGTATAAAGACCAAAACTCTTGACTTCCTACAAGTAAAAAAAATAGTTTCTGATTGATTGCAAGTTCAGAACAAAATGGGCAAAATTCCAGAGTGAGGTCTTGAGCTCCTGTATCGACTCTGGTTTGCTTTTAGTCTACTTTGTACAGTCTTTGACAGATCAAACAAACTGCAATACTTCAGGTGCACTAGCTGCTTTTCTTAACTTGTGTATATCCTCTAGTTCTGATGACAACTTTTGAAAACTTTACTTTATTTAAGTTTGATGAAAATAACATTGGGGCTGGAAGAACAGCTCAAGCTACTTTTTCTAAGAAGAAAGTACAGCCGAATAGGAAAAGGAATACTTTTAATGGGATTTGGTGGTGTCAAAATTTAGCTTCATTTATTTCTTGGCAACTTAGAAATAAAGATTTTTAGAAACATTAGGAACTTTATAAAATACTAAGGAATGCTGTGTCTATCAAACACCAAACTTTAGTATTTGACTTCTTAAAAGTAATGAAGGAAAAAAATTATATAAAAAATAAAATCAAAGCATGCATACTTCATAACAGCAAACTGAATTCTCAGAATATTTCTTTCTCCTGCTTTCACACAAAATGAATTTTGTGGTATTTTAACACAGATTTCATCAGTGTATCTGGCAGAGGATGGGGAAGGCATCTTCACTCACATTTCTTATTTTGATTTTGGTCTACACTCAACATTACTATTACTACTACTACTATCACTACTATTGCTACTACAGCTACTGCTGCAGCTACACTGCTAATTGTATGCATTTCAACTGCCCTTTTCTTGCATATTTACTGAAAAATTTGCTCTGTTTACTAAAGGTTGTGAAAGATAACATGACTTTTGCAGAAGAGACTTGTAGACCAGACCACGTAAATTCAGCCCTGGATAAAATAAGTAGAACAAATAATCAGAATGTGAGCACCTGGGTAATAATGGGAAGTCAAGTAACAGAAAACATCTATTATTAAAAACCCCCAAACTATTATATTAAATTAACTTGATTTCCTCTTGCAACATGATGATTAGCCCAGTGAGTTGTCAAAGAGTAGATTGCAAATACTTTAGCTTCAGAGAGACTTCAGGTGTTGTAGAAGATGACATTCTCATGTTTATGGTCAGATAAATATGACCTGCAGAATAGGAGGGCACAAATACCATAAGGATGCTACAAAACTGGTAGGAAAAAGAATTTCTGCATTTGTTTCCAACCTTTCATTTGTCAAACTGGTCTCATAAATAGAATAAAGTTACTGAGAACCTGCAATAGACTTAGTGATGTTACTTAATATTTTAAGTAATGATTCAGATGATAGAAGAAAAAATGACAAAGAGTTCATTACATTTGTGGACACAGTAAACTTGAAAAGATTGTGCACGTGTCTGAACGTGGAAGGACCTTCAGCCCAGGAAATTGTTACAAAGAAGGTAATGGAGAGAAATAGTTGCACAAGAAACGTGCATTGATTTTGGGTGAATGGGGAAAGAGAAGGCAATTGTTTGGATCAGAACCTGAATCCAGCAGTGAATTTTATTTCCTCAGATATTCAATGATATTTTTCCAACTGTGAATGGAAGCTGAAGTGCTTTGAAAGCTTGGTCTGGATCTGAATTTTGCCGTTTAAGTCTTTTATCTGCTTTAAAGGGATATGCAGTGACATGCTTAGGTGGGAGCTGGTTCCGTGACACTGTGAAATGGAGAACACAAATGTTTAGAAATCAGATTTAAAATACAGGATTAAAAATACATCTTTCCTCTTCCACTGGAAAACTTATGAGAGATAAGGTCATGGACTATGCAGGGTATTATTCTCACTTAATCACTGTAGCACTAAAGAGTTTAACATGATGGTGTCTCACTGTAGGAGGAAACATTATCTATGTAATACTTCTTAGAAATCATCTGTCATTGTTGTGGATTTTCAGCACAGAACTAGTGACTCTCAAGGTAAGAATGGGAACAGTCCTCTCTGAAACTTCTTATTTTACAAGAAAGGGAACAGTCCTTGACCCAATGAAGATTTAACTTATAGGATCTGTTTCTGACAACTACCTAACTTCCAGATCACATCATGATATATCACATTATGTCATGTGGTCATGTGTCAGTGCTTTTTTAATCATTTTGTAATGTATTAATTTTTGATGATGACCTGAGTTTATGGATATCTTGATTTTTCATAAAATACAGTGCCACATGACATAAATCATGTATAAGTACTTGAAGTTGCATGAAGCTTACAATATATCAAAAGGTTAAATGGAAGTATACTTCTACCAGTCTCTGTATTTACAACTTTCAGAAGGTTCCATCAATATCTATCTAAAGGTTAAAATGATTTTAAAACCACCAAGTGCAACTCTTTCTAAAGTAACAGACATTCCCTTGTTTTTAGTTTACAGTATTTAGAAGATAGATAATACTGTGAGTTTTCTCCTAAGAATATAAAGATTTCCTTCATATGTGGAATTCATTCAGAGCATGACATGCTTATATCCTTCATGCAGTAAAATACGTGTTGTCCTCTTAGAAATATACAAAACCAACATACAGCAAAGAATCATATGTTTTTACATACAGCTCAATATTTACCTCTCCTTTCCCACTAATAAATTAAAAACTGGTTGAAATTTTAAAAGGTAAAATAAAAGTGGCTAGAGATTTGGACTGTCCTTTGTACAAAAAAAAAGAGCTGTGAAGGTTAAAAATTTAATGTTCATTGGATATTTCAGAAGTTTTTTTGGACACAGAAAAAAAAAGCATGAGGTAGAGTTAGGGGAAAGAATATGAGCAAGACTAATGTTCCTGTATAAGTTTACTATAAGAAAATGGGACAGGCAAAATTTTTGATTCTTGATTTAAAGGAATTTGATTAACATGAGGCTTGATATTTTGAATATGAATACACTAACTAGTAATAAGTGGTGTATAATCCACAGGTGATTATTCCATAGGTGATTACCTTATATCACAGAATCATAAAATCATAGAATTGTAGAATGCCATATTGGAAGGGACCTCAAGGATCATTTGGACCAACCTTTTTAGGTGATACATGGTTTAAAAGAGATGGCCCAAACATCCTGCCAAGTTGAGTCTTAAAATTGACCAGTGCAGAGGGATCTACCACTTCCCTGGGGAGATTATGCCCAGGGATAATGTTTAACCATCCTCATAGCGAAAAATTTTCTTCTGGAATCCAATAAGAATCTCCCACAGAGCAGCTTAAACCCATTATCTTTTGTCTTTTCCATGTGACTTCTTGTAAAAAGGGAGTCTCCGTACTTTTAGTAGACATCCTTTAAGTATTGGTGCATGATACTAAGGTCTCCCCTAATCTCTCAAGGCTGAAGAAATCCAGTTCTCTCAGCCTTACTTTGTATTTGTTACTGGTCCCAGAACAGATGACCTGATAATATTCCCTTGGAAAATATTTGTCTTCCCTATGTATTCACTGCCACACTTCAGAACTCTCAAATCAAAGGAGTACAAATTCTATTAGTGAGTTTTACAACTGGAAACTTTACTAGGCGTGACTTTACATGCACAAATGCATGTAGTGTTTGCTGAAATTCTGATGATTGATCCTAAACTGCACTATGAATATTGTAACACCTGGAAAGGCCAGTACCATATCTTGTTTTAAGATCCAAGTATTTAACACTTCAAAGAGGAATTACCAGTAAGAAGAAATTTCTTCACTACATCCTAGACTGCTTGTATTGAAACTTCCACATAAATCAAAGAAATCCCCAGGAGATTCAACTTATAACAATATGTCTAGGGGAAAGGAAGATAGGATTCCTCCCTGGAGAGGTATCTAGAGTGGTTGAACCCTACAAATATCACAGTCAATCACTGCTGTTCAAATCTGACAAAGAACACTATTTTACAATGTCTCCTGAGGGATGCAAATAAAAGATTTTGGTGGAAAATGTTATTTAAAAAAAAAAAATGTGTTCCTCTTAGCGCAAATAAGTTAATACAACTGATTATCACAGCAATAGCTTCATTTTCACTTTTTCCATCCACCTTCTTCCAGACCCTAATCATCATTTTTAGGTGACATACCAAACACTACCAATCTCCAGGAGCCAAATTTGCCCACACCAGTATGTGGATAATTAAGTGTAAGAGAGTCCCCGTGTTATAGTAAGTAGGGTATATTGATGGATGGGTGACTGCTAATTTGAGTAGCTTTAAGACATACACAATATGTGTGTTTGTGCTGAAAGTGTCATACACATCAGAACAGCATATTGTGGTGTGACATGTGCATCCAGATGTGAAAATTTAAAATAGACTGAACATTATTTTTATTTTCCTTCCTTCAAAAGTTGATGTTCTGAAAGATATGATTAAAGAAATATAGTTGTCAGAACCAAGAAGCTCTAATAATAATAATGCCAAGGAGAAACAGTAGTTTAGAAAAATTACCAGGAAAAGCCAACTCTGCAAAATAGCTTTTCTGTGCATAGTAAAATGGAGTGTTGTGTACAATTTTTAAGCCAGTACAGTTTTATTTCAACTGTAACTGCAATGGAAAAATTACTAACATACAGAATAGCCAACCATTTTAGGCTGATGCACATAGACATATTGCGCTGTCATCATTTTTTATATACTATTTTTACTACCAATTCACTATTTTAAGATTCTCTTTTGTGTATCCTTAGTGTAGAGGCCAGGCTGTACTTACAGAATTTGTGCCACCGTTTAGTCATTTATTCTGGGAATTGGGCATGTTGACTTCTTGAGAAGAAATACGTGTGGAAAACCAAATTTAATGGGATTAGACGGCATGGTTGTTTTTAACCTGCCAAATGCAACTCACATTGAATTAGTCTTACCAAGAGTAGCTAACCAAGCTGGGGTGTGACTGATGGAGAATGCGCAAGGGAAGTGTGCTCAAAGGCACAAATGCGGGCATGCATGTAGTCGTGTTGTTCAACAGCCCCTGAAAACTGTCTGACCAAGTCAAAGCTTCTTGATAATAAAGGGTAGAGGCAGCCATATTGCACCTTTCATATGATGCTTGAGTCTCTAGACAGGTCCTCAGCCATGGGCCTCCAAACTCCTCAATGTGGATGTAGTGTTGAAAAAACTTGTGGGTGTTTACTTCTTATGTGTTTATATTATTTTGCTTAAACCGAGTTTGCACAGCTCTCAAAATTGAATATAATTTCATTGTTTGAATGACCAGTACTTAATTTTTAGGGCATTAACAGCCCTGGGGGCTCTAGTTCCATCCTGAACCGTGCTTTCAAGGCCTCTGTCATGAAACTACACTTCTAGTAAGAGAGTTTTTACACCATCTGAATTGCACAGAGCAGTTTTCATAAGGAGTTTTTGTCTTGTTTTGAACACAATGCTTTTAAACTTAATAAATCACAGGGGTTTTTTACCATGTGATTCCTTCCATTAGATGCATCAGTAAATCCTCATTCTCATCCTGCCTATCTGATATGTCTATGTCTCACAAAGGCATTTTTTAGTTTTAATACTAACTGATGTTTCATGACTACAACATAGAATAAATCCAAAGCACTTTTCTCATCTGTGGCTAGTAAACAACCTCAACAAGATTTTTAGACTGTCTGTACTAAACTTAGGATATAATTTGTAAGACAAGAACTCATTAACTTAAGGGCATTCCCACCCCCACCCTATACATTGATGTAAGGGGAATCTGATCCTATTCTGAACCTTCACAGCAGGACATAAGCAGTGCTAGCATTAACTTCAGTTTTAGTCCTTCAGGCTCGGTTATATTGGTAGTGATGTTGCTTTATGAATGTTAATGAAAAATCAGATTTCCTTGAGTTCCTTACCATACTCATTTTTTCACCTTACGTTTATGCCAACAGAAGTCTGTTTTTTTTATATAAAAAGGCTGCAGTCTAAATTATGGAAACAAATTAATACAGTTTGATCTGTCTATGATAAAAATATGACTGCATTAGGAAAGATATTTAAGTATTGTCTGTATATATAAGGACTGAAAGCTTTAGCAAGATGAGTTAAGGAAAGAAGGTGATTTATTGGGTGCTGATTGGAATATGTTCCAGGTAGGGCGATGGAGAGATGAAATCTTTCTTCATAAGTGAGTTGAATGCAGAGACTGGCTCAGATAATTTTAAAAAATGTACACCAGCTGAATTGGGACTATGCTGTATGGCAAACCTTTAAAAAGTTTACTCTTTGCATAGTAATAAAAGGATAGATACTTAGATACCTGCAAAAGTACACTGAGTATTTTTTATTAGCTAATTATTCTTTCTCAAACTACTGAATCAATGTTAAGCTAAATCATACCTCGAATGCATGTAGTCCTGACAGATCTGAACAGACTGTACTGGAGTTATTGTAAAGCCACTTTCAGTATCAGTAGGAACTACTTATGTTTGGACGTCTGTAGCATCACATGTACGGTCATTATTGGTTTTCAATAGCTAACTGGATGTTTTGGGGTTTTTTTTGTCATTTTGATCACAAAGGATGAAGACAGATCTTTTAAAACTCTCAGATGTAGATATAGCTGAATTCTTCCATTTAAGTCTAATAATCAGCTTTTTTGAGTTAGCTGGTAGAATTTCATCTTATTGATGCCTACAGACCTGGAATAAAGTCCAAAGGTTTTCTCAGAAGTGTTGATTCTTAACCAGTAGCTATAATGAAATGTGTAAGCAAGGACTTTAGCCTGCAGTATGTAGGACGTCAGACAAAGTTGCCCAAATGGTAATTTCCTGCTGAAAATCTATGGACTAATAATGAGACTGAGAGTATATTAAACTTTTGCACATGGATCTGGGCTCCTCAAAAGCAATGGAAAACTTCCACAACTTCCATAGATACCAGACATGTTTCACTTGCTTTGCTGACTGTTACACTTGTTACGCTAGTCACCCTTGGAATTTCTTCCATTTGAAGCTCTAAAGTAATCTAATAAATATACAACATTTTAAGACAGAAACAGATAGCTCATATTAAAGTCTTCATACTCAGAACTACTTTGTGTGTCTTTTCTCAAGATTTCTGGTCACATGTTTTCCAGACTTGATAAATAGATCTTCATCTTTATCCTTCTTATTAAATCCCAGTACCATGGCTTCCATTATGTTTATGAGTTAGATATTTCAGGAATTATTTTTAAAATAAAATCCTTTGCAACACTAAAATAGCATTTGTTTTCCTTAGAAAACAATAATTACATCTAGAAGATAGGAATGCCATGTCTTTAAGGAAGACAAGCCAAAATTTAGAATGTGACCTAATTTTCAACACACAAAATAGCTTGTGTGCATCCCACAGAGAATATCAGCTGAAGTCAATAACACATCAGACAGATAAAATGGCCTAACTAAACTCTCTCTCCTGCTTTTCATACAATTCTGAAACAACTCACATTATTAACCTTTCATTGATAAAAGAAACCAGTTTTAAGCAGATAACATCATCTAATGATGGGCCTAAAAGCTGGAAGTTAACACAAGTAAAGTAATTTTAATACATCTAGTTCAGCTAAAGCTGACAAGCCATTACAAAAAAAAATATTAATAAACACATCCTTTTTTTTCTAAAATAATAAAACTAAAAATGTCTCCAAGGACTTTCCACACATGCATCAGAACAAAATAAATAAAAAAATAATTCAAAGCTGATAGCTTCCATAGAGGAGCAGACTTAATATCTCAAAAAACAGGACTGAACTGAATTAGAAGCGATTGAGGTTAATTGCCATGACATTAATCAAGTTGTTGATGTCAACTTATATTTATATTTTACTTGTGAATTTTTTGAGAAAGTAACAAGCCATTGCCACACTTTTAGCATGAACTGTATAAATATTGAAGTCAAAGGTAATCTCTATGAAGTGAAGATGTGAGTTCTATGATAAATCCAAAGGATCATGACCTAAGGCCTCTAAAGTGTACTTGAGGTATAACCTAAAAGTACTTTCCCTTCATTAACTAGGCCTGCTTGGGTAACTAAGCACCAAGTTATTCCTTCCTAATTCAGGAACCAAGTCAGTGTTCAGTGTTCATAAAGGTGACACAACTTGGCTCATTTACAACATTTACTCTAGCTAGAGCTTTTGGAAATTAACTATACTAAGATAATTGTTTCAGGCATCACTTAGAGCCTATTGATTTGTAATGAAATATCCATCTGTGTTTATAAAGAGAACATGATCCATACCCTGTGCAGCCTCCTTCATGAATCTCCAATATTGCCTATGTATGGGTATTTCAGTGAGAGTTAAGTCTAATTAAATGATAATTTGCCATAGCATTACAAATTGTGGTTTAAATAGAATTATGTGGAACTTTATATAAAACCCAATCAGACAGTAAAACAGATTTTTAGCCTTAAACCAGAGGTCATCCTCCCACTGAATTGTAATGGGATATTCTGAATACCTCAGAGGAAAGAAATGTCTTTAACCCTTACATTACAAATAGGAACTTGTCAACTACTCTTTCAAAGTTCCTGAATAAAATTATATCATGCTAACATCAGGAACCAATTTGATCTGATGCCAATTAACCCAATTAGTCATAATGAACAATAGAGCAACATCTTTCCAATGAACTTTCATAAGGTCTTACCGTTCTGTGTCAACACAGCAGAAAAAGCATGTGACAGTAATTAAGACAAGTCCAAAACCAGAGTGTAACTGTTTCTAGAGGTTTTTGACAGAGAAGTTGCATGAAGAGTACTCTTAGAGCTGTGGCACTGAACAGCAGGCCCGGAGATTTAGTTTACTTGTTGTTTTTTTCCTGTAGACCTAATGAAAGGTCAAAATACACTGTGTGTCTGTTAACAGTTATAAAATACATCTGAAATAAATTTGAATCATCTGCATGTAAATGTTATTTATTTAAAATTATAAGCTTGTATGTGAATTCTTACTGAGATCTGTAACATCTTTGAGGTGAAAAATTGACTATCTTTCAATGTCTCTGTGACATTGTCCTGATATTCAGAGAAAACCTGGTGTTGACACTCGGCATTGCTGAAAAAAGCTTTAATACACTTTGTTTTCACTCTCTCTTCAGGCATTTATATAATTCATGACATCCCCCCTAAGCCTTCTCTTCTCTCTCGGACGAGCAACCCCAGCTCTCTCAGACTTTCTTCACATGTGAGATGTCCCTTAATTATCTCAGCGCTTTTTGTTGGACTCTTTCCAGTATGTCCCTGTCTCTTGTACTGAGAAGCCCAGAACTGGATGCAGTACTCCAGGTGTGGCCTGACCAGGGCTGAGTGGAGAGGACGAATCACCTCTGCAGACCTGCTGGCAACACTCTTTCTAATGCACAGCAGGATACCATTATCTTCCTTTGCTGGAAGGGCACATCTAGGACTGTGCTTTGGGGAAATGTCACAATCATTTCAGCACTGTTGAGGCAATGACTGGTTAGTGTAAATTATCTTCTCAAATGCTAAAAATCCTGGCAAAAATATCTAGTTTGGGTCTTAGTTCTTCTAAAAATGGAACATAGAGGGCCAATGCAATGTCTAATGGAGCTATGAATAGTAATAAGCATCCATCCTATGCCTGCTTTAAATTTATTCAAATCAGCTCTTAAGGTCCTGGGCTGGGTTATATTTGGTTTTGTCAGAATCATTAGTAGACAAATGCAGAACATTACAGGAAAAGGACTCCGTTCTGTCTGTGTGCTCTGCATGTCAGAGCCGTGGAGTTCTTTTCTCTTTTTTAGCCTGCAGACCTTTCTTGTGTTTGAGTAGATAAATGTAAATTGCAGATTGAGCAAATAGCTTTAGATAGTTTAATGCAGGCAGATATGGCTGCTGCTGGATAAGAGCTTATGCTTCTGTTATGTTCTAAATTTGAATAACTTGGTACAGCAAAATTCCTTTAGAATTCTTAGCAAAATAAAATCGGGGAAAGCTTGAGCACCTCTGAGTTTATGACCAGAAATTTATTATAAAAACTCAAATGAATCCCACAAAGAATTCCTTTTTTTTTTTTTTTTTAAATGAGAATGATGTAGAAGTCTTGAAATATGCAAATTCATTAAATTGCCCTTTTGATGTCCTGAGTGTTGTAAGGAAGACATTCACCCAATGGCAGCTATGTTCTGCAAGGATTTATGTACCTTATGAACTTTTATGTGTATAAAAACACCCTCCTATGTATTGGAAGCTAAACAAATTAATGATATATAATACTGTAGTGGACTGCTAACATATCTGAGCTAGATATGCATTTGACTGCGCAGCTGTTTCACTGCTCCTCCTGTAAGGTATTCACACTGGCAGCAGTACTTCCTCAGTAATTATCAGTTGGCAGTGGGGTACCTCACTGATCATCGTTTACAACCATTGATGACCACAGGGAAGTGTCTGCTCTCTGGGGCTATGGTGGATCCTGGCTGTCCCCTGCCTGCCCGCCCTGCTAAGCGGCTGCTGGGGTAGGATGGGCCCTTCCCTGGGGGAAGCCCGAGTGCTCCTGGTTCCTGGTCTGCAGGGCTGTCACTGAGCCATGAGTTTTAAGAATTGGGACCTTAAATTAAACTTGACAAATTTTGCAGATTGGGAGGTTTAGCAAAAGAAAACGTTCAAGTTTCAAGTCATTTGCAAAATGGTTCTAAACAGTATATAAATGTTGTCTTTGCATAATGCTGCTATTTGACATTCAAATTTAATGTCTTTTATGCATTTCTGCGTGGACATTTAGCCCCTTACATTTGCAGTTATTCTTTAGTTCTTTGTTTTATCTGTGGTGGGAGAAAACTTTAAATATCGCAAACTGGTTTATTGACAAAACTAATTGAAGATTACATTCCTGTGAGAAACTACTTTGGTTTCCTGAGCACATAAACAAAATCTAGTCTGCAGATTCAAATAGTGGTGTTCTGACGAACTACAAGAACAGTAGAAAAATACTTCATACAGGGTAGGAAAATCTGGACAGGACCTAAAATTAACACATAAGGAACTATAGGTACCTTGCTTTTAAAAACTGACTGTTTGGAAGTATAGTAACTTTTCTACCACTATTATACTACTAACAATCTGTTCAAAGAAACTTTAATATGGCAAGGCAAAAATCAGGTTATGTTTCTTTGTTGATAAGAACTAAGGACACCTTGCCACTGTATGCTTTTTTGGTTATAGATCCTGTCCTAATACTTTGTTTAATTTAATATTACTTTGACTGTAGAGATATTGATTCTATGAGTGCAAAATTTTTATTGTTTCCATGCTTGTATAAATCTATTTAATTTCAGATAAGACATGTATACGTCAAGGAATGGAATCTTCTTTTTACACAGAGGAGTTCAAAAGGATGCAAATCCCTCAATCTGCACTTAATTGAGTAAACTCTTTGTTTACTGTAGTGCAAATATGGGGAGAATCAACTCCATATATCTGATGAATTACTGTACTGTAACGAACATTATGCTGCTTAGTATGTGTGCTGAAGAATGCCACTTATTTACAATCTGCTACGGTTTTTTTTCTTGTTCTTTCTTTATTGTCTAAGAGATGGTCCATAGATTCTTCTTGTTTTGTATCTATTGCAGGGCTTATAAAAGTTTACTAAATTTTTATGAATACACTTTACTAAGTTTCACAGGTACTACAATGAATATCAAACAAGAAGAAACAGACCGGAATTACGGACTTTGGGTGAATTAAGTTGCTAAGCCTGCCTCTCACAAATATCCCTTGGGCAGAATTTCTAAAAGCAATTCTTGGAATAAGGTACACATTTTCTATTGATTTGTCATTAGATGCTTAACGGATGTAGTACTATAAAACCTTGTTTCTATTTTTTTATGAAAAAGTAAACCTAATGAGTACAGTGTAACGCAGTGTCCATATAACTTAGGTCCAAGCAAGTGGTCTACCAAAAAAGCCATGGCATTTGCATCTTTACCTGTCACATAGTCAGTTTAGTTACCGCTTTACGTGTAGGCGGCGTTAATCTTCATTGGTCAAAAAAAAACCCAACCTGGAAACAATTGGTGTAGGGACAAGTGCATGCAGACTTTACAACTTTCCAGGCTGGGTTTTTATTTTATTATTTTAAAGAGAAAGAGCTTCCATAGAGTTAAGTCTGGTATTAGTTCCACTTTTCAACTTAAAATATTTACAAGTATTCTGATACTTCAAATGGCAGTTGCACATATATAACTGCTCAGAAAAAAACAAAAGAACACTCAAAATAAAGCAAATTTGTCTCTTATTGCACCTTGGATGGCCCTAACCTAAAACCCAGTATCTTGCAAACTCCATGATTGCAACTTACATACAGGATAGCTTGTGGAAGTATACTAGAACTAGTTGGCAATTTTGAACATACCATTTGGAATGTGGACTTTCAATTTGCCTCAAAAAATCAGTAGAAGTACAGTGGACCCATTCTGAGTGCCCTGTGGTCACAGATGTCCTGCCAGCGGTTCTCAAGCAAGGGTATTAAAAGCTAGCTCAGGTACATTCCACATCCAGGAGAAATGCAAGCCCCTCTAGCACGCTTTTCCCTGCTTTTCTTCCCCACAGACTCAGTGAGCTATCAGCTTGAGATTTTATGTAGATCCAAATCATTAACTATACTGTTGTGTAGCTGTTTTGCACTACAGAAAGATCGAACAGCTCAGACAAAGAAGAGGTATTTAATCCACACAATACCCTTAATAACTCTCCCAATGTGGTTTCTGCATAGCATTCTTAATTATTTCTGAGGACAGTTTCATGTGCAATGTTTATGTAAGGATAAAACTTATGTGCTTGCCATTTTCACATCTCCTAATACCTATAACCTTTATTTAAACTATAATAGAATAAATTACATACAGCATTAGGAGCAGGCTGTCCTATACCAGTCATTTGTGTCCAGAGCAACCAAGAAGCTATCGCAGGCAAATGCATGCTTGGGGTGAGGACTAGTAATCAACCAAATATGAACTACTCTGCTTAACTAGAGCTCCCGGCTTCATCATGATGACACTTCTTTCTACCAATGTTCCCACAGGGAGCATGGTAGAAATAGTTACTGCACTTTAAAGTTATACTTTATCATGTTGTACACTAATAAAATGAGTCAAGGTTCCTGAGGTTGTGCAGTTCTCTCCTTCTTGATGCTCTCTGTGTAGAAACACGGAGCTGGAGAGGTCACAGTGTTGTGCTGTTGCTGACTGTTCTGCCAAATGACAGGATTCCCTCCTCAAATACAGTCTGGAGTTACCACTCAAGTTCCTCCTGTCTCACACCCACTGTGCCCTTGTCATGTTACATGTCACAGTGCTGTCTCAGAGAGAAAAAAAAAAAAGACATTTCAAAGGTCTATCCAACTTCCCAAGGCATATAAGCAATAAATTTATGTTTAAAATCCAGGAGTACCTATTGGCATGCATTTGTAGAAAGCTTTCCATGCTCAGGCCAAGGGTAAATTGCTGTTCTCCTTGTCTTCTCCGGCAGTAAGAAAAGAACATTGCTGCCTTGCTTTCTACAGATTTAAACCAGTTGTCAGCTCCCATTGCTTTTTTCCGGCTTCGTATGGGAATGGAGAGACTGAGAAAAATCAAGCCAGATTATGACTCAAACTTGCTGATATCGTTTAAGGGTGAAATTTTGAATATTGTCTCAATGCTAGCAAAAAAAAAAGCCTAGCAGTGTTGCAGTTCTCAAGAAAAATGCTCAATTAAAACCTTTTACTTGTCTCCCCCACAACAGAACTGCATCCATAATAGAGTGCTTGCCAGTATTAGCTGTATTGAGAGATATATCTATTCCAGTAAACCTTTTACGAGTCTAGGCTAAATCTCAATTTCACTTTGCTGAATCTCAAGAAATCAATGACCACCTG
Organism: Tapera naevia; assembly: GCA_033556795.1. Lineage (NCBI taxonomy): Eukaryota > Metazoa > Chordata > Aves > Cuculiformes > Neomorphidae > Tapera > Tapera naevia. The sequence goes on along the minus strand of JAUMJJ010000079.1, from coordinate 28,867,182 downwards.
CAAAGACAGGCACTGGAAATAATCACTGAGAATTATGTTAAATCCTCCTGGAGTTATGAGATTATGGGAGAAGCTCAGTCTACGCTAAAATATGCATGTACTCGAGCTCTTGCGATAGCAGAAATATGGCAAAAAGCACAATGTGGCTAGTAAAAGGGAAAAAGCAGACCCTAAAATGTTATGAAAATACAAAGATGAAATGAAGATTGCTTCCTTGTTCAACTCTCTGTTACTGCAGTGAGAACCTGACATAATGGTACGAACAAGAGGTTATGAACATGGGATATAAGCATGGTTCTAACCCTCAGCCCCTAAACATCATCTGGCCTGCAGACACAACTCAACACATCCATTATCAGTTCATTCCAGGAACAATTGATTCTGAATGAACCGTTTGCCTCTCTAAGTTCATTTCTGCATAAAGGAAAAGTATGAGTAGGTATAAATGATACATATATGTATACATATGGGTGTGTTAAAGGCAAATGTATCATGCCAGGGCCCAACTGCCTGAGATAGTTGAGGCTGCTGCTGCTCCATGTCCCCAGATTAAATTAATAGCAAGAGTAAAATCACGTACACGCACAAAACACATATACACTACATAAATATATATACACACAAATATATACATGCACATGTATTTACGCACATATATAAATGTATACATACACATCTACATATACACATACACACATAGACACATGTGCACACACTCAGAGCACTCATGTGAGCAGAGACAACACTAACAGTCTTTGATGGGCTGAAGGCCTCTGTGATGCACCTGGAGCTAGCCTAGCAGGGTATTATTTGGCCTCCCCCTCCCATCATTGTCTCTCTGAAATCCTTTGTGAGTACCCAGATGAGCTTGATCACATAACCTCACAATACATATCTAGCATATAGGAACACATTATACTGAGACTGAAGAGCAGTAATACAAATGGAGCTTGATTTTGAGTGTACCATTGCTCATCATGCATGTCCTCCCATGCTTCTAGCCAAAAAGTCATGTTTTTTAAATTATTCTTGTATTTTTATGCACTTGGATTTGGGATATTCTGAAACAAAATGCTATTTACAGATAACTTTAAGTAGCTAGAGAGTAGAAAAACAAGCAGTAATGACAGTAATGGGTATAGCACAAAGTAATGAGGAATCCTGACAGAATAATGCAGGATACAGGGTCTGATCTCTGTGGAAGAGAGATCCACTTCTCATAAGTGGAAGAGAAGGTTGGACTATCTGACCCTCCAAGCCAACTTCAGTACTGAGTTGATTCGGGTGATTTCTAGAGTGAACTGCAATGCAGGTTTATAATATTAATGAATTAACAAAATAGTACCAAGTCACCCACTGTCCAGTGAATATTTAAGAAATTTTCTGACAAATTATAAAGTCTAGTAATGATATGAACTAATAAAATTGTGACATTTTTGAAGATTCTCCCAGACTGAGCACACAGTCTGCTTACATCTTATCTTTTTCTCATGAACTTGATACAATGGCAAAAGATTGAGCTTAGTGACAAGTTAAGTTACACTTACTGAACAATAATAATACTACTGAGATTTTTGAAGGAAAAGAGAACCAATTCTCTGTTAACTTTGTCATAGAGGACTAGAATTTGAAGAATGGAAAATTACCAGGCACAGAAGAAAGATGCTAAGACTTTGAAGAGGGAGGGGAGTGCGTTGTAAACTAGGGAATATTCACAAAGGCATACAACAAGCGTTGTGTAGGAGTGGAAAATAAATATGAACAGACTTTCAAAGCAAGAAGGTGTCCATAGAATTTTTATTCTGGCCCAGGAAGGTGGATGAAGATCAAGTAGAAAATTCTATGCAGGGTTTATATGCTTCTATGATTCTTTGCTTTATATTTGTGTTATATGCTGCTTGAAATAATGGCAGTGATTTCAGAATTGTTGGTAAAGGAAGGAAAAGATTCAGTGTCACACAGCGCTGATTGGTTAAAATCCCTAGACAAGCAGGATTTTTTTTCATAAGGAACTGAATAGTGACCCCTAAAGGAGTCAGCTGAGCCCTGCTTTCAGTTAAGAAGAGAGGATCTGTGCTTTGGCAAGGATAGCAGGTGACTTAAAACATGCCAGTTCTGGCTGGTTGGGATGTTGGGCAACAAAGCAGCAAATAAATATGCCCACAAGAAACCGTGTAAGTACTAGTTTGTGGTCTTTATGTTTCTGTCACTTCCCATACCTGAGGCAAGAAGTAAAAGGTGTGAATTCCCTGTAGCACACTTACCTGTGTGCGAGGGTGGTTTTAATTCAGAGATAGCTGCGCCTGCACGCCTCCTGCTGATCCTGCCCTGGTATGGGCCCTGGCACTGGATCCTTTTGCTATCACCAACCCAGCCCTACTCATGTGCTGCAGGACTGTGCCTGGCTGATGCTGATTCTGCTGATACCATGCTGCTCCTCAACTCCCAGCTCTGCCTAATCTTACTGGAGCAGATCTGGTCTTGGTGCTTTCCAAGGACATGTTTTTTCGTGGCACATCTGGGATAAGAAAAAGAAGGAACTACACAGAAAACAAAGAATGTACTTGTGAATGAAGACAAAAAGAAAGTTGTCAGTGAGAAATAAGAAACAGGCACAAATGAATAACTGACCATAGTATAAATAAGAAAGGGAAACACAGAATGAGGATGGACAGGAATATCCATGTAACAAAGCATAAGGATGAAAAACTACTAACTTTAATGAACAAATTTATGCCAATAGCTGAGCATGGAATGTTTGTTAAGGGTTAATGAAGAATATTTTACAAGCAGCATTGTAGTTCTTCTATTTAAAGCACTCGCTTTTTCTTCTGTCTATTCTGTCGCCTACTGAAAATTGCACAACTCTGTTCTCAAACACTATTATGAAAAAAGCAATCAACTCAATTGTCTGGGTTGTAATGATGCTGACTACCTCCTTCCAGCATTCAGAGACTGAGAGAAAAAATAAGATAAATAACCTGGGACAAAACCACAAATCATTAGAATTTTTAATAAGCCTTCACCAAGAGAGAGCTGAATGTTGTTAGTTATACCTGCCAAATACTGCTCATGGTCCAGTGGACAGCACACTGCACAGGGAGCTAGGAGATTTCTTGTCTTCTTCCAGCTCTAACACTCTTGCTGCTTAACAGCTTAAACAGGTCACATGAGCTTCAGCTTCCCAGTAGTACAATGGATATCATTGAGTAACATAAATAGTGCTGGTGGCGTGATATTATGGGATAGAATGCACCAAAATTTAGAGAAAACTTTCTTTGTTCTAGTTCAGATAGGAACAGTGACCTTCCCAAATGAATTGTTGTGACATCATGTAAAAGATGTGGGGTCATGAGCTTGAGGGAAGCTCAATCACAGATGTGGGCTTGTAAGTCTAGAAACAGAACTAGCCAAGTATTTCTGGCAAGAGGAAACTGAACTAGAAGTCATTACCAACAAGACTGCAACTAGAACTTTCAGTGTGCACAATGTCCCTGAGAAAGCCTACAGGAAAGTAGAAAGTTTGGAAGACTTTAAATGCCTCTTTTTTTTCTGGTTCATTCTTAGAGTCAGTTCTCTGATCTCTCTAGTTAGATTTTCTGCAGGTTTTTTTCTTAGCAAACAAGGACCAAATTATAGTCCTCTTTGGGCTGTGCTGGAGATATGAAACAACTTAAATCTACCACAGGAAAACAGTGAAACATCACCTGGATAGAAGGAAAAATGTCAAATTGGAAAAAGCTAGAAAAATTGTCACAGTGTAAATGAAAGGCATCATCAGATCTACAGTAATGTATATAAGTAAACCTAACACTATATCAAGGAACTTTAGCCCATGCCATGGTGTTTATACTATATTTAATGAAATCCTTTTATTTTTACCTAGATAATACATACATTTCAGTTCATCTGATGTTTTCTACTTATGGACTTCACAGCATGAAACACATACTGAATTTGTAAGTCTTGTAGGTGTCAACAACAGAAAACTAAAATGGTCTTTCAAATAAATGGTCTTTCAAATGGTCTTTCAAATAGGCAAATAAACCTATTTGCTCTTTTACAGACTATGTCTTAGTACTCAGATGAATCTTGATACTATCATTGGGTTTAGGTTGCTTGGGAAGGAAATAAGCTTGATAACAGGCTGTGGCAAGGAAAAAAACATGGAAACAAAAGCCCTACTTGGTCAGATCGATGCTATGTCCCTGTCTCCAACAACGGCAAAAGGAGGCAAAGCACATAAACCTGACTGCTCTCTGCATCCATTCCTTTTGTACTCCACATTTTTACTCACGTGAAGTTGTTTTTTCATTAGTTTAACCATGTTTAGGAGGTATGTTGATACTGTCTACTACCACTATACCCCTTTGACAGTGAGTTCTAAAAGTTTGCAGCTGTCCATGAGTAGGGTTTCATTTTTTGACCTTGTAGGCACTGAACTGAAGATTTTTAGACATGAGATAAAAATCATGGTCTTTTTTTACCATTAACTATTGCCTTTGTGAACATTTATCAATGACTTAAAAAACTTTCCTTACTATATAATTTTCTGACACATGTACTTTCTTTTTTACTTTTTCGGTTGTTTTTTTTTGAGGAAGGTATGGTATGCAAATCACACTCTTTATAGGAACAATATGTTAGAGGACAGTGTTAAAGAAAATGATTGGTTCCATACCTTCCATAAGAAAACAGAGGAGAAACATCACATCTACTTAACTGGGACAATTTCACATGACTGATTCAGAGCAATTCATTTCAATTACACTGATCATCAGATAAATAGCACATCTGGTAGTGTCTGCAAACTAATCATTAACAGGTGTGAATTGGTGTCTGCAAGCATATATTTCCTGCTGTGTGGCCCTTTGTTCACTTCAGGACACTTCTTAATTAGAGACAAGTCTGAACCACAAGCCTTTAGATGTGGATCTGTTCTTTGAACACCCCCAAAATCAGCAGTTTGTACATTCAGGTTCTTATTTAGCAAAAAGATATCTGAAAAAAAAAAAATCTGTTTCATGGTTCTGATCAAGCATACCTTGCCCAGTTCTAACTCTCTGGAATTAGGTTTGGATTTTTGCTTCTTTTTACAGCAATAATAGTACATAGGATTCTTATGTTACATTTATAGCCTGTGGTACTTATGATAGAAATTACATCCATTGCTGTTCTTGAGGGCATATAAACAAGTGTTGCCATTACAAATTTAGCATCTCCTGCCACTGTTGCTACTGGATGACAGGGGTCACCTAAGTATTAAGAAGAAGAGGAATTAAAAGACTTTAGGTAAGTGCATAAAATTAAAGGGAAACAGAATGGGGATGTTACAGTATGTGACTTAATGAAGGTTTGCTGTTGCTGTGTTGGCTAATTTGAATCTAGACAGATTTTACTCTCTTTTAGTCCAAACCCTGATCTGAGCTTCTGCGGTTAAATTTCACACCTAAGTTTTAGAGCTATGTTTAAAGATTATTTAGTCACTTGCCTGGGTATAGGCATACACCAAAGAGGTATAGCTAACTTTGTTATCCTGCTTTAAACATGGTTATGCATATTCTTTTGAATGAGGCAGTTTACTAGTTAACAATACCAGGAAACACCCTGGGGTTTTGAACCTGGTTCTCTCTGGCATTAAATTTTTAGTGTGACATCTGGCTGACTCACACCTTCACTAAAATTTTCAGGCATGGTTAAGTAAGCCAAAGGACAACTCTCAGTAAGTGGTTTGGATATGTCCATTTTGTTTTAGAAAGTTTGAATGCGTACAGACCTGGCCATTTGCCCTCAGGACAGGAGAATAAGCATTTGCATGAATTGTTTATGATATAGATGTAGCCACAAGCTACTTTAACTCCGTGCTTAACATAAGGTAGACAGTGTTGCTGATGCAAGCAGGAATGTTGGGTGTTTGTGTGGGCTATCAGACAACTGCGATCATATTTGCTCAACCAGGCAAAATGAGTGTAAAACTATTTTGATTTGAAGGCATTTTACACTCACTTTACACTGCTGAAAGTATCTGCTCTGTTTCCAGGAAAATGGGAGTGATATCTTATGCTCAAATGATATGGAAAAAAGAGACTGAGGATAGAAAAACTGCAAAGAAAAGATTTGATTTGAGGTTTTTTAATTATTCTAAAATGTCATAATTTTCAAGTCCTTCTTCCTGGAACATTCTGGACATAGAATCAAATACACTTATCCAGTTTGAAAAGTTGAAAACTGTAGTGATATAGCAGCAAACTACTGAAGCTTCACTATTGCACATATGTGAAGCCCCAGGAAGTCAATAACAGTACACAAAGTCATAAATTTGTAAGAGATTCAAAGCAAGAGAAATAAAGCTTGTGTTTCAGTAAAGTATAAAGAGGTAAGAAGTTACTAATACAACTAAATAAAAACACATCAAATTAGTGTAAGATCACAAAATACTGATTTTTAGCCCCCCTCTGTTTTTAAGCAAACCCAGCTAAACTATTTTGCAGAGTTAACAGAATACTGGATTCAGAGCACAGCAATACAAATTAGTTCTTCCCAAGGAGAAAACATACTTAGAAGAATGCCAGAATGACATAGAAAACATATCTCCATGGAAAAAATTGTAGAATCCTCTGGCATGCAAAGACTAAAGATGCAATTCATGTGCTGTGAAAAAGCCTTTCCTGAGGTTCTGAAATTTCCCCTTGATTATCTGCAGAATGAAATAGAATGTGTGTATGAGGCAGAGCACATCGTGTACTGTGAGGATGAGAGTCAGTAATGGGTGGGAAACTACATGATCTAATCTGCAGGCTGCACATTTTCAAATGCCACAGTCTCAATTATGTTGAATTCAAAGCAAAATTGAAACTCTCCCTGTTCCAGCAAATCCCATCCTATCAGCCTCTATCTGGATTTGCTTGAGGGACCTCCTAAATAAATAATAATAAATAAAGGAATTGGGTTAAGTTTATATATATGTTTTTAAAATAGCTATCGTTATTTTGAAACGAAATGTGGGCTTATGGCATGGACACTCTTTTGTTAAAGTTAATGTACCTTGAAATCTTTCGACTCAGCACAGTAGACTGTCAAAGGTGCTTAAAAAAATAGTCCAATATTCTCCAAAACTCTTTCTGCAAGAGGGGTCTTGTGTGAAATGTAACAGACACAACCCCAATATTGTTTACAGAAATACAGCTTTTCACTGCAGAGGCATCACAGTGAAAATTAAGGGGAAAAGGAATGTAAAAAAAGACAAAGACCTCAGTTCATAACTCTGGGAAGTTAATAAACCTTCAAAATTTTGTCTACATATTACATTCAAATAGAGGTCATAGTATGTTGAATGGAAGAAATTTTAAGAATTCCTTCTTCCCATTTAAGAAGAATAGTGTTTTCTTGATTTAAAGAGAAAGTTACTTTCCTGTCCCCAGGATTTTGTGGTCCCAGATGTAGGGCTGCCCTCCTTCAAACCTCTCTTCATCTTTTATTTCCCTGATCTACCTCAGTAGCTCAGGAATGTATTTCTGGGAAGCAGAGTATTTAGGTTTGTGCATCCTTATGAGATGATAACTCCTGGAGTATTATGTAGTGCTACAGGTCTTACCCACCCAACAGTCCCTCTTTGGCCAGCATTGTGGTGTGGAAAAAAACACAGTCATTCAAATGTTTTTTATATATTATTGGTTTGCAGTACTGAAAGTACAAATACAACAAACGCACTAGGTAGCTCCAGGGATGGAAGTACATTTAATGTATTCAAAAGAGACTCAGTGTCTCTCTTAATAAGCCAGGTCCTGGTGGTGCTTAGCACCTAGTTCTTCATCCTAGGATGTGAGTCTGTGAGCGTCTGTAGATTTTTGTGGTCCAAGACATAGATGCTGATAGAAGTTTTTGGCCTGCAAAGATGATGAAAGAAATAGCTTTCCTTCAGTCTTAATGCTTAATGCTACCTAAGTACTGTCCTATGTCTGAAAACAGATGCTCTGAATGTTATCCTTCATCGCTTTATATTTCAGTTTACTGTATATTACTCATGATACAAACAATGTTGTGGGAAAAAGCACGGCCACATTCTAGTCACTCAGCTGCTATGAAAATGGAGCAGATAGTATAGATCTGTGCATGTATTAAAAAACAATATTATAGAAATTTTGAGGAACATTGCATTGTTATTATTACTGCAATAACATTCATATTACAGTAGGACTCAGAAACTAGAGGACTGACCTCAATTTATGAAGTGCTCTACAAACACCAGCCAAAAGTATGCAACATAAAAATGCATGTAGTGTACGGAGGAGACAAGAAACAGCAAGATGATAAACATAGGAAGAAAAGGAAAGAAAACAATACCATAGGAAATAATCTTCGTATCATTGCAGCTTATTTACACAAAGTATTTTTATAAGCATAATGTCAAAAGACAGATTTGGACAGGGACTTGAAGGAAAATGATGAAGTTACTTTCAAGTGTTTCTTCCAAGCGTGAACAACATGAAAGTAACTGCTTGAGAATAAATCAAGTGGGTGATGGAAGGTATTAGCAGTAGCTGATTAGAAGCAGGAGACAATCTCTTGTTTCTGAAGGAGAGATAAAGCAGGATTAGTTTATGAACAAAAAACAAATAACATAAATTTGATGGTGAAGAAGTTTCACAAGCAAACTGTAAACAGAACAGTACATGATCAAAGAATGGGGAAATGCTATACACAGCAGCATTTCATAGCAGAGCGAGGCTACTTTTGTTATGTACTCAATAAGAATAATGCTCAGCAAGCAGGATTAGAGCTTTGACTGTGTGGATGGGCAGGTAAAGATTAATACAGCATTCAGGACAAATATGAGAAAATTAGAATGGATTTAAGACATCAAACATGAAAAACTGTGTTAGAAATTCAAGTGATTGGCAGAATGGCAGTGGTCTCCAATGCACTGAAAAGGGATGATAGTGCATGTCTGGAGCTAAGGAGCTATTTCAATCATGCTAAGCTTGAACTGTTCAACAAGTGATACCATGAGTGTTTTGGACTCAAAATAGAATAGTTAGTAATACTGAGACAGGTGTGCCATCCAGGCAGAGATGTTTCTTAAGAGTACCTTGCAGAGAGTAAAGTTTAGTGGAAAGGGTGAAATAAACGGGAAAACCAATTGAATATTATGGAAGTTCCTGGAAGAAGTTAGGCACAATGTGAGGGATTTTCTCTAACAAACAAGCTGAAGTAACTGCTGGAGGCATGAAAACATGGCAGATGGGAAGATGATACAAGGCAGAGAAAGAAAACACTTTAGGATAATGAGCATAAGCAACAGTGTTGAAATCAGATAGTCACATAGGGTTTTCTCATGAGGGAATGTGCTAATCTTAAGGCTTCATTAGTAGTAAACTGGTGACTAATGATTGTACATCTCATGCTATGACCAGTATAATTCTATCAACATGCCTGCCCAGCAAAATGAAAGTCTGTATGGGAAGGATACCTAGAAATCCTGCCTATAAGAATATGCTATGATATACCAAATAGAATTGAAGAGTTACTTCATATACTTTTATCATAAATATTGCTTTCTTTTAGTGTTGTCTCGAACATATGTAATTATTATATCCATGGGTTTAAGGAGTTACTGACCCTCAGCAAGTTTACAGAGGACACCAAGCTGAGTGGTGCCTTTGACATCCCTGAGAGACAGGACAGCCACCAGAGACACCTCGACAAACTTGAGAAGTGAGCCCATGTGAATATCATGAGGTTCAACAAGGTTAAATATAAGGTCCCTACTCATGGGGCAATCACTAGTATCCATACAGATGGAGGGATGAAAGGATTGAGAGCAGCTCTGCCAAGAAGGGCTGGGAGGTACTGGTGGATGAAAAGCTGGACATAAGCAGAAACTGTGTGTTTGAAGCCCAGAAAGTCAACTGTGTCCTGAGCTGCATCAAAATAAGCATTGTCAGCAGGTTGAAGGATGTGTTTCTGCCAGTCTTTTCCAGTTTGCTGAGACCTCACTTGAAGTATTGTGTCCAGCTCTGGAGTACTCAGTACAGGAAAGACATGGACCTGTTGGAGTGGATCCAGGGGTAACAAAATAGGGTAACAAAATAACATAAATAAACAAAAATAATCAGAGGAATGGAACATCCTTCCCATTAAGAAAGGCTGGAAGAGAAGTGGTTGTTCAGCCTGGAGAAGAGAAGGATCTTGAAAGACTTTGTAGCAGCCTTCCAGTACTTACAGGGGGCTCACATGGAAGATGGAGACAACTTTTTTTATTAGGCCCTGTTGCAATAGGATAAGGGAAAATGGTTTTACACTAAAAGAGGGTAGATTCAGACTAGGTGTAAAGAAGATTTTTTTACAATGACAGTAGTGAAACATTGGAACAGGTTGCCCAGAGAAGTGGTTGATATTCTAGCCCTGGAAATATTCAGGGTAAGTTGGATAGGGCTGTGGGCAACCTGATCTAGTTGAAGGTGTCCTTGCTCGCTGCTGAGGGAGTTGGACCAGCTGATCTTCAAAGGTCCCTTCCAGAACAATTCTATGTTTCTTGGTTCTATGAATACAGTAAGAAAGTAAGAACAGAGTTAAAGCTTCATCAAGTATGCCTAATCCAGTCACTTGACTTCAACAGTGTCTAGAATAGGTGTCCAGGGAAGAGCAAGCAATATGTAATGCTGTGCAGTCACTTGTCCTTTGATTGTTTTGTACTTAGTGAGTGAACTGAGCTCATGGTAGTTTATATATTTACTGACCATAGTAGATCTTTTATTCTGATTATTTTTTGTTACTCCCCTGAAATCTCTGACAACTTCTGCATGCTTTGCATCCTGTGATGTGGAATTCCGCAAGATCTCCACACATTTGTGTGAACAACCAACCCTTTCTGTTTCCTGTGAATCTGACTCACACTGGTCTCAGGTGACTGCACCTCACGAGACAGTGAAAATCTGTATCTTTATTCACTCCAGCCCACTCATAACTTTGTAGTCCACTATCATATTCCTTTCCATCGAACATAATGATATCAGCTGGTGTAGGCCTCTGGCGTTCCATAATCAGTTACTAATTTTATCATGCCATCTCTGAAATGGTAGACTTTTATTAATTAGATGAGATTTTCATGTTTATTGTTGTTGTTCTTGTTGTAAGGTATTGGAAAGATAGTTTGAAAACCGTCTATGCTTTCCATCACCTTAGAGTCTGTATTTACTGCACATGGATCAGAAACTGGAATTTTTTTCATTATGTGCCACAACCTTGCTTTTAGTCCATGGGTTAGCATTAGACAGCAGCCATCAAAGATGGTACCAATGTGTCATTAGAAGTAGAGTGGATTTTCTACTATTAAAAAGCTGTTTCCACCCCACAGCAGTTATGCTGAGGTTCATTGGAAAATTGTGGGTTTAATATCATTCAATTTTAAAATTTTTTTACTCTACGTTTGTTAAGGTTTTGATACAATTATCTCTTAACTCATTTATGGGGGCTAGCTTGTGCCCCACTATCAAATTATTATTGAAGGATTCAAATCTTAAGTGTGGAGGATTCCAAACAAATGCTAATTATTTAAACATCCAAGATTGTTCTTGCCCAACAGTAGGATACATTGCAAAACACATAAGGTATGTTTCGGCCCAGGAATTGGTAATGATTTCACATTAGCAAGGCTAATTGACATCATGTTTACTTGCTGCAAACACTGGTAGATGAACAAACACATTTCAATTCCTAAAAAGACCTCCTGTGTTTAAAGTAATTTTGAGAGGTTAGAAAGGTTTTTGTGTTTTTTTTTTCTTTTCTGATAATAGAAATTTTACACATCTTGTCCTTAATTGCAGTCCAAGAAGATTTGAATCTGCAAGAACTTCCATATAGAAGACAGAAATTGTGATCCTTAGAAACTGTCTGAAACCTTGATACATGCTCTGGTTCTTTTTGCTTTATCTGAAGATCCAGCATCTTATTTACTCTAACTATATCGCTGGGTTTATTTTATTCATGTTTCTTGATATGAAGTGATCTGACTCCTTAGTTCTCCATGATACACTCTCAATAATATTTTACACACCTGATTCACTGTGCAGAGAGTTTAGCATTGTTCATAATTTTTAGTATTGCTGGCTGGCTTTTAGAGCAGTAATGAATACAGATTTTCTGAAAGCTCTGAATCATCTATTTTTGCTTTTTATCTGCTTACAGATTTTGAGTAGATATATTTTGGCATTTTAATTAAAAGATGACAGCTTTTCCAGTCTAATATAATCCTTTCCAGATACTCTTCCTTGTTTTTCTTCTCCTAATATTCTGTTCAGCTCCCACACTTAGTTCACTGTACCTTGTTATTCTCATCTGATATTAGATTTCCAGATTTATGAGGACCATTCTAAACTTCTTACAGATTTTCTATCCCCCTTCCAAGGGTATTGTTTGGCTTGTAGTGTATTCTTTTACTCTTCATTACTAACAGCATTGATGCTTTTTCTTACCTGTTTAAATGCCTCATGGTTCTTTTTATAGCACGATGAATTTCTCTGTATTTGTGTCTGGTTTCATATTCTTTTGTTCCATCACACATTTCTTCTAGTGGTTTTGCTTAGCCTTTTTACACTTTTTCTGTCATGTTCATATTTATATCTGTAATATAGTTATATTACCACACCCTTTTATTGCAGTGTAATATAATAATACATAACATGTTTCTCTTGCTGCAAGGAAACTTAGCTATATAGACTGAGCTTCATTCATCAGCACAGAATTCCTGTAAGTCACTCTCTCCAGCACAGGAGAGACCTTTAAAAGCATCAATAGTAAATATTTTACTCATTCTTTTCTGCCCATTTCTTGTTGTTTTCAAGTCGCATATTGTCTTCTGTCCGTCACTGCTTTTTGTGAGCCTCTTTCTTTTCCAGTATAAGCAAGACAGAACATTTGTATTGTTTGTGGTAACATTCAGACTGGCAAATGACATCAGCCTCCTTTATACTAAATGTTGTTGCAGTCTCTAGTAAGGAAAGATTTCACTTCAGAGGTAGACTGCAGTGAGTATTAAGCATATAGTCAAGTCTAAACACGGGTTTCTTTTTCATTCTGGATCAAAATGGAACCAGTGAATTTCCCTAAAAGGAAAATACTTGCCTGAAGGTCAGATATACCATACTTATATGTGGGTGTCTAAATCAGGGTTCATTTTCTGCATTACCATTATGAATAAAGGAAATGGAGTCAATAGGATTAATGGAATACAAGGCGTAATACATTTGAGCATGTGTAAATAAATGTCTGTTTCAGCACAAGTTAAATAGCTCCTAAGGCTTCATGTATAATGTTAAGTAGATCACTCCTATCATAAAGAATGTCTAGGCAAATAGGTCAGATATAGAGACTTTTATTTAGCCAGAATTCCTGTGACAGATAAGACTTCACTGTCTATTATTAGATTTCAGCCTGTCTCCTAATCAAAGAGTTTGTTTTAACTTTTGCGTAATAATCAGCTCTGATTCTCTGCAAAGTATATGGAAGCTTTTAGATGAGTGCAATGGAATAAATACTGAATTGCATTTCTTTGCCTGTATCTGCTCAACAGGGTAACAATAACATTTTCATCACTAATTGTAAAGGATGCCATACAGCACTCCAGGGTACCCTTTGAAGATATCCACAGATCCGGCACAAGACAAAAGCTGTTAGACTTTTGCTTCCAGATCTTATTGTTGTTATCATTATTTCTAAGGCTGTCATATTCTCAAAAGTTACATTACAATCAGTTAATGATTTAATGGAAATAAGTAAGACAATTCCCTTAGAGCTAGTAAAGCTCCAGGATTAGACAGATTTCTGTCAGGTTATAATAAACCTTCCCAACACCTACTGGGCCCAGTTTCATACCTCTTCAAAGAATCAGTTAAAATACCGCTAATAAAAAGAAAAAATGAAAGAGCTTTTTAATCACTTTGTGTGTCCTTAAAGTCATACAAAGTATTCTCACAATGACACCAGCTCAGGGAAAAACAACACAAAAGCAAATCTTTTAAGCATTTTTTTTAAAAGTATGTTAAACAGTGCACACAGAACCAGAATCACTGTACAGATGTTTCCTGTTTAGTTAAAAGCAGCAGTTTTTTGCCCATAAATCCCAATTTACACCCACTAGAAAGGATCTCTTCGATATATAGTAGTGTGAATAACTTGGTGATGTGCTGCTAATGCAAGAATTGTTTTCCTATCCTGAATTTCTTGTTGTTTGAACAGAAGAAGGGCTGTGACAGCAGCTGCAGGTGGCATTTAGTAAAGGTTTTCAAAACTGAGGATGCCCATTCTTTTGTTTCTGACTACTCTTAAAGGGCTCAGTACCTGTCAGGGCTGTCCTTTCTCTTCCTGGAGAGAAATACAGGAAGTGTCCTGCACAACTGACTCCTTTATTTATCTTTTCTTCATTATTTTCTTCTTCTTCAACATGGTACCTATTCTAGCAAAATATATCTATTAATTGCAGAAGTCTGAATGTTGAACTGCAAACTGGTGCGGATAAACGAAAAATATGACTGGTTGCTAATTTGTGGTTGCAAGCCGAGTGCTCCTCTTGCATTTTCATCATAGCAATATTACTAGAAAGTGATGATGTTTGTTCTTTATCTTAATTTACCATTTTACAAAATGCAGCTGAATCCACAGTATAGTAACATCTGCTTTAAACTTTGCTACTAAGTATGAAATCAACATGTTATGTATTTCTTCATAAAACTCCCTTAAGTACTGGGTTATTTTAGATGAAATTTACCAAATCAGTCTTATGCTGTGACCTCTGAAACACTGAAGAGATATCTTGTGAATCCTATCCGCTTGAGTTAAACACCAAGCTTCTTTAAAACATGCATTTCAATTAGATTTCAAGCTAAAAATGCCACCTGTGCTGAATGGTGATGCTGAGGGAATTCCACCATTAGTATTCCAGAATTTCTTTGAAAGCTATCTTCCGTGTGACAGATGGTAAAAGATGGTTCATGAACCAAGTGAAATAAATAACACAAATAAGTGTGGATATGTGCCTCGTGGATGTCCCCTTTTCCTGACCAAATTGTTCTAATAAAAGCTATGCATGTCAACACATTAAAAAAAAACGCATTTAATTTTATGTGTTTCTAGCTATTACCAAATAATGAACTTCAGACACTCACTACAAATGATACTGATTTTTACCCTACATGAACAAGCATGAACTTTAAGTCACAGTTTGGCGGTCATTAAATTTTATCCAGAGACCTCCATGCACACCACAGCACACTTTTGCCGAGAAGCGGAAGGAAAATGCCTGTTACTCTTATGAATCTTACATACAGTATGTCTCAGTTCTGGAAGGAAGAAAATAAGAAATCAGGCAGGAAAAGAATCACTTGGCTCCAATGCTACATTGATCTTCGTATTCTCTGTTATTCAGAATGGAAAAGTGGTACTGCAGTTATTGTAGCAGTATGTTTCCAGTCATGCAGCACTATCCAAGTATTAGCAATTTATTGAGAAGGCAGTATCATTTACGCATCCGCTGTTCCATTTCTAATTGCCTGACACTTATTTAGTATTGAATGGAAGGACATCATAGAGATCATTGGAGCAAAACTCTTGCTACTTTGACCCATAAGCTTGCCTGGCTTTCTAAGATATCTGTGAGACAAACAGTCACTCTGTCTCTGCTACTGTGTGAATTGAGAAACCTAAGATCCGGAAAGGCACCAATTACTGTATTTTATGCGAATACATATTGTTCATTTTTAAGGTGGTAGAGGGCAAGGAAAGTCTTTTCCCTTTCATACACTTGGTTGCCCCTCTCTTATTAATCAGCAAACATTTTGGTTCAAACACAGCTTTGAATATATATTTTTAAGGTACCTTGTTCCTATTGATTCTTTCTGGCTTGGAGTCTTTTGAGTCCATTATCATAAAAGCCAGCACTGCTTTCTTATATACCTAGCTCTATGCTTCATCATCTCTCTCAAATCTCGTTCAAAATGTGAAACTGACATGGCTAAGATCCGTGTGGTTAGTATTGTATATACCTCCCATTAAAAACGGTATTTCATGGCTAATGTCTGCCTTGAACATACCAGATCAATTTTAATATCGTTATTTCCAGCATCTGCCAGGGAGAAGAAAGTAAAGTAAGGAAAATCAATGAACTCTACAAAAAGAAGAAAAAGAAAATACATAAATAATACATTTAAAAGCTTCAAGTATATGGTAAAAGCTTGTTAATCAGCACTGTTGGTATGAACGCTGGTTGGTGAAAGCAATCGAAAGCTGAAACCAGCTAGTAGTGGTATATTATCATTTATACGATTTGCACTGCGACTTGTTGTTTGGCATGTTTGCTTGCTCAGACTGTGTCCTGAGTATTCCAAATTAATCTCTACCACCATCTGTCATTAAATCTTCCCCAAATTAACTGAAAAAATGTCTAATGGTTGGGGCTGAAGGTATGAGCAACTTTTGAAACAATGGCATCAGGGCAGATTTTATACTAAAAATAAAGAGAAAATGAAAGGTAAAACAACATTTAAACCTGAAATATGCTTTTCACTACAGTAGTTTTCACTTTCATTTGGTCTTTTGATCTATTTTACATTATCAGAAGTCAGTAAGGTGGTCTTTGAGAATTTTGGCTTCCAAAATTTCAAACCACTTTTTCTTGGCTTAATCCCACTCTACCATGCCACTTTCACAAGAACAGGCCTTGAAAAAACTATCAACTGGGTATCACAGATTTATCTGTGTTAGTAGGAGGAGTCGTAAGTATACAAATATACTGTATTCTGCTACATTGAAATAGAATTCCCTTCTCAGTCAGAATACTATATATTAAATGAAATTCAGTGACAAATTAGCAGTAAACTCAACCATTAGAAATTTGTGCAATTTGTGTTCTGGTATCCAGACATGTTATATGTCATTTAATTACGTTACAAATCAACTTTATGTTTTTGTGATAAGTAAATATATTTGGACTTTGTGTGGCACTTCTTGCTATATTTTCAGTAAGTTTTAAAAATTATTCTCTTCTGCCTCTCTTTTCCACCATTAGAACAAAAGGATTAAAAGCTTATAAACCAGAAAAAAATGGCATTTTTTTTTAAATTTGTGTACTATCAAATAGTTCTTCTAGACTCCAGACCACTACAACTAAATGGAAACTCTACACTGTGTATGCTGCCTTTCGTCAAAAGGCAGCAGGTGCAGTATCTGGGTTTTGCTTCTGGTTACACCCAAAAGGCGACCTTGTATTCACGTATGTGCCACTGCATCAGTCCTCCTTTGTCCTCTGGTAATGAGCTGTCTTATAATGTTACTAAACACTCTTGTGTGATTTCTTGCTGACCAGTCATTTTCTGTGATTGCTGCCACATTCACCATTCTTTTTCTATGTCTGGAAGGGGAGAAAGACATAAGGTGCCCTTTAGCTCTGAATGGTTTGTCCACACAAAACCAATATAACAGACATAGGTGCCACTGAGAGATAAAGATAAAACATTGTTTCATGTAATAGATTATTCATCTGTTAAAGATCTCTTCTAAATAGATTTCTGCTTTGTTACTTCCAGCCCTTATTTTTCTTCTAGAAAAGAAACATAATATACAGATTTTCTGGTTAATATAATAATTTGACCTTCTAAGTAATTTACTATCTCTGAAAAAGGTACTTTCACCTAGAAGTGAACTTTTGGTCTCCTTCAACATGGTTCTCTTTTACAGGGATGAGTGGGACAAGTGAGACTTGAAAAATCACAATGAGAGTAGCTTTTTACAAATTAGTGACTGTGCAAATGTCAATCTGTTAAAGTTTGTTTTTATAGCTGAAACAGTCTCACTTGATTTCGCCCCATCAAATGCAATACTTAAAAATTCCACGGGGAAAGCAAAGACATTGCTTATAGCTCATTTCTTTCTTAAAATGTGCTTTAGATATTCAAGATTTGCAACTGTCTTTGTTCTTGAATTTTTTTGTAAAAACGGTTTTCCTGAGGGATATGCCAATAGTAATCACTGGTGCATCTACACTATAAATTGGAAATGCACATTATTGATTCTGTCAGAATTGTTGATGATAATGCAAAACATTAAGCAAAAAAAAATTGGGTTTCAGTCTTTTTCTAAAATTAGTTAATTTCCTATTACATCAGGAGGTGAATTGTAATCTGTATCTAACATTCAGAGGATGCTATATCAGTTAAAGAAGACGTGCTAGTCCTGTGTTTGTATCCTGGGAATGAAAGTGCATGAAAGCACTTTTTATTTTTTGCAAATATTCGTCTGCTTCAATCCCCCATCCGTCTTTACATATATACTTTAACAGAAACATACACAATTTAAGTTGATTAGATCCTCACTCAAAAATAGGAGATATCTTGATTAATAAAACTATCAGCTTACAAAAGATTCTCATAACACCTAAAACTGTCAAAGAATATGACTTCGAGTAAATGTCTAAATATTTAAGTAAGTTCTGTAAGGCACGTCTGACATGACAAATGAGATAGATATAGACATAAAAAATATGGTACTTATTATAGAGTAGCATGGTAGTTGTGTGTGTTTTCAATTTTTTTCTGAAGTTATACTTAAATTCTGTTTATTTGAAGCTTAGCTTTGCCAATGTAACTCATAAAGTAGTTGGGTTTCTTTTATGAAATATTTTAATGTGACAACAAAAATGAATACAAATGTATTTTCAAGTAAGTATATATAGGGGACTCTAAAGGAAGGGTATGTTTGATGAAAGAGGGCTTGATACACAGCAGAATTTCTGAAAGCTGTGGTTGATTAGAATTGACATTTTAAGTGAAGATATTAAAAATACACTGGTAAATAACAACTCTATATTGGTGAGCCCAAGGGATATTTTTCATGTTGAGAATTAACGTAATGAATTGCTATAACGCAGTTTGCCTTAAGTTAAATAAAATTTAATACTTTAAACATAAATTTAGAAGTTCATTTCCTTTCTATTACATTGCCAGTTTGTGGTACAGAAAAACGTTGTTACAGTTCTCACTGTGGGTTTGTTCCTGAAAGTGAGAGTGTTTGATACATTAAACCCAGCAAAGTGTGAATAAGAGATAAGATGCTGACCCCAAAATTTTTCAAAATATAATTCTTATGAAAAACAGAATATTATATATCATGGTATAAAAGAAACATGCCTACAAATATTATAGTGGAATGATATATTCAGTGACTTCAGATCATCCAGAATAAATACATGTCTAAAGATATAGTTTACATTGCTCTGCCACAGATATTTCTCTACTGTCTCTTGGAAACACTTGACCATTTCAATCAAGACAAAATGATTTGTTTGTCTGGCGCTTATTGCTTTTTCCTATTGCTTTTACTTGGGGATAACTTTTCTACTTACTCGAGTAAAATGAAGAAAATATTGTATCAGGGATCTCCAAAAGAAAAAAAAAACCATGTAAACTGACTTGTACTTAAAATCAGGCGATCCTCTAAACAAAAATATATTTGTAGGGGGGGAAGGGGGCAATGTATTTTATTGGACCATCTGACAAAGCTAAAAAGTGGAGAAGCTTTCCAAAATGAAGGTATTTCTACAAGACTAAGAAAGAAGAAACAGCTTCAAGTTAGCCCTGAGGTAAAACCAATCATTCCTTGTTTAACTTGATTCTATAAAGCAATCGGACAATTTGAGAGAAAAAAACGGTCACAAGCTTTTAAAAGAGAAATGGATGTCTTCAAAGTAAGTCCCATTTTCCCTTTGAGGAGCTGATAATGTGGGACAGATCAAAAGGTTTTGAGTAGAATTGTGATAGCTAAGGCAGTCAGGAGCTAGTGGTGCTGTGCTGGTGGGTGAACATGACTCGTGACACACTAGGTCCACTCATGGAGCAACACTGCCCTAGTTCTTGTTTAAGCTTAATGGGCAGAGTTAATGAAGTCAATAATATTTCTGAGATTTCCACAGGACGTCTATTGCATGTAGCAAGGAGACTTGGGGATTTTGTACCAGACATTCACCAGGATGTCCAAATCGGAATTGATTGAATTTTGTTAAAGATAGCAGAACTGATTCAGAGACAGAGTCTTATATATTTGATTACTTTAGTGGTCAACAGAGAAGGGTATATTCTGTTCTAATGTTCTGACCAATATATGTTTATCTATCTATTGCTTTTGAAATAGCCTGCAAAAAAGTGAGTCTGCAAAAAAGAAAGATGTAGCCGAGACACAGCATGGGTTATTTGCTGACTTGGAAGAGACAGTCACTTACTCTTATTTAAACATGCATCTCTGATTATGATACCTCACAACCTACAAAGAAAAGATCTAGGCCAACAGTGGCTGTATCAGTCCTTGATCACTAACTGTAGAGGACTACCTTTAGAGGATTTTTTGCTAGCTTCTGGACAGAAATATATGGGTAGTGGCCTCAGGTAGCTCTGTTCAGCATCAATCACATAGCAAGAGAAAGATAACAAATGTTAGAGGTCCTTTACCCATTTAGTATTAACACCCCCATGCCCCCAGACTATGCTGCATCAGGCCATAGACGTACCTAGTCCTGTATCCCATCTCTAAGTTTCAAGCAATAGATTCTACAACAGCAATTTGAGTCTCAAGGGTGTGATCACTAACAGCATTGCCTTCTCTTAAACAGACAAAATGAATGCTGATCCTCCCCAAGATGTAAACCTGCTAGATGAACTAGGTTCACACCATCTGCTATAAACCACTGTTGAATCCCGTATTTTCAAAAACTTGGTAGTATTAATTTCACTGGAAAAATATTGATGCAAAATGTGTTTTTTTATGATAGCTTTTAATCAGAGAATAAATGCCTCATTAATCTTAGACATTTCATGCTAAGAATATTATTGAAGTTAGACAGAATGATCAGTAACATTGTAGGGAGCACAGATTGCTACATGCAGGAATGTTTTTGTCCATTAGTCTTCTTCCATACTGTACAAGTCACTTCTATTGTTTCTCAGGCTGCACTCTGGAGCATGCTGCTCTATCCTTGCCCCACAGCTCCTCATTTACTTAAAAGAAGGTGGTGTGCAGTGCATAAATATGCATTCATCTAAGTTTCCTTTGTCATCTCAGGAAAAAAAGCATGGGAGAAAAAAAGGAAATGATCTTGAAAAAAGCATTAAATATTATGGGCAGGAATAAGTTTCAACATAATACCCACTGGTATTCTCCAGTATTCTCTGTCTGTTAGCTGTGTTTTCACCTTCTGTTTTAACGCAAGTGTGACAAAGATGAGCATCTATAAGATGGATGCAAGTTTACAATGTTTTGTTGTGAAGATAATTTAATAATTATGGAAGAAAATAACATAATACCCTATCGTGCCAAGTTGTTTAAAGCTGAATGTAACTGATATTTTGGCACTAAGAAGAGGAAAAGGGAAGACTTGGTTGCAAGTTCTCCACGTGTGAGCTAAGGAAGCCTTCTGTGATATTCCTTTCTTTTATTGTCCATTTAATTTTTGAAGACCTGTCTAAAACAAGGCTTTATGTATTTGATCAGTGGTTTTAGTGGGAGCAAAGAGAATCAGAGACTTTTGCAGTAACGTTTATAATCTCAGTATTTCAACAATGTGTGCCCGGTAGTGTAACTGTGAACAGCAGATTCCTTTCCCAGCTTAGAAAAATATATGTGTCTTTAACCTTCGTTCTCAAAGAGTGACTTTAATCACATGGTCATATGATTTCAGGAGTTATTTGTAAATCAGTTTAAAAATATAACTGCTTAGAAGTCTTTTCACTGCTCTTTGAAGGTCTGCTAAACTTCTGGTGGCCTGTCAGATTGACAGAAATAGAGGCAGTAAAAGACTACTGAAGCACTATAAACGAGAAGGAAACTGGATAATCAAGAGCAAATTAACAAGCTAGGATTCATCCTGGCCGATGGGTGCTGAAACTGGGCCCATGCTTTAGGTACAAATTTAAAGGCTGGAGTGTTTGGAAAGTAAAACACCAAGTATTTGCAAAATGATAGAGGAAGGAACATTCAGACGTGGAAGCTGTTTTATCCTAGGTAGAGTTTCAGTACAGGCTAGTTTAATTGTACACATTTCTATAATTGTGAGGAAGAAAGATAAAATCAGGTTGACAAAAGATGCAATTTCCTCATTTTGTCTTTGAAGGCCTGCTTCACCCCGAAACATTTGTTCTTTATGAATATTTAAACTATGACTCTTTGGAAAGTAATGATTGTTTAAAAAATATTTTTTCTCAACTACATGCATGTTAGTCAGTCCAGCTAAAATTTTCTCCTGTAACCAGTACAAATTTTAGGGTTTTTACTTGATTAGAAAGATTATCCTGAGATTTACATAAAGTTGCTAAATGAGAAGCAGAATATCAGAAAAACAAACAAGCAGACAATAGACTGAATCTAGAAATGGTGCATTTGAGATTTGTAGTGGGAGGAGAATTAGCTCAGATCTTTACTTAATCCCAATCTTCCACAAGGTCTTACATCAGTAATTTTTTAACCTAGCAGACTAAACTCTTTTCTCACTGTGAGGTGAAATCATATTCTTGTTTCAATCCACTTTCATCATTGGTCCAAAACAATTCTTAGGTTGGTAGAAAATTGCAGACTTCCATCAATAGATATGCTCGGTTCATATTGTGTTTTGTTGTTAACTAATCAGTTTATTTGAGTCTTCCAACAGCTGTATAGAGATGTATGGAAAAGAATACTGTACTGGAAGTCTCTAGTATTAATAAATAAATAAATAATACATTATAAGAAAAGAAGATATGAAACTAAGGAGATACATTTATCATTCCTATTACTCAACAACTCTTTTGAGGCCGTATACTATTTATCATTAGTCTTTATTTTCAAGTATTATCTTATAGACTAGACCAACAGAGCTTTAGTTCTGATGGGGATGCCTTCAAGTATAAAAGTTACAAAGATAGATTATAATACTATATGATCTGACATTATGCCACATTTCTAGTTCTCTATAAAGATGTTCTGGTTTTCTAAACTTGCACCCGCTAGATACATCCCTGATGGGTTTATGCACCAGATTAGGCACTCAAATTTAGATGCTTACATGCAGGCATATTTAAGCTTCCATTAAAATCAATAGATTGAAATTAAGTTGTCTAACTTGATGCGGTTTCCACCTGTTTCTAAACTTCAAGACTAATTTGGAGGAAAATACTTCAAACAGAAAAATATTCAAGGTAGAATATGAACTATGCTGCATGAGGATACATATAGCTGAAAAATATGCATTTGCAGATGAAGAGTGTTATTTCAGGGCAGGGTCTTTTATAGAGCCATAGTTTCTCTTAGCTGGTGTTAAAAATGTTTTTACTCAACATGTCTGCTCTGTGGCGCCTGAAATACACATGCTAAATACTAAAGCTATAACTCACAGAGCACTTTATCTTTCGCTGTTTTGCTGCTTGTACTATTTTCTTAAATATTTCACGTACTGACAAAAGTTAATCATGTTCATTGTCAGATTGTTGAGATTGCTATAGTTTCATTTTATTCCTATATAAATTATGAGACTTTAATGATGAGATATGGAATTCATGTGGCCACTGTTCAAAGCAAGAAGTTGATAAAAAAAATATGTCTTAGTAAGTAGACGTTAAAACAGTTTCCTGCAGTTCACAGTCTGGCTGCTCTGACTTTCACCTCTGGTTAAACAGTGAAGGACCAAACCTAGAAATAGAAAACAAAACAAAACTAACAACAACAACAATAACAAAGAAAAGCCTAACTATTCTTTCCAGCAGTACAATTAGCCTCTTTAATTGCTTATTGTCAGTGATTTAGGCAAGCTCTAGGAATCTTCAGGGAGATAAACATTAGCTATTTCTGGAATAGCTAAGTGAATTAAGAAGGTGAGGCTAAATACATTCAATGGGTACTTTTCCCCAAATGTAGATAAAGCAAACACTGATTCTTCAAATCAAAACTAAAACTAAACAAAATAAAGACCCCCATATATTCACTGTTTTTGGAGTTTAATGAGAGTTTTGTGGTAAAAACTGTCTAAGTATAACTGCCTCCCGTCTCCTTTTATTTCAGTTTTTCCTCCAAGTTCTTCAGAACAAGAGCTAAGAAAACTCAAGAGACAGATGCTTCCTAGTGTCTTTGTCTACCACTCCTTGAGAGTCAACATAGAATTCATAATTTTCTAATTTACCAGAAGGTAATGTTTCAGACCTATTAATACGTGATATATATAAAGTATACTATCAAAAGAATGTGCAGATTATTTTTTAGACTTCTGACACATTCATAAGGTATCTGTGTTTGCTGATCTTTCTTTAGCAGGTGCATCCTTACGTATTTCCCCAATGTGTTCATTTGTTTACAATCTTGCAGCCAGCTTGTTGACAAGAGATATTTTCTGCTATTTTGGCTTCATGAAAGTAAGTGGATTTCCTGTGAATTCACTCCCTACTTCTTTTAAAGTAGAAGTATGTGTCAGAATTGTGCCTTTTTTTATAAACCAAGTCTAATCGGAAGGGTTTTTTTAAATCAAGTTTAGATCCCTGCTTTATTGGCTTTTCATGGACTTTGCATGTACTGGATGCAATTTCTGCCCTATCCCAAATTATTTAATCGTTCTTTGGCAGCCAGTTTAATTACGCCACAGGCATATGGATCTTGTACTTTGTTATAAAATGTAGTGTGTATCAACTTTGAGTTAGCTCTTGGGTTGGAAAATTCATCAAACTCATGGTAATACACTCATATTTCCAACCTTCATTTCAGATAACACTGAAATTAATGGATTGCAAGGCCAGAAAGAACCATTGTGATCACCTCATGTAACCTCTCACATAAAACAAGACAATGAATGTCATACAGAGTTTTATCCACCTATCCATTTATTCTAAGTATGCCTCTGTCTAAGTGCCTCTGAAACGAACAGGTCACATTTCTTCTCATCTGTTTTTTCAGGATACTTTGCAAGCTTTTTTTTGTTATGCCCTGTTCAGGAATAATTTTCTGTTCTTGTCTGCTCTAGGTTAAATGTGCTCCCATCTTTGGCAAAGGCAATGAATCAGAGATATATAGATAACAAGAGGCAATCTGTAACCCCTATTTGATCATGTGTTTGAACAATGTGATTTCTTCTTTTCTTCTCATTTTACTAGCAGTGTTTATTTCTTACACAAGCTCTGAAAAACAAAATTTCTTTGCATCTTCTGTTTTCGTATTTAAATACTGACCAAAGCTACCAGCCTCAATCTATGGGAAGGTCATGATGGAATCTGTAGATGTGAATATATCTAATGGTAGAAAAATTTCTAGTAACAGATTCATACAGTAATGAAGGTGTTAAAGCTAAAAGGTTTTTAAAATATGTGTACTCTGACAGGAGTGGGGAACATGCTGAATCACTTACAATGATGAATATTTAAAAATAGGGCACAGATGTCTAATTTAAATACAGAAATTTTCTTGGCATCTTACTAGTTGTTACTACATTTTTTTAACATGTATTTTATTCACACATTCAAATTTACTTGCTCTGATTTGCTTTGTCAACTGCAGGAGGCTGACTGATAATCCACACTTTGAAAGCTGCCAATGCCTCTCAAACAAATGTGAAATTTAAGTTTGTAGTGTGGATTTCAAAAATGTTCAGAACTTTTAGTTGCTTTGTCATTAAGTTTGGTGGGTGAAAGTGCTTTTCTGATGGATGAGATAGAAGAGTTAGAGGGTGAAATCCTGGCGCCTTTGATATCATGACAGACCTCCCATTGACTGTAATGGGGCCAGAAGTTCACCTGCTGTTATCTGCTTAGCTATCTGTCTGTACATTTTTAATGTACTCGGGAAAGTGGAATCTGAAGACTAGTTTAAAGCTAGGATATGGAAATACTTCTTCCTAAGTGGCTCAATTGATTCTGCAGCCTGTAAGATGTGAGGAGATGCTAATCCTTTTTAAAGTAACTTCAGATAATGCAGTATAAAGAACAATATATTATTCAAGTAACTTCTTTGTAGTCTACTTGATATTTGTTTACAGCTTGATTTTCAATACAGTTTATATCCTTTAAAAAAGAAGATAAAATTATTTTGAAATTAATTTTTTTTTACAAAATAAATGGGTTTTTACAAGATTTTCATTCCAGTTAACTTTTTTTAAAAAAAGTGAAAACGTCCTTCAACTGTGTTTTGTTATTTTTTCAGCTTTTTTTTTTGCAGAACATTTTTAACAAAAGAAACCAACTTATATCTCAGCAGATTAAACAGATGAAAAGCAGCTTTTAGACTAGTTCTCTCAAAACCCCCCATTCCTATAGTGCTTTTACATTTGTAAACACACCCATACACAAAAAAGTCTGGAGCTTTTCACCTAACAATAGAATTCGGTGTACTTATGATCTAGGTATTCACATGCATTTAAAAAATAAAATAGTGGGACTTCTTTCTTAAGATACTATAATTAAGCTGATAAAGGCTGTTCTAAAGAGCCTATCAATTCCTTTTTTCATCATCACCCAAATATTAAATGCAGTATTTTGTGAGTCCATTATGGTAATGCTCTTTCTATTCCTAGTGTACGCAGTTATTATTATATTCATATCTCTAGTAGATTAAACTAAATCGTATTTAGCTCATCCACAAAATGCAGGAATCATTATGAGAAATTCAGTGCCATGAATCATACAAAAAGTAAAAATAAATGGCTATTATGTTTAGTTCTAGGGCTAAAATCTATGAATCTTCATTTACTCCATGCATTTTGGTTAATGAAAAAGGCATAGGCTTGTTCTCTCTAAAATATGCATGTGTCCTTCCACTAAACATCACTAGTAGATATACAAGTATTAATAAAACGGTTTTGTGAGTGCCTCAGAGAGTTACTTGAGGGTAAGAAACTAATGAAATGTTATGGAAGATGTTAGTATCAAATATTGGATATGTTCTTGATCTACCACTGATGGCAGACCTAGTTAAATGTGATAGGTGTGCTAAACCTCCTTCATGAAGGTTAACTCAAAGGAGGACTTTAATGCCTTTTGTTTTCATGGTAGATAATACAGACTACAAGTGAAGACATTTTTTTCTGTTGTCCGTATTTCACCTTCTTCATAATCTTTAATGACTTCTCAACAAAGCAATAACTCCGAGCTTGGTTGAGCACTTGATGTACACGCAGTTTTTTGGCCTTGCTCTGACAACTGCTTTCTTTCCATTATACTCACAACTTCATTCTTTATAGCTTTTTGGAAGCTGGTTTACTAGAGAATCTTCTATGGATGGTTCCAGCTTTGGTGACTATTTGTATATTTCCTTTCATGAACCTACTGCACTTAATGTGCATTCCATGCAGTTTGCAAAGCTGCGCCTTTACTTATTTAACTGATAATGCTTGTAAAATGACTCCTCTGGATGCCTATCAAGTGATATTCATTAATATGAGTAGTACATGTAGAAAATATAATGTGCACTTGAAGCTATACACTCTTTAATTAAATATCAGCATATAAAATGGACAATGAACTATTAATTTTTTTTTGCCATTATGAGCTCTGCAGCTGATATTGCAAACAAAATGCTAAAGTACATCTTCTCACAAGGAAACAAGGAACGTTACTTCTGTTTATGAACCTTGTCTACTTAATTTGTGCATGGAATTACATTCTGAAAAATGGCAACTATAAAATGAATAAATTACATGTATTTTTATTGAAAAGATTATAACCATAGACATCAAGTAACATATGGTGTAATATTTATTATTTGATAACTAATAAGAGGCAGAGAGTGGAAGAGAGAGAAAAACAGCCTGCATATGATTTCAAAGGCAGTAAAAGCGTGAAAGTAATAAAATTATGCCTTTGGATAGAAATTTTCAGAAATAGGGCTAAAACCTGTGTCATGTAAGGTAATTATGACCTGCTTATAAGGTGAATGGCCATCATTTCAATTTCTCGTGGAGATGTTTGTGGTTTAAAATCCTGCAATGTATAAATAAAATGGTAGAGTTGCCTTGATTACCAGCAATATTTTCTATTTCGTTTCAGAACTTGTTTCCCTGAGGTATTATTATAAAATGTAGCAATATTTATATAATATATAGGCAAAGATATTTTTCATTATTACATGTTTTTCTAGAATACTATTAACAGACAGGGATAAAATACATTAGCAGAACTCATTGTTATTTAAATTTTAATTTATTTACACCGAGAATACCTCCTCCTCAGATGATTAGCTGCACTATTAGTAATAATAATTCTTCTTTGCTTTCCCTTTATTAAGACAGTTAATTCAATTCTGTATGGGGATGAACACTATCGTACAGGCTGAAAAATAGAAGAAGGATGTGGTAATGAAACAGTACTGAGGGCTACATCTGGGATCAATTGAATTTTGTTTCATGTTAGAAGTGGTATAAAACGTGCAGGTGAAAATATATGTGAATTTTGTTGCCATATTCTGTAAAGATCAATGTTTAATTAATATGAATAGATATCTTTGATCTCTTCCATATTTCTCTGAAGAAGAAGAGAATTAAAATATTGTAATGTAACTGAAGAAAATAATTTACAGGTTTTTGCTGTGATTTTTCAAACTGCTTTAGTACCTTATTGTTCAGAAAAGACTTTCACAGGGTACCCAGGAACAACCACAGTAACCGCCAGCTATACTATAAAAAGACCAAGAATCTGCAAAGAGTTGGGTGAGGGTTATATTTTTTTACATAAAATTACAGACTACTTAATACAAAATAATTTGGCAATTCACATTTGCTGTGATTTACTTGTTGATTTCTTTGAGAATTGTGAGGCTTATGTTGGATTGACTGCAACATAGGCTTTCTACACCCAGTAACACAAACATAGGGAAATTGAAGCTTTCTTAAGTCTAAAAATCTGTCACACAATCATCTATCTGTAATGTTATTCTGTACGGATTTCTTCATGAATTATATATAGGTTAAAAGAGTTTGCCATAAATAGTGGGTTCACAGAAAGGACAGGATGAACATTTGAACTCATTGGCAAAAGGGAGAAGCCATTTTTTACTTTCTCCTTTCAACTTGCAGTCACCCATCTAATGCAGACGGCTACAAGTGTAACATTAGTTCAACATTAAAATTCAATAAGCCTCTTTCTTTCTTAGTTTCCCCAACAGGTCTCTAATACTGCACAGACAGGAACCACAGGTCTTCCCAGGCACTTCAAGGAAGTGGATAACACCATATCTTTGCTTTACTTGTGTAAGTCAGATAGATAAAGAAAAAAACTTAAAATTGTTGTTTAACCTGTGAGAGACATTAAATCCGGTGAGGGGCCTTTTTCTTCCTTTTTTTTTTTCTTTTTTTAACCTTCATAAATTTTTGAGTGTGGGTTTAGTTTTGGTTTGTTGTTTTTTTTTCTTCATAAAACATAGAAAGGAATGAGAATATTTAAAAGAGAAAAAAATATGCAATTTCCAATGTTATGTTACTGGTGAACAGTAGTGAGAAATAGTACTTAATCATTCAATTAATGGATAAGCAGTCTATGTGGGAGTGAAAAAGGAAGTTAATTCTGGTATAGTTCCACAAGCCATACGAGTATAAAGGAAAGTTGGTGTGCACACACTCACTCAGAAAACTGTTTCTATGAACATTTGATGTATACATATTTATTAAATCGTGCATTTATTATATAAGCAAAGACTGAGAAACAGTAAGAGTTGTAACCTTTCAGACAAGTTAAGAAAAATTAGTACAACCCAAACCTGCTGAAGATGATGCAGCATAATAGAGTTCCCAGGCAAACAGTGCTGGTTTTACTACGGACAATGTCATCATATTGAGAATAAAAGTTTTTGGTTTCTAATGAGGATGCATATATAAATAAATAAAACGTTCCTAATGAAACAGTTGTTTTGAGAACTTAATATTGGTTAAAACTATAAAATAAGACTAAGATAAGGGGCTTGTAACAAGATAGTATTTGATAATTCTTCTTGCTTAAACTCCCTGAAAAGAAGAAATGAAAAGTGGTTTTCAGGAATGATTAATTATGCTTTTTGAAAAGAATAGATACATAATTGTCTTATTTTGATAGTAATCCACATGAATATATGTGAAATGAACTTTGAAAAGAGAAAGAGGGATTGTGTTCTTTTCCTGTAGCTTTCAGAATATCACCTTTGAGGGCTCTACCTCTGTACTCTCTCCTAAATTTTGTTTCTTTCAATTTACATCGCTAAACTTACTTTGTTAATTCCAGAAATATTAAATTCATTGCTTATGCAGAGCTATTTACAACTGTCTTACATACCATGATCTCCCAGCTGTGGCAGTTTTAAATAGCTAGTTGCTTGTGTCAGGTTTCAGAGAACAGAGAAATATTGTTTTGTTTCAGAATATGATTAAGGATTGACTATGTAAGCGCTTTTTGTGTGTACCTAACTGCTCAACTGGATAGCAGACTTCAGAGAAGTTGTCCTTATGACTTATTATCCTAATGTGATTCTGTTTTGTTTTTGTCTATCTATTCAGATGGCTTATTTGTCAAAAAAAATACATATTTCAGAATATGCTGAAATTAGATTTGGTTCAAAAATGTATAAAGAGATAAGATTATTTTTCCTGAATGATTTAACAAACTGCAAATAATGAATAAATAATGTAAACATAGCCATTTCTGACATGTTGTTCACCTGAAAGTTTTAAGCAGTTCTGAAGGGTTGTTTTGTTGGTTTCGTTTGTTTTTCATGAAAATACTAAGGGTCATTATAAACCCTTAGCTGAAATACTTAAAGGTGATTTTGCTGACATGCAAAGCTGTGATGAACGTCTTCAGTGAAAACAAAACATCTTGACCAACTCTGGATAGCATTTTTCAATATATCTGATAAAGAATAAACTGATGTCCAATTGTTCTTCTTATATATTGTTTTCCTTTCTTGGTACAATAAGCATGTTGTATTTCTCATAATGTAGCTGGTTTTACGACATGATTGTATGATATTAATTTTAAATTAACATAATACTGAAGATATAAAGTATAACTCTGGGGAGTAGAATTAAAGTTAAATATTTCTATACTTATAAGAATATTTGCTCAGTAGAATTATAGTCTTTCTTATCAAATATAATAAGAGAAGGTAATTTTTTAGAAATCTTGTAGAATGTTACGCAGGCAGACATCGTTATTGTACGTATTTCATTCTTTTAATCTAATTATCGATATTTCAAACTATTACTGCATCACTTGTGAAAATCTCAATTTATTTCAGATGTAACTTAGCCCTTTCAGTCACTTGATGCACAAACTGTGATCAAAATGCCAACAATTATTGATTTATTATCAAACATAGATTCTAGCAAAATTTTAAACTTCACATTAAGCATTTTTTGTTTGGGCTTCTCTTTTTTCATGGAGAACTGTCTTGCCATATTGTATCTGGTACTAGCCAAAAGCACGGAGGACTCTAGGAGCTGCAAGGAAAATACAGCCGTGTTTTATTTTCTTTTTGTCTTTCTGCCTTTTTTTTACTGCTCATAGCACATGCACCAAGATTTCCCTTACATTAATTTGGGACCATTTATGAAGCAAGAGCAAAGTTTTTCATACTCATTAAAATTTTAAAAGCTTTATAGCAAGTCACTAGGTTTATACTCTTATGTTTAAATGACAACACATAATTCACAGGAAAATAGCATGATGTGTCAAGCTACTCTAGGCAAAAAGGGTTTGTGAGACATTGTGTTCTTTTTTCTCAGCAACAAACTTGTCGGATCCCTGAGACTACTTAATTATATTCTCTCTAATCTACAAGAGTAATAGTTGTTGTTCTTGGTTTTTAAAATAGAGTTTACTTACCAGGTAGGTTTGTAAATATCCCCTGTGTCTCAGCCATCTATGAAACACACATAGATCTTTAGGCAAGATGTTTAATGTTACTGTACTTGTTTAGCTATTACACTGGTGCATGCCAGCTACAGGTAAAAATGATAGCAAGAAAGAGCTCAGTGATCTAACTAGACCCCAATCTTTCTCCCTCACTGGTCTCACCACAGTTTCATGAGGGTCAGCACCATCTAGATGACTTCAACCAATACCAAACATATAGGGCAATCAATGCAGTGACAACAAAAACTCTAGGAAGAGAACCCCGATGACCTGTTAATTACTAATTTACAGAAATAATGTCAGTAAAAGTGCATTGCATTTATCAAAAGGAAATGTCAAAGAAGCAGTTTAAAACCAAAGGAGAACCTCCCCTAAGGCTTGTGGCCTATAGACTGGCTTTCATAGATCATCCTTCTGCTCTTAATTCCAACAGTGAGGACATACCTAGCCTAGGCCACTGGTTTAGTCCCTCTTCCAAAGTTAGAGAGCAATTATAACTCCTAAAAACGTTACTGTGGACCCAACAAATACAGTAAGACACATTTGAAAGACACCTCTCTCGCAGATTAGGAAGCCACAAGGTTTGATGTACTCTTAGGAGGAATTCTTCATAGCAGCAGTTGCTTCATCTCACCAAATTCTCACCATAGAAAAGATAATCTACTTAATCTAACCATTTAAATCTTCTTTTATTAGTAATGATGAGGCTGTCTCCTTAAGATGATGAGTCCTAGTTTTAGACCCACTTATTAGGTGGCAATTGTTCCTCAAGGGCTCTCATAAGGAACCTAGAAGGTTGATTTAAGTAAGATAATCTGGTGAGCTTTCCTCTGCAAACATCAGAAACCTCATACCCTTGGTGGGAACATTTTTCTGCCTTTGTTCTTTTCACTCTTTTGATAGAAATTCGTTGCTTTTAAGCATAAAGCCTGGCACATAATTTTTTAGAAATTTGCTGATGTGTATTATTTGAAACTGTTATTCCCCTTCAGTGATAGGTAGTGTGGCTTTATATTATATTCAAAATGCAGATGAAATTGTAGATTATCATAAACAAAGTATCCTACATTTTTGTTTTCTATGTCAAAACAGTAGTCTGGAAAGACTTATGAAAACAATGGGTGCTTTTGTTCTGGCTAACAGTTATAACATCACAGTGCAGGAAGGCAGACAAATGGCATTTACTATGGCATGAAAGGATTATTGACTTCCAAAGAGATGTGATAAGTTATGAGGATAGAAAACAAAATCCAGAAACTGGGGGAAGCAAGTGGTTAAGAGAAGGAGGTGTATCTCAACACCTCAGAGAACTGTGAGAAGTTAAAATGAAATTTCAGAAACTATTTGAAGGGATGTAATACTAGGGGATTTTGAAAAGCTTAGCTTGACCAGAGACAACCAGTATTGAAAAGGAATGCCATGCTTCACTGCCTTGAAATTCTTTGTGACTGCTACACATGGAGAAAACCACAAGATTGTACATGTAGTGCTTAGATTATCAGTAAATATCTGACAGCGCTACATTAAAACTTTATGTCTACAGTGCTAAGCCATGACACAAATGACTTGCTCATCAGATTATGGAACTGGTTAAAACAAGGAACAAACAAGACAAAAGTTATGATTTAAAAATAAAGAAAAGCAGGCAAGGAGTAGCGAAAGACATTAAGAATAAGGAAATTACACTTTCTGGCTTTTGTCTTTGTTTTATCATTGGCATGAGGGATCATGCCTAGTGAGAGTAAAGCCTTCAAGTCAGAAAGTTCTTAATGCTCAGACAGGAGGACAATGGGAGATAGGTCAACCAGATTCAATGACAATGTTTTTCACTGCAGATGAATAATCATGTACGTCAGAGCAATGAATGTGAAAGAGGCCCATTCCCAGGTTACGTTTTAAGATTAAGGTCCCTAGCAAAGGTGACATCTTTTGCAATATATCCATGTAGCTTAGCATTACACAATGACTCTGATTCCCGTAGTTATGATCCCAGCATAAGGTGGATAGATAGTATGAGTAATTCTCAGAAGGAACTTCCTGTTGCACGTCTTTTTGACACCCTATTCTCTCATCATAATAAGTGAGTTTCATTACATGTATTTATTCTTCATTTTTTTTCTAAAAAAAGTTTAATCCAAATGGTAAACTTTTGAACATATTAAAGAACTAGTAATGGTTTTCATGAAGCATTGTTTAAAAAGAATAGAGTTTTTTAATCAGAGTTGGAATGGAGGAACTGTAGCAAAAATATTTGCACAGATTTCTCTTTTGCCTTTTCAATCTATATAAGTAGTTACAGTCTGGATGATTGTTTTAAAATAAAGTTATAAGAGTAACCAAACATGGATGAGTAGTAAAGCAAACAGCAATCTTTAAAATTTGCATAACTTTGCCAAGAGCACATGTCAGCACTATTACTGATAAATGTTTCTAGCTGCTCTTCCTTTTTATTTTTCCCTCCAAAGCTGTCTGGACACAAAAGACTGGCTTTCACAGCCATGCCGAGATCTCAGTGCTGTCTATTCAGTTGAAATGCTATTATCTTAAAAAAAGAATAAACAAAATCATAGAAAATCTGGTTTTGTTGTTGTAATTTTTATAGAGTCATAGTCGTTTGATTAGACAATGGGGATGCATGGGATACACCCAGGGGTATGAAGGGAGCTGGCAGAGGTCCTTTCCAAACTCCTTTCCTTCATTTACTGGCAGTCCTCGCTGACTGGGGAAGTGCCACTTGACTGGAAGTTGACAAAACTTACGCCCATTTACAAGAAGGGTCAGAGTGAAGTTCCGGGGAACTACAGGCCTGTCAGTCTGACCTCATGCTGGGGAAGGTCATGGAGCTGATCATATTGAGTGCTATCACACAGCACATGCAGGACAGCCAGGTGATCAGACCCAGCCAACATGGGTTTATGAAAGGCAGGTCCTGCCAGACCAACCTGATCTCCTTCTATGACAAGGTTATCCGATTAATGGACAAAGGAAAGGCAGTGGATGTGGTGTACTTGGACTTCTGTAAAGCCTTTGACACTGTTTCTCACAGTACTCTGATTGAGAAACGGGCTGCCATTGGCCTGGATGGGCACACCCTCTGCTGTTTGAAAAACTGACTGTATGGCTTTCAGGTAGTTGTAGACAGTGATGAGGTCTCCCCTTAACCTTCTTTTCTCTAGGCTGAACAACCCCAGTTCCCTCAGCCAGCTGTTATAAGGCTTATTTTCTTTACTGTTATTTTTTTGTTTTTTTTTAATCCACTTGGAACACTGAGATTCTGGGTTTGTAGTGAGTAAATTTGTCATTCAATGACAGACAAATAGCAGCAGTGCACAGCAGAAAACAGCTTTCTGGGAATACACAATTTATGAACGTTACCTTCTTCGTTAAACTTTTTTCCTCACTTATTTTAGAGTCTGCTAATTTAGAGAAACATAACTCCGAAGACTGATATAGATCTTTTTGAATTACTGGGTTGGTTTTTTTTTTTTGTAATACAAGTATTTTCCTGAACTTGAGTGCTGTAATGAAAAGACAGCAAAAACAGCTAAGAAAAAAAAAATGCCACCATTATACTCATAAGTGTTCACAACAACAAAAAACAATCTCTCTTCAAACTGGATGAGTGCCAGATCCTATAAGCTATTAACTGTGCAGCTTTAACAGAACGATATTAAACATGACAAGAACTCATTTGAGAGTACTAGCAAAAGAGATCTGCCTGAGTTGTCCCCCCATTGAACTTATAGTGCCTAAACAAACAGAAAATGTCATTAACTTGCAGCTATGAGTGTGCCAATTTATCGTCAGAGGAAATATTTTGAGACTGCTGTCACTTTCTCAGAATATTAAAAAAAATTATATTCCCAAGTTAAGTTCTCACATGTGTTTTGATGTCTGTTTTCTGGAAGAAGGTGCCAAACATAAGTATTCCCTGTACTGGTACTAAGAAGAATGTGCTTGAGCTAAGTCTTATCTCTTTGAGTTCAGTGCTCCTTGATTTCTCTGGAGGAGAGTTGGACGTGGCTTAAAAATAGCTTCCATGTTTTTACTATTAGCATTCTTTATGTACATACAATTACTTGAATCAATGCTGAAACTGAGATGTTGTCAGCTGTGAGCCCACATATCCGAAAGTTTCCCCTGAAACTTTATGGAATTTTTCAGCAATTCAACAGTGAATTGAATGTTTAGCAGATGATAGCAATGATGAAATCCAAACCTGAGGTTTGAAAATTTTTGCAGATCCGCAGCTCTTTTGAGACCATCAGAGTAAAGCCTCTTGCTACCTCGGTGGTTCAAGTAAACCCGATTCTCCTTTCCTGAACAGGACATGGCTTCTATATTGAAACTCACTGGGTTGAATCCTGATGAAGGATACCTAATCTGAAGTATACTGAACCCATAGAACAACTTTTTCTATCCGTTAAACGAGACATTAAGATATAGTTAATTCAGCCCCTTCCAGTGAGAAGCTTTGTATGTCAGCAGCACCATTTAAACTTGGTCTAGACTGATTTGCCTTTCCCCATCAGGACTTGGCATGATTTTAAACTAGTTCTGAGCCCATAATGAACACCGCAGTGTGCCAGATAGCACTATTCTGCAGTCCAAATAGGATTTCCATATTTGCCTTCATGTTAGTCTAAACCTTTAGCTCGTTTATGTGCCAGCTGAGCTGCCCACGGAATTGTTTATAAAGAAAGCAAATAAAAACAAAAGATGTTTAGGCTATTTGATTCTGGAATAGAAATGTAGTAATTTTGAGAGATGAAAGAACAAATCCAGACATTATTTTAATGAACTAGTCCATTAGTGAACCTCCTGATTAGCAAAAATAACCTTGCTTATGTAAATAGCCAGTCCTCTAAATGCATGTTTTGGCTTACTGAGCCACTTGAGGCACTTGGTGTATTACACTTTAAGTATGTTGTTTTGGACCAGGGACAATTCCTCCCACAGCCCAGAAAAAAGATACACTTAGAGGAAACGTTGGCGAAAGACCAACTCCTATGAAGAAATGGCAATTTCTTGTTAAAGACACAGCACAGCTCTATACTCCTTTCCTGGTAAATGAAAGTGTTCTTGCTGTGACCTGTAAACATATTATGCACTTTTCTTCAGTTATGTTTGTTGCAAGACTGACCCTCATTTGATAAAACTCCCTGATTACGGCAGTGTGACAGAAGCTTGGTAGTGGTCCTCAACTTCCCACCGCCCCCATGCACATACAGATGCTGGTAAGAGCAGCTAGTCTGGATTTACTCTACTGCAAAGACTATTTTCTCCCTATAATTTTTCAAGCTGTTTTATTTTTCTTGTCTTACTTTTTAATAAAATTTCTAAAATTTATCACTGTATCATGCAATGAATTTTGCCTCTAGGCAAGAGCAAAGTGAGATAGGAAGCAGAAAAAGAGAACAGTAGACACCTCATGGTATTGCATGGTCTGTGTATGTTGGTACTGTTTACACACCTCTGTCAGGAGCTGTGCCCTAGAGGTAGAGGAAGAAATGTTTTCCATTAGATTTGTAAGTCACAAAGATTTTTTTTGTTCTTGTTTTCAACTCCCCAACTCTTAGTGCAGTTGCAAATGTCTTGAAAGGAATTCTTCCAGCCCTTACCTGAGCTGGTCCATCTCCCTGGGTTAACTCCCAGTTGTTCTGAATCATGTAAACTCTCTTGGTTTTGGTGCAGATCCACCATCTTCTCCCAGTGAAAGATATGTTGCATCAGTCTGAGGATGGCTGGCTTTAATTACATACAGTTTGCACTACAGTTTTTCTTGGTGGGTCTTATGTACTCAAAATGGATACAATTCTCACACACTTTTCATGTAATATAAATGGTTTCAGATTAATTTAAACCTTCTTGAAAGCTTTTTTCAACTGTGACAATGAAGTAAAGATGTGAAAATATACACAAGACTGATTGTAGTGCAGCACAATCCTACTGGATAAACGTGTTCTTTTAGTGAATTTTAGACGTGTGTATAAATGAGAAGATTCTTTTCTGAAGTGAGATTCAGAAGCCTACTGAATATAGAAAAGAACTATATATTATCTTCATTCCACTCAGAGTTTCTTGGTGTCTACATTTGTTTCATATTTAGGTTGCATGGAAATAAAAATAACTCTGATGTAATCCCAAAGAAAATATATGGTCTATCAAACAGCCATGGGATTTCCAGAGCAGTGTGAGACAATATCTGTAAGTGAAGGTCCATATTATTTTGAAAAAGGTGTTTATTTTATGTTGTGATTTAACAGGTAAATTCTTGGAGAAGGGTGTTTATGACTGTGCATAAATTTATGTATATGAAAAATCTTCTACAAGAAAGAGAAATTAAAGTAGGTAGTTCTCTAGCAAGTCATAAAATGTAAAAGTTATTTAACTAAATGAAAAGTGACAGCACTCTCTCAAATCTTTAAATCACTTTTTCTTGTAAATCATTAAAGGCCTTGTTTTACAAATCTTTGGGTTTCATTTGTAGGGTATTTTATTTTATTTTTGTGGGGTTTTTTGGAGCCTCTCACAGCAAAAAAAAATGAGCTGGAAATTGAACACGTTTCATAAGTAAGGCCAAAACTTATGGCTGCATTAGTACGCAGTTTATAAGAAAAATGAAATGGTTCTAAACTCTAATGTTCTCATTTCCTGAGATACTCATCTGAAGCCGTGGTATTTGATGCCAATATTATTTGATAGGAATACTAGGATCACAATCAAAAATAACAATGTTTTCTGAACTAGTGTTACCTTGGAAATGCTTTTGTAAGTGTTCACCTATTCAGAAGACCTAGACATGTATTATGCCTTAACCAGACTTGACACACAAGAGGAGTAGTCAGTGCATCTCCAGGAATAGATGTAAGTAATATCTCCATACATTATTTGTGATCCAGGATGTGAAACGTTGTTGGTTTTCAGACTTTACATAAGAATTTGAAGAATTTCAAAGAGCAGAAATGCACCAGTGATTATAACTCTCAAATTCAAGAAGTCTTTTCTAAAAAAACACAAAATATACTAAAAAGGAAAAACCTACTTACATAACAGGAGAAGACATCTGGTTCAACAAGTCTTATTTCAATTTTCTGCTTTCCAAGCATATCTTGGGGGAGTCTAGCATCCTTCCAAACACAAATAAAATTTTGGGAAAGCATTAAAAACTGCCAGGACATCTGGAGTTTACTGTGTATGCCACAACATTTCCTGAATTTAGAGGTATAACTTTATGGGGGGGGTTAATTATACCTATGTAGAATTATACACGTTCTATATCCCACATATGTAGAAGTAATATTAGAGGTCATAACCATGTGAAAATCTTTTATTGTTTTCAAAACACTGTTTGTAAAGTGTCCATATAGGGATGTCTATAATTTTCTCTTCATTTTTAAGATAAATATTTATTAAAAATATTTAAGATATTTTTAGAAGTCGATTCCTACATCTTGGCATTTTCATGAAGACTGCCACAGAAATCAGCATTGACCAGTCTGTAAGGAGAGGCATTGACAGACTAACACTGTTCGTGTGGTATATTCCCCGGTGGGTATGAACAGAAAATATCTCTTCCTTTTGAGCAGGCTTGTGAGTCCAAGGAATTGGTCCAAGACCTAATCTTAAACTATGCCTGTGTCAATCTTGGTAATTCTGAGCTTAGTATCCTCACACCACTGCAGAAGCCTGTAGTGGTATAAGCACCATTACCCTAGATTTTGGCCCAGAGATTTGAATAACAAGTACTTTATATGCAGTATTCTTTACCTGTTTTCCTCTCTGTAATGTGAAAAAGTGGTTACAATAGACTTTCATCTTTCTACTTAATGGATCTAGTCTGAAACACTACAGGGCTTTATTTTCTGTAGGTACTAAACTCTGCTGTGGTCTCAGAAATGCCCTACAAAATCTTCAAGCTAAATGTTTTTTGATTTTTTTTTGTTTGTTCTTCTGCTGAGTTCTCATTTGTGAAGAGCAACAAAATATAGCTTCTGATCTTCTGATCCAAACTCCATTTCCTCAATGTAACTGTCTTTGCTTCTTAACATTAGAACAGACACATGATGCAAGATGAAAATTTTCAGTCATATGTATAGACACTTTATTTTGCTGCCTCCAGCCCAGCTCTGAAAATCTGCAGCATGTGTTGTCAGGCCTGGAGATTTAACAGATCTGACACCCCTGCTCTTAAGCAAATTCATCATGATAGCAATACTCAGTCAAGCCAAAGGTATAATTGGCTGAACAGACCTCAGCATTTAAGTGTTTTTTTTAGTTTAAAAAAAGGTATGTTTGGAATGAAAACTCCTTATGTATGCATGAGCACATGCGTGTGCGTGTACAAGAAAAAAGAAAAAGAAAAAGAAGGTGAGTTGCTACGCAAGTGTATTGAATGGAGTAAATGCATTCATTATGCATATCACATATCCTCCCTTTAAATTGCAAATCCTGAAATCAGAGATCTGGGTGGGATTAAGCTGGAAAAAAAGAACAGATGGGACTGTTGATGTGACTGCCAGAGGCTTGGGCAGAAGGCAATGAAAAATAATTCTATTTCTCCCCTAAATTGAGAAAGCTAAACTGGTGATCAGTGGTAGATTTTGGGCAGATGGGATGACTTGGAGAAAATGGTTGGCAGACTAAGTCACAAAATAATGAGAATAAGATAAGGATTTTTTTAGAGTCCGTCAGGGGATCTTGAACTTCAGACCATGTAGCCATGCATGATTTTACAAAGACAATAGAACATGGAGGAGAATCTTTTCTCAAAATATGTGAGATTCATTCCAGTTTTATTTATCATATAACACATGTAAAGCCCTGAA
This sequence comes from Tapera naevia, assembly GCA_033556795.1. NCBI lineage: Eukaryota > Metazoa > Chordata > Aves > Cuculiformes > Neomorphidae > Tapera > Tapera naevia. The sequence goes on along the minus strand of JAUMJJ010000079.1, from coordinate 28,826,495 downwards.
TGCACTGCAGCAAATATTTATGTCTGAATCCAGAACTGTAAATATTTTTATCTGTATGTCAGTTTGGATATTTCTACTACTGTTAACAGTATGATAAGCTAATGTTTTTTTTTTCCTTTCCCTCATCTCATTTTACACTTAAATATTCTCTAAACCCTTCCACTTCACCCCAGTGATTTCTCCTTTTCTTTGCTATGAAATATCCTCTGTTAACTTGTAAACTTTTCAATATGACCAATATCTTATTGTGTTGGGAAAGAAGCAGAAAGGTGAAGTCAAAATCATTCTTCTCAATGATAAACAAAAAATAGCAGCATGCACTACAATAATAATAGCAAATGTTGTAATGTTGCCACACTGACATTTTGCCATCCATCTGGAATAATACATCACTATCTTAAGTGTGATGGGCGAAAATAAATCCAAAAGAATGGGTACTCTATTGAGTTTTTTTATTTCTGCTCTTTCTGTTCTTTCAGTGTCAGTTGATCAGACTAAAGGTCGTTGTAGAGATGATTTATTTTATTTTATTTTTGTGTGTCTGATTAGATGGAATGCACACTTTATAAAGTAGGATAAAGAGTTCAATTCAGAGCACATGTGGAAGGATTATTTAGAAATGAAAGACTGAAGGGGTGATTAAATCTCAGCTATTCAAATTTTATTATTTGTTTTGCAGGGAATCTGTGACATGTTGAAAAATTATAGCAACCAAAAAAGTTTGAGTTATAATATAACTTAAGGTAAAATCAGTACTGTTTGTCATGTTTGAATGTCACCATACCTTTAAATACTGCAAAAAGACCTCAGTAGACAGACTAAAGATCTACTGAAAAGTAATTTTTTTTCCCACTGGTTTTCCCATAGTCTGTAGCAGTTCTGCCAGTCAAATATAATCGACTTTTGCAAAGAATTCTCAGTATTCCTGAAAGAGTACCTTTCAAACTGGCTCTACAACATCTGAAATACAAGTTGACATCTTTTAAACAATGAATGGAAAAGTCTTTCATATAAATGATGTTAAAATTTTAAAGTACTTGTTGGAAAAGAAATTATGGGATAAGGTTGTCTCACCTGTAAAATGGAGCTCACTGAGAAGGATTGTAGGATAAGGAAAGATCCAAATTTAGTTGTCAAGTGTTCCCAGCTGTGCAGAGTGATAGAAGAAGATTCATAAGCTTCTGAAGTGGCACTTGGGCAACCTTTCCTCATTAAATGATCCTGGTCACTTGGTGGACTATATGCCATAGCACATGCTATTGGTATACACATCTGTACAGACAATTTCTTTTATCTATTATACTGTTCTTCTGGTCTTTGTCTTTTAATTGCAGGACTCCTCCCAAAGTCAGATTCTGGTTTTGAATACTTTCATCAATGAAGCAACAGCCACAGTCGTAACTACATCATTCTGCACGTTACTACCTGAGCTCAAGATTTAAGTAAGAGTACATCAACCAAGCTTCATATAATGTGTGTTTCGGCACCCATCTTCTGTGTTAACTCTAGGAATACAAGAAAATAACCAGTGTGGAAAGTCAGTCACTGCCATAATCACATCTGATTTCCCTGTAAATTTAATAGCATGACAGTTATAAGTAGCTAGCTACAAGCTGACACCCTTGAGTAGCCAACTGAGGCATCACCTTGTATGTTTCAGGTAGAGTACAAATGTTGTTTACACCAGAGAACTTTGTAGGACTTGTTTAATACCAGTGCTGCTGGAGTTCAATGACAAAATTTTGTCAGTTGGTGTGACAGTTTAATGAAGATAAAGAGGACTTTAAAAGCTTTTACTACAAAGAAACATCCTATTTGGGGAAAATAATGAATGGATTCCTTGCTTGGCTAGGAAATACAGACAAGATGAATCACTTCTCACTGTTACAGGATGTCACAATGGCATTTTGGCCAAACTCTCTTTGAAAGATATCCTTATAAAACAAATCTTTTATTCTGATGTTCAAAGCAACATAAAAAATCCAGAACACTGGCAAGAAGTTGAAATTTGGAATCTAAATCTAGGAGATATAAATTTCTAAGAAAGTATCTAAATATTAACTGATATGTTTATCACTAATTTATATATTGTTATACATATAGATATATTTCAGCAGAAGTAGTCATCAGAGGTCCTTTTTTTCACAGAATCACAGAATCTTTAGATTGGAAAAGGCCTCTAAGATCGTTAGGTTCAGACATAAACCTAACACTGCAAAGTCCACCACTAAATCGTGTCCTTAAGTGCCAAGTTTACAAGACTTTTATATACCTCCAGGGATGGTGACTCAACCACTTCCTTGGGCAGCCTGTTCCAGTGTTTGACAACAATTTCAGTGAAGTAATATTTCCTAATATCTAGCCTAAGCCTCCTTTGGCATAACGTAAGGCCATTTCTTTTTTACCTTGGAGAAGAGGACAAAACCTGTCTCCCTACAACATCCTTTTGGGTAGTTGTAGAAAATGAGAAGTTCCTGTCAGCCTCTTTTTCTCCAGACTAAACAGCCCCAGTTCTCTTATAAGACTTGTGCTCCTTATAAGACTTGTGCTCCAGAGCTACACCAGCTTCATTGCCCTTCTCTGGACGCGCTCCAGCACCTCAGTTTCCTTCTTGTAGTGAGGGGCCCAAAACTGAACACAGAATTTGAGGTGCAGCCTCGCCAGTGCTGAGTAGAGGGGGAAGATCACTTCCCTGGTCCTGCTGGTCACACTGTTTCTGATAAAATCCAGGATGTTCTTGGATTTCTTGGTCACCTCACCTGGGCAGACTACTGGCTCATATTCAGCTGGTTATTGACCAGCACCTCCAAATCCTTTTCCGCCAGGCTGATTTCTAGCCACTAGTCCCCAAGCCTGTAGCGTTGCATGAGATGGTGTTGTGACCTAAGCACAGGACTGACACTAAGCCTTGTTTAAGCTCATACAGTTGACCTCGGCTCATCAATTCAGCCTGTCCAGATCCCTTTGTAGTGCCTTCCTTCCCTCAAGAAGATCAACACTCCCACACAACTTGATGACGTCTGCAAACTTACTGAGGGTGCACTCAATTCCCTCATCTAGATCATTGATAAAGATATTAAGTGGAATTGGCCCCAACACTGAATCCTCCAAGCAAATCAACCATATAAATTTATTTTGTTTATGAGAAGAAAGCAAAGGCTTTTAGCATACTGATATCCTTTTGCAGTGGTGAAACAGGTACTTTTCTTGTCATTCATTTTCACACAATCTTCACACAATAGGCTCTTCTTTTATGTTGTACCATATGTGTACTGCAGTCTCACTCTGAAACATCTAGTTTATTTTCCTTTTTTTCTCTCTGAATTTCTACAAAATAAGTCACCTGGAAAATTGTTCAATATATTTATCATTAACCAGAACCTCTCACTACTTCACTGTCCAACAGAGACCTGGGTGTTGACTTCACACTGTGCTTTAGCGCAGTTCTCTCTTGCAATGGCGGCTCATGGAACTGCTGGGACAAATACTTACTGTGCTTCACTGTTGAGTTCAGGCAGTACTTATGTGTGACTTTACGATACTGGCCATCGATGCTTGAGCTGGCATCCAGACAAGGGTCTTAAAGGTCTGTAACAGTGGACAGAAGGATGTAGGATTGAGATTACCTGATTTCTTACTGTTTTAGTATTCATTCATCATTTTGGATAATTCAAGACTGACCTTTCTGTAGTCTTGGTAGCTTCATACACATTAATGGGAAATACAGTGTAACCTTGGATTCTAAACCTTTTTCCCACTTTAAGTCTCAGTAAGAGAATTATTTTTTTTCTTCAACCATGGAAGCCACACAAGTGAGCTACCCCTACTACAAGACCACAGTAAGTAGAAAATTATCTTCACATTATTTTTTATATAAATAATTGTGTACTCTTCAGAGATATGTCACCTCAAATTTCTACCACTTTCCCTTGTGAAACTCATCAGGAATAAGTAAGAGATTAACAGAATTGCCTGCCATAAGGTTTCCTGAACCTCTTCTATCATGAAAGGCCTGTTACTTGTGAGCCTTAGAGACATTTAACAATGTTTGGTCAAATGGAATTGAGTTTTCTGCATAAAACTTGGTATGAAACTATTAATAGAACGTACAACTATTTTCTTCTACAGTAATAAACTACTTCTATTTATACTTATTGTATTTTTATCAGACCTCACATTTATTCAGACGTTTTGAAAGAACAGTAAGTAACATCAAATGATAGAAATGAATGAGTGAGATTCCCAAGCCACAGATAAAATGATGCCTACAGCATCTGCAATGCTCCAAATGCAACATCATTATCATGTAGAGCATTGTTATGTAAAATACGCACCATATTTTTACTATACTTGTGCCATCATCTCATTATGCAAGTCTTACAGAAAAAGAAAGTGCAGGAGTAGGGTTCATAATGTATGGACTTTGTTCACAAAATAATAATACATAGTAAAAAGATGTATAATGGTAGCTACTGAAAAAATGTCCTACTGAACAAAGCTTTTATCACACTCAACCCACCTGTAACTACATTAATCTTCATTGATGATCTTCACCCCACTATAATTCCCAGGCAAAAATGTATTTTTAATAAAGAGACATCATCAACTTAGGAATGACATTCCACACTCAGTATTTTACCTACTACTGAGATAACGCCACAATGAACGTCACATCTGTTATGCTTTCATCATCATGCTATCCTGCTTAGAAGAAGAGCACTTTCAGCTATGGCATTGTGTCTCTTGTTCTTGCTCAGCTTATCATTAAAAAAATGTAGCTAATTTTTTGCTAGTGATTCTTCCTAAAGTCAACCATTCAATCCCTCTTTCAGTGGTGGAATATATTGACTTTTCTGTGTGTTAACCATAGTGAAGAATATTTCATGTGCCATTTCCATTACACTTGCACTTTGAGAATGATATTGGCATTCTCCCTTACAATTTTGATAAACTGGAATCAACATAATCTTCCCAAAGATCTGTCACATTTAATGAAAAAAAAAAAAGACAAAAGATTTTTTTTTATGTTCCGTTGTATATTTTTATTCTTCTTATCAATTTGGATTGTGCCACATTGTCCCAGTCACATATACTGACAGAGTTAGACTCTGTTCTTTATAAACACACGACAGAGATTTGTTGTCTAGTGTAATCCTGGAATACACTGGATAACATGTCAATACCCATGTAGTCCTCATTCCATGAGCTCAAACCATTAAATTATTTTGAGGAGGAAGGAAGGAGATTCCTGAATTTTCCTACAATGCTGATTTTTAGTTTTAATACACAGCTCTTAAAATGAGAGTTTTGTGGAGTGAACAGCTTAGTATCTACGTTCAGTCCTCTGGTATCTGCTTTCTAGGTTTCATCTTCCAGGCAAATTGACAAGCTCTTTGTGAGTTTTTGCTGTTGATTGGTTCTTTTATGGTTTGTTTTTTTTTTTTTTTTTTTTTTTTTCCTGGCTATATGAAGACTACCATTAAAGGAATTCAACTGGATTCATGTCAACTAACTTTTGCCAGATTACGGTTTTGTACGTGCCAGCTACTTTGCCAGACTCCTTCAGTATCCAGTGGATGAAAATAGGTGACTTCAGGACATTAATCCTCACATCCTAGAATGGATTTCTGAAGATACATTTTGCTTTATTGCATGAAGTTTTTTGATGAATGGTTTAGACCAGACACTAATTTTTAGCTGTCCACAGATGAGATGGATAAATCCCACCTTGTAATCTTAATTGAGGTTGAAGAAAATGCAGACACTGAAGTATATAAGATCTTAAATAGCATTATTAATGTAGCCTGTTGATTCGAGTCATGCTACTGTGACCACAACTAATGACACAATGCTGACTTGTCCTCCCATCACCTAAATGAGTTATAGATAAATCTGTTAACTTGTATTTCTGAGAAACTTCTTCATACAATGCACATACCAATTTTACTAACTTCTGAAGAAAAAATCTGGGCTGAACCTTATGTTTCTCTTTTACACCTGATAACTTCTGGTCTTATAACATCAATTAAAAAAATCTCTGAGCTTTAAATACTGCTAAATTAGTCTGAACATAAAAAACATCGACTCATGAAAAGATACATATTGCTTTGCCAGGTGATGTCCTTCATGGAGATGAATTAACGCATGTTTCTTCCTTCCAAAATAGATCTTATGCTTCTTAACTTTCTTGCAGATACCATTTATTATAATTAAGAGAATTATAGGGGCAAAAAGCAAGATGAAGGCCACAAGGATAATGTTCTATCTTTGTCATCCAAGCCAATGTATAGGCCTAGATAGGTATGCTCATTGGTCAAGAGAAATGATCAATATTTTTGGTCAGATATACTTTTTGATTTGCAGAGGAAAATAATTCAGGATATGCTGATAGCTAATGGAATGCAGCTGGTCTGGAGCCAGTTCTTGCATTTTACAAGGAAATACCATTCAGAGCTTGAAGCAGAACAGATTTGTCAAAGTCCACACCTAATGACAGGATAAAATTTGGATTCATACTCCTGTCTCAGGCTGCTCAGGACTTGTCAAAGATATGCCAGGCAGTTGAAAATGACTGGGAATTATTAATTGAATTTCTGTTCAAAAAGTACAATAGATTACACTATAATTTTTACTGATTTTGAAAATCTTTTCTGGAATTAAACAGCAGGCTCAAAAAAAAAAATTAAAAAAAAAGACCAAACACAGCACATTCTGTAGAAGAACTTAGCATGAAATGAGACATTCATCCAAAAAAAAAAGTTTGCAAAGCGATGGATGTATTTCACAGATTAGCTCAGATCCTCAGCTGCAAAGCACACTGGAGTCAGCAGAACTGTATCCATTTGTCCCAGTCTAAGCATCTGATCCTATCTTCCCTTGGAGAGCACCAGAATTGTGCAGACTCTGTTTTTGAGATCAGCGGCAGTTTCTTACATCTAAGCAGCAACGCCAGTGAAGCCTCTCAGAAAGTTGCACGAGTACAATTAACAGATTGGGCTTGAAAATCACACTCTTTCTGTGATAAGAGCCCTTTCACAGGGTGCAAGCTGTTCCTCATCTTGGAGCTGTTTCGCTGTTTTTTCCTTTGGAGAATCCTCCACAGTGTGTGACTTAGTGGCAAACTGCTGCTGCCAAATACATGCAGATATTTAATGCCTCACTGCTGAGATTTGGGATTTCTTGATGTTCATCTCAAATGTAAAATATATCTGAATCATAATCTTTAAGAGGTTAAAGATTTCAGCAGGGGAAAAAATGGTATTTTGTCATCCTGTCATCTGAAATTGTTTTATGTTTCACACTACAAAGTAAAAATATAAAGGGATCATCACCTAGGTGATAAACTGCCAGTTTCCAGACAAACATTTTAAGTGATTTACACCTGTTTCCCTCTAGGAAAAGCTACATTTTATGTGATGCATTTCTTTCCCAACTGATAAATGGCAATGGTGCAAGTATCTTCATCTCAGTGTGAATTGACCCAGATTGTAAAACAAGTTTTTACATTACTTTGTGACCAAACAACTTCTAGAAATATTAACCTGCTCAGAACTCACTTCCAAAACTTTTACAAGATTCAGCTATTAGAAGGGTAATTACTTTAATTACATACTCCAAATAAATGAATAATTTTGTCATTGAATGACAGGAAAAAAATATAAAAAAATCTTTTTATCATGTCAATATTTGATTTAATGTCAAATAAGAGTCAGAAAACATAGCTTAGTCACGATTTTTCATTTCATAATCTTATCATTCCTGTGAAAGTCTCCAAGAGCCTTCCAAAATGTGAAACTGAAAGAAAGGGCGTTACAAGAAGTCTACATATAGATTTAAAAAAAAAAAATTCTTTAACTCATTTGCCTTAGGAAAGATAAGTTGTGATAGAAATATACACTTGAGTTTGAAGGTCTTTTTGTAAGCCATGATCAGTCTCTCCTCAGTGAAGGGTGATGTGTCTGGGAACCCCTAGAGGATTCTTTTTCCATGTCACTGAAAGTAAAAATGAAGAATCGAAAGTAAAACATTTGCAGATACACAACACTGTACATTGTGCTCCCTGCAATTCTCTTAAAGTTCTTGTTTCCATGATGAGTACCAAAACCATTGTCAATGCTTTTCTCTGTACTTTATCATGGTTTTTGTGTACTCTCCATCTCTCTGCATCTTTTGGTGAGTTTTGGTGGAAGCGTCTTATTAAGCAGATGACACAGAACTAGAGTACTGAGTGTTATGTTAATGCAAATAAATAATCGTGATGATCACATGATGTGATCACATACATGATATTATATACACATTAGAAGAAATGGTCTTCATCCATAAGTGTTTATCATCATTAAGTGTGATTTAAGCCAGTGTACTGCAGATTGAAATGGAAATGTACCAGGCAGACTCTTAGGCTGTTTGACTTAGCACTTACATGACTTGAGTGCAGTTGTATCAGCATATGTATTGCACAAAGTGAAAATCAGGTTAGAAAAATTATAGTCTTTCGGAGTTATCTTGCTTATATAGTAAGCATGAAAGGCTTCAAATCTGGTATATATTCTTATAACAGCTTTTCCTTAACTTTATTGTTCCCAGATAAAAGCTGCTTAAAGATGGAGATTCAATGCCCTTAACATATGTCAAGAATTTAAGAGAAAGAATTGTAAAATATGATAGTGATGTAATGGTTTTGAGCTTGAAATGTTACATGTCCAGGGATATTAGTTAATATATCACAGTACCTGACATCTAGTCAGTGTGGATAATTTTTATGTCTGTAGCAGAGAGAAATTTTTTATTTTGTTTTTTAGAATTGACAATTTAAGGGATTTGATCCTAAATTGAATTTAACTAGTTTTAATGAAACAATCACTGAATTAAAAAAAAATATGTTTTCCTTTCAGCATCATAACATGAAAGATTTTTAAGTTGTGTCTTGCTTTGGGATATATTAAGGTCGTCTGAATGAATTCCAGAACTTCCCTGGGGATTATCAGTTCTGGGAGCACCCCATTTGTGTAGCTGGGCAAGCTCCTAGGGAAATCTTAAGTAGAACTGAATTGAGTAGTCAAGGAACAATCAGGGCAGAATTTGGTGTGAAAAAATAACAGTTTTTCAGCTTGTTCACTCATAGGGAGAAAACCCAGAGATTTTATTCTAAGGCATCTGAGAGCTAGTGCGTATCTACTTGAGCATCCTTAGGCTACTGAGTCTCAGGGATGTGTATTGCTAATGAAATTCAGCAAGACAAATTTTAAATCCTTACTACTACTCCAATATTCCTTAGGGACTGGAATCTGATAACCATGGGGTGGGTAATGAAACTCTATGTAAGTTTCATGTTTTGTTGTTAGTACTGTATGATTTGTCCCACTATGTAGTTAATGAGCAAATGCAGCTCCTATGAAATGAAAGCTTAAAAGATTAGGGCTAGCTTTGGGATGCTAAATACTTTTGCCTTTTTGTAAGTAATCTATAGGTGATGATGGTGGTTACAATGATGACAACAATAGTAATGATGATAATAATTATTATTATTGTTATTATTTGAAGTCTGGTTCTGGTTCAATGTGAAAAGATTTTTATCATATTACCAAAGAAATACACTCTGTTTAGTCTCTTGCTTCTGGAAGGGGAAAAAAGTTTATAAGATAGAGTTTTCAATGACTTTTTCCTTTTTTACATAGCAAAATCAATACTTATTTCATCTTTCCATTGTATGGCAAAATTAAAAGTCCAACATGAATATATAAAAATGTTGACAATCATAAGAAAGGCTCTGAAAAACACAAAAACATTTTGCTGATTAAAGGACTTTCTTCTTTCAAGACATAGCTATTGCTTTTTCACACATAGAAATGAAAGACACATTTATATAAAAATATGCATACAGTTATGATAATTTTCTTCTCTTGACTATAAATACAGAGATTATTCACTTTATCAAGAGCATTCTGTTACTTTTTTTTAAAGAGGGGAACTATTCTCCGCAATGCTAAGTGGACACACAAGCAAGGTCTTTTCATCTTCCTTGTAGATTTAAGGAGTGTTCGTGGTTAAGCTCTCCTTGAGAACAGTCTGTGCATTTGAGCTGCTGCTCACATATTGACTCCAGGGAAATTTCAGAATATGTTTGCTTCCTCCTCAAGGTCTCTATCTCTAATGTTATTGACAGAGCTCAGAGAAACCCGGCAAATATTTTTGCTATGTGGTCCTTCCTTGAAGGGCCTTAAGCTTGCATGTCTCATAGTCAGCTAATGTATTTCATGATGTGGATTGGTCCCATCCTCAACATCACAGTTGCTGTCATCTTTCAGTAGGGTTACAAGGCTGGAATTCACATATATGACAAAGCAGCATGGAAATATACATTTTACTACCCATATTCATGATACCTTGTTAAATTTCATTGCTTTGCTCTCATATTAAAGAAAATATTTAAAGTTCATGTTGAATAAACTATGGCAAGGTAGCATCTCTGGAAGGCTAAAGGCTTGGTCCTGTTGTCAGGGAAGGCAATGAGATATTGGGCAGTACTTTCAGCTGGTCATTTGTGGATTTGGGGGACTGATGCTTCTCGATCACTGCTTTCCTCTTCAAAGACTTCTGTTAAAAGGGGAGAAGATTTATTTTTCAAATACACTAATCAATGCCTTACTATTAAAGAATTAATACATCTTTAAACACTTGGATGCTGCAAAGGCATAAAAGTCTTATTTTTTTTCTCCTCTAATGGTGATCTCTTGTTGAACAGGAGTATTACTTATAGTTCCTGATCAGGAACACAAAGGAAACATCTATTTCAGCAATAATAATGCAGATGTAAGAAAAATTATTCTACTAGGATTCTTCATCCTTGAAGTAGAAGCATCATTCTTTTGTTTCGATAAGCAGAAGCTCCACACAAAATTCAGAGTATTAAGAGATATTGCCTGCAAAGAGCATTTAGGGCAACCTAAATTTCTTTTATATGCACTTGCAAAAGTTGATTGGAAGCAACATCGCACAGAGACTAAAACCATGTGAGCAAAAGAGGAAAATAGCAATCCATTACTGTCTACATTATTTTGAAAGCATTTTTTAAGTGTTTGTGTTCCTAACTCCCTCTAGAAAAACAAAAGAAAAACCTATTAAATATATATTTAAATCTCAACTACTTTGTTAACCTCTAATGCATTTTTGTAAAGAATTGCTTTTGCAAAATTAATAACTGATTACAGCTAGAAAAAGAAATTATTTCATATACCCTCTTTTAAAGTAAAATATAGTATTACTCTGCTTTAATATAAATAGGCTGATTTTTTTTTTTTTTTAGATTTTCTATCTGTATCTCTCTCTTAGATGAAAAAGAAACTTTCATATTCACACATCCTTCTGAGAGCGATCTTTCTCTTAAGGTAAAATTTCAGGGTCATCTAGATTTTGGGATTTGAGATCCTTTTTCTGGGTTAAGCTACATTAATGGATGTTCTTTTACATCTCATGAACACACTTGGGCAGAAACCAGCTGAATTCCAGTTCATTTTATTTCTTCATGAAGACAATAAAAATCTGATTTATATCAGAAAATTTCTACAAAAATTAAAGCTCTTTAATGAAGATATGACCCACATGAAATTTCATTCAAAGAGCAATTGTTAATAATAAGACAAATACAGCACAAAAGTCTTATGTCTTCAAAGGGCTAAAAGCATGTCTTTCTTACTATCTTGACACTAGCTAAAGAGGTTTAGGTTGTTTCATTTTCTAGAAGCACAGGAAATTTTCAATTTTATATAGAAATTAATTCATCTAAGTACACCAAGCTTTTAAGACAAAGTAAAAATTTATTGCAACTAAACCTAAGAGGTGGTGTGAACTCTTTAATGGTGGAGTTCATCTTTCACAGTTTTGTGTCCAACTAAGTTTGTTTCCAGGCTTCTATAGCAACATTCTGAGATAATTTACCTTGTTTAGTTAGCACTAACTAGGTCAGATGCCTAATTTTCCAAACAGCTGCAGGTGAGCTACACAAATCTCAATCTCAGGAAAGAGGGAGGTGTTTTCTGGGTGGGACTCCTATTTGTTCTTCTTTCCCTTTCTATTTTAATTAAAACCTTTTATGAAAAACAGCATCAATGTAGAATATTTACAAGTGTCTTAAACCTTCGTTTTTGAAACCAGCGAAGTACATAATCATCTTTGGCAGCAATTATTGAACAAAAAGAAATAATTTGCAGAAGATGTCTACATGCTATCTTTGTTTTAACTATAATTCAATGATACGTGAAGTAATTTCATTATTTTCACATTAAAATCTGATACAGCTATATTTTATAAATATATAAGCATCAACAATGATATGCCACGATATGATCAGCAATAGTCATATTTGTGAAATTTACTGTTGGGAACAAGTTGAGATAACATTGACTGTCATTATAGATTGATATGGATAAATACGATAAATTAATATAAAAATTGAGAAAGATGATTTTTTTTGGCAACACATTTATTGTTGTTTAATAACTCATACATTAAAAACAGATGAATTAATCAAAATCTATATTCTTTAGTCATCCAAAAATATGTGGAGCAGGAATTTTTGATTAGTAGTTCTTTGACGCTTAAAACATATCAAATATTTACCAATAAAAATTGAAGATTTACTATTGTCAATTATATCACTAATAGTTTCTTCTTTGCTCTTACTGATCTTACTATACATGCCTCCAGCACAAGTAATCATGCATTTCTCCCACATTTTTTAAAGGAACTTCAGAAAATGTTACACTTCTATAATTGTTGGGAATTTAATTGTGTGTTACAGAAGAGTCTGGACAAATTGAAATGTACTGACACTCCAATACTTTAAAGCAGGAAAGTGCTGAAACATTTTATAACAGCAGATTGAAGTTAAATCAGCTACTGAAGTGGAGTTAAAATGCTGTCAAAAGGAAGAAAATATTTTTTGCTGACATCCACTGTACTTATTTAAGAACTGATTATTTTCTAGCATCTCAGACTTTGGAATTAAGCATCTGACTTCTCCAATGAATCAATTTCTTCGTTCATGCATTAATATGACATTAGATTAATCATTTCCAACACAATTTTAGAAGAAATTAATTTCCTGTGGGGAGATGTGCATTCACGTTTTTCCCACCTTTGCCTGTTGGTCTTGACAGAGTGAAGATCTCATGACAGAGTTGGAGCTGCCTGGGAGAATTTTGCAAGTATTTCTGTGCTGTGTTGGGTCCCTTGCCAACAGATGGACAACTCTTGTTTCAAGTCCATGTCTTGTACTGAAGCTGTGTCTGCTGACCTGTAGCTTTGCTGTTCTTGCCTGAGAGCTGAAGGAAAAAAATAAATCCCATGATAAGAACCAATATGAAGTAGTAGAGGCTGTTGAGATCGGCTTGATGGATTGCTTTGGGAACTGACTCGCAAATTCTCGCAGGGCTACTCTGCAGTAGACTGAGCTGTTTTGCTTTGATAACTATGAACTGCTCCCAGGGTATGACAAGGAAGGCAAATACCCCTATCTTAGCAAAATTCCAACTCTGTACAAGGTTGCTAATCATTTTACCTAAGTCTAGGGGAGCCCTTTTTTCACCTCTTAATAAGACACTTCCATTTTGTCGGCTGGCTTAATCTCTATTGCTTATAATGTGAGTGTAGGCATATATACTTTAAGTGTCTAAAATAAGATAAAATCAATCACTCTCTAGATATCTCTGATGTAGACATCTACAGCAGTGCTAGTTTCTTGGTATTCCCTTACAGTCAATGGAGAGAATAGGCACTTTTATGTGCAATTCATTTGATCTATTTTAGACATGCACTTTAGGATGAGATGAATTGCACACTAGAAACTCTCAGTTCTCTCTGTTGAATTTAAAGGCAGTCTAAGGTGAGTAGTTCAGGTGCAGACATCTGCATTTACATTTAATTAAATGAATCCCTCTGCAGTATATCTGATGCTTCCAAGAAATGTTGCGTGGACTTAAACACGTGCTTGTGGCATTTTTATAACAAGGAATATTAGATTTACTGTGAGTACGCAGACAATCTGTTTATTCATCAACCCAGTTTCTTGCAACTGTTACTTTACACTATTTGTTTAATGGAGAATTCACACATATTTCTACACAGTAAACCAGAAAGTAGAAATATTATAGTTCAAAGCTTGAAAGAACATTTGCTTAATTTCATATTTTATTCCCTATCCACCTTAATTTATTATCTGATTCTAAGTGATAAAAAATTGTCATGGACTACATGAGCAACATGAAATACCTGCCAGAACTGCATAGGATGAACCCTGCTGGTCAACTATTGACAGAAGGAAAAGGGAAAATGTGAGAAAGCATAATTTTGCCAGTGTCTCCTTCTCTTTTCCAGCTTCTCTTTGGGTGCCGTGACATTCCCATCTAGCTGCTAGAAATTATATGGCGCACTTTTATGTTGCAATCAAAAAAATCTAATTTCAAAATGGAACAACAAATCTCAGTGTGTACTTCTTTGGGCTACCAAAAACAGAGAATTTTCAGCATCATGGATTTTATCTGTGGCCAATTCTGTCAGCACACAGCTAAGAATGTCCAGTACCAACTACAGAGAAATTCATACCGTTGTGAGCGCATAATTATTGCCCATATGTATTTAGCTTACATACAAATTCAGAATAGTCAGGTGCTTAAATAGAAGCTGTTTTGGTTAATTTTGGGAGTTCAAAGCTTCTAAGTGATGCAAAAATCTGTAAGTATTAATGAAAATTAAGACTGAAGTATTTTAAAATCAGAAAAGAGAATTTGAATCAATCATCTCAGGAACTTGTTTGATAAAGAGTTTTAGCTTTGAAATATGTCCATGTTCAGAAAGAAAATAGGAGGTCGTTTCTGAGAAAGAAGGCAACTGTCCAAGAAAGTGAAGAATACTCAAGGATACTCTCATCATAAAAACAGCCGCTCTGAAAAGAAATTAGGCTCATCCCCAAAGAAGTTTTGCAGTTCGAAACATTGCTGTTTGTTTGTTGGTTTGTTTTGTATCTGTGGCTACTGCACCCCTAGATGCAGACTGGTAGAGCTAGATCATGCATTTTATAAAAACTAATGAAGATTAGTCAGAACAAATTTAATTTTTCCACAACTGCTACATCTCTTATTAGAGAAAAGGACTGCTCTTAACTAAATATATACTTTCATAAATATTTTTCTTTCACATTTATATTAATAAAAATATTTTGAAACATAATTTAGACAGTTTGAAGAATATCAGATCAAATAACTTTGACACTGCAATTACTTTAGGTTTTCATGGCTATGAAAATAACATATGTTTGGACTAGAGCAAGTTGAGTCTTCTGAGCTGCAGCAACAATGTCTGTATCTAATCATAGGGATAATTTTTATACCTCCAGTCCCTAATCAATATTTTCTTTCACCTTCCTCTGTTTGTGCTTCTCCTCATTGTCAGTCTACATAGTAATAATTTTTATTTTTCTTTATATTTTATATATTTATATATTATTTTATTTATACCTTATATCACTGTTCTTGCATTCTATCTCTGAAATAGTTGTATTGCTTGAACGGTTAGAAAATAATTATTTTACAAAAAATGCTCAGCAAAGAATATCTCAATGTTTATCTCTGTATTAAAAAAATATAAAACAACACAAAATGCCAAAATATATACATTTAACTAAAAAAAAATAAACCCCTGAACAAAAGTATCAAAATACAGAAAATGAGCTCTAGTTGCCCTTTATGAACTGTTCCTGCTCTGGCTTGTTTCACTATCAACTTTGCGTGTCTTGTCTATTTTAATTCCCAAAGAACCCAAAGGAGAATTTAGAGCACATCTTTAATCATCACTTTCTGAATGTGGGGCAATAGTTCTGAGAAGCTGTTTGTGTTGCAATTTAAAAAGGAAAGGAATTATAGAAAATATCTTCCTCTAATCAGCACTTGTAGTAAATATGTAGTTAATAAAAAACACTTCCCAGATAGATCAGAACTTATACACAACATAACCTGGGGAAGCAGACATGTGGCTACAATCTTCTTTTTGATTACGGCATCTTTGTTGAGATCGGTGGAGCTACTGCTGATTTATGTCTGTCTAAGCAGGATGCAAATCAAGTCAGTTATACTTTGAGGAAAACATTAAGAGTACAGAGTATTTTAAATCAAGCATCCTACCTTTAAGATTTTAAATTTTGCAACCTGAATCTCCTCTTTTTTTAACAAGGGTTTATGCTGTTGCTACTTCAACAGATCCAATAGTCATAACAAGTTGCAAGTGTCATAGCAGATTGGAAAATCATTGAAGTAAGTTTATCTGTCTGAAATGGAGATGTTGGAGACATTTGCAGTAGGAAAGATTGACTTGTGTTGCCCAAGATTTGTCTCTTGAACATTTTTCTTAACACTTTATCTTGAAAGGATCCAAGACGCTGTATGTTGGTCCAGATGTACCATAGAACAGAAAATATGCTCTGCTGCAGCAGAGAGACTATGCTGAGATAAACAAGCACCTACAATGCCTTTTCCCTCATTCCATCATGTCTATGACACCAGCTCCAACAGAAGCAATGGGGTAAGGTACAAGCTGCTCTAGGAGATGTGGTTGTAGTAAGATGCAAGGGAGCATCAAATTAATGTTTTGGGAGGAAATGGTCCTTATAAAAAAGAATGCAGTGTAATTTCCAAACACAAACAGAAGAGAAAATTTGTTTGTGAATAGTAGATTATCTCCTTGTTGCTGGATTCTCATCTCAATAATTTTGGTACTGGTGAGATAATATTTTATTATTGGGATAAATATATTTTTAATTATTGAGATAAACTATTTTTGGTACTGGTTGGACTCGATGATCTCAATGGTCTTTTCCAACTGGAAGATTCTATGATTCTATGAGATTAAGCAGCCTCTCAGTCTGTAATAACTCACCTCCCACACTGTCCGTATACTTCATAATCTTTTATTTATCCTACAGCATCAGTATTTTTGTTTTACTAATAGCAAAGCATATAGCTGTATTCAGGCCACCTACTGCCGGGTAGATCAGTGATTCAGATGGCGCTGTATGAGCCAGTATTTGGCTCTGTATTCAGTTAATGAGAAGAAGCAGTCATGATTTCTAAGCAGGCAGTGTTTTTTATGGAAGCTTCATCCAAGCACAGTGATTAATTCTCAGGTCTTTATTGTTCAATAAACAAATCCAGACCACACATATCTTTAGTGACTCCATCTCCCTTTTAATTTATATGCCATAGGAGATGCTGAAGTACATCTTTGGCTCTCTGCTAGGCAATCTGACTACGGACCAGTGAGACTAATAACATACTAATGCTTAGAACAATTTCTGAGACTGTTGGAGCCCATTCCTTAAAATAATACATTTGGTGGCTCAACCATCTTCCTTAATGTTCTTGAAATAGATATGTAAATCTGTGGCATCAATGTGAGGTCGAAATCAGGACCTTACCTTAAAAAAAAAGCCATTAGATTTATGAACTCTCTGCAGGATGTAGATATCTGCTTTTAAAGTACTGTTGAAGATTTCACCAGAATAACCTTCATGTAACTGGAAAAGTTCCCTATATATAGATTCTGCTGTGATTCAAACCTGAGATTCAGGATAATACAGATAGGGAAGCCATTGTGACAGCTTGGAAACTATCCTCATAATGGAAACACTGTCTCTTTGCAATAATGTAGAAATAATCACTGCTTTGTACCGTATCTCATTAACTATGTTTAAATGTTTTAACATTTTTTTAAATCTTTGGCTTTAAATGGTTACAGTGTTTCGTAAAGTTACAGCAGCACTGCAAACATTATTATATGGAGTTGGAAGTTAAAAATGAAACTGCAAAAAAGAATGGCAGAACATGGTGTCATTACAATGAGCTGTAGGAATAGATGACTTTTAGTCTCATTCTTCTGGACTGACAAATGTACCGTCTGTCTATGTGGCATTAATGAATGACAGTTTCTCACCATTTGGTGGATGCATGTGTCATCATTTGTCTAGATGACATATTGATTTATAGACATCATTGAAAAACATTAGAAAATCTTTCTGCAAGTTTTATGGGAATTCTGAATATGTACAAGTAAGGAAAAGGTTGGGTTTTTTTTTGGAACAGTTCATTGGGATGTACTGTTTCAGGCAATCGGGGAGGCAACACAGTCCATTGGTTAGGCTCCTCACTTAGAGGGTGGGTGCCTTGGACTCAGTTTCCTGCTCAACCTAAAGCTCCTTTCTGACCTTGGGCAAATCATCTGCTTTCTCAGACTCATCTCTCTACTGTAAACAAGGAAGAGATATTTCTTCCTCTCCCAAGGGCAAATAAAACCACATTGGAAGTGAGCTATTTAGATGCTACACTAATTGATGCCACATACTCAGTATTTATGTATTAAACTGGATTTGCAAGGGAAATTTCTCTTAAAATTATCTAAGAAAATGTATTTAGAAGGAATAACTTGCAGTAAATATTTTGAATCATTTTGTACATGCATTGAAAATGTGCAAAAGAAAAATAAATTCCACTCAAAAAAAGGAATTCTATCATAGGGAAAATGAAGTGACTGAAATGGCTGGAATACCATGAAGTGTTATCACTAAGTAGTGGCTTATATGTGTGTGTGTGTGTATGTGTGTGTGTATATCTGTACAAAAGCATACAGAGCTTCACCCAGACTGCCTGTACACAGAATTCTGCATAGTTCAGATTAGCAATATGTAGCACATTTTCCAAAACATTTGTTTGCAGCTTAAGCGTAAGAGAAACCAAACATATTTATTATAAATCTTTTATTATAAAGAATTACTATTATTCTTTACAGCATTCTTTATTCATCATGATGGCTATACTTGTCATTCTGTCTCTAACATTCTTTATGTTTCCCTGATATGTATAAGTTCTCTTCTAGTCCTGTATACATTGCAGCAGTAGACAGCATTTACCTTGCATCTCTTTGCATGCAAGACGGGATATTTGCCAGCTTTCATGCAGCTGCACAGCCACAGGGAGGAGCATTTTCTGGCACTGTGTGAGGCACCTGAAAGGCGTTTGTCTCCGCTGTGTGTTTGACAGTGTGGCAGTGTTAAAAATATAACCTTTGAAGTGGAGTAAAGTAGAAAGTGCTTAGGAATTGAGCATTCTTATCCCCCATAGGATCTACTGCACTGCTAAAAAAGGAAACAAAACACAATGACCAGACAATTTATTTGGGCCAGGGCAGTACTAGAAAATAATGCTTTTTCTTGCTCTTGGAAAAAAGAGCAAATTTTCAGAATTTTATTATATCCCAGATTTTGATTGATGTTTTTCCAGGCTATCACCCTCATGTCACATTTCTAACAATACTCCTTTTCCTAGTAATAGAGCTGGAGAGCTGAGAACAGATTCCCTTCCCTGCTTCAGCTCCAATGTCAGCTTCACTGATCAGGCAGGATAAGTGCTCATAGCATCATCCAGCCCTCCTCCATGTGAACCTTCCTTTGAAACAAAATCAAATTTGGTTAAACTGCTGAAGGAACTTTAAGGAGAGCAAGGGGAAGTACCTCTGTGTTTCTTTCTAGGGATACAACATAGCTCAGAGTGATTACCTGAGGAGGAAGGATTTTTCTTTGGAATAAAAGATCTCACTAAGAATTGCCTCCAGGCTGTTTGGGTTGGCTGCGAAGTGCTTTTGAGAAGGAATGCAAAGCTTCATCTGCACGTTAAGAAGCATTTCTGCCTTCCCAGAAGTTGCCTTCCCAGGAGTTGCTAGGTTTGACCCCCTTTAGCTGGTGAGATCAATGTAGGTTGCAGAGTAAGGCCGGCTTCTCTACACTGTTCTTGGAGAGTTTGAAAATGACTACATGGAGGTGATTATTCATTACGCATGTCTCAGATCATTAGATCTCTTTCTGCTAGGGTTTGGCAAGTCATACGTAAGAGCACTTCGAAGTGACAGAAGATACTGTTGAAATTTTGGTGGACAGTCTGTTATCTGGGGTGATAAAGGCAACAATAACATATAATAATGGAAGGAAGCAAGGCTGCAAGTACTAACTTTCAGTAATAGTCCCTGAATCGGGTATTGTTGCCAGATTTTGATTTATTTTTTTTTTTTGTGAGGTTAAGCTGACCTAGAACATTGGAAAGGACTCATAAATATGAACACAAATTACATGTCAAAGACAATTAGTTATTGACAAGTAAATACTGTACCGCTCTTTTTCTGGATTTAAATACTTAGAAAACTACATGCTACAAGACTTTAGAAAAGGATGCATTTCTTTATTCACACAATTGCATTTCTTATAATTTTGAGGGGGGGTTGTGTGTTCTTTTTGAATGCGCCTTTTTTTTTTCCTCCTCTTAGAAAAATCCATTAAATGGAAGAACCTATATTTTTGTTAGAGTACAGTTATAAATTAATGTAATTTAGAAAATATTCACTCTTGAAGCACTATTGTGATGCTTACAGCAGAGGTAATTGCTTGTAACCATTGTCATTGAAGGAGACATATTTTAAACTGTAGGCATGGAGGAGTAGGATAGAAAAAAATGGATCCTTTACTCCTGTATATTTTCTGGTAAATGTAGGACTTCTGGTCATGGCAACAGAAAAAAAATACAAATAATAGTGATAGAAAAGATTAAATTAAATAGCACAAAGATCCAGAAAACCAAAAATATCAGTGATCCATAATTGGAGTTTGTATAAGTGGGGACCTGCATCTTGACTTCAAAGGTAGATGCATTTGAAGATCATATATCTGATTACAAGCTTTTGAAATGTTCTGTCCTCTCTTTTCCAAATTTCTCTGCAGTTAAGTAATGCAAAAGGTGACTCAGTCTTCCCAATTGGGAGCTGGGAACTTTTGATTTCTAATCAAGATGTTGTTTGGGCGAACAAATGAGTATTTGCAGGTAAACACAGCATGCTAACTTTAAATATGCAAGCAGTACATTTGGCTTCAAACATTTGTGCCTAAATATCTAAGTGAACTATGGTCATAATGAGATTTTAAAATTAAAAACATGCAGTGTCTCATTAGTTTATGTTTTATTTTATCTGTAGTCTTCTGACAAATTAAAGAAGAATATTCACGGAAATCCAAAATCAGGGCTAGGAATGCTGATCTAATAGCCAGCTGATTAACACAGAGCTTTGATTAATGTTGGCTTTTCTGCCAATAGTGCATCTTGTTTAATAAGAATTTCTCCTCTTACTCATTTCAGAAAAGGGAAGGAAGGAAGGAAGGAAGGAAGGAAGGAAGGAAGGAAGGAAGGAAGGAAGGAAGGAAGGAAGGAAGGAAGGAAGGAAGGAAGGAAGGAAGGAAGGAAGGAAGGAAGGAAGGAAGGAAGGAAGGAAGGAAGGAAGGAAGGAAGGAAGGAAGGAAGGAAGGAAGGAAGGAAGGAAGGAAGGAAGGAAGGAAGGAAGGAAGGAAGGAAGGAAGGAAGGAAGGAAGGAAGGAAGGAACTAAAGGAGCTCTATTGGATGAGTATAAACTTTTATGAAGTAGATGATTCAGCAATCCTTTGTAACCGTCTCTCTATAGCCTGCACTCCTCCTCATCTCCACCTCCTGACTCCCCATCTCCATATTTAAAAGGAGATAATAAAAGGACATTTTAAACTATGTATTTCCTGAAGATTATTCTTTTATTAAAACCACTTGCAGAATTTCAAATAGTACAGTGCGTGATGCTCTTATAATGTGAATCAAAGAGATTAAAGTATTGCCATACATGTCCTTTTAGAATAAATCACACACTTGGACTATTCTTTAGGATTCAGGGTAAAAGGGTCATTTTCTATAGTTTATACTAGTAACCAGAAAACCTCTGGGGACCTGATTATATGATCAGTCTACACTGCTCACCCACAGTCTTACATTGTAGTTCTAGTAGTGGGAAGGCCAGAGTATCATGCTATCACACGATTTACTTTGAAGAAATGAGTTGACTAGCAACTAATATTTACACTCCTTAACAACACACTGTAAAGAACTTTACATGAAAAGACCCTGGGGTGTAGCTATATTTGACATAAATTTTCATTTTCTAATAAAGTCAATGGATTCATTGCAGTTTACACTGGCTCAGAGCATGAGCAGTAACAAAGATGGAGATGGAAACAGATAATAAGTGAAGACTGTTTATGTTTGGGGTAGATATAATGTAAGGAGAAAGTATAGTTAAAAAAAATAAGATGCATATAATGACAGAAACTTCACCATTTTTCATACACAATTTCCTTTTGTCCCAAACATATTACAAGGAAACAGAAAAGAATCTATAATCAAAATAGAACATGCCATTGTAAACAGATTATTTTAAATATTAGTAGTGCCATCAAAAGAAATTTTGGTTTCTATATAACAACAATCGCTATATAAAGCACCTGTTGCTCTGCATTGAGGTATGTCTAGTTCCAACACAATCATTAAGGATTTTCTCACGTATTTTTTTAAAAAGCTTCTTCATTAATGTTAAGGTTGTATTATTACACATAGTTGCTTAGCTTTTCAGCACAATAAATGTATGCATATTATTCATTTTATGTTTGAATTAGAGATTCTTTTCCACGAATAATTTAAATGGCAGAAACTAATAGTAGCAAATAAATCAGTCACACTGTAGTTAAACTAATATTTTATATTTCATTCTTTTCTTTAGCCCACACCCAATATCTTGAATACATTATACTCCCACTTTTACTGATTTTTATAAATATATTTATTTTTCTACAAGGGTCTCATACTCCCTTTCAAATATCTACATTATCGCATAATCTTTATAGATATAAATATATTTCTCATGTGCTGCTCTCTGCAGTTTGTGGATCTATTTTCCAATCAATTCAAGGACAACTCTCATTAATGCAATGAGAGCTTTCATGAATAAATCCCTTATTTTTCAGTAATAGAATAGATTCTTCATTATTGAATTGTGTGCACTCAAGTGGGATTTATCTGCATCCAAGGAAAGAAATTCTTGATTTCTTGAATCACAATGAATACCCCAGTACATTTCTTACCATTTTGGTTCTTCAGAACTGTACCTAATTTCCTGAATATCTTTGATAAACATTGGCTTTTTTTGTGCCCTCCTGGTTAATGAAAATCAGGAATCATTTCTCAAGCCTAATAACTAGGGATGTTTGTGCGTTTTTCAAACTACCTGAAAAGTGAATGATAATCATTGATATAATCTACACTGAGAGTCCAGGAAAAAATAGAATATACAGGTAATCATTAGCAAAATGACAAGAAAAAGTCTTTGAGTAGTCTTGACATGGTGTCTGTCTAATCAGTAGTAGATACGGTGCAAATGCAGGTGAATTATATTTAAACTTCTTTTTCTTACTTTAAAATCATCTGAAAGTTGTGCACAATTTACAAAAGCATTGCTATAGAAAGTAAAAATATAAAATTAATATGGTGGGTGCAATACCCTGTGTTTCATCCACTAAATTAAATATTATGACCTTACCTGAAATATCAGATATCTAAAAAATACTCCTACTCTGTTTATTTAGAAGATAATACTTACTTTTATTGATGATATTGTGATTTTTTAGAATTTTTTGCCTTGATTACAGCATCCAAAATGCAGAGCATTTCAAATGCACTTAGTATTGCTTACCATTAAGGTGACTGAAAAGGTAAAAAAGGGTTTTGTCCCATTAATATAGAATAAAACCTCTTATGAATAAGATTCAGAAGTCTGAGATCCATTCTGGACTCAACTACAAATTCCTGTGTACCTGACCCCACCTTACTTTTTTATCAAATTAGATAGCTGTCCCTACAGGTTCAAGAGATACCTGGATGCTTTTACTACTGAAAGTCTATATGAATTGGACAAGAGACAGGAAATACTCATGCAAAAGAAATCCGGTAACAGTTAAATATAAAGAGAACAATTCTGACTCAGGAAAGCACAGATCTGGAAACTGAGAAAGGGGAATATCAGGTCTGACACACAAAAAGACAGGTACTAATCCTTTAGCTCGGGAACCAAGAGCAGGAGTGGAGAGACAAAGAGATGATTAGAAAACTTGTTCTAACCTGTCACAATGAGGAAAAGCTCAACTTCATTGCTTCTTTCAGTACAGGTGGACAAACATTCAAATATAGAAATTTCTTACCCTTGGTCAGAAAATGTCAATGTGTGCCAGCCCACAATGCTTTTTCTGTGAAGCAGATTTTAGCTAAAAACAACATCATTTTTCTTGAGTACTCACGCTATTTTCCAGACCTGGCTCTCTCTCCCCAAATCATAGAATCATAGAATCATCTGGTTGGAAAAGATCTCTGAGATCAAGTCCAACCATACCTGTCCTCTTACTAAACTATGTTCCTAAGAGACTCATCTACCCACCTTTGAAGCATCACCATGGATGGTGACTCCACCACCTCCCTGGGCAACTGTTCCAGTGCCTGACCACCCTTTCAGTGAAGAAAGTTTTCTTGATGTCTATTCTGAACCTCCCCTTGCACAACTTGTGGCCGTGTCCTCTCATCCTACCATCTGTCACATGTGAGAAGAGACCAGCACTCACCTCACCACAAGCTCCTTTCAGGCAGCTGTAGAGAGTGATGAGGTTTCTCCTCAGCCTCCTCTTCCCCAGGCCAAAAAACCCTGTTCCCTCAACCGCTCCTCATTGGACTTGTTCTCAAGCCCCTTCACCAGCCTCGTTGCCCTTCAATGTTCTTCTTGTAGTAAGGGGCCCAGAACTGAACACAGTACTCGAGGTGTGGCCTCACCAGTGATGAGTACAGGGGCACAATCACTTCCCCGGTCCTGATGGCCACACTGTTTTTGATAGAGGCCAAAATGCCGCTGGCCCTCTTGGCCACAATGCCCCTGGCCCTCTTGGCCACCTGGGCACACTGCTGGCTCATATTCAGCCAGTTGTCCACCAACACTCCCAGGTCCTTCTCCAGGCAGCTCTCCAGCCACTCTTCCCCAAGCCTGTAATGCTGCATGGGGTTGTTGTGTCCCAGGTGCAGGACTTGGCATTTGGTCTTGTTAAATCTCATCCTGTTGGTCTCAGCCCATTAATCCAGCCTGTCCAGATGTCCCTTCCTTCAAGCAGATCAACACTTTCACCCAGCTTGGTGTCATCCGCAAACTTGCTAAGGGTGCACACAATCCCTTCATCCAGATCATTGATAAATGTATTGAACAGGACTGGACCCAGCACTGAGATGGGTCACTGGGTCACTGGGTCACTGTGTCACTGTGTCACTGGGTCACTGGGTCACTGGGTCACTGGGCATTGAGTCGATATCAAGTTGGTGCTCAAATGAACACATTTTTTTTGTCCATTTAAGCTGTAAAATCAAAAATGACATAGATCCTCAACAGCCTTTTAGAAAACGATTTGCGGATTTATTTTGAACATTGGCAGTATCATATGCAGCTGTGTGCCAACTCGGAAGGGAACTATTTTGAAGGTGCTTGTAGTCAACTCTCTTAGTTTTTTAAGCAAAAAGAATTTCAGGCACAGTCCTTAGAGTTTTTTTGTGTTGAACATCAAATTTCTGGGAAGCATCAAATTCCTGGGAAGTATTGCTGTTTTCTTGTCCTTCCCTATGCTTCAGAATTCTGCCAGAGACAGGACACTGGAATCTTCTTGGTCTTTTTTCAGTCTCAATCTTTGGCTCTTCCAAGACTGCTCTTCACAGAGTGATAATACCACATGAACTATTGAGTCACCTTCACTGCAGTGAAGGCTGTGAAATATTATTCCTATACAAAGAATTCAAAGAAACACCTGCCAGGCATTAAGTGCAGTAGATCCTGCCTTAGAACAAGACAGCATGTCGAGTGGCTGGGTGAAATGTCTTCCAGCACACTTTTCTAGGATTTTCACTGATATTTGAGAGTTTGTCTTCCTGAGAAAATATTCCCATCTGGATTAACCTCTTATTTCATTGTATCTAAAATGACTAGATTTTCTGTGTGTAGCCATGCCTGACTCCATTAATAGTCAAGGAAAAATGGGCTGCATCACCTTCTGATGAACTAACATGTTAAATGCCTTCCAAAAAGACCTCTATTCTTCTACAGCATTCAAACCCCCCCCATAACATCAATATCTCCTTTGAATGCACAATATTTTGAGGGAAGAATTCAGTTTTTTATGTGTTGCAACATTCTCATTGCATGTAAGAATGTATAATGTGTCTGTAGAGACTTAAAACATTTCTCCAATTCCATTTCATTCTAGACTTTTGAAAGCAGGAGAGCTTCAGATTTCAGCTGTAGCCCAGAGTCCAATGGCCTGTGTTCTGAGAGATATATGATAAAAAAAAAGGCATCCCTGTACAAATGAGGCAAATTGTAAGCCAATGCATTTTGTACTGTCGGTGTTCCAAATGATCACTTTTTAATTATTAAGTCATTATTATATTTTTAATAACATTTCAAGTTTATGTGACAAGGCATATAACCAAGAAAATACTAAAATATCTCTTCAACAGAAAATATGAAATAATCCAATAGGATTAATAGTGGCTGTTGAACATACAGAAACATATCACTGAAGCATTGTAATCATCAATGACCTACAATCATAGTCCACCTTAACACTGGATTGCACTTGTGGCTTAGAGGGACCTCCGTCCCAAATGAGATACAGCAGAACTCCTCTGCTATCAGTAGAGCAGTACTAGAACTTCTCCCTGGATTAGAGAAAAAAACGTTATTTGTGTTCTTGTAATGAGCACTAATGAAAAGCTACTGGGAAAATGTGCTACCTTTGATCCACAGAAAATATCTTTGTGCTTTTAGTTGCAACACTACACTGCTTGTTAAGTTCCTAACCTCTACAATTTTATCAGATGAAGTTTTCCAAGATAATTCTCTTTCTTATATACAAATAGATAAGACTGAGTAATATAAAAAGTTCATACATTGCTGCAGTGACACTGGAGGATGGTGAGGGCCTGATTCTTCAGCCAACAATAGAATATGCTGTAAACTGCTGTGCTGAGCTTTATTACTTTCAGTGAGGTTACATACGTGCAGTTGTTTGCACCTTTTCCATTGCAGGCCATCATTCTATAACAAGGTTTGCATTCTAAAATACATAGTCTTTACCTAGAGCTTTCTGAGGTTGATAATTGCCCCAGTGGCTTACAGTGCTCAATATTTTGTAGTCTCCTGTGACATTCCTTTTTCTTGAGTATAGTAGATTTTTAATCTAGGCCAATTCTAGCAGTCTATTTGGCAGTTACCTTTTAAAATTGATTGCCTGGATCTATTTATGAATCACTCATCTGCTTTTTTTACCTTGCCCTAGAAATGATTATAGAAGCAGATGTGAAAAGAGGTTAACAGCATAGGACCCACAGACTTAATACTACAGACAGAAACTCTAACACCCATTTGAAATCTCCACTGTGTGTTATCCTCTGATCAAATGAGTTACTGCTTTCTTTTTTTTTCTTTTTCCCTGAATGATACACAAGGAATGTTTATTGGAGTAATTTCCAACAAAACGAATTGACTATTCGCATTATTTTTACTTTTAACTGTTGGATATACTGATTCATTATCATTGCTTCCATATTAAAATAATCGTTGTCCTTAAGTTCATAACATTATTTTCCAGTGTTTTCTATTCCTAACATACTGTTATGGGAGGTGCAGACATAGAGAAGATATAAACAAATGGAGTAAGTGTACTGGAATCTGCAGAGAGAAAAAAAAAACAAACAGAGAAATTCTGTTACTATGTGTCTGAATGTGTTAACTGCATTTTAAAGAAATGTTATATTTTATTGATGCAAATACCATAACATTGCATAATAACATTGAAGGAAAAATACCTATAAAACAAGTATTCAGACGAAGTGATCTCTGTTATAAAAGAGGTTGTTTGTTGGTTTGAGTTTGTTTTGTTGGTTTTGGTGGTGTTTTTTTAAATTTAGGATTCTGTAGGGATTTATTTATCTTTGGCACAAATGTGCCTTGGAAACAGCGTATTAGCAGAGTAAGAAACTTTTGTGGCAAGATATTGTAGCTTTAGGGATTTTTTTCCTTGGTTTCGAAGAGCAAAGTCAAGGACAACTGTGTGCATTCTGCAAAGTTCAGCAGTAATATTATTATTCACAGAAGTTGTCTCAGCTGTGAAGTCAGTACATTTGTTCTGGATGTCTCTTTATTATTAATGGGCCTTTCACCTGACTTCCTACATTTGTTTGAGCCAATATTGCTCTTACCTGCTGGCCAGTTCACTTAGATTGTTTTCATCCCCTGGTTACCTTAAAGGTGAAGCTTTCTTCCAAATGTCTTCTGAAAGGTTAGTCTTAACCACTGTATTGATATTGAATTGAAACAGAAAATGTTCAGGAAATACCTATTACAAATGAACCAGTGAAAATCTCCTCCTTCTTTCAAGGCATCATTCATTCTATCCGAAATGCTACCCTTCGCATGACATCACAGGCTAAAATTCACTACAGAACCTGTGTAAATATAGTACTAATACCTCAGAAAGCTTAAATCCACTCAATTCTGACACGACACTGTATCTACCTTAAGCAGAAGCAGATGTTTGTGTAGGAATTAAGTTGTGTCTTAACTTTCTGATGGCTCTTCACAAACAGGCAAATTTCACCTAGAGAAAATAAGCATAAAATTGGATCAATTTATTACATTTTTTACTGGAAAAGATAATAAATACAAGCATAGTCAGGAAAATATGACTTCCACCTTAGAAAAATTATATTTATGAATATTGTATTTTTTTCTTTCAAATATGAGCGAAAATAGGGATTTCTTATCTTTGAAAATGCCCTCAATTTCTGGTATATTTGGATAAGGACGTCTGATTTTCCATGGGCCAATTACAAGGGTCTCATAATCTGAGACTCTGAATCAAATTTATTTGCAATTTTCTTTTCATACGAACCTTAAAACACATAAAAATATGGCTGATGGAGAACTGCTTATACTATCTGTTTATATAAAGTATAAGTAACTGCGCTAAAGAATTAATTAACTTGAGCGATGGAGGTCACTGGAATGTGAAGTGCAGAGCCCTAACCACAAAATCAAGAGCTGAGCAAAATGACGTATTGGCTTAGTTCTGTAGATTATGTTACAAAGAACTCTGTATCAAACTGCTACAATTTCCTCTGCTTGTCTTTCCTTATTTATAGAGTACCTTTAGGAAGTCGTTCCATTCTTTCAAGAGAATTTGTAGGGAGACTCAGGACTCAAAAAACCATATATCACAATCGGAGTAAAATAATATGTAATGAAGAGACTTTTTAAACTCAATACAAAATAACATTCAGAGGATTTTGGTGTATGAAGAGGTGTGTATATGTGTTAGAGTAATATGAAATACAGAGTACCAAGGTGATAATATGTCACATTAGGGCAATTCATTTTATACATCTTAAAATAGAAATGTCTAAGGAATGAGAGATGGAGGTCAGAAAAAATTCATGAATTCTTCCACCTGATTTTCATAAATCAATGCCTTAGGCCCCACTGAGGCAGCTAAAAATACATTTCTCTTTCAGATGAAGGAGATTAGGCGGTAGGAGGGAGGGCATGTTGCCTTGCAAACATTGAGGATGTCAGCATTGTCATGAAAATTGTGGACATACTGGGTAGGTGTTGCTGCATGAGGCATGCACTTTCCCTTTTAGTGACATAGATAATAATAGTCTTTTATAATCCACTATATACAATTCGAAATTTCACCTTTTCAACCTATTATATTTGTGGTGCAGCCTCTAAATAGCTAACAGGAGAGAAGAGGTGAGGATGAATGCACTGAATGATTTCTCTTCACTGCTATGCAAAATCTGTGGATTTCAGGAAAAAAACTGGTGATGAACTGGTACACAGCAAATGCAACATTTTCTGATTCTTGGAACTATAGACTTTCCTGGATATTATGTTTAGAGAACACGGAATAACTAAGGTGAGTACATTTCACTTTGGATGCCAAAGTAAAAATCGGAATGACTTGGCTGATACTTTGGAACGATCTGCTTTACAATTTGTGACACAGGTCTGGAAACTGCAGACACTGCAGAGATAAAAAATATGAGCTGAAGTCAGGTAAATCCAGTTCAACCCCCTGCTTCCTAAATGCATGGCTATTCATCACCTGCTTAAGATAACAAAAAAGTGAATGTGGACTGTGCTTGAGAGGTGAGAGCCTTTACATATTTATTGCAGAGAAGCAAAGCCTGAAACCTAATGACTGGGCCCTCACAGCACAAAAATTAATAAGACAAATAATGCAATGGGTGTCTGTTAATTGGAACAACTCAGTGGGTAGCCAGTTAAATGGTTGCCTTGGTGAGCAGAAAAAAGTTCAAAAACAACTTTGAAAATAGCAAAATTGACATAAAACTGCAGACTTTAAATTTTTTTAAGATATTTTTTATTCTCCTTCTTTGTGTAATCTACCTCCTAAGACATATTCTGTAGAAGACAGAGGGTCAGTATGTGTTGAATACTGAAAACACTGTACCTCTGATACAGAATGTACTCCAAGTGAGGGAACAGAAAAGGTAAAGATGGTTGTACTCATTAGGCAGTACAACAATCTTAATTTTTCTTCAGGAGGTGGAAACTTTGGAACCTCTAAAATCAAAGGTTCCTTTTTCTCACTTGTTTGTTGAATACAACTTTTTAGTTGCTATGTGTCCACTCCTGCATCAAAACATCAGTTTCTGTTACCAGATAGAAATGTTTTCTCTGCATAGATAATGTAAGTACTTATGCACACTCACCAAACAAGCCTCACCCATGTTCTAATAAATAGCACTACCAAGATTTACCATGACATATTCCTGCTATAGTTGAACACTGAATATCATATTTATACGTTCCACACAGCAGCTCAAGGAGTGCAAAGTCAATTAAGCCCTGAATATTTTCCCAAGCCTTAAATAGACCTACATATTTGCCCACTGAGATGACCGCTAGATAAACAGCTTCTTTCAAACATGCTCCACATTCTGTAACTAAATACATCTTGTAAATCTGGTGCTCTCATCTGTTTCTCTTCTAGTTCTGTTGTGGTGGGAAGTATCTTCTCAGTCTGGTGCTATGTATCCTAAACAAGGGCTTTCATCATTCATTTCTTGGTTTTTTTACTGGTGTTTTCCATGATTTCCCTCCTGTTTTTTCTCACTCACTTTTGATGTATGTCCTGTCTGCACAGAGGTCTTCAATACAGTCGTGCACTTCACCCTGCACATTTTTGAGCAGAGCTTCCACAGCTCGCCCTGCAGTCATGCATAGCTATGCAAGAGCAGCAAACTCTCTGATGGATTATTCTATTGGTACTGGGCTTATATGGCAAGGTCTTGGCAGTGGAGGATGGGTGGGAGAGGATGTGGCAAGAGTGAATTCCATGGGAACGCATCAGGAGCTGCCCCCATGTCAGACAGAGCCTATTCCAGGTGTCTCCATAAGGACCCACCACTGGTGAAACCTGAGCCATCAGTGACATTGGTAGTTCCTCTGTGTTAACATATTTAAGAAAGGGTAAAAAAAGCTGTGTGACAAGAGTTTAAGAGACAGTGGTGAGGATATGTGACAGAAAGGCCTCTGTAGATACCAAGGTCAATGAAGAAGGAGAGGGAAGAGGTGCTACAGGCACCAGAACAGAGATTTCCCTGCAGCCCATGGTGAAGATCATGATGATGCAGGTTTTCCTCTGCAGCCCAAAGAGATCCACAGTGGAGCATATATCAACCTGCATCCCATTTAGGACCCCACAGCAGAGCAAGTGTAGAGACCCTGGGCTGGAGCAGCTACCTGGCAGGCACTGTAGTCCATGGAGGGGTGTCTACACTGGAGCAGGTGTTCTGGCAAGGTCTGTGTCCTCATGGGAAACACACACTGGAAAGTATTTTCCTGAAGGACTACGCCCTGTGGAAAGGACTATACTGAAGCAGTTCCTGAAGATTTGCAGCCTGTGGAAAAGACTCATGTTGGAGAACCTAGAAGCACCCAGATGCATTTGAGATGACTCGATATTCAAGACATGCATGGGGCTGGTCGGTATGACACAGGACAACTGAAAAATCCTTATTTCTTCGGGGTGTTAAACTAAGATCGGGTGAGATAACTCTGAGCATTTGAGGTGGCATTAGAATTCCTATTTTTGGGTAGCTAAATTGATCCTCAGATTTCCATTGACTGTGCAAGGGCTAGTACAGTAATTTATTGGGGAATAAATGTATAATTAGTCATTGTAGAAATATGGCTATTTACTGGGAGTTAGATGTAGAATTTAGTCTTTGCATTCCAATTCTAGGACAATTCTCATCTTTTGCAGTGATCTTTATTCCTAGGTAATTTCCTGGCAAATTACCTATATATCCTTATGTCATTTTTGAGATAAAATGGAAATAGCATATCCCCCTTAGGCAAATATTTTTCTACATACCAATGTCAGAAATGTAAAAATAAGCATTTCTCTTTTTTTCAATCAAGCATTTATTTTGCCACCAACAAAATAGTGAATGATATACATCCTTCCTAGCTTCATGGTAATATGCAGAAGTTTCACCCATCCCAGCATGTCAAAAGGAAATTCATAGTATGGAAAAATCTTAATTTTTGTTCTGTGTCACAGAACCACTGTCATGCCACGTGAACCTCAAGTTATTTCACCTGGAAGCATGAATTGTTTTAAAATAATAAAAAAAACCCAGAAAATGATGGCTTTTGTTTCATTGCTTCATTCTAGTGTGCGTAATTTATCTGCCTACCTCTGAATTACCATGTCCTTGAAACAGACCCAGCAGTGTGAACAGTTTTTGAGGATTACCTGTGTCAGTGATGAAGGTAGATGCAACCTGCAAAATGATGCAAAGAACTGACTTTCTTTCATGGATTTAGAGCATCATATGCAGCTATATAGTGTAGCTTCCATACTGTGTGAGACGCCTTACAGTCATAACCCCACAGATCGTTTGCAGCAACGATCCACTAGCGCTCATCTTAACTCATTTCCTGATCACATACTGAAATGGTAACAACACAATTCTCATGCTCTCATGTAACAGAACCAGAGATGGTGTGCAAATCTGGGAACGCACACTTCAGCATGCACAAAGCTATTGAATGCAATGAGGATTAAGGATGTCCATTTAGTGTCAGCAAACTGCCTCTTGTCCCTTCTACTCTTGGTAAGCCTGCATTACTTAAAGATAAATACCTTTTTTTTGTCTACAATACTACACGGCAGTAAATATACACTTACTAACAGATGAATATGCAGTGATTTAAGCTTTTTATAAGAAAAATAACATATAAACCTAGTATAGAACCTATTTAGATTTAGGATGCCTACAAACAATAACTTTAAGATGGAACAGGTGTGAGACAGTTGTCTTAATTCATCCCATTCTTTTTGGCCTGATTAAAGATTTAATCCGTCAATTTGTTTTATAGTTGTGTCTTAATAATGCAGTATCTAAAAATTCATGCATTCTGATTGGCTGAGGTCATTATTTATTAGTAAAAATGCTGGGAATCATTTAATATGCACTAAGATTTTTGTCATCAGAAGCTCACTTAATGAATTTAATCTTTCATTCTCAAATAAATGCCTCTTTTCTGATTTGCTACTACTGCCAGAAGCCCTCATCTCTATGTCATTAACAAGAATGGGAACCTGTTTATTTTCTGATCCTGCTTCTAATCCCAAATCCAAAGATTTTATTTGCCTCAGGGAGATATAAACACATCTTAACAGATGTGAAATCCCATGGGAAATGCAGATCAAAGGATGATCAAAGGATGATAAATTGTGGAAAATTTGACTTAATTGGTCATTAGTGGACAGTGAAGAAGGCTAAACATAGTAGAATTTAAGAGCAGTTTATATGTGCATTATACCTAGTGAGAATTTTTGCTTAGCTATCTTACTCTTTCCTCCCCATCCATTGCTCATCACATTCCCTTTATCAAAGGCTGTTTATTCCTTACCTCCTTCTGCTCAGATATTTCATTCCTCTTTAATGTCTTTCAATCAAAATACCTGAAATGAACAAAAACTCCTGCTTAAGGTTTTATCCTCGTTTGTTTCATTTTTATGGAGACATGCTAGAAAACTACGTTGTGGACAATACCACAGCTCTAAAGGAAAGTAATGATAAGCAGAAACAGGTGCAAACCACTTTCCAGTTTTTGCACCTGAAGATGAAAGGGGACAGAAGTACAAGTCCTGAAGAACCTGGAACTGTGATATTGGGAAATATATATAAACACAGAGCAAGCAACTTTACTTAAAGCATATTTGTTCGGAGAGCAGGAGCTAATCAGAACAGAATATAGACATAGAGAGACCTGCTGTGTCTACTACTATATTCAATAGTGCTCACCACGAATGTCGGATGTCTTGTCTTAGCTTCGTAAAGTTCAGAGCAAACTCTAATAAAGAGCTCTGCAGACCATTTATGTTACTTCTTTTTTTTCATGAGACTTGAAGAAATTCCATAGAATTAGATAAAAAAGTGTGTTAGGTTAGTACAAAAAAGGCAAACAGTCTGACCTTGGTAGCTATACTGTGATTAGTTTGACATTAGTATTAGGTAAAAATATAAGAAGCAATCAGAAGAAAATTAATAAAAATAATTTATTCATGACAATCAGAATTATTTCCATTAAAAAAAGTAGTGTACAACAAAACTATAAAAAGTCTGAAAAAGGCGATGTGTATAGCATT
Organism: Tapera naevia; assembly: GCA_033556795.1. NCBI lineage: Eukaryota > Metazoa > Chordata > Aves > Cuculiformes > Neomorphidae > Tapera > Tapera naevia. The sequence goes on along the minus strand of JAUMJJ010000079.1, from coordinate 28,791,786 downwards.
GTCTATGGCTTTCTGTAATAGAGTTTAATCTAAAACTGATAATGAATTTGGTAGCAACAGAGTGTTCAAAGCCAGAGCTATTTCAGGTGATCATAGTGTTGCAGTAAAATATAGGACTACTGAATATTATTTTCCTGGAATTTCCTGCAGGAGAAAATACTTACTTTGGTGTAAATGATAGTAGCTTCCAACCCATTACTGTTTTTCAGCATAAGAAGTTACACCTACCTTCTGTTTAAAGTCAAGTTTAAAGTCAGGAGCTCAAGGAAGTTCATACACAGGAACAAATAGAGTTATCAGGCTCCTAATGATCTATTCTCCCTTTGATACTCCTGGGAATTTGTATAAGGCTCTCATTAATGCAGATGGAAATGTGGAAATATATGCCGAAATCAACAACTCCCCCTATTGTTATAACAGGTGAATAGTCCCCTTAGGCAAAAAGTAACATGGAGTTTAATTTTACCTTGACTATGTCCTTCTCCTTATGAAACAAATCATGTTAAAAAGTGTGGTCTTTGGGGTTTGTTTGTTTTTTTAAGTGGATGTCACAGGAAAAAGTCAGTGCAGGGGATTTATCAAAGCTAACATTTTTATGACCCAGATCTGACCTGGTCTAGCCGAATCATCAATCATAGTGACAATGGGCCATATTTACACCCGGTGAAATGCACTATAATTGACAGAATTACGTTTAGAAGAGCTTTTGCCTATAGCTGTTTATTACGAAGTTGAGGGCAATGATTAGTCAAAGGTTTGCCCTTCTCTGCAGCTTGGATTAATGCATATATTATGCAAAGGTGTGTGTATGTTTCAGTTTGCTACAGATGTTGTAGTTAAGAATTCATGGATGTTTGCACTTTGCTGCTCCAAGTTTCATTATAATAGAATGTGAAAATAACAGGGCCACAATCTAGTTATACAGTTGAAAGGCTGACAAGATAATTTGATTGTATTCTGCTTATTTACCACAATATTCTAGCATACTTCGTGGCTTGCAATAAATTTTAGGCATGGGACAGCTAAAATAGGTAGCAATAATGATGTCCTTCAGCAAAGAAATATTGTTCCTAGTTCTTTTATGACTCTATTTTCACAAAACAATGCATAAAGTATTAACATATTTACATTGCTCTAGTAAAAGAACAAAAATACTTGTCAGTGTTTGTCTACTCACTTTTTGTAACCTTCTAAATCTAGATGCCATTTAGTCAATTGAAGTGATCAAAACCAAACACGTTTGATTCTGTGAATGGAAATCTTTCAATCAAACACTTTGTTAGCATTAACAGACCATATCTGTTGAAGCTAGATGGAGCTACCCAATGTTAAATAAGCAGTGTGCTTCAGCTTTTTTGTGTCCTAAACAAGTAATCGCCTTTCCATGATAGCAACAATCAACTGCTTACTGAGTGAAACTGTTCCTAACCTGAATTAAGGAAAGTCCTAACATTGAGTCCACTGGGGCTATGATTTCACTTTTATTACATTAATTAAATGTAATGTGCCTCAACAGAGGCAGTAACAGAGCTCAAAATATTGATCAGTTAGTGAAAGAGCAAAGATCAATGCTTAATGCAGGTGTCATCTGAGACACAGAAGGTAGGGATAGAATAAGCTCTGGTTTATAACTAGTCTCACCAGAAGGTAGTTATATATCTTGTGTGCCACTATAATTCTACCACAAATTGGATTCACAATTAATCAAAAACACACTGCTTAGGCACAAAAAATTAATTTCTTGGATCTCTTTGGAAGGGAAGATACAAAGTAAAAGTGGACTCACCGTTCTCACAATTTTTTTTTTTTTCAATTTTACTGGAAAACATTCTGAGAGGTACAGTTAATGTGAAGTGCAGTAGCACAATGGTTTTGCACTGAAATTCCATGTGGGGTTGTGTTATCAATCAATGCGTCCTAGGGATTTACACAGAAAACTGCTAATGGAATCCAGTTACCTTAAAACTATGCTATCAGTAAGTGTCACTTTCACTATTGGGAGACATTAGCTATCACAGCAGTGGCTGGGAGAAATACAGAATACAGTACATGCAGTTCATAAACTGTTGTGAGTTACATGGCAGCTCTTTCTCACTTTCTTTTGTCTACACAATCTTAAGACTTTTAATTGTACTCTACACTGCTACACTTACTCAAAAGACAGATTAAATAATAGAAGAAATCAAGATAAATTTCCTACTCAGTAAAATAAAAAGTGTGTCGGAGGTTTTGAAAACTGCTGACTACATCTACAACTTAGGCTCTCTTTCGGTGTTTCTCATTCAGTGGGTTACAACCCCAAGAATATCATGAAATATCTCCAGAAAACTACAAGGGACTGAAAATTTTATGACAACTTAAAATCAAAGGATATCTCACTCTCCTGTTTTTCACAAATCCTTATAATTTATAGCTCAGTAATTTTTGTAAATCTCTTAAAACACATATTGTGACAATTACTTTTCCCACTGTTAGATTTGTAGCATGTAAAGAGAATGTGAAATTTTTTTCTACTATCTATTAAATAGTCACTGTACAAATACCTAAAAGTTGTATTTTCATTTAAATGAACTGATGCTTGTGATACATACTACTGCCTAGCTTATGATAACTGGTGCACATTAAAATTCTTGTTATGACAATGTGAATTTTGACACAACAGCTGATAGAACTTATTGCAACTAGCACTGTCCAGATAGTTAATGGAAAAAGTACAGCAGGAATTTAGCACATTAATTAGTATGTGCTAACAATGGGAGTTGAATAACCTTTTTATCTAATGAAGGCTGCATCAAAGAGTAATTATTGTGGGATGCAAAAGTTAACAAAATTCGCCAAAGAACTCCTCAAAACCTTACTTTATTTTCTTTCAGAGCTAATTAAACTAAAAGCACCAGGATGTTATGCCTATATTTAGAATTTACACCTGCATTTATCCCATCATTTAACACAGTTGTAGCCTTGTGTGTTAACATTTCTGTTTTCTTTGTTAGAAAGATTGTTCTGACATGAATTTTACTGAGTTGAAGCAGTGCTAACTAAGAAAATGAACTCTGATCTGTTCCTAATTACTGTCCCTTTGAGAAGTTACTCCTCCTTCAGTATCTTCCAGCTGCACCTTCACTGCTTCACTGGTTGCTGCACCCAATAATTTACTCAGCCAAAGGTGATGCTCTTTCTTCAGCAAGTTTAAAAGCAAATCTTTGCTGACCTGTGTCATATTCGGTTTGAATTTTTATTTTCTGAAGGTCTTAGATTTGGTCATGTCTGTGATGGCAAATCAGAAAATCTCTACTTTTAAGAAAAAAGATAAATGCCCGAAAGTACTGCAGTTTCTTCCATCATACATATGAATACATACGTATTCAGGGTATTTCTTTTGCACGTGCACCTCTGTATGTAAGTTACACTTCAACTTTGCTTAAGAATAAGAATGTTTAAAGCCAAAACCATAGAAGGAAGAACCACAGAGCTTATAACTCACCTAAGAATTAATCTTGCTGCAGAAGACACAACAGACAAGCAAAGAAGCTTGCAGTAATATGTAACTGTAATTTGATGGTTACTTGGGTCAAATTAATTTGGAGAAAGAACAATCTACACTTTATTCTGTGTCTCTGTATTTTCCTCTGCTGGTATAACAGCCTGTACCATAATTTGGTTTAGGGAACTGATCTATCTGAAAAATAACCACGGAAGGATAAAATAGAGATCCTTTTTTTTTTTTTTTTGACTTGGTGAATTCCAGTTCTTTGCTAAGATACAAGTTTTGCTAGTCTAGTGGAAGGCATGTTACCACACAGAAAGCACTAGGAAGGATGTCTTCAGTGCAGCTTGGACTCGATATGGGAAGATGGACAGTTGATGTGGAAAGATGCCTTAGAACTGTAGAACTTGGCTGGTAGGTCAGGAGGTGGGTAGGATTCATAGGAACGTTTAACAAAGAGGTCTGGCTTTTCTATGTCCTCTTCCCCAGCTAAAGAGCACAATGAAACAATGACCCAATCTACTGAAAAAAATGAAATGCGAAGGGAGAAAAGAGGGAGGAAGGCTAAACTGCCTCTTTGCCCTAGGCATTAAGCAGACTTTATAAGGCTTCTGATGCAATATATTTTCCCTGTTTGCAGGTAACCAGAGTCTATGTTCTGCTGTTACCCATCTCTTTTTATTTACATGAGTGTACAAACTGAGGCAATAGAGGATCCTGACAAAGTACAGGAAAAAATCTAACAGCAGCTAATAAGAGGAGCATAGCCTGTAGGTCCCTCATGGGGAGAGAGGAATAACCAGAATTTTTACTGTCCTATGGGATGCAATTACGCTGTCCAGAACCAGAGTGACCTGTCTCGCCTCCCCTGTTTATTGGATGCAAACCTGATGTCTGGTTTCATTGCAAGATCCCTGCCTAAGATGGATATCCTAAGGCCATATTCAATAGGCCGTCAACCACTATACCTGCCAAGAGCCAGTATTTTCAAAAGAATTCATGCTAGGAGATTATCATGTCTGTTTCAGTTAGAATCAACACTTCTTTTCTAGTTCACTTAAAATCAAATACACCACAGTCCAAGAGATATATGCCTTTATTCCCACACAATTTGTAGAACCATAGTTCTAATACGTGATTCTGACACCCAGAAGAATTTGGGTTAAATTTTCAGATGCTGCTGTGATGTTGGGTATTTAAGGTTTTTGAATCTGAAAGAAGAAACCTCAGGATTAATACCTGTCTATGTCTTCTGAAGGAATTAAAGTAGGAACAATAAGCTGCCAACAGAAATATCTGAAATAGAATCAGTATTTCAAGTACCAGAGTTACGGCCCTTTCAAGGAGACACTCAGAAAAAAATGTGGCAAAGAAGCTTTGAAATCTTTATGGGACATTCTCCAGTGAGGGTTTAAAGGACTCCAAAAGAACAAAAGAAAAATACACTAATTTCCATGTTGTTTGGAACCTGTTTGCAGTGAAATGTGCAACTGGCAGAAACCGCAGGATAAGACACCTGTGAAGCACACAGAAATTTTAATTTTGACTTTTTATGGATTTCAGATCTGACAATACTGTGTGTATACAAAAACAATGAATTTATCACACTGCTCATCTTTTTCAGGTTAACAAGATCCCATAGACATTATGACCCAGATTCATATCATTCTCCCTGCTCTTGTAAATATTTCTGTACTGAAGAGACATAGGTTTACGCAGAGAATAATTTAAAGCACCTAGGATCAGCATTTCCCTCTTACCACTATTTATTATTGTACTATGCTACAATGAAGTAATAACACCAGGTAAACTAGCTCACACAGCTAAGACGATAATTTAGGCACATCATTTAGCTGCATAAGATCAGATGGCGCAATCTAGGCTGATGGCACTGCAAATGGTCATAATAATACAAAAAATAGTAATGAAAATGAAGTAATATTATTGTATATTATGGAACACTAGCATATTTTATCATTGGTGTTATAAAATACAGGTCATTTTCTATCAAGTCATTAAGAAACTTGGTGAAGTGAGAAAAGATAAAATAATACCATTCAGGATCAATCTACTTTGTTATGGTGTTCTTCCAAATAACCCGTGATGAATACCCTATAGGTTCCCAATAAACTGAAGGAATAAGCACAGATGTTTATGTATGAGTGGACAGCTGGAAAATGGGAGAGCCTCTATTTACTCTGGAGGAGAGAAACAAGCATGAAGAAAATCTTGGCGTTTTGTAGGAAAGAAAGAGGGTAGATACTGTTTTGAATATACATCAAATTATAGCAGAACTGACCCAGAATACTATAAGGGAGGTGATTCTGCCTATCAATCAGCTCTGCTCTGGTAAGATCCCATCCATCTCTGGAATTCTCAGCACAAGAAAGACATGAACCTATTGGAGCAGGTCCAGAGGAGGGCCACAAAAGTGACAGGTGAGGTGCAATACCTCTCCTATAATGACAGGCTTAGAGAGTTGGATTTGCTTAGAGAGTTGAGTTTGTTCAGTCTGCCAAAGAGAAGGCTCCAGGAAGATCTTATAGAATCAGAGAACCCTTAAAGTTTGAAAAGACAAACGGGGTTTATAAGAAAGATGGGGAAAGAATTTTTATTAGAGCTTGTAGGAGTAGGGCAAGTGGTAATGGTTTTAGACTAAAAAAGAATAGATTTAGACTAGATATAAGGAAGATTTTTTTTATGATGAAAGTTATGAAACATTGAAACAGGTTGCCCAGAGAGGTGGTATGTGTCCCATCCCTGGAAATAATTCAAGGTCAGGTTGGACAGGGCTCTGAGAAACACGCTTTTGTTAAAGATGCCCTTGCTCATTGGAGGGATGGGCTAGATGGGCTTTAAAGGTGTCTTCTAACCCAAACAATTCTGTGATACTGTAATATTCACCTCCAAAAGATTATACTATTATACATGGAGAGATGTGTGTGCTGTTGCTGGAATACAATCTCATTGGGATCACAGAGACTTGATGTGATAGATGAAACCATGGGAGCACTGCTACAAACGTCCAATCCAGAGAGATGAGGAAGAGTAATTGTCCTTTATGTGAGAGAGCACAGGGAATGTATGGAGCCATGGATTAGACAGCAAAAAAAGCATTATGGTGATATCTTTTCCAGATTGCCTGATCAGGAAGTAAAAATAAGAGACCTTCTTCAGAAAATGAAGAAGTCTCGTATGAATGGACCCTGGTCCTCTCCAATATCTGCTGGAGGGACACCACAGCAGGGAACATATGATCCAGGAAGTTTCTGAAGTTCACTGATGATAACTTTTCGACACTATTTGAAAATCAGCCAATAAGAGCAGGTATTCTACTGGAATAAACACAAGTGAGGAGGAACTGGATATGAACTGGGATATGAAGGTGAGGAGCGGCTTTGGCTGCGTGAGCGTGATAGGGTGGAATTCAGGATCATGAGAGAAGAAAAAAATGCAAAACCTAGAATCAAAACCAATGACTGTAGAAGATTAGACTGTTCAAGCATCTTCCTGAAAGATATATTGGCACAAAGGCAAGACTAGGGAAAATGTGGTTCTACTGCTGAGTGTGACAGGGAATCTGGCAATATAAGACATAGGAGAAGACCAAGGTACTCAATGAGTTCTTTGGCTCTGTCTTTGCTGTTAAGATTTGCTTTTGGGAATCTGAGGCCCCTAAAGAGTCTGAAAGTAATTAAAATATTTGAACATCTTTCATATGAGGAGAGGCTGAGAGAGCTGGAGAAGATAAGGCTCCGGGGGAATCATCTTAATGTATAAAAATATCTAACGGGAAGGAGTAAAGAAGACTGCTTTTTTTCAGTAAACAGGTTAGGAGGCAAAGGGCAGAAACAGAAATACAGGAAATTCAATGTAGAATAAGGAAATCTTTTTTGATTGTAAAAGTGGGTCAGACACTGGAAAAGGCTGTCCAGAGAGTTTGTGGGCTTCATGTATGGAGATACTCAAAATCAAACCGAATAATGCCCCAAGCTGTAGTTGATCCTGCTTTGAACTGGGGATGTGGACTTGATAATGTCCAGAGACATCTTCCAGCCTCAACTGCTCTGTGATTATATATGACTCTGTGACATACGTTAAGTTTTGCTAAACTGCAAGGAGTGGTAGCAGAAGTTAATTAAGCTGTAGTACAGATACAAACTCATGAAATCACAGAGTTATAACCATTAATATTTCTTCCATTATTTATAAGTGATTGAAGTCTGTATCATACCATTGCCCGTCTCTTTCTATTTATATGTCTGCACTGAATGATATGAGTAGAAGGCTTGAGGCAAGAATTTTAGAGAAAAGAGAAGAGCTAAGTCAATTCAAAGCAATTTCTAAAGGGAATAACATCAAAAACAAGGAGCAGAAATATTTGAAAAAGAGGAAAAGAATTGAAGGGTATTGAAGATATTATGTTTATGTGGCATTCTGGCACTTCTGTATGTCCTAAAAAAGTATTACACCAACAGTAAGTTAGTGGATAAAGCAAAAATTTTGAGAAGAGGCACAAAGGAAAACCAATAGAATATCAAGAGCATTTGAAATGCTAGGAGGCATTTTCCTTGTGGAAAATGTCTGAAAATCCTTAGGAGAGCGGATGAAGACTCATTTAAATAGCTGAGCAGCTCATTTAAGCAGTCAGCCAAAAGCCTCACTACAACTTTACAAAATTAGGCTGTTGCTATGAACTGGTGGAACAGAAGACAAAATCAAAAAAGTATTATGTGTTCTTACAATGTACTTTGTCAGAAATTGGTGAAAATGAACTTAAACTGTGGACTGATGTAGGCTCCACAAAATATCCAGTGTTCACTACTTGCTAGAGGTTAAAGAACAGATTAAAAATAACAAGATCAGTATTAAAAAATGATAAAATGAAGATTCTTTGGGAATGTACTTTTACTCTCAAATACTCAAATACAGCTTCTGTTGATTTAACAGACTTCAGATGTGAACTGCGCAGAGTTTTTCAGGAGGATCTGCTCCATGATCTTACCAGGCACAGAAGTGAGACTGACTTGACAGTGGGTCCCCGGGTCTTCCTTTATTTTTCTTTTTAAAAATGAGGTTATGTTTCCTGTTTTCCAGTCAATGGGAACTTCATCAGACTGCCATAACTTTTCAAACGTGATGTATAGTGGCTTAGCAACTTCATCTACCAATACTCATCAGGTCCCATGGATTTGTGCACCTTCAGCTTACTAAGATGGTCCAACACCTGATTTTCTCCTACAGTGGGTGGTTCTTCATTCTCCCAGTCCTTGCCTTTGCCTTCTGTGACTGGGGCAATGTGGCTGGAGAACTTGTTGGCAAAGACTGAAGCAAAAAAGTCATTAAGTAAATCAGCCTTCTCCATAACCCAGGTAAACAGGTCTCCTGTTTCCTTCCAGAGTGGACCACGTTCTCCCTAGTCTTTCTTTTATCACTGATATATCTACAGACGCTTTTCTTGTTGCCTTTGAAGTCCCTGGTGAGATTTAATTCCGTTAGGGCTTTAACTTTCCTAACCTGATCACTGGTTGCTTGAAGAATTTCCCTGTATTCCTCCCAGGCAACTATTCTTGCTTCCACATTCTGCAGGTTTCCTTTTTTTGGTCTGAGTTGGTTCAGGATCTTCTTGTTCATTCATGCACACTTCTTATCTGCATCCTGTTTACTATCTGTAGTCAAATAATACTGGATTTTAGATACCAAGGTGTAAGAATGTCTTTGCCAGTATAAAAAATCAGGACTCAGAGCCTGGCATTATATTTATAATTAATTAGCAAGTAAAACAGATAATATAATAATAGTATCATATTACAGACACAGTTATGTTATAGAAAGTACATGTATGGATGATATTCTCTTCCTGAAGTATAGTTTTCATTTACTTTTCACATTACATTGAAATTATCCAACACATTTGGAGATAAAAGATGAGTAAGCGATCTATCAGAAAGTGAAGGTTGTGTCCGACTCTTGGAAATCAGTCATACATCCAAGAATTGATAGTACTTAAGAGACAACTACCCTGCTCAAGATTTGGAAGCTTCAGTTTTCTTTCTTCCTAACTGCGCCATGACAGACAATAAAACATGCTCTATCTGGATTATTGATGCAAATAAGGAATTATTTAAGAAAACTAATGTTGCTTGGCCACCATTAGATGTGGACAATATTCAGAAAACTAAGAAATATTTGATTGCTCAAAAAATATATTCATTCACTCTCTGTATTAAAACTTTAAAACTTTAGTGTAAAACGTAACATGAATGCTGCTTTTTCTCTGCTGTTCTTGTGGGAGGAATGAAAAGCCTGTGGTTGAGTTTTCTGAATTAGAAGTAAGACATAATGTAATATATCTTCTGATCCATTTATTTTTTTTTTTTAGAAAAAGATAAAACAAAAAAAAAAAAGGGGGGGGGGCGGGGAGGGCAGGGACCTGCAGGGGTTAGTCCTGTTAGAAGACATCAAGTGATACCTCCATGCCTAACAGATTCGATTCCAGCCAGCTCCAGCCACTGGCTACAGCTGAGCCCAACAACAACATTGGTAGCATTTTTATAATAACATATTTAAGAAGGGATAAGAATGCTGCACAACAGCATTTGAGAGAGAAGAGTGAGAATATGTGAGAGACACCACCCTGCAGACACCAAGGTCAGTGAAGAAGGAGGAGGAGGATGTGCTCCAGGCACCAGAGCAGAGTTACCCTACAGCCTATGATGAAGACTGTGGTGACACAGGTTGTCCCTCTACAGCCTGGAGATGAGGATGTGTGTTTGATACCATTGTTACCCATTGGCACCATGACAGAAAGCTTGTTTGTTGACAAAACAGAAGGCTTGCAGACCAAAAAGGCCCATGAAGAGTAGGATTATAAACGGAAAGCATGTAATTTGTTGCAAAAAATCAACAATTCTGCAATAACGTAAAGGAAAATTTTAATCATCAGTCTTTCCTACTCCAAATAAAAGCATAAACCCAAACCCTTGCCTGTTTCTTACCACATAAGTATATTAAAAGTAGAAAAAATAGGCATCACTGAGTATGGATCAGAAGCTAGGAACAGTAAATAAATGTTGAAGGAATCTAACAAAGTATAAAAAAATATATGAACTTTGAGGATATGGAATTACTTCAGTATCCTACAACAATTAAATATGTGTGATACAAAAGCACACTTCTTGTGTGGGGAGTCTGTCTTGTGGACTGTATATGAACTTTGCTAGGTAATATTGACTTCTGTCTTGTAGCAGTTGACTATTATTAGCATGGGACAGAGTGTCATTTTTGTTTTATATTTGTAATGTTAATAGAAAGGTATCCACTGGAAAACAATATTGAACATCTTGGGAGACATGATTTGCTGAAGCCCAAGGAAGATCAGTTGTCTCTAAATATTCTGCAAATATTTGGTGCTAAAGGAGAAAAAAAAACAACAAACAACAAAAACTCAACAAAAGATGTGTACAACTGTATTATAGAAGAAAGTGTAAGTCTGCAGAAACAGGTGAAGAAAAAAAGTACAACTGGTAGAAACATGACTTAACTTCTCTTGCTTACAATAGAAACACGAACATCTTAGCTAGTTTCCCTAAGTTTACATCAAAGCCAATGAAGACCTAGCAAAGGTCCACATGTAAGCACTTAGTTTAGGACGAAATTAATTCCTCCTCTAATATACTGCCTAGATATATGCTAAACATAAAGAGAATCCCAGATAGCTTGCCTACATTTCTACATTTCCAGAAATTATATTTAATTGAATAGATTTTATTTTAGCTTTATGCAGAGGGGAAGGTTGTCTGAAGAAATGTTCTGGATATTATAGAGAATTTTAACTGAGGACAGGTTTAATGTGCTTAAGAGGCTGGAAAATTGGTATCTGGTTCATAGTTTGTTTGAATAATTGCATAGTTTGGGGATTGCTAAAGAAACCAGTAATTTTTTCAGGAATTCTTACAATGCCTGTAGCATGAACACATCATATGTCCTTGAAGAAAGCTATAACTGCAAAGCATTGCATAGATAAAGCTTTGCAAAATGATCTGGAATCTGAGTAGTTCATACAGGTTGTGACAGGAAAACAAAGAAATTTTCTGTGAAATGTACCAAACATGGCCAGTCAAAGTCTGTGTTGCAGCATATACTGTCACAAGAAATGCAGCAGAACATTGCACTCTTTGGGATCTGGGTACAGCAGCACAGTGAGCTTGCAGGCGAAGAGAGAACTATTAGAAAGAAAGGTATCTCAGAGGCATATAATAATTAAGATTTCAGTTGGAAACATAATGATGATTATTCCTTTTATATCCTCACTATTACTCATGAAAGTTGCAGTTGAGGGAACACATGTAGTTCAGACCAACAAGGTCTGTTCATCATTCAAAGAGTGGGACCTAGATAGTCCTAAGCTGGCCATTTGCTGTATAAGCAGCCAACCATTTGTTTCCTGATGAATTTTTATGTTCCGAAATGAAATAAACCTCCTGGACTGGCATACTTCTCTGTATATAAATACCAGCCAGAATGCAATCTCTGAAAAATCCTAAGCTGATGTGGTTGCCTATTGTCTGTTCAACTGTCAAGGAGCAACAGGATGACTAGAGGCAATCTATTATAGAGACAATATAATTAAAAGAAACCATTTTCCTTTTCAGAGAGGAAATATATTTTAATTCATACACAGGAAAAGTATTACGTTGTGCAAGTACCTGTATGTAAAGTTGAATAACGTGCATTCTTCTATCTCCATATTTCTTACAGATTAGATTTGCCAAACAGTACAGGTTCCTTTAGAAATATTCAGGTATTAAAAAAAGCAACTTGGTAGTATAGTTTTTTCCTCCATTAAGCAATTAGCAAATAAGTTTATGTTTGCCTTGAAGTGATCAATATTCAGAAGTCTGCCAAGATGGCTCTTTAATAGGCAGCTGGTTGGTTGTAGGTCCTTCGAATGGGCTGTGCTCACTGAAAGATGACCAACCAACTTTATTATTCTCACTAATTGAGTTGCTGCCTGCATGCAAGAGCATTTCAGGTAGTAAAACTAGTTATTTAATTTAGCAAACATGAAATGAATATAAATTAACTGAGAAAGTATCACCTTTCATATACTGGCAACAGAAACCTGACTGCAATAAAATATATATTGGAACACATTTTCAGTACTTAGGAAAATAAATTTTCTATACTTGCAGATGGTCGTCTGCTTCAATACTAAAAGTCTTTCAGTATTACAGATCCATTTCATGAAAATATTATATTGCTTATTAACTGAAGTCGCCTACTACTTTTGATTAAAAATAAGGGAAATGACTGAAAACATATTTCACAAATACTATTTTCAAGTTTTTTATTAGACTCACTTTTATAGTATTCACCTCTTTTCCGCATTTATTCCTCATAAATTTTTAAGGGATCCTATTTTACTGACATTAAGTGTACAAGGAAAGAAGATTCCAATGTCACAGTTGTGAATATGTGTGCTGGAAATACCTGTGCTGTCATTCAAAAAGCAAAGAGCAATAAAATAGTGTGGATTATATCATCAGTCACTACTAAGAAATACATCTCAGGCACCAGAGGTTGTCAAATTAAAAAACTCTTGATTCTCATACGCATTTAATAAAAAAGAAAACATAACATTGTACAAAAGTAACTGATGGAAAGAAAGCAGCATCTGTGCATTTATAGATTCTATAATGAGAGAAACAAGTAGCATCTTGTAATTTAAATGTCTGGGTTTGTGGTTTTTTTTATTTTCCTTAATGCTAATTAGTTGCAATAGTCTTAATAATTTCCATTTTATAAAGCCTCAGTTCCTTCATACTTTTGCTGATAGTGAAATCTCATTGTTTGACAACATGATTTCTATATATGTTGCTTAATTTATCAAAGCAGTAGATAAAAGTAAATATGAGGCTGAAGAGCACAGTATTTCAACACTCCCATTGCCAACGCGTAACACAGAATCCCTGACATGCCCTGAAGAAAACCCAGAAGCATCACTTGACCTGAATAAAATTAATTATTAAAAATTCTGCCTTCTACAATTCTTCCTCCATCGACGGAGAAGGTTTTCATGTTGTCTTGTAGATTCACAAAAGGGGCCAGCTAAAAGGATTTTCACCATAATTTCTGACAGGTTTCAGAACAAAAATGATTAACTGGCTTGATCTGCACAACAGATGCTAGACTCATTACAGAGCAGGATACCAAGCAACACATAAAAAATACTTTTATAAGAGATACTATGATAATACCACATTCCTGTACAGTGGTTTTCATCTGGACAGCTTGCTTTCTTTTCCAAGGAGGCTTCTGTCTTGGTGCAACCAGAACCGTTTCGTGGAATGTCCCTGTCTCTCTATTACACACACCTAAACGTGCTCTCTTAGAAAGCATTTCTTCAGTAGATGAAGGCATTTTTTTTATTCAGGTTTCCAATACTAAACCTATGCAGGATGAAGATAAACTAACATGTCAAAGGCATCAGAATGCTCAGATTTTATATGGTCATCTACACACCATGATGGAAAAATGGGGAGTTTCCTGAGCTACAGCTTCAACTTCACTTGCTTCACTGAGTCAACCATATACTATATAGCACTGAGAAGTAATGGGCCAGTAGTTAATTTCTGAAGATTAAAAATTCAATTTTTTATCATTGTGGTTCTCTATGATTCATCTTCTTTTTTCTTTTTAACACTTAAGTATTTAAAATTAGCATTTTAGATTTCTCCTAAACTGGTTTAGACTTTTGATTCTTTGTAGAAAATTTGACACATTCATGAATTACTGGAATGTTAAATTTCAGTACTGCCTGTATGGACTAATCAAAGTAAGTGTGAATGTGCGAGCTAGTCATTTCACATACTGCTTGACAGAGATTGTTTATCGTAACACCAGTCATAGAACTTATGTATTTGATGAGATTTGCTTTTTGAAAATACAATCTAAGCATAAGTATAAAGTGAAGGACAAAGAAAGGACACACTTCTTTAACTGTCAGTCTATACCAAGTGAGGAAGGAATATTTTTGCCCTGAAAACATGATATGTCAGGCATAGTAAGTACCATCTTCGCTGTTCTTTTAGTAAAGTGATTGAAATAAAATAATCACAAGAAAATTTTAAGCATGGATTTGTTTTCTATGTGACAGGGTGAAAACAGAAGGCATTAGTTTGTGTGGGTTTGTTTTTGTTTTGGTTTGGCTTTAATTAAAAATAAATTGAGATATGAAACTTCAAGAACACCAATCTTTTTTTTTAATAAAAGCACCATAGTCAGAATATTTTCTCTTCTGTACTTGAAGACTCTCAGTTTTTATTTTCTCATGAATATTATGCAATGAATAACCTCCTGCATTTATTCAACAGCTATCTTTCTCTATCTTTTGTCCCTTACTCTTCTATCTATATAGCTAAACTTCTACAGATTAAACATTTCAGAAGAGCAGCATTGGAAAACTTCATATTTCTGTTGACTACTTTGTAACTTTTCTGATATTAAAAACATTTTTAAAACCTTCATTACCAATCAAGAGTAAAGAACTGGGACAGGAAAGAGATAACTGATGTTACAACAAATAAAAATCTCAACTAATAACTAAAAAATGTGAAAAGAGTGATTAAAAATAAATCTTTAACGAAAAATAAACCAGTATTAATATATTTTCCTGTTAAAATGATTTGAGTGGTTGGTGGTTGTTTTTTTGGATTCTCAATTTTTAGGGCAAGTTATTTTTTATATAAGGGTTAAAATCTTTAGCTCAACACAATTCTGATCCAGATTTAGAAACTAGTCAAATTAATGAGAATATGTAAGATAAAAATATGAGTAGTCCATCAGTTAGTTTTCTTTCTGTCAGTGAAACAGTAGGGATCCCACTTCATACCCAGTGGGACTGAGCACACCCTTGGCAAGCTCATGGCTAGCTCTGAGTGGTGCAGTTGATTCACTTTATGGAAGAAGTTGGTACACTTGTTGGCATCCAGAAGGACCTTGATGACCTTGAGAAGTTGGCCAATGTGAACCTCATGTAGTTCAATAAGATGAAATGCAAACCTGGACCTCGATCGGGGACACACCCTGTATCGGCACAGATTGGGGGATGAAAGGATTGAGAGCAGCCCAGAGGAGAAGGACATGGGGGTACTGGTAGGAGAAAAATTTAATGTGAGTCTATAATAATCATACTGCATCAGAAGTTGTTTCATGTATACACACATATCTATCCCCATTTACAGCCTTTCACGTCCATTTTTAGACATCTCATTCATATACGCTTTGCCATCTCACGTTCCTATATGCTCCAAACAGGTGCTAGAAAACCAAAAAAAAGGCTGAAATTTCATTATAAAGCCAGTAACTATGACCCTGTGTGGAATTAGTTTTTGGAGACTTTCCCACAGCAAGCTGGAAATTGATGTTCAGCTTCCAGTATTTGTGTTTAAATTGTCCTTCTCTTTCAAATAAAATGTTTCCAGCACTTGATAATTCCACCTGACAACATGCATAAGCAGGGTATCATTTAAGCTCAGCAAGATTCAGAGATAGACTAACAGGGGATTAAAACAGCACTGTCTCTCTTTCACATACAATAAATTGTAGATCACAAGTAGAGTACAGGTTTGATACTTCCTTCTCTATTTTCATTCTTGATTATCTCTGCCTCTTCCTTGTCTTTCACCAACATTCAATTTTTGCTGTAGAAGTTGTTAGACTTGTAGCAGCAAACACTGGACTTTGTTATTAAGGAGTATTAAAAATAGGCTGTGTTAGAAGTTTGCTATTTTGAAAATATGCCTGTGGTGACTATTTGTAAGATGCATGGTAATAGGACTGAAAATGCAGTAAAGACATGCCCTGAGCCATGTGTCAAAAGGACAAGTTTATCTAGGCCTGCCAGGATTTTTTAAAAAAGAAAAAAACAGTTATGAAAATATGCTTTTTAATCATATCTGCTTGATAAAAAAGGCTGTCGAGAAAAATCCTGAGGCGGGCTGAAAGTGAATGTTGGTGACTATCTCCAAAGAAAAATGGTGTGACTTAAATAAAAATAATTGTAGTATTCAAAACTAGTAAGTATGATCCTAAAAGGCAAATGGTTTAAAAAGATTGAATAAACCCTGTCAGTGATGAGGCACAGCCCACAGTGCCCTGGAAAAGCGAGCAGAGCAGATCTCAGATCTGAATGGTAACCAGGGTCAGCCACAGTCGAGGTGTCACCAGACAAATCTGTCCTCATGAGGTAGGTCCAAGGTCAAACCAGTAACCCAAGTCAGCAAGGCAAGGTAAGTATGAGTGAGGTACCTGGACAGGTGCAGCCTTAGAAGCAAGGCTGACTTGATCTAGCCCTGTGGGTAACCTGACTTGTATGGAAAGTTGGGCTAACAGACCTACAGACATGCCAATGAACCATTTTTTCTGCGAAACCAGGAATGTGTGAATTCCTGTTATCTGAAATGGATGACATGGAAATGGCACTCAAAAACTGCAGTGAGCAGAAACCTGTTTTAATTACAGTTACAAAACATTGATATGTCATAAATTTTCTGTCTAATTATTCATAGGTGTAGTGGCTTTTTAATCTGCTGATCAACACAGCATCCAGAAGTTTATTACATTTCAGTTCACAACGTCTCTGTGACATTTCTAGATTACTGTCAATAAAAAGAAGAACAAGAAAAGTCTTTCTACACTGAAGCAGAAATTGAAGTTTCTTCTGGAAAACATGATGGCTACATCTGAACTAATAAACAAAAGCCATACCCTACCATACCAAACAGAGACACCTCAAACAGACTGCAGACAGGAATGGTTCCTGGGTCACTTTGTCCTATGAACAGTGGTCAGGTATTATCTAGGGGAGCACTGGCTTGAGATAGTCCAAAATTACACCAGGAATTGACCTAACAATTAAGAATGAATGTGTGATAGTACTTACTCAGATGCTGGTCCTGCTGTTTCCTGATATAAACACGTAAGCAATGTGTGCATTACTTAATGATGGATTGAAAAGTTATATTAAAAGTTTACACTTTGTGGGATGCATGTGGGTGACAGATACAGATTTTTGACTCACAGTAGGGCTTGGTAAAATCTAATGCAAAGGGAAATTTTCTCTAAATCACTGAATCTCTCCTAGGTGTACAAAAGATAAAGAAACACCATTACTAATCCAGGTCAGACCCACTATATTTTAATGCATATGTTCTCTTAAAGGCTCCCTGGATACAATTTTTTTCCATCCTTATTTTTCAGAAAGGAAAATGAAGTACAGATCTTTTAAAAAGTACAAATGCCATATTCATATTTTTTTCATTCTAAATGAAATGAGAAATAATCACTTAAGTACCCTGGGGTTTTAGATCTAGGTCTTTTACCTGCAGTCACACAAAAAGTTTCACAGAATATACTTGAGCTGGGTTTTCTTTAGGTCTTAATGAACAGTCATGGTTAGAATAAACGATCATCTTTCACAAAGTCAGGAATATCAAGCAAAAGGGTTTTAGTATATTCATTCAGCATACTAACACCTAGATGCTCTTTATGTTTCATTGTTGATAATTTTTGTGAGCACAGTGCTACTATCTTTTTAGGTACTAAGTGAACAGATAAAGTTATAATATATGGACATTTCAAAAGTCAATTACATTTTGAATGATTGCTCCAATGCATCTCAGCAAGATTATTTCATTTCAAACTTTGGAAAATCTCTAGCTGTATTGTTACTGTTTTACACTTTTAAGTTTGAAAATACTCGACAAAGGATGTAGCCCTGAGTTTCACAGGAGATTTCCTTATTCATAGGCCAGGCTACTTAATGTCACACATAAGCACATTCTAGAAGGTACCTGAATTTTTTGGAAGTGCTTATCCAGAAGCTACAGAAGCCATTATTGATCTTCTTTTCATTTGCTCTTAAAAACACAATTTGTTTGAACTCTTATGGTCTTTCGGTTCTAGGATATTTTCTTTTTTTTTTGCTTTTAACTATCTTTATATTTTTTAGCACATCTTTGTTCTGCCCTTGCAACCAATTGGGGCTCCCCAATTAAATTGTATTGGCAGTTTTCTACTCATGCAAACCAATCTATTTACCTTGGCAGGGTAAAATACATTTTTTATTTAAAAATTATTTTACTAGATATGTATATATTCATAAAAATGTGTAATATATTGATACAAAATATACTCATACATATAGAGATTATATGTGCATGGATATCCATAGCACACTTACATATAATGCGCATACATATACAACTATGCATTTATTCCAAACATATGCATGTGAATATCTCTTTCCTTATGTAAAATGACAGGCAGTCACAAGGGTTACTAATATTTCAATATTACATTTATACATTTATCCTTTGATATTTGGCTTGTGCTTTTATCTTAGTATCTAAAAAAACCCCTTTTAATGTTTGTGGAAAGGTCTTTGTTTCTATTTTAGAAACAGAGAACCTGGGGCTAGATAATTAGAGGTACCTGGTTCTGATTGAATACATACCCATGAATGCCAAGCTGGGTGTCTGATTCTGGCATGGAAGATTTCTAAGGCTGCATAGCTAGAAACCATATTCAAATAAAAGTGAGGAATCTAGTTCTGATCAGTGCCATCTTACAGCAAAACACAGAAGCGAAAATTGCCAGCATATCCCACTGATGGGATGGAACTAAATCAAACCAAAGTAAGCATCTTGGAGAAAAATACTGCACTGAGCAACTGTCTTACTGTATGTATATTTGAAGATGTAAGGATCAGCTGTCCTAATGTGGACAGTGTGAACATACTTTCGGATTGCATGTGTCCTCTCTTGTTACTGGAGGAAGAGCTGAGAGCATAGAAATCTCTCACAATAGCAGCAATCCTTGGTTTTACCTGTTGAACCCATTCTTTATCTCCAGAAACATGAAAAATAAAATAGCCTTGCTGGCCACAAACTTCTTTCAGCATTCCTTTGTAGCCCCCACTACTGCCTCTTTGTCTCATGTAGGTCAGATGGGTGTGCTTTGTGGTCTGCTATGTCAAAATGAGTCATGTAAACCTAAACATTGTATCTGCTATCTGTCATCTGTATTTCAGGCTCCTAAATTACCTAAGAGTGGAACACCATTGCCCCGGCTTCCCGCCAAAGTCAATAGACAGTGACTGCTGGAAGGTGACACAGAATATCTGTGGCCTGAAACAGTTAAGCGACGATCCATGTGGATTTGACTAGTACTGTACTAACTCTATAAGAGTAATGCAAATGGCCATGTACTTAAGGGGGAATAAGTATAACTCAACACCTGAGGCTACTAGTCACTTCTTGTGACTTCATTCCTCCCTCCAAAACTCAAACTCATATGCAGACACTTTTTTTTTAATTTTCCATTTATAAGAAATGAGGGTGGAAGTGCCATTTTACAACACATTATCAATGTTAGTATTTTGATTGTAATCGGACAAATGTACAAATTCTCTTGGTTATTTTAAAATAATTACCAAAGGTAGCACCTGGTAATCTGTAGAGTTCAGTAAGCAGTAGTGAATTCACTTTTAAGGTCTCTTGTGACTTTATGTCTTTAAAAAGCATATTCCAGATGATAAGTTTTTATTAATGATTCCAGGCTTGGAACATTTGAAATAAGAGTAGAATAATAAAGTGTTTCATATGAAATATTCTGTGACCTACTTTCTCAGTCCTCTTTGGTTATGAGCTAGTGGTAGTAGGAAATGGAAAAATAGCATAAAAGACATAGTGATTTAGATTACCCAACTAAACAAAGTTAAATATTGTTCCTTCCTTTGTAGCAGGAAGAAGGTTGCATATTGTGTTTGAAATAGTGTCTGAACATTTGTCACTCTATGGTAGAATGAGTTACATTTAAAGAGTGTCCTTCATGTCTGGTTCATTGAAGAGTACTAGTGATAGAGGTGAGGATAAGGCAAGAGGTACTTAATGCCGCCTTTGTCTCAGTATTTAATAGCAAGGTGAGATGTTCTCAGGATACTCAGCCTCCTGAGCCAGAAAACAGTGAGAATGAAGCTCCAAGAATCCAGGAGGATTTTGTTAAAGACCTGCTTGGCCAATTAGAAATAGATTAGTCTATGGGGCTGGATGGGGATCCACCCAAGGATGTTAAAGGAGCTGGCAGAGGTCCTCTCCAAAGTCCTTTCCTTCATCTACTGGCAGTCCTCACTGACTGAGGAAGTGCCACTTGACAGGAAGTTGGCAAAATTTACGCCCATTTACAAGAAGGGTCAGAGGGAAGTTCCGGGGAACTACAGGCCTGTTAGTCTGACCTCGTGCTGGGAAGGTCACAGAGCAGATCATCTTGAGTACTATCATACAGCACACACAGGACAAACAGGTTATCAGACCAGTCAACATGAGTTTATGAAAGGTAGATCCTGCCATACCAATGTGGTCTCCTTCTATGACAAGGTTACCCAATTAATAGATGAGAGGAAGGTTGTGGATGTGGTGTACTTTGATTTTGCTAAAGCCTTTGACACCGTTTCTCACTTTATTCTGCTTGAGAAACTGGCTGCCATTACCTCTGCTGGGTAAAAAACTGGCTGAATGGCCAGGCCCAAAGAGTCGCGGTAAATGGAGTTAAGTCCAGTTGGAAACCAGTCACCAGTGGTGTTACCCAGGGTTCAGTGCTGGGTCCAGTCCTGTTCAATATCTTTATTAATGATCTGGACAAAGGGATCAAGTGCACAAGTTTGCAGATGACACCAAGCTGAGTGGAAGTGTTGGTCTGCTTGAAGGAAGGGAGGCTCTGCAGAGGGACCTGGAGAGGTTGGATCGAAGGGTGAGACCAACAGGATGAGGTTTAACAAGATCAAATGCTGAGTCCTGCACTTGGGACACAACGACCCCATGCAGCATTACAGGCTTGGGGAAGAGTGGTTGGAAAGTTGCCTGGAGGCTAAAGACCTGGGAGTGTTGATTGACAACCAGCTGAATATGAGCCAGCAGTGTGCTCAGGTATCAGAAACAGGGTGGCCATCAGGACTAGGTGGGTGATTGTGCCCCTGTACTCATCACTGGTGAGGCCGCACCTCGAATACTGTGTTCATTTCTAGGCCACTCACTACAAGAAGGACTTTGAGGTGTTGGAGTGTGTCCAGAGAAGAGCCACAAGGCTGGTGAAGGGCCTGGAGAATAAGTCCAATGAGGAGTGGCTGAGGGAACTGGGTTTGTTTGGCTTGGAGAAGAGGAGACTGAGAGGAGACATCACTCTCTACTACTACCTGAAAGGAGGTGGGTGCTGGTCTCTTCTAGCAAGTGACAGATGGTAGGACAAGAAGAAATAGCCACAAGTTGTGCCAGGGGAGGTTCAGATTAGACATTGGAAAAATTTCTTCATTGAAACAGTTGTCAGGCACTGGAACACTGGTTGAGTCATGATCCCTGGAGGTGTTTAAAAAACAGGTAAATGAGTATCTTAGGGACATGGTTTATTAAGGAGACAGGTATGGCTGGACTCGATAATCTCAGAGATCTTTTCCAACCAGATGATTCTATGATTCTATGACAAATTGCCCCCATCAGCAACTCCTAATATAGCTCCTATGAAACCGTTTGGATTTTGTGTCAGTTGCACTTACGCTTTCAGCAGATGCATATATCCTCTTATACACCCCTTTGTCCTCCAATTGACTTGCATACAAAGTAAATAATGAAAACAGAAAATGACACAATTAAATATTATTTTTCCTCTCTACTGCTGTACAAGGACGAAACAATATAATTCTTCCTTTCTTAAACTTTGTATGGTCTTATTTCAAACCCATTGCCACCCTTAATTTCTTTGGAATTGTGAAATTATATTGGTAAAATCAAAGAAATTGAAGGGGTCATGAAGCTAATCAGCACTCTGAGTCAGGAAAGAAAATGCTGGATTATATTGATATATCTTTGCCTTCTCAAAGGAGATCAGAGATGGTCCTGCATCTAGCCAGGTACACCGAACAGCAAACACATACACTTCAGGAAAATAATGGAATTAAATACCTAGATGTGGTTTGTGTACTAATATGACATTCTTTGATGAAAAATGAAGAAAATAAAATAGGTATTATAAGATGAACTTGTACGCTGGAAAAAAAAAATCATTTTTCAGGAGAAAATATTTCAAAAAAAGATTTTTTGGCAATTAAATAATTCAGATTTTTGAGTTTATAACATTTAAATGTGGGGGTATCATGTGTTTGTACTATGAAGACCTTCACTAGGTTTAAGCGTAAGGCAACAGAAGTTGGCAAAACCTCATGATTAATAACCAGCGGAAGTTTACGAGGCAAAAAAAGTAGAAACTTTTGGGTGATTAAACACTAGAGCAAAGTCCCAAGAGAAAAACTAAATTATCCATGATGTCTGTAAAGAGCACAAGATGTTTTCCAGGTAAATGCATCTTAACAGAGACAAGTTAACAGATCCAAGGGTAACTAGAAGAAATGTAATTACTTTTTATATGCAGTAGATCACACAAAGTGATCTAATTATCTTATTTCTTCCTATTCCATCTTCTCCTAGCTTGGCAAGAAGAGATGTAGGTGACACAAAGGAGACTGAGTCAAACTGAAACTTTTGAAAATTTAGCTGACAACCTAGATTGTTTTTCTTGAAGAGAAAGAATATTCTGAACATGCTATTACCAATGAAAATAAACATCCAAATGTAATCAGAGAAAAAAAACCTGAAGGATTTGACAAAAATAAAACCCACTATTATTCTTAATAAATATAGCATATTTGTTTTTCTTCAAATCCACTATGTTAAATACGGTCACTGAGGCTTTTATTGTTTAAAAAATTATGCTTTTCCAGAATCATTAATTGAGGCATTATTTTCAGTTTATTCAGTTCTGCTGTAACATCCATTTCTTCCACAACCACATCATAAATAAGACAAAAACAAGGGTTTTTTTTTGTTCACTGAGAGGTTTAGAAAAATATATAGCTGTATAAGAAAAACAACCAAGAACATCTTTTGATTCAGCTGTCCTGTGCGTATAACTTTGCTTCTACTTGTTTTAGAGTAATCAATAGAAAATCAATAGGAATTTAGGGTTCTAAATAGAAGTTAAAAGCCCAGATAATTTCTTGAATCTTGGCCAAAAAGATTAAATGGCTTGTCAAAGATTGGCAGGAGACTCATGGCCTGGATCCACATCTTTTGGTACCTTCCACTTTACTGCATTTATAAGGCCATCAGTTTCCAGATGTTTTTTTCTGTGATGCTTGTCATCCCTAACAAAACAAAACTGTAGTTCAATTCTTTACTGCACTTCATAAAGAGGTAAGCTGCATGTATTTTGGGACAGGATTTGCTCTGGCACTGATGGCAGCCTCACTCATTTAAGGTTGCTGTTAAAACAACTTACTACTATTAATTGTTTATTCTTCCTTAGGAAAATACTAAGAAACCTCCAACTGTGCATCTCTTGGAAGAGCATTAAAATAATTTAAGTAAATTATAAGCCTTCAGATAGTGTGAACTTAGGAAAAGGTTGCAGAGTGTGAGAGCGAATAGTGCACAGAAATGTTTTTTTCAGACGATTTCATGGCAATTGACACCAGTGAGATGCCTGAGAAGGCAAATGAGCTGCAACATTTGAATGATGTCATACACAAAAAATATCACACAGGCCACATTACAGCTGGATGCAAAAGGTGCTGAATTT
This sequence comes from Tapera naevia, assembly GCA_033556795.1. NCBI lineage: Eukaryota > Metazoa > Chordata > Aves > Cuculiformes > Neomorphidae > Tapera > Tapera naevia. The sequence goes on along the minus strand of JAUMJJ010000079.1, from coordinate 28,767,611 downwards.
GCCAGGATGTTGTTCACTTGATAACAATTAATTCTGTTGCAAATTATTGAATTTAATTTTCATTCTTTCCTTTCTGAAGACAGGCGTCAAACACTGACCCAAAGTTTAAAATCCAAGCAGGAAACAGAGTCAGAACGTGTTGCAGATGGAGAGATAGAGTGATGTACTTTGGCCTTAAAAGAGAAGCAGAAATATGTTTATTGATATAATGCAGACATTTAGTAAAGTTTGATAACAAATTTGACAGTGATTTGCAAGGTTTCATGGCAAGGTATACTTGATTATTTGATGCACAGAGGACAGAGTCTATCAAAACTGTCAGGGAGACCCTCCTGTGAGTAACAAGGTTCAGAAATGCCCCCCTTGCTTTCTAAACTCCTTCTCAGAGAGGAGTACAGGTGCAATCGGATCCAGACTTAGTCTCAGACTTGGTCAAGAGTTTATGTCTAAAGGATCATATATGCACAATCAATCCTTTATACTTCTTAGCTAAGATCACAAAATTTCAGGGCACTTATTTACAATTCACTTATCAAGGCTTTCTTGAGGCACGGATCCTATCAACCTCATGAAGTAATCTTTCAAGGGGAAATCCCAACATGCAGCCTGCTGTGGTTCCAGGAGAGCTCGGAAGGCTCTTGAGTTGCTCCCTATTTATGGAGTAAGATGATTGATTCACAGTTTTATTTACCTACCCACTACAGGTGCCAGTTTTTTCCAGAGTTGTCTTGAGTTGGACACTGACCAGCACTGTGACCAGATGGATGCATTATCATAGGTTAACCCTTGGCCACTGTGTTGCCATGTGTCTCCCCCAAAATCACTATGAGGCAGATGCAGCTATCATGACTTATCACCAACCACCATGATCACCACTGGAGGTTATTGCTTGATCAGGATTTACAGGAAAATATCAGGCTGGGGGGAACGCATCATCACAGAAAGTTGGACGAACAGAGAGTCAAGGTGCACGCTCTATTTTTGATTCCTCTCGTGCCTCTTGTAACATTCCCGGTCCACATCTCTGAGTTGACCTCTGCATGACTTTCCCAACTCTCTCAGGAAGGCTATGGCCCAGCTAGGAGCTGAAATAAATTTCTCCTTTTTTTATATTTTTTAATATTGATCTAATGCACACATAATTTAGGGAATTATAACACTATGCAGCTGAAGGGTTATATGAAATTAAACAAAGATAAACCAGACCAGGAAACTTAAGAACCCCCCCAAGACACAAGTATTAAAAGTGCCTCCCAGTGCCTCCCTTTACACACATCTATGGGGTTTTGACTAGAAAGGACAGAAGGGACAAGTTGCTGCAATTTCTATTGTTGCAGTGACTTACAAGTCTATAGATTTTTTTGCCAAATGATTTGAAGGCAGAGTCATATTCCCAAGTCACAAAATTGTAGGTTTAGTCCCTGATTACACTACTGAAACTTTTAAATAGAGGTATAATGAATAAATAATGTGTATCATTCTACCTAGCATGATAAATATTTTTCTCCTAAAATAAAGAAAGGTTTTGGTCTTCACACACTTTTTCAGTCATATTCTTTGATAAGTCAGATCCTTTTGGATAACGCTGACTCTAGAAATTCAGATACATTCTCACGAAGCAGCATATTTATTGTAAGATTGCTTTTTTGCCTAACCTTTAATATTCCTTTCTACTAAGGAAAAGAAGGGATTGAGAAAATCTCAAAATCCAAATTGAAACTATCAGCAGGAGATTGGATAATATTTAAGTTTGAAGCCAGGATCCTCAAGCTATTCATTTACAGCTAGGCTTAGGAATTTATCTTCAGGATATACATGAGGTATATTACGTGGGTGCATAAGAATATATATTATCTGGCTAGTGTCAAACAGTTTGGGGTTTTTTTTTTCTATAACTTTGTCCTAAACAAATTCTAGAAAATTTAGTTTTAGTTTAAAACAAACAAACAAAAGCCAGGTGAAACCAACCACAGAGTAAATAACGTCTAGCAGTTTTTCTCCTGTTTGATTGTTGCTGAGGTAGTGAGAACCCTGAGAGGTGTGACATGCTGCTGTTATATAAATAAAAGCATTTCTGATTCAAGCATGAGAAATAATATAATTTCACATTAATTTTTATAAACTCCTTAAGGATTTTTTTTCCAGACAGAAAAAGTTTTCACTCTTTGCAGAACCTAAAGAAAGCTGCTTATTAATGCTGACAGCTTAATCATAGTTGTTGACCCATTTGTTTGGTTTAAGAAATCACACTAGGCTTCATTTATTGAGGCACCACTTGCATAATTACTGGGAAACAGGCGATTGAACCAGTGGAAAAATAAACAGAATAGTAATAACTTTTAAATTATGCGATTACTCTCTGCTGAAAAGGCAACAACTGAAGTAGAATCTCTTTCTAAAAGCATTAAAAGTATGTAGTTTCTTAGTTGTATGGCTTTAAAAACAAAAGCTGATATTCATAATTTTTCACTGTGGCCGTATGAAGTGTTCTCATTTTTTCTTTGAATTGCTGTAATTAGTAACTGTGTTACTTAGTAGCTCCACACACTGTTGGATTTCCATTTATCTTAGCACATTAGCTATAGTTTTCCCTCTTTTTTACTTTGCTTATAGTCTGTTTTGGTCTCTGTTCAGGGGAATATTCAAGCTTATGGAGTTCCACTGGGACTCATGACTGCAGTTAAGTACTTCACTGAATCATGATGCTTTCCAGAATTAGGGTCTTTCTGCTACACCAATAAAATATCTTAAGGTAATGTACAACGTATTTGAGAAAAGACAAATAGAAGTGGAAGGGAAAGCAATGTCTCTGCATACATAAGTATGTCTGACATCTGGAAATGACCATGAGAAAAAAGACTGGACAAAATTGTACTGCTGTGAGTCAATGGGAAGCCTAAGTGAAGAACCTGAAAAAGATAATAACCACTCAAATCAAGATTTCTAGTTAGTCAAATGTTTGAAGAGACTATAGCTGGAATACATTAAGAAAAATTATTTTATTTTAATGGGTAGGAAACAAAAGAGTTAAAAAATGAGTTTTCAACATCTTATTGATTATTTGAAAGACTTAAGAATTAGTTTATCTAAGTCATAGAAGTCCATCAGAAACTTCTGAAAACTCAGAGCTCATTTTATGTGAAAAAAACTGAATAGTACTTGGAATGAAATTATTGTAAGACAGATGTCTGCAGAAGAGATTTCCATCAGAGTTAGTTAGGTGAAGAAAATACTATGAAATTTTTGTTCAGATGTAAAGAAAGAACTATTTTTCTTTCAAATGTTCACTGATATTTACGACCTTTTCTGACTGTAGGCTTTCCCCAATAAAGGGAAAGAGAGGAAAATGGGCCTCTGAGTCCGTACTAATCTATACAGAACTATCTTTTTTTTTGCTATAAAAAAGGTACAGAAATGTTTTAGCATCTACTTTTAATTAATGAGGAAAATAGCCAAGTTTTAAATACCTTGGAATTCCTGAAGATTGAACCGGAAATGATTGTTTTCATCCACTCAAAAGTTTAATAAAAATGGAGTGTTTCAAGGCAACCAGACAATTAGATTAACAATTGCATGAAATACATAGAAATGTTTATTTTTTATAATATATATGAAAAAATATTTTATTTTATTAGAGCTATGAAAATTACGTTTACATGCTGCTTTTTTTAAATGTTTCATACAAGGAAGTTACTATTTTAATAAACAGAGAGATAAGGAATAACAAATCATGCAATATTTAAATATTTTTTTTAAATAAACTTTAGAATTCCTTTGACGGGAAAATTTAAATTATCATGCATATGTTTTTGTATAGAGCAAAAAATAAATACTTTAGGACTTGTCAAAGAACAATAAGAATTGTTCCTGATTATTTGTTTGTTTGCTTGTTTAATATTTACTAGTTATTTAGAGGGTTAATTAGAGGCTGTGACAATATGTCAATTTAAATATCTAATCTTTATATTAGTCATTACAAATGTCAACCTGGAAGTATCATCCAGTGCATGGAACAGGCTGCAGCTAAAATTGCATTGAGCATGTTGTTTTGTGAGGCGATATGTACTTGCATAAATTACAAAAAAATCACATTATTTTTCCAAATGACACAATGCCCTGAGACCTTTGAAAATACATCTGCACATTTTGAACTGAGGAACAAAAATTAATCTAAAACCACAAGGAAGACTGAAGAGTTAATTAATTGCAAATAGAATTATTTAACAGATTTGATGATGTTTATGGGAGTTGAAATTGCTAAAATTAATTTCCTGGTTCCATGTGTTTATCTGTCGAACTCATTTTCCCCAGAATGTTCTAGGAAGTGTAACTCCATGACTAAATAGTTGTTTAGTAAAGAAGTTTAATAAGAAACAACAGCAAAAACATTTCTTGTGCAAGAAATGCATGCTAATTTAAGGAATGATTTTATAATTTTTCAAGTTTACTTTCAGAATTATTTTCAATGCTGTTATTTTCTTCTGCTTTAGTTTTACATCTGTTTTTACAAGTGTATTGGACTATGAAGCCTATTTGAAGTTTTCAACTTTTTTTACTGATCAACGTTAGAAGTTGTGGTTGAAATTTTAGTCATTTTAATTAGCTTTCTTCATGCACTGCGTAAATGAATTATGAGTTTATTTAATGCGACTGTGTGTATACAGAGCCAGTGATTTGACTTTTACTCTTTAAAAAAGACCTTCAAGTTGTCATATTTGGTGACTTATTTACATCAATAATTGAAAAGTCATCAGTCTTATGTTGACTTGAGAGCCTTGCTGTACTTGCTAATGATATGCATGATTGGTCAGAATAAGGATATACCATGATTTTTTTAAAAACTAATTTAGATTGTGTGTGAGAGCATTTTAAAAACAACCCCTCCTTATCTACTGCAATTTATTTGCTCCCATAGGTGGTAAAACTGGGCTCCTAAGAATGTGGAATCTTGCTGTTACTTGCTGTAATAACAATAAGAGAGAATGAAAACCAGGCATTTAGTAAATCTTCGATTAATCTTGAGTTTCATCTTATGGAGTGTGGATAACCATCTGACAGGATAAAACACAGTAGTAAGAGTTATATTCCTTTAATATCTGGTATCTCAGAACATCAAAATTATTCTGAATATAATTAATAAGAATAAAAAAAAAATCTTACCTGGTTAAACATTTAGTATTTTTTTTTGTTTTATAAGGGAGTATACTCACGGTCAGAGGAATTAAAATGTAAGCAGTTTTTCCAGGATTTCCATACGATGCTGCACCACATTCCTGAAAGGAAAGAGTCATCACTGTGACTTAAGTTATGAATTTCCCTGTTATGGAAAGTAACAGCTTGTTTTCTGCCTTGTCCAAAGCTCAATATATGCAACATCTTGTTTCAAGGACAAGATTTAAAAAAGAAACAAAGTTTAACTGTGAGCTTTGTTAGTCAGTCTTGTGTTAAGCTATAAAGAGATGAGGAATTTATTCTGCAAGCTACAAAGATAGATTAAGTGGAATGCACTCATTAAGTGCCTTTATTAAATTAACTAACAATTTTCTTAGGCGCAGTTTTACTCTCACGTGATGGAAAGGAAGTAGGCAAGGATCAAGAACAAATGCAGTTCTATGTGAGATAGTCTTTAGCTCTGATGGACCATATTTAAATTTTGCACCCAATGAGAATGTGTTCTGATGTCTCTGTGCATGTGACACAGGACTGGACAATCAGTAGTAGAGATTGTCCATCTGCTTAAGAACAGACTAGGATACTACCAAGAATCATAGAGTAGTTTGGATTGGAAGGGAGCTTCAAAGATCATTTGGTTCCATTCCCCTGCCCCCACCATGGACAGGGACAACTTTCATAAATCTGGTTTCTCAAAGTCTCATCCAACTGACCTTGAACACTTCCAGAACAGGCTTTCACAGCTTCTCTAGAAAACCTGTTCCAGGGTCTCACTAATTTTATTGCAAAAAATCTCTTTCTCTTATATAGTCTAAATCTATCGTCTTTTAGTTTTAAACTCTTGTTGGTTGCCCTGTCGCTACAGTCCTCAGTAAAAAGTTTCAGCTTTGTTATAAATGTTTTAAATATTGAAAGGCAGCAATAAAGTTTTCCCAGAGTTTTCTCTTCTCCAATCTGAACAACTTGATCTCTTTCAGCCTTTCTTCAGAGGGGAGGTACAACCCTCTGATCATTTCCATGGCCCTCCTCTGCACCTTCTCTAACAGGTCCATGTCTGTCTTGTACTGGAGGACCACAGAGCTGGACGCAAGGCAGAACCTCTTTAAGCAGAACAGAGGGAGAGAAACACCTCACTCAACCTGCTGGTTACATTTCTATTTATGTTTGCATCCATGCAGGCACATAACCGCAGACTAGGTAGATATTTGTCTACTAGCAGTTATACAAAATTTAGTGCAAACCACAGAAGAAACAAATATTTTTGGACTTGAAAGGAAGAAAGACCCACCCTGCTAATGTTCAATCAGCACAGAGGACGTCCATTCTTTTTTTGGTTGGTTTGTTTGTTTGTTTTTCCCAAACAGTTTTAAGATTTAATTGTTTCAAAGAATATTGCATTGTAGCTCTAGAAAATGAAAACATCAGTGCTTTGGAGTGTTTATTTAAGGAAAAGGTTCAGGCAGATCCACTCTGAATTCTTGACAATTTTGGGTCTGTCACATGCCACTTGACAGTGAATATGTTCACTGATGAATAACCTTGTGGCTGTCCTCAGCCAGCTGGAACCATGCTTTCCCATCCATGGAATTTATTAGTGTGTACCACAGCTGTTCTCCATCAGTAGCTAAGTGCAGTCCTTTCAAAAAGCTGTCTGCAATTAATTGTCTCTCTTTTTTCAAAAAAAGAAAAAAGTCTCTATTTATGAGTTTTAAAGAGAAGAAAAGACTCTAGCAGAGTTAGAAGTAGAGAATCTAGTGACTTGTGCTGATGTTCACAGCTGTAGATGGATGAACACTGCAGAAAGGAGAGAGGAAGAAAAATAGGCAGGAATGAGGTCTGGTCATATGATAGATTTCAAGGCCTGAATAATATGTATTCTGTCATAGAAGTTCAGTTAGGTCTTATCAAGTGTTAATGCCAGACCTCTGTACATGTACAAGGGATTTATCTCAAAGTACTGAAGGAGCCTGAGGATGCTACAGGAGGGCCTCTCTCAACCATCTACCAAAGGCCTTGGTAGTCTGGGGAGGTTACCACTGCCAGGAAGCCAGCCAATGTTATTCTAATCTACAAAAAGGGCATGAGGGAACACCTAGGGAACTACAGACCTGTTAGTCTAACCTCTTTTCTTGTAAAAATGATGTAGATTATAATGAGTACCATTGAAACGCGTTTAAAGAAAAATGCAACCATCAGGGATGGTCAATATGGGTTAAAAAATTGAAAGTCCTGTCTAACTGTTTTGATATCCTTCTGTGAGAAAATAACCTGTCAGTGGATGAAGGGAAGGCAGTGGATGTAGTTTTTCAGAATTTTAGTAAGGCTTTTCATACTGTCCCTCATAGCTTCTTTCTGGACAAATTGTCCAACTGTGGTATGAGCGGATTCACAGGGCATTGGGTGAAGAGCAGGCCAAAGGGCAGAACCCAAAGTTTTATAGTGAATGGGGCTACATCTCACCTGGAACAGGTCACCAGAGTTGTTTCTTAGGGTTCAGATCCAGGGCCAGTGCTGTTCCATACATTTATCAACACTCTGGATGCAGGAGTTGGATGCTCCATTAGCAAGTTTCCTGATAACACCAAACTGGGAGGTGCTGCTATCACTCTTGCAGAGGGGTCTAGGTAGATTGGGGCATTGTTTGATAAATAATGGGATGAAATTTAAGTCCAAATGTGGGATCTTGCACCAAGGATGGAGTAATGCTAGGCACAATTATAAACTGGGAGAGGAGTGGCTGGAAAGCAGTCTTGCAGAGAGGGATCTCGGGGTGCTGGTTGACAGCAGGCTGCGGGAACCTGCTTTCAAGTTCTTTCTCAGGTGGACTAGACTTGGGCTCAAATACTCCATCTCCTAGAAACATAACCAAACTGTTCACTGTGGTAGGCTGGGTCTGTTTGATTTCCCCCGCTCAAGCTCCTCTGTATTGTGCTAGTAATGGAATGTGCACAAAACAGAGGTTAGGAATGTATTTCCTATAGTAACATTAACCCCTTAATTACTAGACTGTTGAATATTTGCAGTTTATTTCTCTCTTGTCCATTCAGTGACTGTCTAATCATTCAGTATAGAGAGGGACAGGTTCATGTGTGAGCCCACGCATAGAGCAGCCTTTGGGTAACTCATGTGAAAGATGTTAAATTTAGAGTTAATACCTCTGAGAAAAGAGGATGATCAGGAATCTGAACTCAGCTTGTACAGCTCAGCAGAAATGGTCTACAAGATTTAAGGTCTGCATGTCCTTCATCTCTGCAACTTCTCAGAGAAAGGATTATTAATTTAGGTACCAGGAGAAGATTAATGGCTGTAAATACAAGTGGAGATAGGTGCCTAAATCTCTCCAATCACTGTGAGGGAATTTAAACACTTCATCTGGGGCCATGTACACTGGTAACAACAGAGTGCCTAAATATAACTCATTACAATTGTGATCTTGGCCCCTTTCGCACGCCAGGCCTTAAGAACTCTTCATGAGACTAACTTAGTGTAACTTTTATTTGTATGGTTAGCAGAGGACATCTTTTGGGCTCACTTACTTTCTCATATTCTGCAAGCCAGAACAAAAGCTCTCATGGGTTCCAAATACAGCCAGTTCAGTCTTTGGATAGGACACTATCAATAAGGTGGACAAATTGCAAGATATACTCAGGAAGATATTGGGTTTTTAAATACTAAATAACATTTGAAATAATTTTGATTAACAAACTTGAGAAGATACATTAAGAAAAGAAAGTAATGACAGTGTTAATGACATTCTATAGATTAAGATTTGTCCTCGCTTATTATACTAATTCTGGACACATTATCTCAAAACTATGTTATTTAACTAGAAAAGATTCAGACACAGTGATTAAGAACAATAGTTAGTTTTGGACAGGCTCCCTATTTGGAAAACAGTATATGTATTTTCATTTAAGTGTTGAATAAGGGATAGATCAGGATGTTACATTACCATGAAAGACACAGAAGAGGTTTAATTCAGTATATTTGTTTACTCTCTCCTTGACTACAGGGTCATGTAGTGAGACTGAATGATAAGAAAAAAATGAAAGGAAAAGCCTTCATATGCAGCACCTAGGATAATCCATGTATGCACAATACCAGTAGGACCAAAAGCAAAACAGACAGTCAATAAAGGGTTGAGAGAATATATAGGCAGCACATAAAAATTATGACAAATAATATTCAAAAATGTAAAATAAAGCCAAAGAACACTGCTGGTCCTGTGTTTAAATCTAATGGTGACTAAAACGAATGACGGATTGACACTCATTGCACACAGATTCCTTCATAGTTAATCTCTGCAGCATATAATACTTATAATTTCTATCTACAGCATGGAAATTTCTGTGGGTTTACAAGGACTTTTAGGCTGTTGCAGTTTAACGGAGAAATACAGCTATGTTAATGTAAACTACCTTGCTGAGTCTATAAGTGGTACCTCTTTAGGAAAGATACAGGAAACAGAGTATGTGTAAAATTATACTTGTTTGGGTTTCCTCCTGTATTCCTATAATCCCCTGCGACAGTAGATAGCATATACAACAGTGGACAATTACAGATCGAGATGCTGCACTACTGTACTGTCATGTCATTTCAGCTTATGAATTAAGGAGGGAGGAAGGTCTTCTCGAAAGGCCTGAAGCTTTCTTTCCAAATCCTCCTTGGGTGAATTCACTCTATGCAATGTTCCACAGCTACTGATGAACAAAGGCATCTTTTCCATTGAAATGTAGAGCTGCAAGGAGTCTAAAGAGACATCTAATCTTTTCATCCTCTTCTTCCAACCCTAGCAACGAGAAAACGTCCTCTATATGTACACCATGCTTATCTGTTCCTAAAAAATCTCCAGTGGCAGATTCAAAAGGCACATTTGGCTTACCAGTTCCAGTATTTAACATCCTTTACAGTAAAATGATTTTGTTCGTATTTGATCTGTATCTTAGTTACAAATTAAGCTGATTACTCTGCGGATATCGACAGCAATCAACCCTTGTCTTGTTTTATACTTGTCTTTTACATATGGCCAAACCAGAGCAGGAATTTTTTGAGGGATGTCCCTTGACCTGGCTTATGTATAAAATGGATCAGATGATCACAACAGTCCCTTCTGCATTTATAATCTATAACTGTGTGAATGATATCTTTCTCCTCAGTGAAAATATCAAAGTCATCCTGCTTCTTGTTTGGAGACGAATGCTGCAGTGTTTCGTTTGACAGAAATACCCCATTCTCATCTCACATTCTGGTAAAATTCCCATTATATTTGCAGAAAATTGCAAATTTATTTTCAGTATGAATGACAAGTAATAAAATTAAACTGTGTTGTACTGTAGTAGGTCACACATGGGAGCCAGAATTTGTTTATTACCAGTTCCTCATTTTTTTTCCTTTCTTAGCAGATAGCTCATTATTTCCTACAAGATCGGTTATTTGAAATCTATAGAGTTGGCTATAAGCGTATGCTGTTTACCATTCTACACATCATTCCCTTACCTCCCTTTCCAAATATATAATTAAAATTTTATAGATGTTCTGCTACCTTTTTATAAGGCATATGTTTTTGGTTAGAATATGAGATTCTTAGAAGCAAAATTTGATGTTCATTTGCACAATACTCAGAACAATTGCAGTTTTGTTGTAGGTCTTTTTCCTTAAATTTTCCTGTTACTCTTTTCTCAGCTCTGGAAACAGATGGAGAGATTGGAGACTGAGTGCTGCTGTAATTGATTTTTTTTTTGTGGGTCCTCTGAAGTATGATAAATGCAGAAGAACATGGAGAGGCCCTGCCACCTTACCCTTTTTGTTCTCTGGATGTTTTCCAATGGGGGAATGTTTTAAATTGGAAATAATGCAGGCACTAGGATAGTTTGAAGTATCAATAAGTATGAAACTAACACATAGATTGCTCTCTGAGATGTAAAGACATCATAGTCCCGTAAGGACTGTGATGCAGAGGTTTGTGCTCTAAATGATCTGCTCTTTTTTCTTGGTTGTCCAGGATGGCAGTGAAATATTTTCAATTTCCAGATAGGTGCATAAACAGTCCTGGTCAGAACTCAGATCATTCACGAGTCCAAGCATTGGCCTTATTTGCAATGGGTCAGCTTACTTAAACTGGGAGTTATCCTAATATAGCACTCTCATCTTATCCTTTCTTTTCTTTATAATGTTCTAACAAAAGAATTAGTTTAGATGATACATTCCTAATGAAATTGGGCAGTAATTACTAGATCTACATTTTTTTGCTTTCTATATAATTCCATGCATACAGGATTTTTTTAATCATAGAGTCATTAAGCTTAGAAAAGACCTATAAGGTTGCCACATCCAACCATCAGCCAGCACCACCATGGCTACTAAAACACATCCCGAAGCGACATGTCTACGCATTTAATGAACACTTCCAGGGACAGTGACTCCACCACTAATGATCTCAAAATATTGCCAAACGGGACTTGTGTAACTGTAAAAATATACCTGTTCTCATTTATATGCCAAAATAGAAAACATATTCTTTTAAATCTATTTTTCTTTATGTTTCTTTGTGATTTAGTTCCTTACGTTGTCTTTTTCCTTCTTTCGAAATGCTGCTTTTCTATATGTTTAAGGACATACCTGTGACGTGGCTAGTTTGAGGGAGTAGCTGAAAAGGAAATAGGCTAAAAGTTCAGTTTTACCTGGAGTTTTGGATTCTCTTTAGAGACAATAACATACACATTTCAGTTGCTATTGTTAACACAGCGACCCTGATAAACTCTAAGTTGAAGTGAATTATTCTTTTCCTGGTCTAACCAGGGCGAAGTAAACTCCCATATCTGTATCAAAAAAAAAAATAAAATGACATGAAAACAGACCTATAAAATATTTTTTCTATCTTTAGTGGGCTTGTATTACATATTTTATACTGCACAGCTGTACAGAAAATTAAGAAAACTGGATAAAATTGAGATTTGGAGCAAATTATTAACTACTGCCCTTTTCTCCTTCCAAAATATCAATTTAAAATCTTTGGTTAAAGAAAGAAAAATATGGCAAAGATTACAAATATTCTCATGGGTACAGCTGAGTATTTGATTTTTCTTGTCTTCCTGGAATATCTCCTGATGTTGCTAAGTGTTTCAAATGGTAAGGAGTACTGCACGAGCTGCAAGTGCTTCCAATGTGATTGAAAACTCTTGTACTTTAGAACCTGGCAGAGTAGGTTGCTTCTCTATAATTATTGTGGAAATCGAAACATTTCTCCCTTCAAGGAAAAACAATTATGAGCTGCAATAAAATGGTTAATTATATTTTAACATAACTTTACCTTGAGGTGAGTTTTAAAGCTGGGACAGCAATACAATTTTCAATAAATAAGCTTGGCTGGCAGCCATACAAATGAGGTTATTAGGGCTAGCAGTAAACAGGATCGTTCCTTAGCTCAATGAGTTTCCCATTTCTTATTAAGAGGCACTGATACAAATGCCTTGAGGGAAAAATTATAATATAGTATATGATAAAGATAAAGACTTTCATAAGGTAACAGACACATTAGTTATTTTTTGCTCATATTACAGGTAATGTTTATTGACCCACACAATTAAAAACTCATACAGAGAGAACTTACTAAAGAACTGAGTTTTGTGCATAAATCTAAAAGAGCAATCACACTTTTGTATAAAAAAATTTAAAACAAACATATTCCTTATTTTTACTCTCTTATTTCAGATTCTTTTCAAGCTTTACTTATTTTTTATTTTATAGACTGGTCTCCAAATATTAATGTCACATAATTACTTACCTTTCATGGACAGGCTAGGTCAGTGTTTGTTAAATATTGTTCTCTAAAATGAGACAGGAAGTTATTATGTTGGAAGAGGCTCGTTCTTCTCTTCAATAACTCTGTTCAATAATTCTGGGCCCCCCAATTTGAAAAAGATGTTAGGATACTGGAATGTGTTCAGAGGAGGGCAACGAAGATGGTGAAGGGGCTGGAGCACAAGCCCTATGAGGAGCGACTGAGGGAATTGGGGCTGTTTAGTCTAGAGAAGAGGAGGCTCAGGGGAGACCTCATTGCTCTCTATAACTACCTAAAAGGAGGTTGTAGTTGGGCAGGGATTGGTCTCTTCTCTCAGGTGACCAGTGGCAGAACCAGAGGGCATGGACTTAAGCTTCATCAGGGAAAGTTTAGACTTGATATGAGGAAGAAATTCTTCACTGAAAGGGTGATTGGCCATTGGAATGGGCTGCCCAGGGAGGGGGTGGAGTCACCGACCCTGGAGGTGTTTAAAGGGAGACTGGATGAGGCACTGAGTGCCATGGTCTAGATGATGGTTGGTGTTAGTGTTAGGTTATAGGTTGGACTTGATGATCTCAGAGGTCCTTTCCAACCTTGTGATACTGTGATACTGTGATACTGTGTTCATTTTTTTGAATATTGCTTTCCAGAAATCCCTACATTTTTGCTGCAGAATTTGAGACAAATTCCTTGTTTTGAACTCGTGAAATATTAACAAAAATACTTTTGATGCTGCAAATTTGCATAAAGCTCTATGTGTATGATTGATTGTGTAAAAAGGTGACATGATAATTCCCTGAAAAAAAAGATGGGAAAAACAATTCTAATTAGAAATTATTCTTTAGTTATTCATGAACATTTTAGTGCCCACTACCTGACAATCAAGATAGTGGGATCTTTATGAACAAAATCCTATAAAACAAAACTATTCTTCCCTTTTCAAGACAAAGTGTTGTTATTCTTAGGTCTATAGATCGTTTTCCTTCTCATGTATGGATAATGTTTTTGTATGGCCTCTAATTTCTCATGAGATTCAGTGCTTTAGAATCTTAGGAATCTTGAAGGATTTTAATATGTTAGTAGAAAGTGAAAAGCCTACAAGTCTATTCTAACAGTTCTTACTTTTCAACTAAAAGAAAATCTGGTCACCTTCCAGTTTGGAGCAGCTGAGACCCATCAAACAACTGAAAACAATTTGTTCAGAGCTGGAGCTGTCATTTTCTATTAACGTAAAAAACAAATGAAGTGCTGCTTCTGATTTCAGCTCACCGCTTCATACAAGCACTCTCCTATTTCACTTGACAGTTGTGGACACTGAAATAATACAAAACATAACCCAATCAACAGACTGTGAAGAATATGAAAGCTAAAGACAGATGTTCAAAAGCTATCATCACCTTTTAGCTTTAATTACGTTGACATGAAACAAACAAGTGATAAATCAACTATTTTACAGAGTAATAAGCCTATTTACCTGTTAACCTAATGCCTCTCTGGGTGGCATATTCCAGGTACATGGAAGACCATGGAGTGTTTTCTATGCAAGTAGTCACAGAAACTACTCTTGTACTAAAATGGTATCACAATGTTGCTGGTTTTCAAGATGAATATTACACAGTATCACAAGGTTGGAAAGGACCTCTGAGATCATCAAGTCCAACCTATAACCTAACACTAACACCAACACTAACACCAACCATCATATAAACCATGGCACTCAGTGCCTCATCCAGTCTCCCTTAAACACCTCCAGGGTCGGTGACTCCACCCCCTCCCTGGGCAGCCCATTCCAATGGCCAATCACCCTTTCAGTGAAGAACTTTTTTCTCATATCGAGTCTAAACTTTCCCTGACGAAGCTTAAGTCCATGCCCTCTGGTTCTGCCACTGGTCACCTGAGAGAAGAGACCAACCCCTGCCCGACTACAACCTCCTTTTAGGTAGTTGTAGAGAGCAATGAGGTTTCCCCAGAGCCTCCTCTTCTTCAGACTAAACAGCCCCAACACCCTCAGTCGCTCCTCATAGGGCTTGTGCTCCAGCCCCTTCACCATCTTCGTTGCCCTCCTCTGAACACATTCCAGTATCCTAACATCCGTCCCAAACTGGGGGGCCCAGAACTGTACTGACGATAACTTCTCTGGTCCTGCTTACTACACTATTCCTGATGCAGGCCAGAATGCCATTGGCCTTCTTGGCCACCTGGGCACACTGCTGGCTCATGTTGAGCTTCCTGTCCACCAGCACTCCCAGGTCCTTTTCTGCCTGACTACTCTCCAGCCACTCTGTCCCCAGTCTGTAGCTCTGCATGGGATTTTTGTGTCCAAAATGAAGTGCATTCAAGAGGCTTTTCTTGTATTTTCTTCTTACACTCCCTCCACCTGTTGTGAGTTTAAAGCCCTTCTTAAGCCACTTGTATTGAGTTCTACAGTACTTTATAATACCCTGAAGAGAGAAAGTTGATGACAATTTATGTATTATTTACATTAGGTTCCAGTTTTATTGGTAATTATTGAAAATTATCCGGCTCATAAAGATGGAGCAAAAGGTTTAGCATTACTATACCAAGTGGGACTTTGAAACCAGTGTTGTTTAAATCAAACTTTTTGATATATCTTGAGTTTATGGACCTATTTTGGATTTAATGCTAGAACAGACTCGTTAGAATTTGCCACTGATATGAAATCCAGTTCCTTAATTTCACTGTGATTTATAATGGCAAAATTTTTCCATGTTATCCAGTACACAGCTGAAGGATTCCCAACAAAATTATGGAAATCCTTTTATTTGAAAATTGTTTCTTGGCTACCTCCATATCTGGATGATCTGATTTAAGGTCCAGTGAAAACAGAAGAGGAGGATTTTGAGGGCATTGCTAATCTCCAAGCTCCTGCAAGACTGAGGACTGTGGTAAATAAGACTTCCAGAGAACCCTAGGAAGAGGAGCAGCCTAAATACTGTAGAAGAGGACTTTTTAATGGACCTCATTAATTCAACTTATGGAGGAAAATTCTCTGCCAATACAACCTGCCAGTTGAGTTAAATGTCAGTGTGAAGTTAGGAACAGAAACAGGCTCCAAAATCAAGTTGTTGTTAGTGTGATCATTGTCAGTTCTGTATATTGTGCTTTGGGAACCATACTCTATTTTCTCAGGGAGTGAAGGTGGTTAGTAAATAAACATTCTTTCCTCCATCTCTAAATAGAAACCTGGAAAAGCACAGCAAAAATATAAATGGACTAAAAGTTATCCATTTAATTTCACAGGATTTCTGTTTAAAGTCCTGGTGAGTCTGGGTTTTCTTCTCCCTGTATCCCATGATCCACCTAGAGGTTATGTCCCAGTACAGGACATAAAGGACTGAAAAGACTCTTCCTTCCCATATTTATTCAGTTTGGTTACAGGCTCTGGGCAGCACACTGCGGTCAGACCAAGACATAGCAATTTCAGAATTTTGTATTTACTTTATTAGCAGCTTACTCTGAAATGTAAGCAATTGAAAGACGTACATAGACAGAAGATTTACAGTAACTTTTAATATTGTGTTTGTAGACTTAGATGACTTTTATGATAATGCTGCTTTGTTTGTTTTGGGGGCTTTTGCGTATTGAATATCTAATGATGTTTTAATTGTTGTTGGTTGTTCTGATTAGAGTTAATCCGTGTGGCACCCAGTGTGCTGGCAGGGGGTGCTTTAAAAATGAAAATTATCATTATTTCATACTGTAAAATACTGAATCACTTACATTTAGGGAAATGGACTGAGATTTTACAGATGGGTGGTTTTATGAGTTCAGAAATAAAAACAATACATTTAGCTTGTTAGGCAATGCTGCAAACTAACTATCTCTTTCATCACATGTCTTTTTCCCAATTGAATAGACTCCATCTGGAAAACTTACAATTTGCTGAGCTATGAGACATGTAGAGTTAGTATTTGACCTCCACTAAATGAATTCAGAAGTAAATTTCTCTCTTATCTATATAACTCTTTGGTCATGTGAACAGCAATCATGTTGTTCTCACTTAGTGAGTTTAAGTTGCTACAGAAGTACCCTAGGAACTGCTGCAGCACTACCTTTCAGACCACCTTCACAATCTTCAAACCTGTATATGAGATGCATGCTGTATGGAGGTATCAAAGCTACTGGATCATGTCCAGGACTCTCTGACTAAGCAAATTTCCTGTCTGCCCCATTGTTTCGTTTTACCAAGTTCTGACCTCCCATATAGATTACTGTATTTCAAAGTGATTATATGATAGTGCGTATATACCCTTATCTTGGTTCATTGAGTAGCAATGTGAGAATCAGACCACTCAAGATCTTGGAAAACTACTTTTCCCTATCTTCTGCCAGACATTTTTGATGTTGAGATAATACTGAATTTCTTTGCCATTATTAAATTTCATTTTCCTAATATGCATTTTCCTCTACAGCAAAACAAATCCCAAAACTTCTGCAGGAAACTTTATTCTCAGAGTGCACTTACTTACCACTATCGTGAAGCGCCAGATTGGTGAAGTGATAAATCAACAGACTGTCCTTATCCTCAGACGACATGTTAGGAAAATTGGTCAACACATTTTTATTTAATTTCTCCTGCTCATGTGACTTGAGATTGACATATAGCAAGTGAAATCTAGGAAGAGCAGGCTTTGATGAGTTCTCAGCAGTCTGAAACACTTCTCCTCAGCACCAAATGGGCTGAGAATGCCCCTACCTGGTCAGTATATATCCACAGCTAGTGTGAAAGGGAGACATATAGGTGAAAGGCTCAGTGTTGAAGGAGTTGGAAATTTTTGGATGAAATTAGATTTAGCTAAAGCAGAACATTTCTGATGTGCTTCATCAGATGACAGTTTCATCAGAAGGAAAGAGGAAAGGTTTGATGTACTACTCAATGGTCTCATATCTGAGTCACTTCTCTGGGATGTTTAGAGTTCCGTTCTGCAGCCCTTGCTGCACCTAGACCACAATGATGGCACTCTATTCAAATAAGCATGACCTTGCTTTACATGTCTTACATTTAGGTTAAATAACTACTCAAAAAGACTCCAGATGCAAGGAGTCATTTGCAAAGTTGTGTATTCTTTCCACTGTAAAACAAAAACATGGTCTGAAATCTTGTATGTTGCTGTAAAAATGAGATTTCTCATTCACTACTTGGAAGACCTGAATTGTTATTTAGTATAAAATGTCGCAGTGACACTGAGTTCTACTACAGCCCCGAATCCTCAATGTTATCATTTTAAAAGCCTACTGCTAACATACAGCAATATCTCTTTATCCTCCTACTCTCTTTTTTCCTCCTTTAACACTTGCCACCATATGCATTCGGTTCTATGTCTGCTCTTCTGATACTCAGCAAAGCAAAAAAGATTGTAGATGGTTACATTTCTCCATTTGTGATCAGAAATGTATGAAAGAGTCAGATCATAAAGATGACTTTACAAAGTTGATATTATGATATTGAAATTTGCATTGATCTAAAATAATTTTTGTTTCATTGTTCTCTGTGGTCAAAATAAAAGTAATAATTTAGCTAGGTAGCTTTTTAGTTTGTTTTTATTTTGGCAAAAACTCAAATGTATTCCCTATGAAAATTTTAAAAGGCAGAAGTAACAAAATCCTAAAAAGTAAAAATGCTATTAAATAGGCTGTAAATTTCAAAGTCATACATGAATGCAATAACCCAACTAGAGAGCTGGGGAAAATAATAAAACCAGCATGTTATAGTACTGATAATGCAAAGGCTACAAAAATCAATAAAAGGAATTTAGGAATCTGGGAAGTTGTAAGGCATCTTCTGAAGTACAGTAGAATTTTAGAGAGGAAAGTATAGAGAGTTTACAATCGTCAGGATTTGAAGGAAACAAACCTTTTTACTCCATGGATTTTTTTTTTTGGTGTGTGGTGGGTTTTTTTCTTTAGTTATTTGGACTATTTCTTTTTGTTTCAAATTAAGTAAAAACTTGAAATAGGAGTTTGTGGTCCTTGCTTTTTGTGTCTGGTTCTTGGTGTTTACTTCAGATGTCAATGCAGTGGACATGTAAATGTAACGGTACAAAACCTTTGAAAGTAATTAAATCACAAAGCAAGGTTAGTTCAACCCTTAAGATAAAAGGCATGAGGCTGCTTTCATGACAAAGAGCTGTGAATTTATAAAACCATAAAATCACTTGGTTAAATCATCAGAATGTTTAGCTGTTTCAGTGACAGATAGAGGTATACATTTCCATGTGTTCTCAGCAGTCTCCTCTCGGGACTTTGCATATATAACATCTACTTTGTTCTCAGGTACCAATAACTTCAGCTTCAAAGCAAAAATCCTAAAGATCTGTGAACAAAGAACAATTTACTCTTCATGTTATTTTTGCTCCTTTACTGTAATGTTTCATAAGGTTGTGATTCTAGTATTTTGTCAGTTAGTCTGTTTCATCATCCATGTTTCAAACAAAAAGATTCAGAACTTAAACATACCTCAGTCTAACATTTGTGACTGTTCAACCTCTGATAGTTGAGAGTAGCTTGGAAGAAGGCATATGAAAAATACAGGTGTGTTTCAGATATTTCAAGTGATTGTGGTTCTCATTGCAATTAAAAAAAAACCCTACTTGTTCATAGGGTTTTGGTATTGTCAGAATAAAGGATGATAAAGAGCACGTTTGAAAGAACTAATTGTCTAAAGACTACTAGAACATGTGAATAGTGTAATATCATTTGCAGAAAGGAGCATTATATTAAAATTGTCCACGTATACTTAAATTTAAAACAGTTGGGCTTTTTGAGAGAGAGAGAGAGAGTAAAGCTATGCAAGTGAATTGAGGGAAGAGAATCTGGATCTATGTCTCTTATGGCATTTATAGCATGCAGTTAAATGTAAGTGTGCTGCCCATTTGCAACATATAGGATTTGATAATCATGCTGACATGGGAGAAGTGCAAAAGGAAGAAAGAAAAATTTTTCTATGAAGCTACCTTTAAAGAAGGAGTTCAAGGTAGTGGACTAAAACAGAATTTTGTCCAGTGTCTATAAAATCTGGAATTTCAAATGATTAGTATTAACATAGACAAAACATCTAGACATTCTCAGAACCCTTAATCATTGCTGGGAAAAAAATAATCTCAAATTTACCAACCAGTCTAGTCCTCAGATACATCAAAGCATCTATATATGAAATGAATTTTAAGGAATTTAAGATGCTGTCTTCAAATCAACCTATGCAAAAAAAAAAAAGTTATTTTCATCCTTTCTTTTCAATAGGTCCCACTATACACTGAATAAAATGGTGTTCAATATTTGTATCATAAAGACTCATCTGAAATTCGTGATGGGGGTTGTAGAAATTGTTATTTTCTTAAAATCATCCTATTGAATGATAGAAAACCCCTGAATCCATCAAAATGAAAAACATTCCCCAGAAAAACTGTAGTCTGAGTATGTACCTATTCTACCCTTAAAATAGCGTTTTTCATACGAAGATATAGAACCAGTACTTTAACATTTTTCCCAAAATCACCACTTAGATGTAATTCTAAATAACTTATGCTTTATAGTCTATGAGGTAAATAATTTGACAATTCTCTTTCTTGTGCTTTTAAAAAACTACAGCCATATATGGTTTGAAATATTTGAGCAGGCGTTTGCTTAAATATAATATCAAGTTCAAGACTGACCATTAGCAAAAGCAAAAGAGCACCAAAAAAGGTACAGGATAGTGATAGAGCAGTGCACGTGAATGTTTGTATGTGAAAGAAAATACATCTTGAAGGAAGGCAGTTATAACCAATGTAGGATCACCAGCCAGAACAGAAGCATGAATGACTTGCTTAAGCACAGAGAAAAGCAATGTGGATATACCCTAACCTCAGTAATCTCTATGTTGACAAGTACACCAGTTTGCATGGAGCTCTGCAGAGCATTGTGTAGATTTAATATAGGTAACTAAGCCAGCTCTTTCTTGACTAAATTTAATGTATCTATACACTTCAGTGTGATTAGTACTCAACTTCCTTCAACCTCCTCATCCAAACATGCAGAGACTGTAATAACAGAATATTACATATATAATGACTGTATGCTCAAAAGTGATGAAGATTTCATTTCATTAGAAAATAGAAGAGTTTTAGAAAAATAGTAATACTCTGCAACACTTCTTTCACAGGAGCAGGGCAAGGTATACAGTTCAGGGCAGAAATTCTATCTCCATAGAAATAGATCATAGTGCAAAACACAGAGGTGCCTACTATGGATTCATCTGTATTAGTGTTTTGGTTCAGCTCGGGGTGCTGAAATTTTGAAATTACTCTCCTGACATAAGTATTTGCCACACTTTGATTCATGTCACAAAGCAGCTCTGGCTTCACAGTGGTTACCTTTGGAAACAAGTTACGCCAGATGATGTCTCCTGGAAGACGACACAATGCACTCTGACTGCTAAGGTTCCTTCAGCTACAGATTGCACTACAAGTCTGAAGTAAAGCTCTTCAACATACACACAAAATGGACTTTAGAACTTCAGCTCCAATCATTTCACTCTAGAGATCCACTTGTATTATAACACATCACCTCTGATTTAGACACAGTTTTGTTCTTTCAGAGTAGGATCCCACATGAATAGGGTCTCACTATAGTTGTTATGCTGCTTCCTTCATCAGATATATCTGTTTTATTGGTAACTCATACCTAGGTTTGGAGACACTGGAAATAATCTTATTACAAACAACTGAATTCTTCATTGTTGTGTAAACTGCATTCAAATTGCACATTAACTAAATTTAAAATTAAAAATGGAGAGGAGATAAATTCCAGCCTTTTAAGTTGTCACTGTACTTAGCATGTGTTTTATTTTGGACCTACCCTCACAAAGTGACAACGGGCATTTTTATCTATGCAAAAGACTTTTTGATCTCCTTTAAGACCAAGAGTTGGCTCTGAGAAAAGTAAGCATACTATTGGCCATAAAAAAAAAGAAATATGCCATTATTAGAAAGGAAATTAAAAGAAATGTAACAAAGCTGTTTAAAAAGTATATGACCTACCTTAACCCCTTTGTTGTATGTTCTTTGTAGAAGAAAAACAATTCCACTTCCAAATTTAAACCAAGCACCTAGAAGACTTTGTAATATAATGACATTTCATTGAAGCAGATTGAATGAATTCCTCAAAACTTAAATCTGTGTTTATACTTTTTTTCTGTACTGGAACACAATTCAGGGAATCTTTCAAGCATAAACTTGAATCTATCCTCCCTTGGAGAAATACTTCAACATGGGAACAGACTTCCCCAGGAAAGTGACCATCCCTGGAAGTATTTAAAAGACGTGAATGTAGCACTAACGGACATGGTTTAGTGGTAGCATTTGTGAACTTGATGATCCTAAAGGTCTTTTCCAACCTAAATGATTCTGTGATATATCTAAACCCCACTAAACTCAGTCACTACTATTCTCCTTCTGTTGAAGTGAAAAGTACTAATTATATTTACTTCCACATCTAGATTCTTGCCTTGTATTCATTGCACGGTGCTGGATCTATATCTGCAGAATGGTCCTTATATCTGGGTGAAGTACCAAATATTTAGTTTATTTGACCAAGGGGAAATAAGAATGTCCAGATTGTCTCTAGATTAACAATTCAATACATAAAGAAGTAAAGGAGGGTTCTTAACTCATATCTTGCTTTGGCACATTTTATAAAGAGGAATCACGTCTTCAAATAATTATTATGAGTACTTCCTTTGTATGGCACATTTCTGCAAACATGCACTTTAATGATCAAGCTACTTAACAACGAAAAACAGAAGTTCAATCATTTAGCAAAAGCTATGACTCAGAATGCCAAAACCAGAATGAAACAATGTACCAATTTGTCAGTTAGTGAGTTCAGACTTCATTCTCAGTTATATTAGACATAATACCTAAATAGATGCACATATATCAGTGGCTCATGATTGATTTAAGGAGGCCAAAACCAAGTCCAATGTTATGCTAAATATTTTAACATTATCTACATAATATTGAGATAACAGAAACAGTGATTTTTTTACTAATAATTTTTCAAATAGAAGTTTCATAACACCTTCAAAATTTCAGTATGTTTATTTTTTGTAACAAGTAAAATTTACTGACATTCATAGTGGAGTAAGCCCTTTCAACCTGCACAGTAAACCGCAGCCTTGGACCAACAGGGTCAGAAAAACTACTTATCAGATTTTCCAAGTTTTTCTTCTGTTATCTGCAATAGTATCTGTCATTGTGTTCCATTCAATAGGATTTTTTCTTTTCTTTTCCACAGAGGCTGTTTATGCATTTTAAAATAAAGAGGAATTAAATAAATTATATTAGAAATAGAAATCAGAACCATTCAAAATAAAACTGTATTTTAACTGTCTATATTGGCAGGTTCCCTCCTTTTTCTCTTCACTCTCATCTTGGCTGTATACTTTCTGTATTCTGACCTAATTTTGATGGGACGGGCAGAAACCATCTAAACTTTGACTGCAGGTTAACATGTTCTTCAGAATCAGTCTATAGATAGAATTCCTTCAGATTGAAGCAGACCTTAATTACAAATGTCCCACTTTTTTATATAGAAAAATGATCTTTATCTTTCCTATGGTTTGGCCTGAGTCCTGTATTTCTGAGTGCATCAACAGGACTCTGACCAGACGTGGGGTACTGTGCTTCCCTGGAGGCATTACAACCATCTTTAGAAGCTTCTCAGTCCCACTAGTATTTTCAGGGGAGAATGACAGCTACCTCGTTGTCTTGTATGTGGAGGCAGGAAAGCAATGGTTCTAGATGATAATATTGCTATATTTGTAGATAATATGTAGATAATATCCATGTAATATTTTTGTTATACCCAATTTATAACAGAGATCTATTTGTGGTCTTAACAAGATGCATCAGTTAAATTATCTTGCTTTGTCATCACCTCATTTTTTTATGAGAAAAAATTAATATGAAGAGAATTTCTGGCTCCATTAAGTAGTAGTTCCCAGAGTTTTTTAGAAAACTAGAAGTAATTGAAAAAGTTGGAAGCAACCCCGGCTCAAACTTAAATAAGACTTCCCCTCACATCAGTATTCTATTTATGTCCCCTGCATCTTGCCACCCAACAGTTTTTGAAGATTTTAGTCCCATCTGATATGAATACAAAGTAAAAGAACACCTAGGTTTCCTTCTGCTCTTCTTAGTGGTTGTATCAATAATACATCAATAATTATTCTAATAAACATTGAGTGAGACATTTAAGGTAAAGACCTAGAATGAATTCACCTTTAAGACAAATGCAGGACTTCTGTTAAAGCCAGCCATGGCTGCATTCCTTAGCAATAGGCATACATTCAACTGTATTCACTGATGTGGGTTACAACCAAATGTGAGAAGTGAGGGGAAATACAGAATATAAGTTCGATTTAAGCTCATCAGGGCCAATGGAAAAGGACCAGAAAAGCAGAGTAACTATACGCTGCCAGCCTTTCTTTGAACATCTTTCCTGAAGAGGCTGAGAAAACCTTCCAGAGCACTAAGAAGTTTTGATGAAATGAAACACTCAGAATAGCGCATTAAATCTGGGCTGATACAAGCATATGGAATTTGAAGTCTTCTCTCATTATCTTGTCTGATTTTCTGCCAGGAGACACATTTACTGGACTTCAACAGGAGCCCAGTGGGAACGTGAACCTGGGCAGTCACACCAGTCTGCTAAGCCACATTTATGTAACATTATTATATAATTTTTAATGAAGGAATGCACTGATTGAAAAACACATTCAGGGCTTATCGGGGTAGGGAAAAATCATATGGGGTGCATGTTTGCCATCTGATGGGAAACCACATGGAGACCAGGGGAGAACTCTCCTCCAAAAAAATGAGAGATGACTACTCTTTAACATTACTTAGCAAGTTACTCAGATCACTTATTTAGAATGATAATTTCCCTGAGCTGTCGAAATCTGAGATTTAAGACATATGATTGAACTGCTGTTAGCAGTAATAATGGTTATGGTAAACTAATGGCTGTTTCATGCAAATTCTTTAAACTTTAAACATTATAAAGTTTTAAATGCTTAAGGCTTTTGTAATTTCAAGCCAACACTTCCACATAATCATCTTTTTGGACTTAAAATGCTTTATTTTCAGAGTTTGAATACCCCTAGAGGGTTTCCTTTTTACACTGAGAGAGAAAAGAGTATGGCGTGAAGCCACAATGAATTATAGCCTTGTCTCTTACCTACTTGCCTAGTTTTATGTTTCAAATATTTGGCATGTTAAACTCCTACTTTCCACTTGTATGTGCAGAACACTTCAGGGCAACACCTCTAACATGTCTTGATGCATTGCATATGTGAAGACGGGTTTTCTTGTAAAAAGATTGCTCCCATTTTTTTTTTCAAAAAAAAGAAATAAAACCAAACAAATGACTATTCTGACTGGAAAACAGAAATATGATTTCAGTTAAGTATATTTTAGCTCAAGCACAAAATTATCACAGAGTACTATGGGTTTCATAAGGGACTGTATTCTAATGTCTAATTTATTATTCAGATTTTAAAACAAAACAAAATCAACAAAACCTCAAGATGTGATTGACTTCAGCTAAAAATTCTTTACTGCATAATTCAGGATTTGTTCACTCTATGTAAAGATGAACAAACCAACTCAACCCCCTGACAAAAAAAACACCCCATGTAATCACCCTCTGCAATATTTCCTGTAAAAGTTCAATCAACAGTATACTCTCATCTGAAGCCTAGGGCTGGATACCAATATCTCCTGTAATAGTATTCAACTTTTCATACTGAATTATATATCCTGAATTTCCAACTCTAATAACTGGCCAGTAATCTCTACTCAAGAATTCTACCAAGGAAAGTTTGCGTATAAAGCTTAAATACAGTTTGATCTGGATCACAATGTTTTCCTGGATCAAGTGAGAGTGCTGAGTCATCCTTTTTATTGACAAAACTCTAAATTTTGAATGGTCAGCAGACTTCTACCAATAGTGCTCAGCAAAATATGAGAATAAGAAGCAGTTATTCATGCAGGAATTTGACATTTCTGACTCTATATCTGACAAAAATGAATGCCTTGAAAATACAGAAAGAGTTCCTCCTTCAACTTTTTCTTAAGGAAACACCTCATACCTCTTGAAAAATTACACATCTATGTCATACCTGTGAAAAACTAATTGCTACATACTTCACAGTAGAGGTTTTTTTTCCTCTCTACTCCTTTCTTTCTTTGCATATATATACATCATATCTCATTATTAAGTGCATTGGGAGCACTTATCTGCATGGAGCAAAGGTAGTGAATTTTTCCAAGTTGTAATGATAAGCTAAAAGTAAGCCCTGCAAGGTAAAATCTATTTAAAATGTAGCAATTTGGGAAAATATGTCCCTCAAGCACAGCAAACATGCCATCAAAGTGAGTTAGCTACCAATTAACTTCTACACTTTGCACAAAGGGTATTAAAATCCAGGGTAAAAATAAAACCAAATGATGTATGCCTCATCTCTGTGAACAATAGATCACACAAAATGAGCTTTAAATGTTATAGTTTTCACTGTGTTTTCAGCATTCAGCTGTCCTGGAAAATATTTGTTTTTCTGTTTAAAAACACTTTTTTTCTATGGAAAATCATATCACTATGCATGTCTAAGAAGAGAAACAATGTCAAATACTGCAAATTAAAATATGAGTTCCTAGGCAGGCTCAGACACTATGACATAGGACCCTATTTTGACACCTCTGTTCACAATAGGTGAGCAGTATTACTCTACCCGTCACTAAGCTCTTGGTCCTGAAGCCTACATGAAATGGTAGGATAGTGTAGAAACAATCAGAGTTCCAGTCAGTCATAAGCACAAAAAAGTATATATGCAGAAGATGCACTGATAGGAACATAAGCCCAGCCCAATATAAGATAGCGACTATTTAAGAAGTGAAGTTCAAAGGGGCTTTGATAGAAGACAAAGCAATCAATGGACCAGTTCTCCTTAGATTCAGAGATGTACTTAAGCTCCTCCTGCTGAAACCAATGTGAAAATGCTTTCCACAGTGTAAGAGATCAAATATAGACAGATGTCATCGAAAATTACTCAGACCTAAAAAGGAACACATGGATAAGACAAGGTGCATGGAAAAGAGAAGATAAAATGACTAGTGCGTGTATATACACACGCACACATACATGGATGTATGAGTACACAGAGAGAGAGGGAGAGAAACACTGCTGTGACATTGACTCATTTCTTGTAGTCTCCAAAGAGCAAATAAGTTTTCAGAAGGATTTAAGAGAAGAGTGACATGATGGGCAAGAATAAAGATTTCACTTACAAAAGGCTGTTCAGAAGACACTAGCACGAAATGTTGACAGTAGGGATATGTGTTGCCAGTTTTAGGGTTTGAGGGTGATGTCCAGCCAGAACAAAACAGTGACAAAACCTTGATTGACACCAAGAATGCTAGAATTTCACATGAGGAAATTAAATTCTGAGATATTTTACCAGATGAAAGTTCCCAACCTGGAGCACATTTAAACACATATTCAGAGGTAGGTGCTTAAGATAGGTGTTTTGTCGTACTGCGGGTTGTTTTTTTTTACTTTCTGAAGTACTGGAAAAAAAAAGAAAAAAAAAATAGGAGACAAAAAGAACTATTTGAACAGATTATTTTAGTTAGTCTTTGTATTTCACCTCACAGTCATCAGGAACATATAATTCAGAAAAATACATATGGAGTTCCCAAGTGAATACATTGACAGTATTGTGCTTGGAGAATATTGTACCTTAAATCCAGACATAAACAAGTGGACTTCTGTCTTATAACTTGTAACATGCTAATTTATATAAGATTCTTTTCTGTTTAGTGTAAATTTCTCCAGGTTTATAAACTTCTAAAATTGTGATTCTATGGAATTTTTTGCCCTGAAGTAGGCGAGTGAGTTCTCTGAATCAATGCATTACTCCTGTGAAATATCTGCTTTATCTGTTGTAAATGTTCCTGATTTCACATACTTTTGTCCCTATTTTTATCTCTGTGATTATCAGAAGATACTGTAAGGACCCTCCATTAGAGCATCACTTCATCATTCTTATACTTACATCAGGTACCAGGTTCTTATACTCTGTTTTGTAAAACTGAACACTTTTGATATTTTTGCCTTCTTTTGATTTTACATTCTTCTTTTCCACTGTTTGTGTCAACTTCGCACATTCATTCTTAGAGTTATATTTAAGTGCTTGGAGAGAGGCTCCTGAAGATACCTAGTCAGATTCAATGGTGCAGAATTACATTTTAGTTTTCTATAATAATTACTGCCATGCCTACATAAAATGTCTGCACAATAACACATGCATTCAAATTTGTGAGGGTTATAACTAACCTCTGCATCACATGCAGTCACCACTAATACACTGTCCTGCACATCTATATATATAAACAATGTAAAGCAGCAGAAAATTAGGGGAAAAAACCTTGTTTAAAATCTCAGAGGGGTGGTCAATTCTTCCTCTGTACTTTTTCCATGACTTATATGAACTTCACCAGTACTGCCATTCATGATTGTAGTGCTCATCTGCAGTCACTTTCTCACCCTGGGATGCCCCTAACCAGGTGACAAACCATGAAATTGCCTCCTGCTTCAGAAGATTTCTGAACAGTCTATGCAATTCTTCCACAGACATATCTTGAGGATAACCTAAGGATTAAATCAGTGAAGACCAGTTCCTGGAATGCAACTATATAAGTATTCAAAGGGTATTCAAACATGCATGTAACCCTGAGTTATGCACCTAATTTTATCCTTAAAGAAGAGAATATTTGGGAGAATATTTGGCTAAGGGCTTCACTTGGATGCTCTGTTTCAACTCCCTGTCTTCCACAGGGATGAGATTATGCAGACTCACATGCACTTCTGTTCTGAAAACCTACAGGGAAAAAATGTAAAGAGCACAGCAAGGACCAGATTCAAGCATCTGATGAGCTTACAAAAGTTTCAGTACTGGCCTGACTTTATTGTATGGCCAGTCATTATCTGATGGAAGATTCAGCTGCATTTCATTACATTTTTTAAATTCATGTAACACTCATTTTATCCGTTACACTCTAATTTTGGAGATTTTTATTATAGGCATTTAAACAGTACATTTGAATGAATTTCAACATTTAATGATGCATCTTCTAAAAAGTTATTATAATTTTTTCATATGAATAGATCAAAATGCATTGGATAAAAGTGTTAAAACATTAATAAAAATGCAGGAGAGAAGAAATGGCTTATGAAAGAGGGGAGAGAGACAAGAACTTTGTAAGCACAGTATGAATTTATATCTCTAAACCCTTACCAATAAATCTTAAGCCTCATCATGCAGTTTTAAGCAAAAATTACATGTGTTTTTAAAAGTTTCAGTCAATAACAATTTCTCCAAATTATTCTTGTATGATAGATGATTTTTGAGCTGTTCACTGTTGGTATCAAAAGACCTGGTTACTGCTATTATACAAAGAGGTCACAGGGCTTGTTTCTGTAGCTTGAAATGAAGCAAGTAGATTTGTTGGTCAATTTCAAGGGAGAATAATTTCAGAATTTCCATAACTGTTCGTTTAAAACATAAACTAGTGCTTTCACTCTATATTCTACTTAAGAAACATGTTCAAGTGAATGATTTTTTGAACACAAAAAGGACTTGGCAACAGAAAAGTTTCTTATTTTCAAACTGGAAAAATTGTTCAAAGAAAATGTGCTGCCTTTGCTTTGATTTACTTAAAGTGCATTAGCCTTATATTAATATAGAAGTAAAAAATCATCAGCTACCATGCTGAAGTATATAAATGGACTGTCTGTTAATTCTCATTCTTGCATGTTTCAGAGAAATGTAGACATTTTTTCGTGAAAAAAACTTCCAGTCAAATCTTTGATGAAGATTTCATCCTATCGCTTCAAAAGTTATTGTTGCATCTATTTCCTAACTCTGAGACCTAATATATTTCCTGTGTTCTTCCTTTATGTGATTGGTGCTTTCTAAACTGGTGAATGAATGTGGACATTGGAAAAAAAAGTTATAGTTAATCGGCCTATTTTATAAGCAAAAAGGTAAAATATTGGTGTCTGGGAATAATATAAAGATTTTCTGTCTTTTGGAGGCATTCAATAGGAGCAATGGTATGACTAAATTTCTTCATGATCGTACTGACAAGTAAACACACAAATTTTTTTTCTATAATGAAATTATTTTGGATTTATATAGGAGTACTTATGTAATTGCTGTCTCATTATGGAAAATCTTGTTATTTTTTGCTGGTTTATTATCTGACATCAATTTGACATCAAAATGAAGGTGAAAGATGCCAATGATTCATTGCAATAAATTAATATTAACAAGTCAAGGTGCTCAGAACTCTGACACATCATACCTACAACCCTAGTTCATTATTTTTAAATTTCTCCTGAGGACCTGCTTTTGTGTGATAAATTGCCTGGATGTCCTTCAGACATGGATTTAGATGTATCTTAAAGTAGAATGGTTAGACCAGTTTCAAGCTGCCATCGTACAGGTGGCCAGTAGCCCAGGTGTGCTGTATGCTCTGTGGATTGGATCCAGCAGATTGAAACAAGAACTCCAAATACCTCTGGAAAATAAAAAACATATTCTGAGATGAAAATTAGCTCGAGGAAGAATGATAAGAATATTTCGTTATGCTGTTTCTGGGAGACTCCTCTTGACCCTATGGTTCAGATACAGATAGAGAGAAATAACTGCAATGACACTGGCAAACTGAAAAGTATTATTTTATTCACAGGTGCAGGTAGATAGATAAATGTCTTCCCACACTCTGAGCTGCCCAGACCTGCAGCAGAGGTGGTATGTAAATTTATATAGCAGTTTTTTCCCTGAGTTCACATATTTTGCCTCTAGGTAGTATTTGAGTGCCACCATTAATTTAGACATACAGAAATGATTATACAAATTGTGTTATTTTGTCAAGTTTTAGTTTCCAGATATGAACTGGAAACAGAATGTTATTTGTAATGATAAAGTCTGATTGTTCCTGATAGTAAAAATTAGCAGATTTTCATATCCCAATACAGTTGGATCAATGTTAGCAAGCTGATTTTATTTGCACTGAACGTAAGAATGTTCAAAGGTGGGCTTTTACCTACGCTTCCTGATATTAGATAAGAAAAGCAACTTAGACTGAAGAGCTTACGAATTAAAATACAGTAACTGGGAATTTAAAAAATTCTTTGACAAAAATAAGCCACATAGAATTAGGAAACAAAAAGCTGTACAGGTTAAAGAATAAACTGTATAAATAACCTCAAGAAATTAGAGCACAAAAGAAAAAAAAGAAGGGCCTGTAGTATTACAGAAAACATGGCATGTAGAACAGAAAAGAGAAGCTTCCTAAAGGCAAGATCTGATAGACTTGTAAAACTATTAAAAGGAGTAGCAAAGGTCTCCTTCCTCAATGAAAATGGATATGAAAATGAGGAAAGAAATGAAGTGAAGAGAGAAGAA
This sequence comes from Tapera naevia, assembly GCA_033556795.1. NCBI lineage: Eukaryota > Metazoa > Chordata > Aves > Cuculiformes > Neomorphidae > Tapera > Tapera naevia. Next base: position 28,736,130 of record JAUMJJ010000079.1, on the reverse strand, counting down.
AAATTAGCAGGGTTGAATGTTTTCAAGTGTGGGGTGACCAGGTAATTCTAACCCACATTTCTGAAAGAGCTGGGACAGAAATAACAGGCCCAGGAGAAAGTATTTTGAATAAATCTAGCAAGATAAATCTAACACATTTTTTTGAGAATAGCAAATTAACACCTACATTTATGAAGGGAGGAGGGGGAAGTGACCTAAGCCACTGCAAGCTTGTTAATCTAATATTCATTATACAGAAGGATTTTGAATTCTCTCTTTAAAAAACTACAGAAAGGATAGTAAGTGGAATATAAAATCATGCACAAAACTAGGTTAAAAATAGATCATCTCACTGTTGGAAAAGTTTTGATAGTCAAAGGAAAAGATGGTAGATCTAATGTATATGGAATTCAGTAAAATATTTGATATTGTGCCAATAGGAAAATGAGTTATATTAGAAAGTGAAGAACAGTAGAATAGAAGGTGTATGTTTGAATTGTAATAAACTGGAAACATGTTGAGCAGAAAGAAGTTATCAGCAGCATTTAAATATTATTAGTTTCCTCAGCAAAGAAGTAGGGGACATACTGATAAAATTTGTGAGTATAGCGTGTTTTGGAGTCATCATTGATATAGAGGAATATTTTTCTATTATAAAGAAAAGAAGAGGTTAGAGATGGCCTTGAGGACTAGAATAACAAAAATGAAATGAAATTCAGAAATACAGACTACAAAGCCATGCTCTATTGAAATAACAACAACAATTTCGCTGTAAACTGGAATTTAATGAGCTGGTGACAATAGAGGGATAGACTTTGTATAACTGACTGATCACAGACCAACTATCACCAATAAGTTGTGGCCAAAGAAAAAAGGGAGAGAACATCCTTGGATGTCCCTAGTGAGATAATTCCTTTGTCCTCCAGGAGTAAATCTCAGACTACATTAAGTGCGAAGCAGGGTATGCAGGAATGACTAGGAAATGAAAAATTTCTGTCATGAAAAAGGAATGAAATCATTTAGCTTGTTAGCCTTGCTAAATGAGGGCTAAGTAGGGATTGTGCTAGCTTTCTGTAAATATATCAGCGATGATAAATATCCAATAGGGGAAAGGCTACTTGGCATAAGAACATATGAAAATAAACTGGAACCGAATAAAATTTGTTCTGGAAATATAAAGGTTTCTGAGAATTAGGACTCTGGAAAAGTGTTGAATACAAGGGCGGCAAAAAGCTTAATTTATTTTAAAGTTTGATTAGTTTATGAAATGAGATATGTAACGTAATTACCTGTAAAAGCAGAGACCAATATTCTGTGAAGTCCCTGGCAGTACCATGATCCTATTTGAGCTGAAGATGATGTGTGGTTTATGACATATGATAATAATCCATTTGCATATTTAATGAGAACAATCACAGCTGTATGACCACATATCTGATGTCCTTTCTTGCAGCACATTGAAATAATTGGCAAAGAATTAAAAGCAGCCTGGTTTGCTGAGCGCATACAATTTGTCATTTATTCAGTGGTTTGTGCTTATTCATTATCATAATCTGGCATTCTCTATCACAGAGATATTTTTATGGACAAGTGAGTTAAAACAAGAATGACAGTATGCAAAAGAGATCAGAAAATTAAAGGCCTTTTTCTGTCTTTTTTTATTCTTTGGTTAAGGAGCATGTCACTGTGGTCAGTACTCTTGATAAAGTATGTAAATGTTTACAGCCTGTTATTCCTGAACTATTACTTGTGTAGTCTTAGCATAACAGTAACCTGATAGAAAGAGATAGGGATCAATTCCCAGGAGGAGAAAACTTAGAATGAATCTTCAAATAGCACTATGATATTGTTAGCTCTGACTTAATAACTCTGATGTGGTTTTTGTCTTCAGGTCATTGAGATATCTTCAACCTTGATGACTTATATTCCTTTTTTTTTTTTTTAAATAATACTAAAGATTCCAAACTGTGCTTGTGATTATCTCAACTATTAAACAATGTTGTTATCTAATGTGTCTTCAAAATGCATTTAATAAGAAGTTCCTATTCATATTTTCAATTTGTTACTGAAAAGGAAACTAGATTTATGTCACAGGGAAAATTTCCAAGTTCAAATGGTCTGAAACAACAGGATCAAAGCAATTTCTTTCTTTATCAATAGGACATAACTAACCAATATCAGTGGACTATATATTCAGGATTGGCACGGACAATAAAACAGATAATCTGCAATACTAGACACTGCCAGAATTGTTAAGTATCCGATTACAAATTTCTAAACACTCTTCTGTAACTAAACTCAAAAAATTTTATTTACACCCAAACACACACAGGTTCATATTTACATGCACACCCTCACATCCCTCCCAAATTGTGTGAGTTTCAGGCACACGCACCCTCTCCAAGGTTTGTAGACCCTACTTGCATCTCCTTTCTGTGGGAGACGCAGATGCTCCACTGCACATGTGGACATGTTTGCTGCAAACCCTAATGTACATATGGGGAAGAAATACCACCAGGTTGCAGACACACAACTGAGGATCACTGCTTGCTCTCCCCAGTTGCCCTTTGTTGGCCAGGTGGAGGCTCCTCAGGGGACCTGAGAGAAGGGTGTTGAATCTGGCCTGGACAAAACTGTGATGCCATAGGGCAGCTTCTTGCAGGACCAAACCAGATTTTTGACTGCTTTTCTGTTTCTTTCTGTCTGTCTCTCACTCACTGTTCCTCTCTTTGTTTAAAAAAAAGAAAAAAGAGTAAAATTTTTAATACTTTTTTTTTTAAAAAAAAAATCCTTTTTCAATTAAACTGCATAATGATAATTTTTTTTAGCTTTCCCAGTGTGGAACAAATGCTGCTCAGGCTGTTTTGGGTATTTCAGGTACAGACACTCACATTCCTTTCTTAACAACACTTTTTATGTAGGCTGTGCTTTCTTGGAAGGGCCAAATAAGCTCCCTAAGAGATTGTAATTGCAATGCTAAATCATGAACTCCTCCTGAATTAATGTCTGAATTTTATAAGAGTTGAGTACAAACTCAGATATTAAGTGTATCAAGCTATTCTGAAATCTAGAAATAAATGTCACAAATAATCAAGCAAAATATAATGGCTGAAACAGAGTTGCTTTTATGAAAGTCTGAATAACAAATAATCTGTTAGGCAAGTACTGGAGATCAAAATGTGGAAAGGCAGATTGTTATTTTTTTCCTCATAGTTTCCACTTTAAATTCTGTGAGAGGACAATTTACCAGTTGTTCAGTTAATAAGTCCAAAAGGACTTATGTTTTCTGGTGAAAAGTCTAACAAAAGCGTGTTCTTTAAATTAGATTCCTTTTATGAATAAACTTAAGCATCCAGAATCTAATCTACGCTTCTCAAATCTTTATAGTATTGTCTATAATGAAGAAAACAAAACAAAGTAATGGACAATCGCAGAAAATCTTACTACAGCTTATGTCTTTTTTTTATGATATTGATAACTCTTTCTTGACCTTTAAAACTGGAACTAAAAGGGATAATACTTAGATTTATGAAGTCATCATTCCTCTTTTTTACCATCTTTAGGCTTCTAGAAGAGGTCTACTGTAAGACTACAGAAGAAGATATCTAAGCTTTATGGGGTATGGAACTTGTGAACAGATTAAACACAACTTGTTTTCAGTACATTAATATGTAACAGAGAAACTCTTTTTCTACTATTGAAGATAGTGTGAAGATGAACCTATACTTACACACTAGCTTTGTACGAACAGCTGATTCCTCCTCATAGGAATATGCTCTGCAACTACTGAAGAGAAAAAAGATTGAACTAGTGCTTTTCAAAGAGTTTCTTGTTTTCGTTAGACTTTGTGAGTCTTCCCTATGTCTGTACACTCTTGCTTGCAACAGAATTCATAATATCCACTCAATTTAGCTACTGAAATGAGTCAGACAAATAACTTTTCTGTTCTGTGAAGAGATCTAGAAATTGGTGTCCTACCCTATTTAACAGACAGTCCCTTTTCTGTGCCAGATAATTACTTATCATAGTAATAATCTTTTACTTATCTTATGTCCAGTCCTGCAAGGCTACATCAAATCCTGCACTCCTTTCAAATGTGTAACTTCTAATGAGATCAAGTGAGAAGCTGAGAGAGTCAATTGTCATGACTTTTGTATAAAATCATTCAGGTTAGAACTGTAACCTGGTATCTATTTATCTGTCAAATTTTGTCCTTCCTGCACTGATATAATAATTTGTGATTAACTTTTAAGACCTCTTAGACTCACCAACTGAACAGAGACAAGGGGCGAGGTGCTCATAAGTCAGTAGTGATTTGGGGAATATAACTCAAGGCTTCTTTTTCCAGGAGGACAGATTTTCTAGTTCATTTAAATTTGTCCTGAATGGGTTGCAGTTCTTAACACTTTTATTTCTTAATCATTTGTAGAAAACACTGTGCGCATCTCCTAAGCAAGTCATGTTGGAAATCAGAGTTGGGTCTGTAGTAACACCCTATTAAAGAAGAGAGTTGCATTTCAGACAGGAGGTCCAGTGCAGCTGGTCTTTCTCAACCTGTTCACAGTTATGGTATTTGATATCCTGCTTGAATTGAGGGTTGGCTTAAGACTTAAGATTTCAACTAAAAATCAAGATTGAAAAACAACATACTTAAACAATCTGAGAATTAATTTGCATTCAAAAGTGTGTTAAGACCGTGCACAATGGTCCTTTTGAGGTTATTAGGGATGTTATGCTGTATCTCAGGTATCATGACTACTTATACATAAGTTAAAATGCATAACTGGCCTCACTGAAGGCAACAGAAGACTTTTACATTCGTATTAGTAGAAATAAATTTGCTTTTTTTCCTTTACAGTTATTTCACTGCCCTTCTATTTCACCTGCTTCTTGCCCTAGACTTAGAGTCTGGATTCTAATGATAAGGGACTATCCATTGTTGCTTCAGTGCATGCATAATGGATGAAAATGAGGAGTAAGTTGCTGTATGAGGACAAGGTGGCCTGATACGAGAGATAGATGGATCTAAACCAAAACAAAAACACTTTCAAGTTACATACTTTGACGTTTTTCCTCATTTCTATCAAGAAGAGAGTTGCCACAATAAGGATTGAGGTGTAGAACTCAATTTGTAGCAATAGCGTTCCCATATCTACTGCAATATTGATTAAAATTAGACAGAGACAACGTATACTTCATTCTTAATATACTATATCATATAGGAAGATGATTATGACAGTCCTCTTTTTTAATACACATTAATAATAAATTAAATATTGTTAAGGAAATAAAATAATAAAGTTAAGAAATATTTTTTTCTAAATCTCTCCTTTTAATTCTCTTCTACAGTTGCTTTTCATAGTGATGAAGAACAAAGTCTGTCTACATTGGTTACAAAATCCCTTTGAGGCGCCCAGTTGAAAACTGGTCATGTAGAGAAATAGAATAATTAATCTAAAAAATAAACGCAAAATGAATGGTAGAAGTAAAGCATACATACACATTTTTGTAGTTAAAAGTCTCTCCTTTGACATTTGCATAGATATGGCCTGAATATATATATTTGGGATATAGCCCCCACTGTTCAGCATAGAATGGTTTATTAATCATAGTTCTTAAAGGCAATGAACATGGAAGGGGATAGATCAGGGAATAAATAATACATATAAGTGAAATGGCCCTGAGATGAGTGGCTCTTCCCTTTATAAATATTACAAGCTTCCCACAATCCCCCAGGTAAGAGCACTGTATTCAACACGTTTAATCATGAGCAACAACAAAAGAAGGGCATTTTAATTTAGCATAGGAGGTACTTCCAAGTGTATCTTGGCTATCCTGAAAGTGTATTACAGCCCTAATATTGTTATATAGTGCATTCCGGTACATTTTTATCCTTCATTACTGGAAACTGACTCATGCAGTAGCAGCTTTGTATCATATTATCATGGATGAAATTATCTGACTTGATATGAATCATCAATATCAGATTAAAAATAGGCAGCAATAAATTTTGTACCATTCTGCCACTTGATACAATAATGGCACTAATAATATCTAAAATTACAATTTCTACTCCCCACTCAGCAAGAGATAATTTCAGATGGGGGTAGAGTGGAATACTTTTTTCTTCCTGCATTCTTCTTTGAAAAACATGTCCCTTTTTCAAATAAATGTACCTATGAACATAAGTATATTCATTCCAATTAAAAATCAAAAGCAATTTCTGCAAAGATGTTGATGGTCCCGCTCTTCTCTCACTGATAGTATAGGATGACTTAGTGTCTAATTGAGGTGTTCTGAATCATGCTGCCAGGGGCTTGACTGTACATTTTAAGTATTACAATAACATCCACAGTAGCTGGCCTAAATCCCTTCCCCAGAGGCTGGCTCTAATTGTGTGAACATAAGAACACTGTTACCAGGTCAGGGCAAAAATCCACGTAGACCCATCTCCAACACTGACCAATGGCAGATGCACAGGAAGGCACCTACGAACAGACAACATATGGTGACACGTCCCTTGTACACTCCTCACCAGCAGTGACTTGTGCCTCTGGGACCTCCTGAATGGCACGTGATGACTTTCTGTTTAATAGTATCCTGTCAATTGTATTTCATTAATTTGTCTCATCTCTTTTGAATTCAGATAAGCTTTAGGCATCCACAACAGCTTGTAGCAGACACACATTTGAGAAAGTATCTCCATGACTTTCTCTTAATCTGTTACTTGCTATTTTTATTTGAGTTTTCATTCATTTCACCTACTCTGCATTACTGCTCTTTTATTGACATCTGTCATACCCTTTCCTTAGTGACCTCTCTCATATGAGAACTGTTATTATATTTATCTTTTCACTATCATTAGTCCTTCATGTTGTCCATCTCTGTATCTATGCCAGTACTACTGTATTCTTTTGGAGATGAGGGAGCATTTAACTATATATTAAAGGCACCTGAGGGATTTAATCAGTGGCACAATGATGTTTTGTGTTTTCTTTTCTCTTCCTGTACAAGTAATTCTTAATTTCAGCTGCTTTTGGCATCCATTAAACACTGAGCTAGTAGTTTCACAGAGTTACCTGCTGTAACTTCAATATCTCTTTCCAGAACAGCAGCAGCTACCTCAGAAGCTGTCACTGTGGAAGCAAGATCACTTGGAATGCATAGTGAAGATTTCTTTCCCATAAGTCAGCTTGCCTGTCACATCATTTTTACTAGTGAAGCAGAACATGGACAGAACTGCGCTTTGCAGCAGAAACAGCTCTACAGATTATAAAATAAATATCTCAGAGGCAAGATCTGTTTCTTTGGAGCCTAAAGAGTCAGAGAAGAGATCCAAAATGAACTTCTTGAGCCTGAAACAAAGTATGTCAAATGACTGAAGACACCTTTGTGGTAGAGAGATGGGAAAAGTAAACAATGAGGAGCTACTAAATCACTGAGATAGATGTAGAGAACACCAGTCTGCCATAGCTATTATATCAAAGGAATAGGAGGGAGTCACTGGAGCAGAAGGGGTAGAGGCAGAGCGTTTAGACTTGTTGAACCAAGACAAAGGGACAAAGCACTAAACCCAGGTTTTTACAGTTCCTCTACCTTCACCCTGAGTGAAGCGGTACATATTACTAGTCTAATTCTGCACACTTCATAAAGTAGGAGAGGTTGCAAGTGTGGATCCAAATGTGACATGATGAAGCCATTTTTCTCTTGCCAGCACAAGCCTGTTATCTCATATATATATGGCATTCTTTAGATGTGTTGATCAAATATGAAATATAAGCATCTTCTAAATCTAAGGAAAAGGTGTGGAGGCCTTTGCTGGCACAACACAAAAGAACTTTTGAGGATGGTGGTGCAAATTGTTACTACAATGACTTACCCATGTTAAGGGCTAAGGCTGACTGCATGACAATATTGCTGGGAAGGTTTATAACTTGTTCACTCAATGAAGTATTGGAAACAGTCACTGACAGAGATCTTTCAACCTCAAAGTAGAATATTTTCATCTAAAAGTCCACAACTGAAGAATTTTAGTACAGAGAAATTAAGCCCATGTGTCTTTGTACAGGTACAGTTTGAAATTCAGACACCTAAACAGAGGTGTAGACACGTGCTTAGATCATACTGTAGTTGATAGAAAGGCAGTCAGTGGAGCCTAGTGAATGACCCCAGACAATTAACCAGTAAGTAAATGTTGAAACTGCCCGTATATAGGTACTTGGTGCTGCATGTGATGCCCTTGAATGTTCATAACACTGTCACAGGACTGGTAGAAGTGACAAGGACTTCTAGCTGAAAGCTAGGTGAGATACTTCTAAAATAAATCCACATACTCTATGCTTAGGTTATAGAAATCCAGTCTTAACTTCTATGGTCTGAGGAGACTGGATAATGATTCATCTTACTAGACATACAGGGCATGATTCAAATGTTTGAAGAGATGTATTTCAGCATGAGGGAGGTGTGTTTGGTTTCCTACTTGGTCACAAGTAATCACTGCTGAGGCCACGATCTAATGTAGATCCTGTGTGTTGTGTCTAACCACTGGGTGGTTGTGTTGCATGTACTAGCCTTTCTTAAATGATGTTTGTGTCTGGATGTAGGAAACTGAATTTCATCCTCCTCGCTTGTCAGCAGAATCCCCTCCTAAAAAACAGTGATTGTATTGACTATGTCTCTATTGATTATGTGGCAGCTTAGACACATAGCTCACCTATGTGTACATTCCTTTAGACACTTGTATTTGATGTCTTCATTTTGAACTGAATCTATTCCTTTGGTCTGGTTCCCTGTATATCTATGTCTTTTTACTAAGTTTTGTAGGGGAACTCCCTTTCACAGCACTGAACCAATTTCAATATATACATTACCTCTCTGCAAAGAATGGCATTCACCAAAGGACCTTAGCTCTAAATCAGCAGTATATATATTGTGAGTTCAGCCTTAAATTCAGTCTGAGGGACCAGGTACATCTCACTATATCTGGTATTCAACAACTAATTCCACATAACTCAACCTACATAAAAAAACATGCTGCAGATGAGCATTTACCAGTTTGTGCAGGATTGCACACACACATGAGCAAACCTACATGCTGCTGATATTCAGGCAAAAGGGTTTTAAAATCAGGTCTTCATGAAACTTTTCTTAAATAATAGTGTGCTTCTCAGTAAGTCAGATGCAGCGTTAGAGCATTAGGGTTGACCCTATCTGGCAAGGCCAGGACTTTTAGGGGGTGCCTTATGCCATTATATGGTCTCAGCAACCTTTATCTGATGGTATTTCAAAGGACCCTGCAGTAATCTTGAAAGCTGGGATTCTTCTGGGAGAGTTTCTGCAAATCTGCAAATCCAGATACAAGCACAAGGAGGGAGTGTACCTTTTCCTGTTAACACTGGGTTAGCTTTGCTATTATTTCATCAGTCCTTTCAGGTTCCTTTTCTCTTATTCCTTCTGTCTTTTTCAGTTCCATCAGAAAAAAACCCAGCAGGATCGTAAATGGCGACCTTGGGTCCTTGGGTCTGAGCTAGTTTCTTTTTCTTCCTCATCTCCTAGTTTAAGGGTTTGCCTTATTCACACACACAGACAAAATTATCAGATTGTGAATTACTAGAAAAGAAGGGATATTATTCAGAAAATTACCTTCTACTTCAGCAGATCTGTTGACTCCCACATTTACTGTGGATTAAAATTCATGTTTTCTGGAAAGGCAATTTTCTTTTCTAGTCCTGAACCTCTTTCTGCTAATAAACATATTCAGATGTAGGCTGAAAAGCAAATCAAATATTCAACTTTCTCGAAGTTGCTTTTCTGGCCAGAGTGTCTTACTAAATTTGTTGAGGAAAAAAATAATTTTCTTCTTTCCAAATCTGAAGCAGTTCTAACTTTTTTTTTTTCAGGGTTTCTGCTGTTGAAGATCTGCTGGTAGGTATATTCCTCTGAATACTTGTATTTATTCTAGGTTCAAAAAGAAAGAAAACATAAACAAACTAAATGCCCTAGCTTTCTATTTGAACAAAATGCAATGGGTTTTGCACAGCAGTTAGCACCATAAAAACATTCCAGTGAAAAGACAAAAGTTGATAAATATGTGCCTTAGGGTCTTATGAGTGATTCAGTCCAGATCAGAGGGGCAGAGGAAGACTTATGGTAAAAATTCTCTTCCAGTGTGATAGGGGCACAGATGTAGCATCTCAAAGAAGCAGCAGCCACGCCCTGCCCAAACTCGGTTGAGTACATGGCACAGCAGTGAGGCCTTGTCATCACACAGAGCCAGATTGCAGCCCTTCCTTCACCTGTGCCTGACTTCAGATATTGTGCTGTCTTGTTTTGCGCCACACCTGGAGAGAGTTTGTGTAGGCATTGCTGCAGTTTGATGGAGACCTTGATTTTGTTACAGTAAATTCAAGAGAATAAGGGAGAAGTAGTTTCCCTGTGTTTTAGCAAGGGATCCATAAGCTCAGTCTGCAACAAGGAAATCCAGTACCGCGCATGGTATCCAGTAACCTTTGCTCTAATCTGCTTCAGTTGTCATCTTCTCTGTATGTTACTTTTGCTTAAAGGCCTGGCAGAGGGAGATGGAAGGAACACAGTGCAGGACATGAAGGAATAGAAGGGCAGAAGAACTGCACAAAGAGAGACATAGAAGGTAGTATTGTTGGAATCATAACTCCCCATTTTATTTTTTCTTGTATTTGTACAAATGGGAGCACCCTTATACTCAAGACAGAAGCCCTGAACTCTCAAAATGGCATGGGTAGATACTTCACCTCTTGTCATTTGTCTGGTGTTGTGTCTTCCTCAAGAATAATCACAAAAGGCAATGTTGCAGAAAGCATTTTTTATGAGAGTTTCTCTGTGGTTCCAAGTTTTCTGGTTCTCCCCAAAATGGGAATGCATGATTAAATTTCATTGCTAAGAAAAGTTATTTTTTTAACTTGCTTTTATCTTCTGGAAAGTCAGCTAAAAGTTAATAAAAATGGAGCTGGTGAGATAAAGCCTCAGTAGACTAAAATCCATTATATCAAAAAGGAGACAAGGAAAGATCAAAGAGGAAGCTAAATATGTCCTGAAGTACTTCAAAAGGTGGCTCACTTAGGGAGTATTGATTATCTCAGGACAGAACTGCAGAACTGGCCAGCTTTCACTGAAAGAGTTGAAGATGCTGTTATAGAGTTGGAAAAGCGGCAAGTCTTTTAGTCTGTATGCAGGTTTGCATGTTGATGAATGTTATGGTTATTTGCAGCTATACAGATAATGTAATTATGAGATACACATTACATAACTACTGCTGTTTTCAACTGCAATCTATTTTATTCAGTACCGAAGATTTTAATTTTGCAGATATTACCATTGTTTTCTAATAATGTAAAGTACAGTTAGCTGCATTTCATTTATGTCACAATTTTTGAAAAATTTAAGGAGAACAGTCCTCTGCTCTTGAACATGAAGGACATAATAAGGATTATGTGAGGTAACCGGTATAACAAGATTTGTAAAAAGTTGCAGGTTTTATATTTATTTATATCTCTATATATAGAGAGATACGAACAGAAACACGCACAAATAACTAAGAATATATAGTATATAACTAATATTGTATATAATACATGATGTAATGTAATTATATGTGATGTAATCTAATAGCATTTGCCCTAAATTAAAAAAGAAGGAAAAAGAAAAATTAAAAAAAAAGAAAAATAAAAAAGTAAATAAATATGCATAGGAAGAATTTCCAGGAAGATCAAAACCAAACCACTGCTTTTCACCTGAGCTGAAACAAAATTACATCTTGTCTCCAGTTCCCTGAATGAGTCTCCTTAGTATTACTCCCTTCTTGCAATGTTAGTGGATTGACAACCTCTTCCCAGGAGGCCAGCTAAAGAAGGAGAACTCAGGCTTCCTGTGTCCTTACCAGTGCACTGTGGAAAAGTGTTCCAGCCTGGAGGAGGCAGAGAGATCGGGTACTCAGCTTTGACAGTCTGCCTGGCCAGCGCTTTTCAAGTTTACTTTCTGCCTGCAGAAAGTGAATCTGACAAAAAACTTCCAGGTGAGGAGCCTGGAGACCTGTCAGTTTGATTTTTCCCAGTGGAAAAATGGAATATTTGTTCACAAAATAAATTAAAAAATAATCAATTTTGCAAGGCATGTTCTATAAGAAAATGATTTTGAGTAAATATTCCCAACCAGCTTCACTGACAATTTGTATCTGCTCTTGAGGCAGCATAAAAGGAGTGCAAAATATCCACTCCCTTATGATATAATGAGAATCTATGGATGAGAATTTAAGGTATTGTTTGCTTATCACTAAAATTTGCTACCTTTAAAATGGTCCATAAGTTTATTCTCCATTTATTTTTAAATTTATCACACTCCACAACGCATATCGATACACCCCTCTATCTCCCATTAGTTACAAATCTTTGCTGGAAACTTAAAGTTGTGACTGACTGTGGAAGCAGTGTAATTTGGACAAGCAAAATCCAATTTAAGTAGGATCAGGAGGCCAGAAAAGGAGCTACTGCAAAAGGATGAAGAGAAGGACTCCAAAAGACCTTATTGAGGCTAAACTTTTGGAGATGGAAACATGAAGCTCTCTCTCAAAAGTGTTTAAAAAAATCAGGATAGTCTAAGACAAGAGTGTGCACAAGTTTCCATGCAGAAGTGTCTGGTTCACGCAAAAATAAATAGGATGGCTTGTTTAAGGCTTCTGTGCTGTCTTGGTGACATTAGTTGTCATCCCTGCGCAGATGGTGTATACATACATTTTATATATAGATATACACTTACATATATATGCACACATAGATGTACATGTACATGTCCTGACAGAAAGAATATTTTTGATGAAAAAAACTAGGAACTTTAATTTTTATTTCCCCAAGTATTTGCTAAAAATTGAATCTAACCTGCAAACTCTCAGGCATCTCCTTGGTTTAGATATTCCATATATATAGTTTGGGTAGTTTAAATGGGAAATTTTTGGTTTATGATATGTGGTATTTTAAAAAGATTAAAGCTTTCCACAACAGTTTTATTAAGAAAATAACCAGTGGCAAGTGTTGAGCTACTTTTTAATGTTTCCCTTTATTAATGTCATTAAAGCAATATTTAATTAAAATCCAGTTAGTGCCTGATGATAAAACATAATTTTCAATACTGAATTTAGATGATTTAGTTTTTTATTTTAGCATAAGAGATTTACAGTCAGCATGCTACTCTACTGTGTTTTCAGTACAAAAGAAAATTCTATTTTTTTTTTCACTTCAGAAGACTGATTTTTTGAAGTGGTGTGTTTGGATAATCAGGTTGAGAGAATGTAGTGTTTATATGTTAAACATTCACAAATATTTTCTTTTCCTTTTGATAGCATTTAAATTTCAGATGAAAATTAGACAGCAAAAGATTTGAAGAGTTGTGGTTGTAGAGGGAAACTTCTCCTATTCAGGATAATATATTTGGCATCTTCAGGTCTATAAAATGGTAATTCTGTTAGCCATTGTTGTTATTTATTATCCTTTATTGTATTTAACACAGCTTCATGAGTCCATGCTGTGGCAGAGCTGCACACTATTGGAAAGAGTCTACCTTTGGAAAGGGACAATAAAGGAAATAAACATACAAGGAATATGAGTAGAGGAGTAACATCTAGAAAACTAAATTCGTATGCTCATTGTACCTTAATCATACCAGAGAGAGAAAAACAATTTTACAGACTTTTTGTGGATTTTGCATAAATAGCAATTGTTAAAATCTGTAAACTTACTGTGGAAGAAATAACGTTTCTTCATGTTTGCAGATGAATGTCCTACCAAACAAGGCACAGCGCTACTCTTGCTCTCTCTTCTCTCAGAACAAAAGTGTCAGCTCCTGCTCTTCATTTTTCTGTACTAACACAGTCTCTAGGCTTTATTTTTCCTTTTTTTCAGTCTCAGTGTAAGAGAGAGGTACATTCCAATACAGGGAACAGCAAAAATGGGAGCATAAACATGAGGCAGCCGGTAAATACCTGAGGAAATATTTGGTCAGCCTATACACTAAGGTGCATTTTAATTGAATTCAAATATAGGCATCTGTCAATAAGCTTTTCTTAAAAAGTTCCAGTGGAATCATACACAATCCCTTCTCTCAATAATATAGTCCTACTCCACAAAATCTATCTTTTCTAAAGAAATGCTTTTCAGCAGATTTAGTTTACTTGAACTTCCTGCATTGCCCTCCTCATCAGCATAACAAGGAAACAGTGATTTATATGAACTATAGATCTACATTTCAGCTTTAATTTTCTTCATCCTCAACTGGCCAGTGTGAAATCTACGATATCATATCTCATTTGTCAGTCTCTGTCCTGTGCTAGAGTTCAATGGATGATTTCTGCTGTCCCAGTAACCATTCACAGCTCTGACTGTGCTGGTGCAGCCAAAGGCAATGTGATCTACTGAGGGCACATATTACGCACACTCTTCTCATTATATGGCTGTCAGGTCTGAAAACTTTAGCTGCAACTTGTCTATGTATTAAATCACTGGCAGATGCCAATACAAGGTCTGGAAGCTCTGCTGAACTTCCAAGCAGGAGGTCAGCCTTTCCGTATTCACTGCTTATTTAGGGCTTACTGAAATGCTGCTGCTTCCTCTACCCTCTTTTTTTTCTTCTCATTTAAAAATCATTGAGATAGCAGCCTCAGTAGAAAACTACTAGTGTGATCTGGTATAGCCTGGAAAGAGTGTAACATATAAGTAAAACGACTGACCACCACATAAAGAGCATAGAATTAAAGAATGGCTGAGGTGTGAAAGGACCTCTAGACATCTTCTACTCCACATCTTCTCCTGCTTGAGCAGGGTCAACAAGAGCAGGTTGCCCAGCACTATGTTCAGTCAGGTTTTCCCAAGGATATCTCCAAAGATGGAGACTCCACAACCTCTCTAGACAATCAATAGTAGTGCTTGATCAACCTTACAGTAAACAAAAAAAAGTGCTTTTTTGTGTTCTGATGGGATTTTCTGGTTTTCAGTATGTGCCCATTGCCTCTTGCCTTTTCAGTAGGTGCTACTGAGAAGAGTCTGGCTCCTTCTACTTCGTATCGCCTCTGTTAGCTATCTACACAAACTGATGAGATACCCCTGACCTTTCTTTACGAAAGGCTGAACACTCCCAGCTCTCTCAGCTTCTCCTCATATGACAGATGCCCCAGATCCTTAATCATCTTTATGGACCTGTGCTGGACTTGCTCCAGTAAGTCTGTCTTTCTTGCACTGAGGAGCTCACAAGCGGACACAATACTCCAGGTATGGTCTCTCCAATGGTGGATAGAGGGGAAGGATCACTTCCTTTGACCTACTGACAATGATCCTGCTAATACAGCCCTAGAAGCTCTTGGCCTTTTTTTTGCTGCAAGGATATATCTTCTTTTAGTTTGTGAATACTTTTAATTGTTTCTAATGGAAGGTCAGGCTATGTAAGGAACACAGTAGTGGGCTCAAAATCAGCTTTCAAAAAGTCTATTGACTATTGTCCTTACAGCTGTTTGTAATTTACTTACTTTTCTTCACGTGGCTTGGTAGTTTGGTGTTGCAGCTTTTGATTTGCTCTTCCTTGCAAGAGACAAGATGAAATGTAAAGGAGTCTCTGGCAAGCAGTTTACTACTGTTTTGGTTCTTTGTGTTCTATTGTTAGCAGAAGTAGCATGACCTTACATAATGTGACACATGATAGAAAAAATAATGTAACAAGACATATCAGACAGGCAGTGTTGCACATGACATATATGACACGTCTCATCCGAAACAAATATTGCTCTTAGCAGAGATAGTACTTTAAAAAGCACTTTTCTCTCTATCCTTCAGACTGTTGATAAATAAGAGGGTAATTACAGACACCAAATCTCTTCCCTGATTAATAGCAGAAGTCCAACAAATTGCTGAAGTTAACATTTAAAATTCGAAGATAAAATTAGAGATAAACCCAAACACAAATATGTTAATTTGTATGGTCAGAAGGAGAAGATGGTGGGGATTTTTCCCCATTGACTGTCAGATCAATTGTACAAATAATAACACAAGGCCACAGTTGCTGTCAATTAGAAATAACACAAGTGAGATTTCATTAATTTGAGTCATTGTGGTTGGAAAACTACTTGCCAAACCTGGAGTTCTGTGAACTATTAAATAAAGACACTGGAAATTGTACCATGTATTGTAATATACACTTGTCAACCACAGCTTAAGTTTGTTCAAAGTTTTGTAGACTCATGGAATCATTCAGGTTGAAAAAGACCTCTAAGATCCTACAGTCCAACTGTCAGCCTAACATCATTTTGCTAGCATACATTTGAGAACACACTCAGTCTAAGATTTTAGGATAAACATAGTAGATAAATACAAATATAAAGTAGAATAAATAGATTAAATTATATTACATGAGACCAAGCTCCATCGATTAGCTCTTGCACTGCTGCTCAGAAGATCTCATGCTTGAGAAGAATGGTAAAATAGAGTACCTGTTCATTTTTTATCACTTTACAGCTGTGCAACCACTTTTCTCTAAAGAGTGGCAAGAACTTCGTAGTAATTAATGCATTTAAGTTCAAAACAAACTTGGGTGTTGAAAATGGTGTTATTTATTTCTGCTTGATGGATGGGTGAGCTGGGGCTCAAGGAGAGAAAATACACTTCAGAAGATGGCATAGAAAATTGGTTGCCAAGTTTCTTGTGCTTCATCCTCACTGATTTCTGCTTAAATCAGATCACAGTGACGAAACCAAAGGGAGATATGTTGGGCAGGCAAGGGGAACCCATGGAAGGACATGGGTTAAAAAATAACCACATAATGCTGTGATTATGTAGGTAATGGTAACAGAAATACCAAATTTAAATACAGCTGTAAGAAAACCGACAAGTAGGAAAAGTAATTATCTTATCTGGGAGGAGACTAACAAATAAGAAGGTGTAAGAACAGTGAAAAAGAGGATCAAGAAATAAGAAAAGGGACAGCACAGGTCTGATGAGGTTTGGTGGTTACCTGCAGGGCAGCCCTACTCCTGATCACTGCAGCCTAATCATAACAGTAAATAAATTCCAGTATTCTGGCAATACCATGCCAATCAAACCTGCTTTGGCCAGCAGGAAGCCTTAGATGATCCTTGCCAAACTGAGTGCTGTTAGGCAAACACCCTGATGGATGGATCTAACATTCTGGTACCACTACATTATTGCCCACTCCAGGCTGACAGAAGCATCTGCATATCACCTTCTAACAGTATCACCGGCTGTATCCGTAACTGTGTCTAATTCCCACATCCATCCAGGCACAGCTGATGAGTGATGAGATCAGCAATGAGTGCAAAGATAACTGAAGGCTGTGTAATTCAACACATTCCTCAGATTCTTATTATTTTTCTTACAGGAGAAGTTGTTTCTCATTATAAAATTTGTTGGTTTTTTTTTTCTTCTGAGCTGAAAAGACCTTTAGTTCATTCTTTTCTTTCAGATTAGGCTTCTTTGAGTCCCGTAAACCCTTATAACTTCCTTTTTTTTTCACAATTTTCCAGCATATACTTGATTATAAATTCTCTTGGTTTTGCCTCTTCTAAAACACTTCTGCTTATTAATGAGTCTCTTCTTCTATTATTTCCAATGTGCTTTTCTGTGTTCCTGTTGTATGACCTGTTTTCACACTGTGCAAGAACGCATAAAATGAGTTTGGCAGTTTCTCATTGCTTCACTACAAATGGCTTCTTATTGCTCTAGACGAGACTTAGGCCTGGGTTTGGGAGATATGGATACAAATTCTGGCCATAAATGAAAACTGTACTACTTTGAACAACATCAGACATATCAGCTTGCCTCCTGGTCTTGGTTTCCCTCCCTTGTTTGGAGACAAGAATATGAAGCTTTCATTGATGAAAATTTTGTGATTCCAGAGCTGAGAATGAGAACTTAAGTACTCTTATGTGTTGATATATTTATTGCTATTTAGTTTTCCCGTTATGAGAGTGGACAAGCTTTGGCAAAAACAGAGGAGAGCTCTCTATGAGTTAATATTTGACAGTTTGTTATCGAATGAGACCTCATCAGGGAGACTTTTGTCAAATGCCAGCACTGTTTAGATAATGTTTCAAAATGCAAACATTTTAGAAGAGGGATTATCCACAGAAATCATTCTAGTTGGATTAGAAGATTTACAAAGGGAGAAAATTGAATAGGAAGAAACACATGAAGCTATTATTTTCTTTTCAAATGTGTTGCTGCTATCATCAGTTTGGCAAATTCCTGTGGGTCACATCCTGAGCACAGGACTTTACTCCTGCACTATTAGAGAGAACAAAATTCAGTCTTCTGCGTGATACATCTTTTGAGGGTTTTTTGTTATTTCTCTCCCTGGTTTTAAATGGTGGAATTTCACTGATTTAAGGTAAGACACTTCTGGTTTACATCGAAACACTGAGAGAACTGGACTCTTGACTTAGTCCTCAAATTGACTACCTGCTTTTGCACAAGAAAATATGTACTAAGTGAGAATGCATAATATTTTGTTATCTCTATGCTAGAGATGTACTAGACTATTGCCATTTTTATGGATAATTCAAGATAGTTGTTCAATTCTAATATTGCATGAGATGTTTCTTTGAGTGTGTGTTTGTTTTCTTTCCCTTCTTTAGCTTTTTAATACTCTTTAGAAAATAATTTGGCATAGTTTTGTTATGTTTTTTGGCTAGAATCAATGGAGCTTATATTAAAAATAATTAAAAGAGAAGGCAAAAGTATAGTTTTCTGATGGTATGGAAAGGTAAATAAACCTTACAGTCTTAAATCACAGCTCTAGGTCATTTTTCTAAGATAAAGATTCAATAAAACACAAGAAAAGAAGAACAGAGAGACATGTGTACTTCACTTTTTCAGACTCAAGTCATAAGGGTTGTGACTGGACAGTCCTTATCAGAACACAATATTGTGTTTAGTGTCTGTATTCACACAAGTTTTCCTCTTCATCAAAGACTTCATTTCCTTGCATGTTAATTCATATGTAACGACCTCCACAAACTGCTTACAAGAGATATATTTCCAATACAAATGAACAATAGTGCGGTGGCTTTGGACTTGGCTTCATTTGCTCTTGACATAAATGTCAAACTGAAGCACCATCTCTTTTCTTGAATCTCAGGAACTAGAGGTTATACAGTCTGACAGCTGGCAGCCTGATTCACTGTCTCAGAAGTTGTTGTAGAGTAGTAGCTTTTATTCTTCTTTCTTGTTATACTGCTTCCTCCTTGCATCTTCTTTTTCTTAGCTATATCGTATTTTGTCATTTGAAAACTGAATGACATATTAATTTCAAGTACTTGCGGGAAACTTTCAACTTGAAATCTAGTCAATTTAAAGGAATATAAATGCAGTTTCTGCCAATGCATTTACCTTGAGACATCCTGCCAGTATTATATTTTTACATTCACGTTTTCATGTCTTTAAACTGTATTTCTTTTTCTCAATTACTGTGTGAAAGACAAAATCACTGTAGGATAATAGTGACAGATTGAGTGACTATACAAAGGGTGCCCACAGAACTGTCTCTATGCCATAAAAAGCAAGTTGAAAACTTTGCACTTTTTTTCTTTTCCAGTGGAACTTCACATAGAGTGCAAACAGACATTTAGTTTTCTTAGAACACCCACTGTTCTTGAAGAGATTTTTAAAAAACTTAAGTGAAACTTTGTTTTTTTCACAAAAAAAAATCTATAAAAACACAGTTGCAACAGAAAATATTTGCTCAACCTTGGTACAAAAATTTCTCGTCAAATATACGGATGAAGGTAAGAAAGGCAAAATTCCTAATACTTTCCAATGCCTGGCAGTAAAAGGTACTACTTCTTACAACAGCTTTTAAAACATTTTCAGAATGAAATATGGGTTTTATGTTAACAGTATCCCTTTAATTAATTAAGCATAACATATTACCCCTGGCTGGATAGTGCTGGCTGCAGCTAAGAGCAAATTAATTCCCACAGTCTGAGATATATTCTTGCTATTTACACAGTTTTAAAGCTGTGAGTCTTTCTGCTTTTTCCATGTAGAAAATTCAGGAACCATCACCCAAGCACTAACCTAAAGTGTGTTTCATAGATTAACACTTCTCTTTGGGGATTCATTTAACCCAAAGATCACATGCTATTCGCAGACATACAGTTTTTTTCTTGTCTGTTCTAACTTGATTTCCAACGTGGTCATAAATCTCCCTTTCTGCAACCGTGACTGAATACTGCAGAGGTAGTCAATAGCCATTATCTTTACCATAGGTAATGGGGCAAAGGTTACCTGACCCAGGACAAATACAAGGACCTAGAATGTATTTTAGTTTTTTATAATTTTTAAGAGAAAATGCCTATGGATTCCAAGCTGAGATTTCACTGCAGTGGGCATTTTCCAGCAAGCTGAACTTGCCCTCAGAAGCTCCCTGTTCTTTCTAAACTAACCTATGGAAATAAAGAGGTAGCCGTGTAACTCCTTAAACGCAACCAAAACTCATTTAATTTTCTTAAATTTTTATGAGTTCTAACACGGGTAATTTGTCCCACAAAAAAAAACCCTACAGATCTTTTCTAGGGTTTGTCTATCCACTCAGTATAGGCACAGAGATGCTGATAGGATCATGGATCATTTGCCAGTTGAATCCCCAAAGCATCAGATGATTAAGGAGAAAAGAAGTTAACAGAAAGAAGTGTATTTGCGTGTTACCAGTAACATCAGTCCTAAAGCTAGTGACCTCAAGAAATGCCACAATAAAGCAGTAATTCTTGTAGTTTCTCCTCTTTTTTATTTCTCTTTCAAACACATTAGAAATTCTCGTCATTCCCTCTGAGAATGACGAGAGCATGCTGACTTTAACTTCAGATTCACATCATATACAATTTGCTTCTCAACAAGGATGACCTCCAACTAACAAGTACTCTAAAATATTTGAGTGATTCATCCTTCACATTACAATATACATTTTATACATAAAGATGTGGGGAACTTATGTAGCTTTATTTTCACTAGCCTACCCATCTTTTGTTGTTTTGGTTTGTTTTTTCTTTTTAACTATTAATATATCCAGCCAATACTTGCCATACATCAGCAGTTATCTCATTATCAAAGCATTACTGGCTCAGGGCAATGATACTGTTTTTTTCTTTATCTTCTTTATTTCTCTAAAAATGAACATGGGCAACAGCTGTTTTGCTTTCCACATATTTTTCAGGTGAACTGAGAAAAGTATAGCAGACTCTGAAAACGGAAATCTTTGTAAGGTGAAAATTTCTGTTGATTTATGTGACATTCCTTTTAAGAAATTTAAATATAAGCAGGGTGGCTTTCGGCAGAAGAAGAACGTAGAATAAGTGGCTAAATAAAGAGCTTTACATTAAAGGAAGACATAAATTTGTCTCACTGGATCATATCTATAGACAATGTGCTCTGTGTCAGGAGGCAGGGAGAAAACATTGCAGTATTTAGGCAGCAACTAACTCCCTAAAGATGAGAGCAATGTACATCATGAGCTGCAAAAGATTTGGGCATCATCAGCACTGTAAATCTGCGAAAATTTTGACTTTTAGTCCACAATTGTCCTTTGTCAATTGTAATTAGAAATATCTGACAAAACTAATAAGACAACTTCCCTCAGAAACAAAGAAAAAATCTATAAAATTAAGAATTTGAATGACTGAAACAATGCATGTCAGACCATTGTGTTTTATATTCGGGATTTTGATTCAAATTTTCCTTTGAAGTCCTAATGAAGAAAAAGATAGCATTTCCTACACAGCTTTACTCTGCTGCCTTTTTTTTTTTCAATCCCTTCTTCCTTAGCTTGACCTCTCCTTATTTTGCTTTATTGTCAAGCTCTTTGCACCCGAATGTATCTTCTAACTGATTGTGAGCAAGTCTTACTTCGGTGAAATGGATGCATTCATTCCGCATTAAATAATCCAAAATCAGCAGTGAACGTGGACTTCTTAACATTCCCAAATACAGTGTGAAAATCTTATTGAAAATAACAAAGAGGATCTGCAATCTTCTCAGCCTGCTTAGAGCTTGAATGTCAGGAAAATAGCTTTTATTTTGAAATAGGTTACCTACTAAGTCATAGAAGTCTAAATATCTGAAATAAGAGATAATGCACTCAGAGCAAAATATGAGCTTCTTCAATGTTAATTGCATCATCTTGGGGCATCAGTATTATTTGACCAGACCCCATGACACCATTCTACTTAGCAGTCTGGGGTTGGTTTTGCTCTTCTTAGAGCTCTAACAGCTGGAGGTGTGGTGGATGTCACACAATGCCATCTTTGCTCTGCCTGAGAATGCCATCAAATCCAGTAAATTTGTGTAGCAGTTGCTTCTGAAAGGGGTGGGATGACCATATTTAATCAATTTAAAGATCACTTCTATTTGCCTGACAAATATTGTGTTTAGGTCTAACTATGGACTTTCTATTAATCATGTATACATGTCCATCTTCACATGTCATAGGGACTTATTTTCTTTGCCATATCAACCTGCCCCCAATTATTTCATATTTTTATATTTTTGCCACAGCACCTTTCTCAAAAATATCTTGCTGACTTTCTAGATCTGGGTTTCTGTTTCTAGTGAGAGCTTTTTTTTTATTAGTCATTCTTAAAGAAAGCAAATCCACAGCGTTTTTATAACAGTAAAGTATACTGCAAGAGTAGAGAACAGGAAAAAATGCAGATACTTTGTTAATATCATTTAACATTCTTCTTATTTACAGAGTTAGGGATTATCATATATTGTTTAGTTATCTGCAGAGGCCAAAGATCAGCCAAATTCCTCTTTGAATGACTGCCTGGTTAAACTTGACCAGCTGCAGGGTTGAGAGTTTTAATGATGATTTCTCATTCCCATCTATGTATAATGGTGGTTTTATGCCTACATCTGCTTCAGATAATTTTACTTTCACCATTTATTTTTTATGGACTGAACTTCATTAGAGACATGATCTTCTTCCTGGAAGTCTGTCTGCTTTTTCCCCAGTAAGGACAAGGTGGGTCCCTCGGCAATTCCAAGCCATCAGGCATGTTGTATTAGACTCATAAGCTGTTGTGTCTTCTACTTTGTGTCAGCCTCCTGCAAAAAGCAGGGAAAAGCCACATGAGAGTGACATGCCAGAGACTGCAGGGCACCAAAGGAAAAAGAGGCTCTTCAAAACTTAGAGCAACCATAAATCTACTACTGCTTGCATGGAAGAGATGTGTAGGTTTAGAACACTGTACTATATTTCTTCATTTAAAGTGTCTCCTGTGCTAAAAAATTACCTATTTGATATTCTCCTGCAGACACAGAAGCCCAGCAGTACAGATTTCAGTGCTGGTACAGAGTCTGTGCTTATGATGCTGTGTATGGGACTAGACAGAATTGTCAAAGCAATGGAAAGGTTCATACTGACTTCTGTCTCATAATATTTCCAAATGCAGAATTAAGAAGAAGTTGTCTGCTTTGTCATATTTCCAATACTAGTCTTTTTTTTTTTAATGTTATTAATTCTTTTTTATGATCTGTCAATTCGGTAGCCTCTGAAACAATCCTTCATTTATACTCCAAGTTCACTGCTGGAGACTCAGGAGCACTTACAACAAGGAAGATTATAGATTAACAAATGATATCATTCCAATGTTATTTTTATTTTAATTCAAATTATGGAGTATTTCTCAGTTTCAAGTCTCCCTGACAAAACATAATTAATGTGAAAAATGCCAGTCCAGCTTCAGCCTCCCTAGGATTTCTAATTAAAATTTGACTCATGGACTACACGGGTGCATTTGCAGTAAGACAAATCAAGAGTAATTCAATTGGTACTGATTCACATACTTCAAGTATGGTGTAAGTGAGAACAAAAACTTCCCAGATCTCTAATGTACTTTGATTTATGTAAGCCATGCCACATACTTATAGATCTCTTTTTCTAAGTAATTTTAGTAATAAGGTATTGCAACAGCATGACTTTCATAAAAAATAAAAGCCATAGATGATCTTAAATTGACATTGAGGAATGTTTCTAAAATAAAGACGGAAGAATATACCATTCTGAATTCGGTGGTGCTTTAGCTAGAAGTTAGAAGTGCGTCATCAGTGATCGTGCTAAGGGAGATATTGCATGTAGGTACCTTTTAGCCATTTTTTTAGTGCTAAGGGCTTTCCACAGGCGGCTTCACTGTCTGTTTGCCTGTAGAAGCTCTGCACCCTTTCATTCAAACTGCCATGGCAGTGCTGTCCCAGAGCTTCTGTGCCAACACCTTCCCCTCATTGTTATCTTGTTGTTGTTCCTTATGTCATTATTCTCTTGGCTGTCTGCCTGCGTACTTTGATATTGCTGTTATGGGAAGCATTTGCAACCAGCATGAAAATCATCCCTTCTTTCCTCTTTCCTTGCCCCACATCCTTGGTGGTTGCTTTTGAGTTACCTCAGAGGGCCTAATAACACAGAAGCATAAAACTTAACAGCCATTCAGCATACAGTAACTTTGCTAATCAAAATCTGCTTCACATTCCTAAGCAGGAACCAACACAGGGATTGAACAGGCCCTCCTGAAAACTGTCGTTACTGTTGCAGTATGTTATGGATACACGTACTGCACCTGATGGGAACCCAGGTAATTATGCTCATCTAGGGACCCCCATTGCTCCTTCTTCTCTCTCTCTTTCTCTACTCTTTTGATTTTTTATCTTCTGTAGAAGTAAATTTCAGCCTTAGAGCTGACAAATTATATCAGGTACAGAGCCTCCTAATAAATTTTCACAAGTGTGAACTTGTCTCAACATATTTTGTGCAATAGAGGCACTACAAAGCAAAAAGATTAAAAATGCTTGCCTACCCAGTAATACCATGCCTATACTAACCAACACAGAAATGCTTGAGACTTAAGGCCAGGAGTGGTAAGTGTCCGTGTAGCTTTTTCCATCCAATCCACATGACTGCATCTATTGTTCAAGCTGAGAACAGCCCTGATATGATCTAATAGTGACTCAGATACCCTCAAGTCCACCAGCCAGTGATTCAGCTCACTATACAGTGGGCATGGAGGACGAGCTTCAGCTGTACACACTGAGCTGATCTGCCTATAGAGTCTGAGACATCCTAATGGGGCAGACGGAGGTCACAGAGGGCCTGCGCAAGACACTGTCCTGAGCCATGAAGGACACTTCAAGTCTTCTCAATTGCTATCGGATACCTACATGTGAGTGATAATACTGAGTACTCATAGCTCATCTTTAGGTTTTACTCAGTGTTCTTTAGATCTCCACTGGCTTCTCCAGGAGCTTAGAAACCTACACTGTGACTCAGTCACCAACATAGACAATCAGTGTTGTAGGGTATCCAATACATCTCCAGAGATCAGATGACAGGTATCATAAAGGACCTACAAGAGGTTTGATCCTTCTGGGGGAGCAAAAGAGCATCATTAAGCAACTAAAATGACACTACATTTTTCTTTTTAGGTAACTAAACCTTCAAGTACATGGGCAAACACACTGAAGTGCCTTAATCTTCATTTAAATCCTGCCTTTGTCACTATGATGATGAGTGACAGCAAAATCCTTTGAATACAGGAAGTGCTTTTTGGCATTCTGCATGGTTAGATAGTATTCTAGTAGAAATGGCTTCTACATTCAAAACTGAACAAAACAAAATAGAGAGGTTGTACATTAATTAACAAGCTGAATTTTGATAAAGTCCAGCTGTGATAGACTTCCATGTACTGTAGTATTTCATCCTACATACTAACTTCACACCATGAACAAAGGTATTACAGTGTAAGTAAACAAAGCAGAAAAACTTTTTTAAAAAAATCTTTATATTTTAAAAGTTCCATTACAATTTGCTGCTAAATTAAAATTCATATTGGAACTCATACCTAAGGATATTATTGCACACCTTAAAAACCTGAGCATATAGCTGATAACAGATCAATAATTTCATAATTACTTTTTTCCCAGAATGCTCTAATAGCTTAATACTAGAAATAAACTGCACACATACATTCAATGCTTTCATCATGCTTTTTATTTACCAACAGGGACATTAGAACATTTTTATTGTGTTCTCATATGCAAGGTTGTTGAAAGAGATCGAAAGATGAAGGAAGAGGAGATCATGAGAAATGAGAAGGATTAAAAAGACTTAGAAATAAGCTTCAATTTTATTGAAGAGGTACCTATATTGTTTGGCTTTAAGGAAGTTTTAAACCCTTATCTTAAGGATCCTTGTCAGTGCAAAATGAACTCATGTTACAATAATTCAATACCGTGCACAGCGTTTCTGAGCTAGAGAGCTCTGCAGTCATTGTCTGTGTCACACAGAGCTGAGAGATAATAGGCAGCTACTGAGAGACCAGAATCCTCTTGGAAATGTCCTACTGAAAGTTTTCTGAACTCTTTTCTTGAGCTTTGTGCAAAATAAAACAAGGAAGAGCAAAGAAGAATAGGAAATGGAGAAGCTGGAAATACAAAGAGCTAGAAGCAATGAATATGAAGCAAAGGAAACAGAAGCTTGAAGAAGTCGATGGTAATGAGATAAATGGAAGGTGTGCAGGTTCTGAATACCACTGTTTACCCTAGGAAATACACAGGGTATTTTCGTGCTATGCTTGGTGCACCTCCAGAGCTCTGCTCAGAACTATGATACTTTACAATTCCGCTTCATCTCCCTATTCTCAAATCAGAGTCACATCGGTAGATCAGTTTCATTCCCATTCCTATTTCTTTTCCCTTGGTATCCTTTGGTGAGCTCCAGTGATCATGAGGATAAGGGGCAGAGATCAGGCTTTGCAAACATTTATTATATGGCCTGCAAATTCATTGTCTTTTGTGACTTGCATTAATCCAAGTAGTGATTAGCAGTCATGTTATTAGCCTGTTATACAACCTATTATATAGATAATATCAGCCTGTATAGTACCTAAAAGCTTCAGGCTCATTTAGGATGCTTTTTTTTTCTTTTTTTTTGGTTACAATTTTAAGAATCTCAGTAGCTTAATCAATAAAAATGATTTTTCTGATTCCGCTAAATGTTTGATGATTTCTTATGAAGTTTTCTTATGAAGTTAAGGGAAATATTTCAGTTCAGCATTTCTTTCTGATTTGTAAAAAATTATTACTTTGTTACTTTGTACTGAAAGCTTGATCAGATAGTGAGCTATCTTTAATTAGGTAGATAGTTTAAGTAGCAGGTAAACAGGGAAATCTAGCAAGAAACATAATGACTTCTACTTCTAATACACGGTAAGATTCCATCTTGATATTAATGGTTTATGGATTTATTTAATTGTTTCTGATAGGAAAATTTGCTGGGAAATCATATTATTAGAAGTTACAGTGTCTTGTGGGAAATTAAATTTTGTGTCTGAATCTGGGTGTTTTCTCATGTCCAGGACCTATTCTGGAGAACAACAGGTAAGTTTACAAACCAGCTATAACCTGCTTTTAGTAACAAATATTACCATCCGATCATTTTGACAGAGTATATATGGGAAATATGAACAAGAAATTCAGAACTGGTCTGAAATGGAATAAAAGATTCTACCTCTATTTTTCTCTCACTTTTCTCCTGAATTTCATTATTTGATTTTTTTTTTTTTTTTTGTAGAAGCTTTGTTTGCTTTAAAAATACAGAAGAAGCTGTGAAGGAAGGACACTTGAAAATGTCATCCATGTTTTGAAAAGGGGAAACTTTACAATTTCATTTCCAAAATCTCAGCTTTAAAAGGAACATAGTCTGCTGGGTAAGACATAAAATGCTAAAAGCAGACAAAAGATATAACCTTAAACATTACTGAGCTCCAGTTTGTATTTGAACCTGTGCCTCAGGCATTCATTTTGTATTTAACAGTGTTTCCTGGGTCTAATTGTTCCAAGGAAGCAGTGATGAAAGCTAGAGAAAGGGACTCCATAACAGTAAAAAGATCTGCTTGTAGTTGTATCTACCTGTTAAATAAATGCCTCTCTGTGAAGTTCATTTGTTGAGAACTCCTAAAGAAACCACGTATTTAATACCCGGAATGTTCTCAGAGGATGCAGATGGGTACCACCAGTTCGAGTTTTCTACTCCTGACTTGTCCTTCGCTCAGTTTGCGTTTTCTCCCCAGCTCTCCATGCATAGGCACAGAGTGATCTCAGTATATTGGGGCAAGCAGCACAAAGTGAATGTTCTTGCTCCTTTCCCAAGTTTCTACCCCATCTCTGGAGGCAAAGTAGTCATTCATGGTCCATGAAGAAGTTCTGTTGCTGCTGCAGAAAAACACTGAAAGCACATTTTGATACCTAGGCTATGGGGTACCTACACTTTCATATGGGGAGGGTGGGGAGGGGGGCAGTGAACCCTTTTGGCTTCAAGGTGAAGCAGAAATCCTGATTCATATTTTTCAGCCTGCATCCACTTTTCTACTTTTGAGCAAGTTCTGACTTTGCTTATCTCTCCATAAAATGGATCATGACAGGAATTTCATGTCATCAAGGCATGTTATGTGGCTAATTATCTTGTATTTGTTATGTCTTTTTATGGCACTCGTATGAAAAGCCTTCCGTTCCTGTTGTAACGAGTTAACTCTCTTCCTATCAACTGCAAATGAGGCAATGACTGTTTAATACTGAAGCATATTTCTACTCTTAATTATGGTCTAGATTATTATCACTCTCAGCCCAGCTTGAAGGTACTCTCTTTTTTTTTTGCAATATCAATTTCTCAGGTTTGTACTGTTAGGTTCAGCTAATTTATTTTTGTAATTGGAAAGGAAGTGAGTTTGAGGAGGCATCACTGTGCTTCATCTTGCCCATCAGGACTGAATAGCTTGTGGTCATTTGAATGTGTTAAGTAGCCTGGAGTGCAGTCAGGAAAAGCACTGTAAAATGTAAATTGCATTGCACTGAAAATGTAACAGCTGTTAGTGAGAGTGAAGAACAGGAAGGAAAGGCAGGTGAGCCTCGGCTCAAAGGCTGTGCTCAATGCCATGGGTCTCTCAAAAAGGGCACAAATCCATTTCTGACTCCTAGTTTTTACAACATTCTATTACTTTTGTATTATTTAGAACTTAATTACAGGGCCCATCAGCTCTTTTGTCTCAACAGTATTTCAGTGAAAGGTATTCAGGCATTATGTGACTGATTGTAAGGGGTATTATCAAAAAGTCAGAAAAGTGTAATAATCAAGGGATTTCTTTGTTAATAAAGAACTTGATTAAAAAACAAATTAGTTAACACTACACTGAGTTGAAATCTTGCTGATGGCAAATTTTGAAATTAATTTGAAAAAACAAACTGAGAAGATATTTTGAAGTTTAGTATAATACAAAAAATAAGCAGAATACAGGTAAAAAGGTAGATCTCCAACTCACCTTTCTAGGCATGCAGATGACCCTCATTGTCACAGCATCTGAACAATTCTGTCATTTTATTTTAAAAATCAGAATCAGAAACTGTTGGGTTTAAAATGAAGAATTCAATGAATTAGTCATATTGCAATGTACATCCATCCACAGTTGCATTAGATCTTACTATGTCTGTTTAGGAATCACATTAGGGAGAAGCTACAGCCTGTGTTTTATCTACACTTTGTCTACTGAGAAGATAAGCACAATGTGGTTGCATATGCTTCTAGTATGCCAGGAAAGAGGCTGCTAATCAGGCCAGGTGCTCAATGTGTGGCACGCCTAGGTATACAGTACATAATATTCCAATGTGAACTGAAATCTGACTAGAATCTGTCAGAGCCTTTCACACAAAGCAGTAGCTGGAAACAGGTTTATCATCCTGTATCTTCCTGAATGCATGACTCAGAGGGACAAATTTTTCCTTAACAGCTAGTAAGGAGCTTGTTTCTACATTGGTTTTCTCCAGCATCAGGTATCCGTTCCCTTGCCAACTAATGTATATTTCAACCGACATGAAGTTTGTGGGCTGACGAGAGAAGACCTTACTTTGTACTAATGTTTGTGCTCTCAAATGAAACAGTCACACAGTAATGGTAATCCAGTACAGCGAAAATTGTTTCACATTTGTTTTCTTTTATATACTCTGTTCATGGATCATGTGAAGATTTAGTGTATGCGTTCAGCATGAAGTACCAGAGCATTTTCTTGATTCTGCCTATTATATTTTTCAAATGAATAATATAATGCACATACATTTTACCTCAGGAAAAAAAAAGTGCATCCTCATAAACCCTAATGAGGAAATGAATTTTATTTTTTATCTCAGTAATTCTAACCCTAAGTGCTAAGACTTCACAGGTCAGGTCCGTGAAAGTCATAAAGGTGTCTTATAGATCATGAGAATAGGAAAAAACTATAATACTTTTCAGGTTTCTTTCTTTTCTTTATTTTTTTGTGGCATTGAGAGATATTTTGGATATATTTTCAATTATTTTTTTTTAACCATGGAGGCTTTCCAATACTTATGTATACATTCGAGTCAAAAATTCATTTGAATAAATATATCATTATTTTTACCTTTATACTAAGGTCATTATTGTAGCAAGGAAGTTGTCATACTTTTGCAGGCAAATAAATACGGCACATAATAACTGAGTCAGGGGTCTGTAATGAAAACTCTTTTTAGCATAACATGCAATTCCCTTACAGGGTCTTGGAAATGCCAACTACAGGCGAGTTCATTTCATGTAATCCCGGTTTGTTGTTTGGGATCTGTAATGGAGGAGACTCATCTCACCTAATTCTATCTGTCCTGTAGGTGTCTATCCTAAATGAGCTGCTAAGGCTCCTCTTATAGTTAATGGAGAGTGACAGGAACCTCTAGATTGCAATTCATTCCACCTGTCATAGATGCCTGTCTTAGGGAAGAGCAAGTGTTTCTGCAGTCTTCAGTAATTTTACAGGAAACTTAACACCACTCATTTCTATGTTTATTTTTCAGACAGCTAAGGTCAGGAGTGAGGGGTTCCGCCACAAAATCCCTTTCCCAGAATTACTGCCTCTACATGTGAGCTGGGTTCCCAGTAAGAACCCGAACAAAACTCTGAACACCACATACCACCTTGGTACTTGATAGTTAAAACAAATGCAAACTTTTGTGCTTCTATGCATTTGACAGCTTATGAAACAATTTAGTTTGTAATACATTTGCTTTAATGAAAACCTGATTAATTCCACTGTACTGACTTATTAGAACTAATAGGTTTTGTTACATGTGTTGCAATTTAAGCATTGTTAATTATTCAGAGCTGAGTGAATATCACAAAACATTTGTCATGAATATTTGCACACATTTTAAACAAAATTGTCCTTGGCAGTGTTTGCAACAGTTAAATATTTGATTTTCATGTATACTTGGGTGAGACAATTTTCTTTTCATGAATATCAGCAGAAAGGGAATCTCACATGAAAATTCACACAAATATTTGCTTAAGTAAATAGTTGTACCTGAAGTATACTTACCAGCATCTTTGAGAGTCAATGAAGTACATGGTCATGCAGCTTTCAAAGCAGTTTCAAATATATTAATAATAACTTCTGCAGCTATATTTATAAATAAGAAACAAATTAGTTGTTGTGTAGCACTATATTCAATTGAAAAATGCCATAGTTGCCATTTGGTGATATCTCAAGTATATAATAAAACAGAATCTCCACATTCAGGGAAACAACTCTGGGCTTCTTAGATTGACATGCCTCTGGGATATCCACCTTGTGCACTACACAGTATGCTGGGGTCATTCAGTGCATTTGCACTGTCTATGAATATCTCCTGTTGCCTGGAATGTGGCGTGCAGTGCTTCTGTCTGAGGCAAAGAAAACGAGGGAATGATTAAACATGTCAGGGACTAACAGCCTCTGAGACAAGTTTTTTCTATGGCACAACGCTTTATATTCATCCTCCCAAAATTCAGAATTCCATGGTGTAGGTATTTGCATCCAACTTAACCTACTCGCTTTAAATTAAATACAGAAAATGGGGTCTCTTACTCAAACATGTAGTGGACCTTAGGAAGGAGCGATCTATGTTTTATAAATGTTGATACACTACCAGTGTTCATCTACATGATCATAAAATCATAGAATCTTCCGGTTGGAGAAGACCTTGGAGATCATTGACTCAAACCTCACCCATCATCCGCTAAGCCATGTCCCTCAGAAACTCATCTATCTGTTTTTTAAACACCTCCAGGGATGGTGACTCAACCACCTCCCTGAGTAGCCTGTTCCAGCGCCTGACCACTCTTTGGTAAAGAAATTCTTCCTAATATCCAGTCTGAACCTCCCCTGGCACAACTTATGGCCATTTCCCCTTGTCCTATCACCTGTCACTTGAGAGATCAATGCTCGGCCTCCCACAGCCTCCTTCCAGGCAGCCATAGACAGCGATGAGGTCTCCCCTCAGTCTCCTCTTCTCCAAGCTAAACAATCCCAGTTCCCTCAGCTGCTCCTCACAGGACTTGTTCTCCAGCCCTTTCATGAGCCTTGTCACCCTTCTCTGGATGCATTCCAGCACCTCAATGTCCTTCTGGTACTGAGGGACCCAGAACTGAACACAGTACTCGAGGTGTGGCCTCACCAGTGCTGAGTACAGGGGCACAATCACCTCCCCTGTCCCGCTGGCCACGCTATTTCTGATACAGGCCAAGATGCCAATGGCCCTCTTGGCCACCTAGGCACACTGCTGGCTCATGTTCAGCCAGCTGTCAATCAACACTCCCAGGTCCTTCTCTGCCAGGCAGCTCTGCAGCCAGTCCTCCCCAAACCTGTAACGCTGCATGGGGTTGTTGTGTCCCAGGTGCAGGACTCGGCATTTGCTCATCCCGTGATCAAATAGCTCAGCTTTCCTCTTTGTTCCCAGAATGTCTTCTCTTCCTCGTTCTTTTGCCTGAGCTTGTTGTCTTCCAAGATGACACCCAAGGTCAAACCTGTGGATAGTAAGCCCCAGAGACAATTTCATATAGGCAATATAAGATTGCAATGGGTCCACGTCACAAGTCCAACAGGACAGGCACGACAGCCCCAGATCACCTTGGAGAGTGCAGAGCACGTACTGTTATCCTCCTGATATTAAAAAAACATTCCCTCTGGCACAACCACCATGTCCTTTCAGTCACTTTGAATGGGAAAAAAAAATCACAGAAATAATCAAAAAGTTCTAGGGCTCTAATGTGCTCTAATGTTTAGAAGCAGACCATTCTGCTAAAGTGGGCAGCACTTAGCAGTGTGGATGTGATATACCTTGGCATCAAGGCACAACACTCTTTAGTTGCATAAATGGCATTATTACTCCTCACTGTTGCAAAGGGATTCTAGGCATCTACATCATTAATATCTAAAGAAAGGTGATATAATTCCCCCTGCCTTGGATGACATGAGGCAGTTTCTGTCTTTTCAGGAGGAAAAATAAGCATTAGAAAGAAGATCAGGCCAATGGGATGAACCAGCAGCTGTTGAGTGAGGAATGCACTGGCAGTTTCTCAGGACTAAAGAGAGATAGTACATGAATCCAATGCCTGCTGCTCTTGGAGCTAGTGCCTGGACCAATGAACCGCCTGCTAAAATGAGCCTGCTGTGACTGTTTTGTTGGTATTTTTAATTTAAACAATAGCTAATTAAATATGAAAGCAATTAGTATTTCTGTTCAAACAGCTGTCATGTAATGTCTGCTGCTGCGGTTATAATTCCTTTGCAGTATTGTAAATGGTTTAGAAGAAATGGCTTTTGGGGAGGGAAAAGAGAACAATATTTTCTGTGGGCACTGAAAACCACTGGCAGGTGCATTTAGCTTTTGCTGCTTCCATTTATAAGCATGTGGGATTCTTAGAAATATAAATATCCTCTGGATTCTTGTGGAATTTTAGGCAGCATAAGAATATACAGCAGGTAGAGAGATACAGTTGCTGATGATCTCTTCAAGCTTCAACAATGGAAGATTATTTAACTGTTGAGGTTCTTCATGCAGGCCTGTTTGATAATAGCAATAAAAAAATTAGGACAATCAGAATCTAGTGAGCCATCAAGTTAGCTGGAATTCCCATTCTCCTCTTGGCAGCAGACTGTAGTTGATGCAGGGAAAAGAGGCTCTCTTAGCTTTCCTGAACTTTCAAACTTAGCCTGCAAAACTGTGAAGCCAGCAGGGCTCTCCAGTGATATGGGTTTACTGAGGACACTCTGGCAATGACAAGATCGGCAGCAGACTGGGTGCAGGCCATGAATGGATCTCCTCATGTTTAACTTGGCAGAGTGCATCTCATCTTTCATTCTTCATAGCCTCACATGCTGGCTCCTGGAACCCAGGGTGCTGTAGTGCAATTGCAGTCATGTATATCTAACAGCAGCCTGGGAGATCATTCTTGACCAATATTCCTGCATTTGAGCATCCTCTTGCAGCATTTAAAAGACCACAGTTGCACAGGTGCTATATTTATTAATTACTAGGGTGTGTATCAAGATCCACTGGAATTATAGGTTTGCCACTCATTTTACGTATAGTTCAGCCTGTAATTTTGTAATCTGAGCTGTAAAGTGTACTTGATTAGAAAAATTTTTTGCAAACTAATAGCAAGGGATCCACAATATTTTAGATTTTTATTGAAGGTATCATTGCTTTATGTGTTTAATAATTCACTAATGTAGTTAAACAGAACTTCCATCACTAAGAATGTGGGGAAGAAAGTATTCTTAAAGTAGACCTCCAGCTGGAGTAAAGCAGTGCGGTTTCCTACAAATAAAAAGCTCCGTTTTTTGTAATGTAGCTGAGAACTGGACCTGCTCTTGCCTTTGGCTGGCAAGAAAACTCACTACTTCCAAGTTTTTTACTGTGAATTAATAATTGGCATTGATCTATATTCAGTCACCTTGTATACATTATTAAACAGTTGTTTACTAAACAACCTTTATAGTTTAAAACCTACAACCAAAAACTTCACCAAAAAATACATCAAATCTGAGTACAAAATCTACCTAAGGAGTTTAGCAGTAAGGTGAGTGAAGTTCATTTAATTAAAAGATTGCTAGAGGGGAGACACTGGCAGATCAATTTTTTAAGTTTGTGGAATTATGCACTGATACGCAAGTTTAAAGCTGCTGCCTCTGAATGCAGAATATAACAAATGGGAATCATTATATATTTATGAAACATTCAATATTTTCTTTTTTTTTTTTCAACTGGCTTATTGGAAAATAAAAAAATATCCATTCCAAGTCGTGAAAGCCAGTTAAATAGATGTTATCAAAATATATATAAGAATTTGTTAATGTACATTTCAACACAATATTCTAATTGAAACTTCTATATACCAAGAAGCTAGGGAGTAAGTTTTATGGCCTGGGGACATGCAAAAAATGCTATATAAGAAAGATTTCTTTCGATAATGAATATTAACTGATTATTTTTTAGGTTCATAAGTTATTAAATTGCTACCATTGATTCGTACTTGGGGATTTTTCAGAGCTTCCAGAAACCTTGACCCTTTTAGTTCCTTATTAAGGGGTATTCATTAAAAAATATATGAAGTGGCAATGTTATAAAAGTTTTTGGAAAAAAAAGTCCTTTTAACTAATCAGTAGTTTCAGGACTAGAGGCCTGCCAATGCATACCCTCAATTCATCTTACGGGTTGAAAGCATTCCACTCTTTGAGATGCAAAGGTTTTTGAAGAGTCTATAAAGTATTTAGCATCACCATAATTGTGAAAAATGCAGTATTTTTGAATTTTAAATATTTGTACAGTGATCATATAAATGGCCTTTTATGGGTTCACATAAAACTGTGTTATTTTTATTAATATTACTGTTGTTGTTTATTGTTATTGCAGCATAACATTATACTTACTCTAGTTAAGGGTCCCTTAGCATTTCCATTACATATCCCATTTTTGGAGGGGTTTATGACTCAGTCATTAAAATTCTCTGCAGGGTAGAAATTGGCAAAGTAGTTCACAGCCTGAAGTAATCTGTTTAATGAAAAAAAATGAAACAAAATCCATCAATTTGTTAGAAAAATGATTGGAGAACTCCACTACTCTGTTAAGTAGTTCCTGAAGTTTGTTTATAATGATTCTATTTTTAAAAAGCTAATCTAGTGTTACTTAGAAGCAAAGCCATGTGCCTATTTCATTGATCCCAATTCAGTTTTTGCCTGTAGGCTAGGAAGTGATTTACATCTATTCAGACTTGGTGCAAAACACTTTTTTTGAATTAATAGTGTATTATATGAGGTTTGCATATCTGAATTTTGAACATACAGAACAAGAAGAAACTAAGCCCCTGAACTTATAGTGTGCTAAAGCTTCTGTTTCACAAGTTGATCAATTGAACCGTGCCAGGATGCAAGGCTGAAATCCCAGAACCAACTCTGTTACAAATCATGACTATACATGGAGTTTCTTTGTTTGCTGCTTTTTTAGTGTCTTCATTAATTTTTGTCTGACTCCTTACAATATTTATTTCTTCTTCTCATGCAATTTCCTTGATATGGGTGGAGGAAATGTTTCCTTGATAAAGTGAGCAGGTTTGAGCTAGCTTTGCCACGCTCTCCAACCGCTCAGTCTGCCTCTCCCCCAAACCTTCCCCCCTTTCAAAGGAAAAAAATTATGGAAGAAACCAAAATCACACTAAATATATCTATTTCTATATTTTTCTAAATACAAAGAACTACACCGCAAGGATATGCAAAGGAGCAAAGGAAGAGGGGAAGAAATGGGAAAAAGGACAAAAAAGATCTATATAATACCCAGCACACAACTATAACACCCAGTAACTAACAAAGTAAGGAATCAATGAAATCTTACCACGCCACCTTCCCCGTGGGGAGCCAGACGGCCAAATCCAACCCGTTAAAAAATTTTCCTCAGGCTTGTCAGCAGACAGGACCAACGCAGGGACCTTCTGCTCCTCTGCCTTGCTGGAAGAAGAAGAAAGTATACTCTCTTATCTACATCCTATTTATATGTCGGGTTACGTTAAAGGAAGATATGGAATACTTCCGTGGATCAAAAGTCAATCCACTACATAAGGGTTTTCAGTTGTACAGAATCATGGGATAATTCAGGTCAGACTTCAGGGTGGCTCTAATCCTCAAAGTACCGTCAGCTGTAGTGTCCAGAAAGATTGCTCAGAGTTTTGTCCAGTGAGGTCTTGAAATTCTCCAAAGACAGAGACTGTATAACCTTCATAGGCGGCCTGTTCTTACGCCAACCCCACCTTGAAACTTTCTCTTTTTTGAGATTCAACGAGTCCAACTCCCCCAGCCTCAGCATTACAGCAAGTACTCCAGATTCTGATCATCCTGGTGGCCCTCCACTGAACTCACTGTGGTTTATCGAGGTCTTTTATCATAAGGCCCAAAAGCGAATGCAGATTAGGGCTAAAAAGAGCAGAGGAGAGGAGAACAATCACTTCTCTCAGTCTCCTGGCTGTGTCGCTGCTGTTGCAGTCCAGGGTGCTGGAGGGTCTTGTTGCTGCTAGGGCACACTGATGGCTTGTGTAGCTCCCTGAACATCTGGTTCCATGGGGCATTTCCTGTGTATCAGATCCCCAGCTTATATGGTTGTTCTTTTCCAGACACTGGACTTTGCAATTTGCTTTATTGAATTTCAACAAGTTTCTATTGACCTATTCCTCCAGCCTTTCTACGCGTCTCTTGATGGCAGCCTGGCTCTCAAGTATATTGACTGTTTTCTCCAAATCTGGTATCATCTCCAAAATTGATAAGCAACCATTCTGGCAGATCGTTGACAAAGATGTTTGTTAAATGTGACTGGAACCATGAGAGTTCTGATGGTATTCCACTTGTTACTAGCCACAAAAAAGTAATATCACAGTATCACAGTATCACAGTATCACAAGGTTGGAAAGGACCTCTGAGATCATTAAGTCCAACCTATAACATAACACTAACACCAACACTAACACCAACCATCATATAAACCATGGCACTCAGTGCCTCATCCAGTCTCCCTTTAAACACCTCCAGGGTCGGTGACTCCACCACCTCCCTGGGCAGCCCATTCCAATGGCCAATCACCCTTTCAGTGAAGAATTTCTTCCTCATATCAAGTCTAAACTTTCCCTGACGAAGCTTAAGTCCATGCCCTCTGGTTCTGCCACTGGTCACCTGAGAGAAGAGACCAACCCCTGCCCGACTACAACCTCCTTTTAGGTAGTTGTAGAGAGCAATGAGGTCTCCCCTGAGCCTCCTCTTCTTTAGACTAAACAGCCCCAACTCCTTCAGTCGCTCCTCATAGGGCTTGTGCTCCAGCCCCTTCACCATCTTCGTTGCCCTCCTCTGAACACATTCCAGTATCCTAACATCTTTCCCAAACTGGGGGGCCCAGAACTGGACACAGTATTCAAGGTGAGGCCTGACCAGTGCCGAGTACAGGGGGACGATAACTTCTCTGGTCCTGCTCACTACACTATTCCTGATGCAGGCCAGGATGCCATTGGCCTTCTTGGCCACCTGGGCACACTGCTGGCTCATGTTGAGCTTCCTGTCAACCAGCACTCCTAGGTCCTTTTCTGCCTGACTACTCTCCAGCCACTCTGTCCCCAGTCTGTAGCTCTGCATGGGATTGTTGTGTCCAAAATGAAGTACCCGACATTTGGACTTATTAAACATCATCCCGTTAGAATCAGCCCATCTCTCCAATCTGTCCAGGTCCCTCTGTAGGGCCATCCTACCCTCTAGCAGATCAACTCTTCCTCCCAGCTTGGTATCATCTGCAAATTTGCTGATGATGGACTCAATCCCCTCATCCAAATCGTCAATAAAGATATTAAACAGGACCGGACCCAATACCGATCCCTGGGGGACACCACTGGTGACCGGCCGCCAACTGGATGAGACACCATTCACCATCACTCTTTGGGCTCGGCCATCCAGCCAATTCCTAACCCAGCACAGAGTGCTCCCATCTAAGCCACGGGCTGCCAGCTTCCCTAGGAGTCTACTGTGGGAGACAGTGTCAAAGGCCTTACTGAAGTCCAGGTATACCACATCCACAGCCTTCCTCTCATCCACCAGGCGAGTCACATGGTCGTAAAAGGAGATCAGGTTGGTCAGGCAGGACCTACCCCTCCTAAACCTATGCTGGCCGGGCCTGATTTCTTGACCGTTCTGCAGGTGGTGCATGATTTCACCCAGGATTATCTTCTCCATGATTTTACCTGGGACCGAGGTCAGGCTGACAGGTCTGTAATTACCTGGATCATCCTTACGGCCCTTCTTATGGATGTGCATCACATTGGCCAACTTCCAGTCTTCCGGGACCTCTCCAGTGAGCCAGGACTGCTGAAAGATGATGGAGAGCGGCTTAGCAAGCTCATCCGCCAGCTCTCTCAGCACCCTAGGATGGATCCCATATCTATCAGCCCTCGGCCCCCAACCATCCAACTAGCTTTGTATCCATCTGGTTGTCCACTCATCCAAACTATAATGTCCTGACTTGAATAAGAATATTCTGAGAGACAGTATTTAAAGGCTTACTAAAGTCAAGACAAATAATACGCTCTTCTCTCACTTAATCCACAAATCCAGTCATTTATTTTATAATAGAAGACACTCAGGTTGGTCAGATTTTTTTATCTTTGATAAATCCTTTCTGACTGTTGTCAGTCCTCCTCTTCTCCTTCATCTGCACAGAAATGTGTTAAAAGAGCATTTGCTCAAGATTTTGCTGGGTAAAGAAATGATGACTGACTATTCCCAGTTGCCCTTTTGGCCTTTATTGAAAATGAGAATGTACAACTTTCTTTCCTCCAAAAATACTGCACAAGAACCATTGAGGCAGGCTACATCTGCAACACAAGGACTTAAATTATTTGAAATTGAATATCTTTCATTTTGTTTTTGATATGATGATTGTAAGGAAACAAACATTCCCTTTCTCTACTGGGCAGGAAAGAACAAGACTTTGTTGTGACTGGGATCCCTCAGGCTACTGGAATATATATTACAAGCACTGAGTGCCTTTGCAAGTTGGAAACAAATTTATGTTTGTTTATCAGAAAATCTATTTGTGTATGTGTGTACATGATTAACATACTTTTATTTCTGTCATTTAAAGACCTTATTATACTAATAGGAGGAGAAAGCATTTATTCTGCTTTTGGATCTAAGAACACTTGATTGAAGAAGATTTTGGCTCTTTTGGTACAGTCCTTTAGTGTCACAGGCATCACATCATATCATTGTTTTCAAAATGGGATCAAACTCTTAAATTATTTAACATATATCCCATGAATTTGGTTCATTTTGTTTACTTTTCATAATCCTCCTTGTGTATAAAGACTGTACACCACCAGGACTATAGATATTTTTTATTGAGTCAGAAACTCTTTTCTCCTCCTGTTCCATTTTCACTGCTGAGAAGCGACTAAATATCTGAACAAGGTTGTAGATGGACCTCCAGTTTTGTTTCAAACACTGACGTCAATACTTTCTTTTATTTCCTAGATATGCCTGTCCTATTATAGTGTATGGCATTGTTTCATTACCTCATAGTTTTCCTGTGACTGACAAGAAATTTGAGGGGTTTTACTTCCTCCGTGCTTTCTCACTGTGGTTACTCACGTTACGGAATTTTTTCCTCTTAAATAGTAAGTGCCTTATCTGGCACTTTGTACAATTATATGATAAATATTTCTTATTTCTCCTAGTAAAGTCTTCAAGCTCCTATTATCAACAATGACTTCTAACATTTAGCTTTAGCAGCAGACTCGTGGCGAGATCAGTTATGAAGATATTATGGTCAATTTCTTAAAGTATTATTTCTGGAAAAACCTCAAGAACAATACTTGACTGAAATTTTAAATTATCCCTAACGTGTTAAAGTCAATAATATTTTTTCACTACCCTCTTAGGTTGTTCCATTTGCTTGCATCTAATTCTTACACTAAATTATGTCTTCTGCAGTTTAACCAATGATTTCCCATATGGCAACATGTCAAACAATTTACTGAAATCCAGACAGATTAAGCATATTGCCTTTTCTTTATCTAGAAAATGAAAGAACTCATCAAAAAGAAATATCTACCAAGGCTGATGAGATCTATCTTTGTAAATCCATGTGACATTTTATACTATTTCCTAATCACTTTCATATATTTAATTATTTGTCCTCTTAAAATATCTTCTAACTCCTGGGTATTGTGACAGTCAAGTGAGTGTACAGATGTCCAGATTGCTTTCTTTTATGTTCTTCAGTCTAGCAGTAGTAGCTATCAGCATCAGTAATTCTTAAAAAATATTGTAACATTTCCATAATAGCAGATTTAATAAACGTCCTTACTAGTGGTTTCTTGGACTCTCTGCTCACTAGTAGAAAACATAGAATCAGAGATTATCTCAAGTTCGAAGGGTCCCATAAGGATCATCAAGTCCAACTCCTTGCTCTTTGCAGCACTACCTGAAACTAAACCATAAGACTAAAAGCATTGTCCAAACGCTCCTTGAAATCTGACAGTCTTGGTGCCATGACCAGTTCCCTGGGCACTCTGTTCCAATATCTGCTTAAGATGAACTGATGATACTAACACATATTCTGAAGATGAGAAAACTGATTATTCTTAAGTTAAACAAGCATAATACTGATATGTTAGACCAAGTTATTAATTTTTAGGACTAAATTTGTATATTTATAATTAAAATTGCACATAGATAATTATCTATATCACAGAGTAGAGGATAAAAACGAAGTGTGATTGCTTTTTCCAATCTAAATTTTTGTTTAGATTTAGGTAAAAGACTTTATCCCACTGCAAAAAAGACTTCGCATTTTATATTTAAGGGACGTTTAGTATATTACACCATTTCACTTGAGTAACCTCTTCTAGTCCTTGGAGATAGATATTATGCAATTCACTCTCCAGTAAACTTTATGCTTTCTTATAAAATTAGTAAATAATCATAGATCTTTTTGTATGTGATTACATTGGTTGTAATGTTTGAATGACTGGGGGACTAACAGGATGTGTTTACTCTTCTATCTGCCAGGTCTTAATGCACGCGTTGTTTGTGTCCCATCTGTGTGTCCAGACAAAATGTGAATGTAAATTATTCCTCTTGCTCCTTTATACTCAAACTGCTGTGAAAAGGAAATCCAGATACATTGGTCAGAAAGGGTATTTATGGAGAAACCATGCATAAATGACATTTTTTGAGCCATTTAGAAGGAGAATGGAGGCAATTATTTCCTAATATTACTGGCAACTCCTCCAGACCGGCTAGGAGAGTAGAAGCAAGTTCATTTGCTGAGTGGATGGGGTAGTAATAGAGAGGTAAGAGGGAAACACCAGATCAGGGAAGCGGTGGGAGGAGCACCCTTCATATTTACATACCTTGCTGTAGATCTGCTCTTAACAGTCAGAACTAGTTTCCTGTATCTTCACTCCTGATATGAGGAAATAGTGTGAAAGCTCTTTCTTATCCCAGTGGGTATTCTGAGGATAATTGCAATGAAGCTTGAAAAGACTCTTATCCTGTTGCAGTACAGGCTGTACAAGCAGTTAAGACATTGGGAACACTGCAGAGTGTGATAAATATTGACCTTTTAAATAACATTAGCAGCACAACCATTCCAGTGTGTATCCAGAATAATATAAATCTACACACTGGACGGTGTTCTCCAGAGGATACATTTCACCATCACTGCATTTGGCATATTGGTGACTTTTGTTTACCAAAAGTCTGCAAACAATTTGTCCCCCTAAGTGTAACATATGCTCAAAGTGTATGCAAAACGCTGTGTTACTTTTGGCAAAATATTTTACTGCATAATTTAATAAGGAATGAAAATTAATAAATATAAATGTTCCGTATGAATGTAGACCTGATGAGTTTGTTTAATGGAAGGACTAGGACTAATGTTTATAGGCATCTTGGACAGAAAAAAACAGGCACAGCTGACATACCTGCAAATGAGAGATACAGCATAAGGATGAAACTGTATGTAATGCTTGTGTTTGTTGTTAATCACTGACAGTAAATGTACTGTATCAATAGTACTCGGATAGCAAACACTTTCAGCACACTTTGCTTCCCAATCACAGCTGAAGTCCACAGTCTAAGTTACTTACCTGCTGCGTATGTCTCCAGCTTTCTTTAGGGGTTAAAGAAAAGTGTTTAAAATCTATTTTTAATTTCCTCTTGTGTTCAGTGCAAAGTTAAATATAATTTAGGTTTTGTCACCTGCAATTGATAAAAAAATATAATTGCAAGCAAAAAGGATGTTTCACCTTATACAACTATAGCGATATATTAAGTTGTTTACAGTAGTTCTCACCCAACTATCACGCCTGAATTACATAGAATGGTGAATGTGCCTTTTCATCCCAATCCATCCAATAATGCATCCTGCAAAAAAGACTAACCTATAGAAAATAACACTGTTGTCATAAAACAGATAGGGAGGACACACAATCAGACTGGAAA
This sequence comes from Tapera naevia, assembly GCA_033556795.1. NCBI lineage: Eukaryota > Metazoa > Chordata > Aves > Cuculiformes > Neomorphidae > Tapera > Tapera naevia. The sequence continues at coordinate 28,692,734 of JAUMJJ010000079.1, read as the reverse complement.
GGTGATCAGAGAAAGACTTAATCTGATACGCTCTTGTAAAGAATAGCAATAGAATTTATCAGTGTTCTTTACCATTGTACAGTGGATATTTTTGGATTTTTTTTCGTTTAGGATATTCACAGGCAGCCTTTGTATTCTGTCTGTCAGAACTATGATGTTGAATTTAATCTAAAAACAGATATGCAGCTAGTAAAACTTGCACTGTCTTAATATATCTTAATGTATCTTTTAAAGGCATGCTGCTATGTATACCTCTCCTACATCAGCTGAAGGAGCTATAAGGAGTCATGTGAGAAGAAGAAGAAATAGAAAGTGAGAGAATTGGGTTTTATCTTACTTGAAGAAATATCTCAGTCAAGTTTCAGAGATTGGATTCCCAATGGCTACCTCTACACTAATAAATTAAATGTTCTTGGGAAAATTCCTGGCCAACTGACAGGCAGGAACCTATATCTATCTCAGCCTCCAAAAATAGGCTGGCTGCACACGAACTGTCTGTTGGAAATGGTGTCTAGAAATGTACCGTTTCCAAGGACTATTTAGGAAATTGCTAACTGGGACAAACCCAAAGCAAGAAAAAGATGATTCTTAACAATTTAAGAGTTGAAATACAGATAACATAATTGATTGTATTGGAAAGCCCAGAAATGTACTGGACATTATTTAGTTTGATGATTTAAACATACACCCCAACTGCCCTTAACAGATTGTCACAATTTAGTTCATACTGCACCACAACTGAAAGATCTGAGAAGTATATAGTATCCAGAACACATGTCCAGACATTCAGCAGTTGGCTGATCATTTGAACAATACAACTTCTGGTTCACAGGACAAAATCCTTGTATTTTCACTATTGGTTGCCTTGACATATAGGCAGTAGCCTGGCTTTTTCAGAAGTTGAAAGGATCCTACTTTAATTTCTAAAAGGGTAATACAGAAGTCTCTAACTGTAGAATCTACTAGAACTGAATCTTTTGAAGTCTGGTTAAAATAAAAAGAACTTTTTTTTCTACTTCTGTAAATTTTTCCTCTAACCAAAACTCAACAAAAGCTGTATTTGGCCATGAGTTGTAAGCAGAAGTCTGATCAGGTTTTTCTGGTTTTATTTATTGCAACAATAAACAGAAAGATTACACCGCTCCTTGGAAATTGCATATTTGGAATAGAAAGTGTCTGCATGTAGCAAACACAAAGAAAAAAAATAAGCAAAAGAAAAAAAAAAGCTGAAGCATAAAGGAAAGATAAGCGATACCATGATGCCAAGTCTCATGGAGGCCAACAAACTTTAGAAATGACTGGAGAATATTTGTCCTGACCTAAACAAAACAACCATCACAGCAGAGGCAAGAAGTAGCTAATAATAAAGAATAATAGAATCATAGAATCATAAGGTTGGAAGAGACTTCTGAGATCATCGAGTCCAACCGTGCCTGTCTCCCTACTAAACCATATCTCTAAGAAACTCATCTACCCGTCTTTTAAACACCACCCCCTCCACCCCCTCCCTGGGCAATCTGTTCCAATGCCTGACCACTCTCTCAGTGAAGAAATTCTTCCTAATGTGCAGTCTAAACCTGCCCTGGTTCAACTTGCGGATGTTCCCTCTCCTGTCCCTCCTCACATGCAAGAAGAGAGCAGCACACACCCTGTCACAGCCTCCCTTCAGGCAATCGTAAACAGTGATGAGGTCTCCCCTCAGCCTCCTCTTCTATAAGCTAAACAAGGCCAGTTCCCTCAGTCTCTCCTCAATGCATTGATAACCTTGGTTAGCCAAATGAACTGTACAAAAACATTTTGGTCATGTGAATCATATTTCCAGCAAATGTCACAGTTGGGCTACAGATTTCATTAGAGGCTGGAGAACCTCAGCTGCGCATATGTGTGAGAAGTCCAACAGTCACTCCTGGATTCTGTAAATAATTCATGACTAAATACCTACAGTGCCACCCACAGGCATTTGATATTTCTCCTGTTTACTAAACAGGTTCCCACCTTACATTTCTAATCCAAACAGAACTGCTAAACAGCTGGGTATTTTCCTTCCGCTGGATTAAATCACCCTATCACAAACTTGAAACCCTGCCCAACTATTAAAAGATAAAACAGAAAGAGGAACACAACACATAGGAGGAAAGAAAGAGAAGAAATATTTCCAAGTTCTATCACTGTTTTCTAGTTTAGTGCTGACATGCCTGCCTAAAGCTTTCTACTAAACTGGGATGAGTAGTCAACATCTGTTGTGAATAATTTATTTATTTTCGGTTACAGAAAATTGGCAGCTCCAATGTCCCTAAGAGAAGGATAATTGTAATTATCTATGATGTTATGAAAACTGTTTCAATGGCTCAGCAGTTACTGAGGGCCTGGGATTTTTCTCTTCTTCCTGAATATATATTCCAGTGTGTGAACGGATGTGAAAAAAATAAATGTTAGTGTCCTTTTTTGTGAGTTTGACGTCTTTTTTTTCCCTCCTTACCACTTTGAATATGCTGTCTTTTGTTAATTAAGGGTCCAGAACATGTATTTAAAATACACCACTTATTGTTAAACCTGATAAAATTTTTACTCGTCCAAGGTATCCATCCTTCAATATGTTTTTCTTTAAAGGGCTGTTGAATCTGTGTAGATTCCTGTGGATATTCAAGGGGGCCTTCAACCAGCAAAACAGTGGAATGCCTAACATAAAATATCTGAAAAAGATGCACAGCTAAATACTGTACTAAATTCTAATACTTGTTTATATATAATTAACAAATGAGTAAAAATGCTGATCTCATTTGTCATTTTGCAGGAAAATAATGATCGAACATCAAATCCAAGAAGTGCATAATTTTCTCAGATATCCATTTCTATTGCTATTTGAAAGAAAAATAAAATTAACAGTGAAATTTTCACTGCAGCTTGTGTCTCCAGCTTATCAGTTATTAAGGAAGACTACTGGAATTCTATTGCATGATTTTAAGAAAAAAACAGAGAGATTAAGAAGACAACTACTTGTCCTGGAACTAAAGCAAAGAAAAATTAAGAAGATATTGCCTTATACGTCAAGGAAAAATCTGAACACAGAAGAAAGTGAGATACGGAATTATTAAATGTCCATGAGTTAAGATAAAAAGCATACATTGCTCCTATAAAGCACAATGTCCAAAGAACCTGTTGATGGGGAATTATTAACCACATAACAGTGATGGCTAAATGCAAGATCTGACGGGGCTGAGAGATTTGAACTAACAATATGTGATGAATAAGGAAAGTATCAGGGGATAAAGGCTAGCTCTGTACTAAAACTTAACAGTGCCAGGGATCATTCTCTGACATTGAGGCCAACTGGCACAGTTTAGTCACATCCACGCTATTAAACTTTCTTAGCCTCCAATGCAACATGGTCAGACCTGCACTCCCATTTGGAAACAGTCCCTGACATGGATCCCAAAGTTGGCTAGTTGGCTCTGGCTATAAACATGACTGTTATAACAATTCACCAGTAAAGACAACTGAATTCTAGTGCTGTTTCTAGCTCTAGTTCATTGGCTTGTTATCTGTGTACAACGATATTTTCCAAAATCCTTACATTGTATTAGGGAGAAATTTTTATTTTAAAATGTGTAGACAAGTGGTACGTGATACTGAAAAGATCATATTTAGAGAATTCCTTTTTAATATGTTTGTTATGAAAACAAGTTTGTCATGAATATTCAACAACAGAATGGGAAAATAGGCCAAAATAAAGAAAAAAGTCAGAGTTACTTGCGTAAGTTAGCTTTCCATAGCTGAAAGAGACCTTTGAGTAGTTTAAAACAGCACCAAAAATTATTTTCACAAATATGTTGAAGAATAAATGATTAAGAGAACCAGAGCAAAACAAACAACAAAACATGACTATTTATAATGTGAGAAAGGAAATCCCAAGGACTTAAAAAGAATTTGAACTAATTTTGATACTCCAAAATACACTGAATCATAATTTTTGATCTGGTTTTGTACACCTGGTAGGTAATAAGTTGTTAAGGAAAGGGCAATATAGATTTGTCAGAATTTGACTTTTGAATTTTTCCGATCTTCCTTAAAAATCTGGCCTTTACAGGTCTTCCTTAACAGTAGATGTCAGGATCCACTGAAGTATTCCATATCTTCCTTTAACATAACACAACATAAAAATAAGGTGTAGATAAGAGAGTACGCTCTCTTCTTCTTACGGCAAGCTGGAGAGCAGGAGCTCCGTTGCTGCTGGTCCTGTCTGGAGCTGAGGCCTGCAGTGGCTGCTGTTGTCTGCCCACGCGTTGGGAGAGAGTCCTGGGTCGGATTTAGCTGTTCTGCTTTCCTCAGGGGAAGTGGTGAGATTTTGCTAGTTCTTTGCTTTGTTAGTTACTGGGTGTTATAGTTGTATGCTGGGTGTTATATAGATCCTTTTTGTCCTTTTTCCATTTTCCCTTCCCCTTTCCCTCTCTTGGGAGTTTTGCATGATATCCTTACTGTATGTAGTTTTTTTTATTTAGAAAATACATAAAACACATATATTTAGTGTGTTTTCAGTTTTTCTATAGTTTTTGTTTTTTCCTTTGAAAGGGGGGAAGTTTTGGGAAACAGGCAGACTGAGCAGTTGGAGAGCTTGGGAAAGCTAACTCAAACCAGCTCACATGTCAAGCTACTCTAATTTCCTTCTTGACGTGAACTGGTGAAGTGGACGTGTGAAATGCACTAGATATGTTTGATAGTCTGATTTATGAAAGTCTTTTGACGTGGATGAATGGGGCATTCTTACAACTAATTTTGAGAAATTGATCTAATGCATTTGATGTAGAATTGGTAGGGGAAAAAAATAACATACTCAGAGCAGAGTTATGGCTAGTTTTCTGGAAAACTAGGAGGCTCTTTCAAATTGACCCCACATATGGCAGTTCTGGTATGGGTATTGTTTAATATTTTCCTTAAAGATGTGGATGACAGAACATGAAAAGTTGGAGGACTTCAGGCTGTGAGTGGTTATATCACTTTAGAGGATGGAAGAGTAACTTAGAGAGATAATGGTATATTAGAGAAATAGTCTGAAAAGAATAAGAAGAAATTTGTGAAAGACAACTACAAAGAATTCTAACAAGGAAGAAAAAATTAAAAGGTACCAAAAAAATCAAATCAGAAGAAGAGTAATATAGAAAATTGGAGCTGTTGACTATAAACAGTATACAGGTTAAATATATGATGCTATAAGAAAGCCACTATAATTCTAAAATGTGTTAATTTCAGAGTTGTATACAGGACTTTAAAATTCTGCTTGCACTACTGAGATTTTTGCTCCAATCCAAGTTTCTAGAATTTGCACCACTCATTAGCAAGCAGTCTGGTAATCTCTGCAGAATCTAAGAGAGATCAACAAAGACAATAAAAAAATGACAAAAAGACAAAATCTCAGAAAAAGATGAAAATGTTTAGAAAATGAAAAATCGGGAGATTCAAGCTCTATTCAAATCTGTTAAACAGATACAGGTTCACACAGGCATAAAAAAGGATTCTGAGTCTCAAAAATGTCATTTCGTCGATTTATTTTTTTAATATCTTTACAAATATAAAGTTTTTTTCCAGTTTGTGATGAATCAAATGTTCTGCAGATTATGCAGCTGCTCATTGAATTTGATGTTACTTGTCGGCTTCACTGTTGGTATCAGCTTTCAGTGTCTTTGGCTTCAGGGCACACTTGCCAAAATTGTCTGATCCTAGCTGGGGATCCATGTCTTTGAACATCCCCAGGACAGACCCTCTATGCATGCACTCCCCAGAGCTATAGCATCCTTGGCTTCCATCACCTTTGGCCCTGGGGCAGTCTGTCTGTGCTGCCCCATGGTGCATACACATCTTCCAAATGCCTCTTAGCAATCTGAAAATCAATTAAAAGATTGCTATTATTTTCTTCAGTGCTGAAATTAGGTCTATATAAGAGTTATTTACCACTTCTTAAGTTAATTTACAAATAACATTTCCCCCTCCTGCAGGAAGAACAGGAAAAGAAGCAAATCCAAATGTTATAACCAGCATCTCACAGTACCTGCTGGATAGGATGCAGCAATGGTTTACGCTGCCAAAGCAAACTCAGGTGCAGATTTTATAAGTGGCAGGTTGGGAGGGGAAGAGGGGGTAAGTGGTAATCTCATTTTCTTCACAAGTTCTCTTTGAGTGCAGCATGAGTGTTTGGGTGAAGAACATAGCCATCGAACTTCACTGTCCATCAGGCACTTCCCCTTCAATTGTGAAAAACAGAATGGAAAGATATGTGAGGAAAACAAAGACATATCATCCTGCTTCTGTAGACGGAAATATGCATGGTTTCCTAAATCAGAGGGAGAAAAGAAAGGAAATATACTCTTGAGGAATGTACTTGCCCCATTTCCCAGATTCAGGAGCAAGAACAGTGTATTAACAATGTGTGATATATATGGTGCACTGCTAATCTACTAACATTTTTTCCTAGCATTGAGGCTGGAAATCTCTGAGTATATGAGTGTTTGCAAAGAGGCAGGATCCTTGCTGAAGGAATAGATTTAAGTACATCTGTGGGCTGTACTCCTTTGGTCTGTGATTTGTACTTTTGCAGCTCCCTCCATGCCAGACTAGTAAGGAGGGAGTGCAGGCCATGCTGGGTAAACTTTTTGTAGCTTCAGACCCTTCACCCTCTGTTACACTGGTGGAATTTATGGCTGAATCAAGCCTCATAGTGTGAAATGCTAATGTAACCCAAATACATGAGCTATAATCCATAGCCTGGAGGAAGGTCTCTTATCCTGACGTCTGGGAGTGTGCTACTTTCGTGCTGCTGAGCTGATTTTCCTAGTAAAATAACGCCTCCAATCATAGCTGTATATTGTATGCATGATACTCTCCTGAATTTCATATACCCTAGGGTTCCTCATGGTTTAAAAAAATAAGGGGATAAGGACAGTGCTACAAGGTGATACTTGATATGATGAAAATCTAGCAAACTTTGGTAATTTTAAAAGCAACTAGATGAGAAATTGTTTTGACTGAAATAGACATGAACAATCTCATAGGTCTAAAAGATTAGAGGATTTATTGTACTCTTAAGAAAATGATAAAAGTTGCTAGCGTTCTGACCACCTGCTGTGTCCTTAGTGAAGTGAAATCCAGTTTAGTTTTATTTCATTTTCTTAATTATTGCAGAAAAGTTTTAGTTTTCGAAGTCCAACCTGTAAGAGTCATAAGGCTGAGGTTCTTATGTAAAAACAGGCACAATTGTGAGAGAGAGAGCAGATAAGCAAATACAGATGAGGAAACTGGCCTGTTGCAGAATAATTATTAAGTCAATTTTCTCCTGTAATTTTTATTTGTTGAGAGACAATGATTAATCCCAGATAGTTTTTACCCCTTGGTAAGGTTGGGGGGAGGGCAGAGGGGAGAGGAATAAAGAAATTCATCTATACTTAATTCTATATTGAGCTGAGCTTATTAAATCAGATACTCTGAAGCTAAAGAGTTTCACAGAAGAGGAAAGAGCTTTTTCAACTTCCAGAGAGAAGGTAGCAATAAACTGCCTTGATGATCACTGTTGTTAAATTGAGTCCCTTGGGATGCCAGGTAATTTGCTGGTAAAGTGAAAGACTTGGTTTTTAGCTAGAGTGTTTAAATGACTGTCCGGAGGTTCCATCTTTAGAGTCCCTAATTCTCTAGTACCTTACTTTGCAGGGGGACTTATTATGCTGCAACAGTCAGTTGATTAACTGCAGAAAGTTAGAGAAAGCAAAAGGCCATTTTCACTGCATGGGCTAAATTCAAAAGCACCAAGAGTAGCAGGCTGGAGGGAGAAGAGATGCTTTATTGTTCATCCCTAGAGCAACAGTGGAGTCACAAAAAAAATCTTCAGGGAGAACATGTATTTAGAGTCTTGGGAATTTTTTTGAGATATAATCTATTTTCAATAAAATTGGTAAGTATCAAAATTACAGAATATGTCTAGAATTTCTTCATAGTCTCAGAAGTATCTCAACCAGTCTGTTAAGTCTCAATCTATCAGTAAAAACTATTTTTCCCCCAATAGTTCTTCAGAGTGACTTAGTTTCTCAGTTCCTTGATTTAACAAGTTCATATAGAATTTTTTTCCTTATACTTCTCCACTCTGGCCTTATAGATTGTAAATGCTGAAACAACATAAGGATCTCACTAGTTTGTTGCTAATTCAAGTTGTCACCTCTTTTCAAAAAAGACAATTATGTTCTCCTGTTAATATCAATTTCCTCTTTTCAAGGCTGCGTGGTTTTTTTTCATTAACTTGGAAACCTCAAAACTTTCCACACGCAAAGGCTGTTTTCTCAGAGAAGAGAAAGAAAATACCTATATCCTCACCTAAACGTGACTAATATATTCTATTATTTCATCCATCAAGACAAGAGCAGGACAACTCTGCCTCACATGCCATGGTTTCTTATCCCTATATTGAGAACATCTGTGCAACAATTTCACCTTTTCATTAAGAACAATGTAATTAAAGATCTTGTTTGCTCCTGAGTGGCAATTGAGCACTGACCCAATCTAGCAAAGAGAAATACAATAATAAATGAACAAAGAAAAAGTGATGATGTTTTAATGCTGCTGCTTAAAGATGATTTGATTTAATGACATAACAATGGGTACCAATATTGAATGAATACTTACGAAATATTTCTGTGGGTATGCACTCGAGTAAAATAATTGAGTTCTCCGCAGTAGCTTTTTTACTTCCATTGTGTTTGCCTTTTGTGAATATTCTATAAAGTGAATTTAATGGCAGAATGCGTGTGATAATAGTCAATTTTAAGCAAATATTGTAGAATATTGTGAGCTTATAAATACTAAATTTGGAGATGCAAATATTAGCATTATAGTTCTGAATATTTTAAATGAACTCAATGTTAGTACCTTCTAAACATTTTTTTTTCACCAAAACCTCACGATTTCTGTTGCACCCTGGATAAGTAAAAATTGTCTCCTTCAGCCTTTGACAAAGTGGGAGTAACATGTTTCTGGAAGACAGAAGAAATACTTGCCAACAGAAATGGGTGCTATTGCATCAAATTAACATCTAAAATCATGTTTACAACAGGTTATCTAGGAACTTTGGCAGTTAAAACCCTGCACCCTGTAGTCTATGAACATCCTGGGTAACCCTTCATACAGCCATTCCTTCAACACAAAAAGTCATGAAAATCTACAGAGTGGTCAGAAACACTGTTGTTGCACCAGTCAGACCTACTACTAGAGAACAGTGCTAGGCTTTTTTAAGTTTATTTTTATATTTTTACAAGAAATGCATCTGTACCTGGAATTTTTGAACTTTGAAGGATCATACAGGGCCATGGGAATTACTATGCTGCAGCAAATATTGTCCAGGTAGTCCAATACTATATTTCTTACAGAAAGCCAATATTAAACACTTCAAATTAAGAGAATGAGAAATCCTCTTATGGACAATAATATTATAAAATGGTCAGTCCAAACTTCTTTCATTTAGTGGTTTTCTCATGTTCTGAAATGCTTGCAATAATCAGAGGTGACTGTTCCAAAAGTCAGAGTAGTAAAATCTTATTTTCTCTTCTCTTAGTCCAGACTTTCACTAGCGTAAGGAAAGATTTGCAAATTACTTTGAATAGAAAGTAAAACTAGAAAAATTTGTGTGGAAAATGCAACTGCCCGCTTCATTATTTTAAAATGGGGGGGAGTTAGTGTAGGAAATAGAGGAGAATAAAACACAAATTTTCAGACAAGTAGGTTTAATGACATAAATATATAAAATTTACTGGAATTAGATAAAATTTTGATTTAAATTTAATAATTGTATATTTCAAGCTATTATAAATTCTAAAAACATCACTATTTGCACATGATTTTTAATTAAATCCTCTCTTTAAATGAATATTTTTCATGCTGAAAGCATTGATTTTTCTTCATCATTAATTCACCTCCTGTTCAGTTTAAAGACCGAAGATTTTTTCAGTCTCTACACTGAAATTTCTTGCTACTTTTCTAATCTAACCATTCTCATCACAGAATCATCTCAGAAAGTTTTTCGCTTTTTTTTTTTTTTTTTTACTTTTGCTGAGTTTAGAGTAAATATTTACACAGGGTGGGTAACATATATTTACAGAGAATAGGTTGCCCATGAATTCTCTAGAAATAGTAGTCACTTTTCAGGAGCTGTTTCACACATTACCTTAAAAGAGAATTATATGATGTATGATTTGCAAGGAAAACTTGAGTCAAGTTATCTCTCGTAATTTCCCCATTTCTTGCTTGTGAGTTTTTTGTGGCTTGTTTGTACTTTGAAGGATCTATCATTTACTTTTTAATAATACTTTTTGTATTTCAGGATCTTCTGCTCTATTCTCTCTTTCTGCTATTTAATGTATCGAATTACCAACATATGTATTTCAAGTGTCCTTTACAATGTATTACAGCAGCAAGTGTTAATTATGTCTCCAGCAGACTCCTATATACTGAGTTTATGGAGGAAAAAAGAGAGAATATAAATGCACTTACAGTATTATATTAATTACTAGGAGAGCAAGAAGCCCATATGCTTTAAAATTTGTACATATGTTCCTTGGCTATTTGCTCTCCCAGTGCAAGCGTTTCTATTAAAGCTGAATTTGTCATTTTTTAAATTTTTTACTGACAGTTGCAAACAGTGTTTTTTCTCCTGTCTGAAGTCTGCCAACCCAGCTACTCAGGGAGAAGGAAAAACCTCTTTCAGTGCACTTGAAGGACTAGTACTGAATTCCCTTCACTACATACTTAAGATAACTATAGTAATATATTATTTCATTCCCAAATTAATTAATTACTTCTTTTCTCTTGGTGTACTGTCCCTGTGCAGCAGGCAGTTAGCAATTATTGAACAGGATCAACTTTGAAAGCTGTCCTTTCACTGTATATACTTATACTCTTTAAAGAAACTTTCTTCTCTCCATCACTTTCCTGTGTAAAAGCCCAATTACAAAGACAAATATTACACAGAACCCTGAAGGATAATCAGCAAACTCACTTCTGCATCTGATGATGATCCACTTAAAGTATCCAGTTTGAGCTGTTTTTTGGAAGCTGTTATTTAAACATCTTACATGAATTAAGCGTCCACAGAGACAGATCAGAAAATGCTAATCTGGTAGCCAGGATCTAAGGCAAACAGAGTATATTAATGTCAGTTCTTTGAATTAATGTGGATGAAAACAAGCGAGCAGTACAATTTTCACCAGTGTCTCAAGTAGCTGAGAATCCTCTAGCTCACTGAATAGGACATAATATCTTTGAGCGTACAGGTGTATCAGGGATAGCTGTTGTTTAGCTGTTTATGGACCATGACCATTCATTTGTTGATTTCTTTCATATCAATAAAACATTGTTGGAGATTGTTCTGCTCCCTTTAGGCCAATTGCTATATCATAACTATGCCAATATTCTGTTAGCCTCCAAAACCAGCAATGAACCGAGAGACACCAACTGCCTATTAGCTGTAGTTCTTGACCCAACTCCTGTCCAAGGCTTAAGAATTGTTGGAAAAGTATTAAATCTCAGGCCAAAACTGTCGGGGGACCTTTGCAGTAGTTCACCGGAATGAACAACTGAATATATTGCTTATGCCTGGATCTGATCTAATTCCCTATTACTGACCTACTCTATCTAAATATCTACAAATATGTTTCTTTACATACACACACACACATAAATACATGTATATATGCACAAATATGCACATACAGTATAAGAACTGTGTAAGAATGAAGGTTCTCTAACAGACTTGTATAACTCAGCCTCAAGCTCCGTGTCGTGATACCTTCACTGGCTAAATTAACAGCAGTGTGAATATGCTGATACATACTGCAATCACACATCTTCTTACAGTGTAGACATACCATAATAATGACTGTCAGTTAAGGTCTTGGTTCAGCTCTAATCATTTTGCACTGCTCTGTGGTACAGAGAATGCATTTCATCTGCAAGTGGAGAGTGCTCCCAGCAGAGGGAAATTCTCTACTTGTATAAAGTCAGCACAGCTGATTACCACAAATGCCTTGTCAGCTCTGTGGGGTGGACATACGCAGGATGAATAACAGAGCAGAAAAAGAGTCTTTCACTGGTTTCATAAAAATGCTGTAAGTTAGAAGAACCCTCAAGCTATTTTAAATGAGGTCATACTACTACTGGCTTTCCTATTTTCCTTTCTGACTACAGGAATATGACCACGTTTAACTGTAAAGTTTTTCAGGATGGAGCAAAACAAAGAAACTCTTGTGTATTGATTTTTTTTTTTTTTTTGTGGGATGCTGAGGAGAAGTCAAAGGTGGATCCACGGCATGTGTCTTTTGTGGAGAGGAGAAAGGCAGGAAAGAATATTTGTTCATGCATAAAAGTAACCGTGTCACTGTGGATCTCCTTTATTTTGATGCAGAAAAAAGGGCATAGGTTTGGGGAGAAGATGCTGAGAAATCTGAAGGTGTACTGACTCATTCAGATCAGTCCTATATCACTTCTGTGATTCAAGCATATTTTTTTCATCAAAAATTAAAATGAGTTGTTCTGTGATAAAAAAAAGTAATGAACTCAGGTCTTCTGTGCATTGCTGTCTTACATCCACTCATCTGTTCACCACTGAGTTTTACTATATTGCCCTTATTGTCCAGATGCCCATTAGCCCTTTAGATGTCCTTCTGCTTGCATCTGCATATTTAGTCTCCACCTCTTCCATCTGCACTGTCCTGTTGCTCCTGTTTCCTCTGACTCCTGGCAGTGAAGGAGACAGCACGAACAAGATTCTTCTGAGTGGTATATGGGCCATCCAGTCAGCAAGAATTTATAGAAAGGTTGACTAACAGCAGATGAACCAATAAAATCAATGCTAAACTCTTCCTCAAGATGTCCTGGCAGTGGGACACTCATTTAAACTTTCCTCTATGGTCAAGCTTCTGATTTTGCTGAGAGTATAGGAATTTTGTCCTTCTCCTGAGCTCAACTGCTGTAACAAATGTTGAAACTGTCTAATAGATTCAAAAGTTATTAGGCAAGTATAGCAGATAGCAGGCAGTGTGCTAATGTCAGCTTCATTTCTTTAGGAAACCAGGCTAAATATGGATTTGCATTTTGAACATTACACTCACAAGACAGCAAGATAGACATTACAATATTACATCAGACTAATTGTCTGTTTTGTCTAGGATCCACTGCAAGTGCTATTTGCTTCAGATGATGTTGCAAGAAATAGTGTAGTGAACAATTAGGGATTAACCTCTCCATAACAGAAGTTTCTTAATTCCCATCAGTTAGTGATTAGCTTATGTTCTGAAGCATGAAGATTTATATCCCTTATGAATTTTTGTTTAATCTAATATAATTGCGGATGCTCTTGTTATCCATATAGCTGCTTATCCTGTTTTGTTGTTTTTTGTTGGTTTTTTTTTGCTTTTGATCCTGCTGTGTTCTTGGCCTCAATGATATCCCATGGTAATAAATTATTATGGAAATAAAGTTCCTATCCCCAGCATTGTCCCTTATTCTGCAGCGCAATTACAGTGAAGTATATTGAAAAAATGGAAGTTATGTAGATGGGAATATACGCTTGTTTATAGGTATTTGTTTCTAAGCAGATCTATGTGATCTTGTTCAAAGTCCAAATATGAAAATACTACATTGCTCTGTTTACTGACAAAGGTAGGATATATTCTGCCTAACATTACAATTTGAGTTCATCACCTCAGATTCTGTTTTGCAGAGAAAAAGATATTTTGAAGGGCAATATATCAGACTTATTGCAGATGCCCATAGTAAGAAGAGATGAAACACGCCCTATTTACTATTACACCAATTTTGACAACTGCCTCAGATATAGAAGTTTATAATACAGAAATCTATTTTTCTTCAAATTAATACCGCTCCTGATGAGTGGTTAAATTCTCAAAATTCAGTTTAGGTGTTCAAATACTTTCAGAGAGTCTTTTTACCTAATAAAGTCTGACTCTGCAGGAACCTGTCTCACCGACTACATGCAGAGTGTAACACAGATTGACTCCTACCTTCATGAAGGTCATCAGAGAGGCTTTTGCCTTGTCCAATCAAGTCAGCTTTTCCCATACTGTAGTTCTCAATTTGTATTTTACATATGCATTTATCTGTTCCTTGAGGTAAATCTAAAGGGAGTATTTTACTCAATTGCTCACTTAAGCATGACTGTTCCTGGAGTCAAAGTGTCTTAAAGATGCTTTGCCTTCAATTCTGGGAAGAGAAGTAACATATCCCCACTGCAAATTTAATCCCCACTTCATGTGAGGAACTGAATAAGAAGTAAAAACAAAAAATCAGGTAAGTCAAAGTTAGTGATAGCACACCTTTACTTCTAACATCAACAGGCAACTTATTGGAAGAATGATATGGCAGAAGACTGCTCACAGTATCAATAACAAATTGTCTACCTAACCATTCTTCTTTCACCTGGAAAGACTGGAACAAGAATGACAGCACAGCATCCTCTCTGGCTTTGAAATTCAAAAGTCAAAGATTTATGACCCCCCTGTTACCACAAGTACCTTATTTCCCTTCTACAGTTTCATCTTTTGCTCTTTTTTTTTTTTGTGATCTGAGACACTTTTTACCTTAATTAGAGAGTGTGAAAGTGTAACCATATGCATATCTATGAATTTGAGTGGCTTTTAAGTATACAAGGAACAAATGCCAGAAAGAAAGCTTTCCCTGCTTGAACAACAATAAAAGAAAGGCCCCTAAACTCATTCATTAAGGTTTATGATTTGGCAAGAGAAACCTAACCACAAAAGAAAACAAAAAAAAAAAAACAACAAAAAACTCCACCAAAAATCCCACCAAAACCCAGCAGAAAAAAAAAATTGTATTTTTCTACATGCTTAACGAATCAAGACAGTTCACTAAGGGGTTAGATGATGGCTAGAAAACAGGAAGGAAGAGGTGGAATATAGTCTTCCTGTGGTGGTAGTTGCTGGACAAGATCAGCTGCTCCACCTGAGAGCTCTCAGGGAACCACAGAGGCTCGCATATGGGTTCTTAACTATCCATAGATCAGAAATCCAAATGGGGATTAGATTCATAAATGCCTTTGCAAATCTGGGCCATAAATATTGACGTGATTTCTGTGCTCAGACTCCAAAGAAATCTGAGGTCATCGGTTGTTACTTGCCATCAGACGCTGTAGCCTACTGTGTACCAGGCTGATCTGTTAACATCTGATCTGTAGCAACTCAGAAAGGCAAGCTGGAAATGGGTGGTACATTCTACCAGAATTGAGATGGAAGAATTAAATTTTGTAACCAATTATTTTTTTCTTATAGTGAAGTTTAGAGAATAGAAAAACAACTTATTTCCAGTACCAAAATAGTGAAATACTTAACTTTCTACAAAGCTTTATTTCATTTCCTGTGATAAAATTCTGTAGTTGAGGTTAATAATTTATGCAAGTTTTCTTCATTGTTCTGTTGCTTTCAGTTACCTAAGATTTAGAAAGTAGTCTTGTTACAGACATATAGATATTTTTGTAAGTCTTTCAGTTTACCTTTTTAACTTTTAGCTATTTATTCATGTTTAGTTTTACAAGCGTGGTCTCATCATTTGAATTAATATATACATATGTTGCGATATAAATACCAATATAGTTTCCAAATGAATCCTGACTCGTTTTGCTTTCATTGAGCAATAGGGAACCAGAATTACAAGAAATTTACAAGGACATAACCAGTGACCCTAGAATTCTGAATGGATGTTGTTCATTCTTCATTCATGGGTGTGCTTGTGTGTGAGAAGCTCACCATAAGTCGGCAATGTGTGCTTGTAGACCAGAAATCCAACTGTATCCCGGGCTGCGTCAAAAGAAGTGAGACCAGCAGGCTGAGGGAGGTGATTCTGCCCCCATAACTCCACACTCATGAGACCTCACCAAGAATATTGCGTTCAGTTCTGAAGTCCACAGCACAGTGAGAATTTAGAGTGAGCTTAGAGGAGGACCATAAAGATGATGAGAGGACTGGAGCACCTCCCATATGAGCACAGGTTGATGGAGTTGATCTTGTTCAGCTTAGAGAAGAGAAGTCTCTAGGAAGACCTTACAGCATCCTTCCAGTACTTAAAGGGGACTTATGGGAAAGAAAGGGAGGTGCTTTTTAGCAGGGAGTGTAGGGATAGTTTAATGTTTTTAAGTTGAAAGAGGGGGGTTTAGATTAGGTATTAGGAAGAAATTTTTCACTGTGGGGGTGGTAAGGCCCAGGCACAGGTTTCCCAGAGAAGTCATGGATGCCCCATCCCTGGAGGTGTTCAAGGCCAGGCTGGATGAGGCTTAGAGCAACGTGATCTTGTGGAAAGAGTCTTTGCCTACGGTAGAGGGTAAGTTATCTTTGTGGTATTGAGTGTGAAAGCTTGACTGGTCATGAGTTTTAGCACTCCAGAGGGAGTGGGGAGTTATGGAGTAAATTTATCCCTGTCTTACTACCAAGCATACATGGTTTGTACTGCTAAACTTCAAAAGTTTTCCCAGATAACTTCAAGCCATACACTTGAAAACAAAATACTGTAATTAATCAAGGATGACCGATCAGAACACTGCCCCATTCTATATGGTGTTAATTTAATTTGTACGTCCTATACCACTTATTTGAAGTCTATTTAATATTTAGTCCTCTTTGATTTTTATTTTGATTTTCAGGTTACATTTATTTCAAATCATAAACTCCTAATTCCAATGGGATGGGATGTCAGGTGTTACATGATTCTACATCTTGCTCAAAGCAGGCCAACTTCAAAGTTATATCTAAATTCAAAGTTAAAGCATGTCTCTCTGACGCTTGCTTAGCCAGGGATGGATATTCCACAACCTTCCTGGACTATTATTTCCTCTTTTGACCCACTTTTTTGTGAATAAAATAAAAAAGGGGGAAAAAGGCAAAAAAATCATCTTCTTAATATCCGAGTAGAATTTTACTTGCAGAAAATTGTGTCTGTTTCTTCTCATCCTACCACAATGCACTTCTTAAAAAAGTCTGACTCTGTCTTCTCTGCAACTTCCCACCATGTCTTTAAGACAAAAATAAGATCTTCCTTGTATGGTAATATAGCAGTCTGTGTTTCTTATTCTTACTCTACCTCTTCTTCCATCACCAAAATTTTATTTGAGTGATCATAAAAGAACCTTTTTTATATGTTTTGCAATAAAGCTTCCAGATGTATGAAACTATGCTGTATTTCTTGAATAAGGTATAATTTGAAAGTTAGCTATAATTACTCAAATTCAAGTGCCTAAAGGTTTTATTATCAAGAAGCTGCTACTTCTGTGAACAGGAGAAGCTATTTCTAAAATAAAGATACTCTTGATATGTTTTGTTTTACTTGCAGATACCTCAATGCATTTATTCTTTCATATGCAAAAATGATGCATACTGAAAAACACCTGCAAGTATTAGGTCATTGTGATTTTAATTCTAATAAAAAATCTAATTTCCAAAAAATAAACAAAAAGTGACTGTTAATGTGAGAATAGTGACTACAATTAAATATTCTCAAATATAAAATTCTTATCAGTATCTTAGATGAATATTTCAGGCTATGTTTTTTAAAAAGGTTGTATTTGAAATTCAAATCAAAAATAAGTTAACAGACTTTTCTGAACAACTCTAATAAACAATAGCAAATTTATTTTGTTATTGTCAAATAGAATTAGGCAGACACAGACAATATTATTATTTTGCGTTTTCAGAAGTAAATGCAGAGTAACATATAGTGATGGGCTTATTATTTTCTGGGAAATAGAATTTATTTCTCTAAATAAAAATATTTTGATTTCACCTTAATTTTGAGGTTGTCATTTTCCATTACTAATGTTGTAACGGAGATGCAATCTAACACTATTTGTTATTTTGCAGAAAGTCTTTATTAAATGTTAGTGGCAAATAACAGCTATATTGTTTAACTGAAAATAGAACAAATCATACTTAATCCAAGCAATCTTTCACAAATCCATTTAAACAAAAAATCTACCATCATTGAGCCACTCCTACTGAGCCATCCACAGGAGCATAGTTGTATTGTTTTGAAAAAAAACAAACCACCTTGTAAAACTTGGTTTTAACAGCTGTCAGGCATTTTAGCTCTCATTTCAGTTTCAGAGACAGAATTAAAACAGGCAAAGCTGTAGTCATAATTTTCATCCATCTTAACTGTGTATTTTGAGACCTAGCATTAATCACAAAGTCACAGAATGATTTGAGTTGGAAGGGACCTTAAAGATCATCCAGTTCCACCCCCCCTACCATGGGCAGGGACACCTTCTGCCAGATCAGGCTGCTCAAGATCCCATCCATCCTGGCCTTCAACCCTTCCAGGGAAGGGGAATCGAATCCACAGCTTCCCTGGGCAACTTGTGCCAGTGCCTCATCACCCTCATTTTAAAGAATTTCTTCCTAATGTCTAATCTAAATCTTCACCTTTCCAGTTGAAAGCCATCCCCCTCATCCTATCACTACTTGCCCTTGTGAAAAGTCCCTCCGCAGCTTTCCTTCAGGTACTGGAAGGCCACTATGAGGTTCCTGCAGAGCCTTCTCCAGGCTGAACAAACCCAACTCTCTCAGCTTGTTCTCATAGCAGAGGTGCTCTAGCCCCCTGATCATCTTTGTAGTCCTCTGGATCCATTCCAAAAGTTCAATATCCTTCTTATGTTGGGGATTCCAGAAATGGACACAATACTCCAGGTGGTGTCTCACAAGAATGGAGTAGAGGGGGAGGATCACCTCCCTCATCCTGCTGGCGATGCTTCTTTTGATGGAGCCCAGGACACAGTTGACCTTCTGGGCTGCGAGCACACATTGCTGGCTCATGTCAGGCTTCTCATCAACGAGCACCCCCAAGTCCTTCTCCACAGGGCTGCTCTCAATCGCATCATCCCCCATTCTGTATTGATACCAGGGGTTGCCCCGACCCAGGTGCAGGACCTTGCACTTGGCCTTGTTGAACCTTATGTGGTTCACATGGGTCCATTTCTCCAGCTTGTCCAGGTCCCTCTGGATGACATCCGTCCTTCTGGTATGACCACTGCCTCGCTCAGCTTGGTGTCATCTGCAAACCTGCTGTCAATATCATCAATGAAAATATTAAAGAGCACTGGTCCCAGTACGAACCCCTGAGGGACAGAGTTTGTCACAGGTCTCCATTTGAATATCGGGTTGTTAACCACTACTCTCTGAATGTGACCATTCAACCAATTCCTTATCCACCAAACAGTCCACCCATTAAATCCATATCTCACCAATTTAGAGAGAAGGATACTGTGGAGGACCGTGTCAAAGACTTTACAGAAGTCCAGATAGATTACATCCATTGTTTTTCCTGTGTCCACTGATGTGGTCATTCCATCACAGAAAGCCACTAGGTTGGTCAGGTAGGACTTGCCCTTGGAGAAGCCACGTTGGCTATCTCAAATCACTTCCTTGTCCTCCATTTGCTTCAGCTTAGCTTCTAGAAGGATCTGTTTCATTATCTTCCTGGGCACAGAGGTGTAACCTTTTTAAAAATGGGCACAATGTTGCCCTTCTTCCAGTCAAAAGGGACTGCCTTGACTTTTCAAATATAATGAAGAGTGTCTTGGCAACAACACCAGTCAATTCCCTCAGGACTCTGGGCTGCATCTCATGAAGTCCCATAGACTTGTATATGTTCAGGTTCCTCAAGTGGTCTTTAACCTGACCTTTCCCTACAGCAGGAGAGACTATACCCCCCGATCCCCGTTTTGTTGTTCATTGACCATGGAAGGGTGAGGAGAGTTGTTGCCAGTGAAGAATGAGGCAAAAAAGTTGTGGAGGACTTCAGTCTTCTCCTCATCTGTTGATAGGTTGGACAAGATTATCTCAGAGGTCTTTTCCAACCTTATGGTACTGTGATACTTTGATATTGTGATACAATGTCGTCATTTTGGTTCATCAGTGGGGATATGCTTTCTCTAACCTTCCTTTTCTGTTTGACGTACCTATAGAAGTCCTTGTTATTCTTTAACTTTGTTGCCAAGTTAAGCTCCAGCTGTGCCTTGGCCTTCCTGACCCCATGCCTACTCAACTGGGCAGCATCTCTCTAATCATCCAGCTACACACACCCTGCCCGTGGACAAGGACATTTTCCACTGGATCGGGTTGCTCAAAGCCCCATCCAGCCTGGCCTTGACACCTTCAGGGATGGGATATCCATGGGTTCTCTGGGCAACCTGTTTCTGTGCCTCACCTCCCACACATTAAAAAATTCTTCCTAATCTCTAATCTAAATACCCCCTCTTTCAACTTAAAACCATTAAACTGTTAGATCTCGTCCTATCCCTGCACTCCCTGCTAAAAAGTGCCTTCCTTTCTTTCCCATAAGTCCCCTTTAAGTACTGGAAGGATGCTGTAAGGTCTTCCTAGAGACTTCTCTAAGCTGAACAAGACCAACTCCATCAACCCGTGTTCATATGGGAGGTGCACCAGTCCTCTGGTCATCTTTATGGTCCTCCTCTAAGTTCACTCTAACTCTCACTGTGCTGTGGACTTCAGAACCAAACGCAATATTCTTGGTGAGGTCTCATGAGTGTGAAGTTATGGGGGCAGAATCACCTCCCTCAGCCTGCTGGTCTCACTTATTTTGATGCAGCCCGGGATACAGCTGGCTTTCTGGTCTGTAAGCACATATTGCCGACTTAGGGTAAGCTTCTCACACACCAGAACCCTCAACTCCTCTTCAGAACTACTCTCAATGCATTATCCAGCCAGCTTGTAATTTTCCTTGGGATATGAACACATCTACAAAGAACTTTGAAGTATAACAAGAAGATCTGGAGGTAGCTGCAAGATCTATTTAGCAGTGCAGTTAGTATGTACACTAAGAAGTTAAGAAAATGTGCCTCATGATAGTTAATGTTGACTGAACTAGGATTAACTGGTCATGTATTTTAGATTAAACATATGTGCAAATATTTTTATAAATCTAAATTTTACTACTTACATTTATCCAATAAACCTGGAATTAATTTATTCATTGTTTATGTAAGTTGAGTAAATCCTCTGCTTAGTGATAAGAGAATTTTTCCATTTCAAAAGCTGCAAACAGACAATGATTGCAGATATCTTTATGAAACCCATTAGAAAAATATCTGGACATCAAAGGGAAAAAATCATGACTGAACTTGATTGATTAGCAGTAACTTTATTTATGATGCTCTTAGCTTGAACCATAAATTTAACATGAGTGGAAAAAGTAATCCAAAAAAAAAGGAGTCAGATCTATTACTCTCGTTTCAGCCTTCATGCCAGTCTATTTTGTTTAGCATTTTCGATGTTATGATGCATCTGTTCAGAGCCACACTGTGAATTTCTTTTATCATGCAAGCTAATGATCATTTTGATAAATGTCATTACATAATTTCCTTCCTTCTTTGAAGTATCAGGTTCCAGAATTTCTTAGGAGGAAAAAGTTTGATGTTCTGTTTGCTTTGAATGATAGTGGGAGATGGATGGCTAAATATTTATTGAATATACATTTCAGTGTATGTATATAAAGATTTGTGTTGAGAAGCTTGTTCAATGAACTGCATATCCTGAATAACTTTTGAAGCGTTCTAAGAAATATGATTACATCTATTGATTTCGGGATACGAATAAATCTTGGTTTCTTCATATATGTATAGAATAATATTCTAACTACTGTTACTGAAATATTTTTAGTGAATCATCATTTAATTCCTTTGGCTTCTAAGGTGATACATATTCCACTGTTTTATTGGGTGGCTGTGAGATTATCGGGTAGCCACCTTGCAGGATTTTTCTAACTACAAAACAATGGTCAAAATACACATGCAGCTGTTTGCAGAGGTAAGGTAGAAAAACTCTTTATTCTCACGACTCAACCAAAAGCTGGTTGTATATTGATACCTTTCCAGATCTTTGTTGAACTCCATATTTGGCAGCTGCCTAGATTCCACAAAATCTCCTAGTCTCAACAACAAGTTTGGTTGTTCTCATAACATGAATTGCACAATGTATGTAGGAAGTACTTCTCAGAGCAATTTTGCAGTCAAGTAATGCCCCATAGCAAAAAAAGGGTTTTAGCAATATGACTTAACAGGAAGACTATGTGAAAAATATTGATTTTGCCCATTCAACTGATAAGAAAATTGTTGGATGAAGTGGTAATCTGCATTGTCACCCTGAAGGGCTCAGCTCTAAAAGGGGAACTCATCAGGCTGAGGTTCATGACTTAAGGTCTCTCTATACATAGACAGAAGATTATTTGGTGTTTCTGCTGAGATTAGCAACACTCATTAAGCTGAACAGTAGGAAATGCATAGCATTTAGAAATGTGAAAGGTAAAGGACAAAAGGATACCAGAAAACCCGCGTCCTGCCTTTGGGAGGTCTGAGTAGGGTGCTTTCATAAATCTGGAAAATGAAATTGATGTGGACAGCAAGTTGGAGCTTCCTTGTAGGGAGGATGTGGTAACTGGCTTTTTCCTTTTGTACAGTCATTTAGATTGGGTTCTCATCCTGGAAGCTTTTGGATCTACATGATGAATAAACACATTAGCCACCTGGCTGTGGGATATTATAGGAGAATGTATTTCTATTTCTCCCATTACATACCCTCAGTGTGCAGACAGGAATGCAAATTGTGGGAACACAGAGCAAGCAAGAAGAATCATTTCACCAGTCTGTTGTTAAATCATTCAGGTGGGGGTAAAGAGTCCTAGACTGTTTATGCATTTAGTACCAGTAGAACACTCATAAAACCCGCGAAAAAAAAAGGACACCCCCACTCACTACTGTCAAGTACTTTCTCAGAGATGGTTGAAAAACAGATAAAAGGCTTATTGGAGTCTGTGCCTAGTGGATCAGAGTAAGCAAATCTGCTTCTGTTGCTACCAGACTACAAGAGCATCAATAGAGAGGACTATAATTCAGTAATTATTTCTTCTTTTTGTATCCCTATTCCATTAGCTGATCAATGCCTTCAGGTAAAGTAGCAAATCTACAAAGAATGACAGATGCATATCAAGACTTTGTAATGTAATCTGTGAAATTAATTCACACCAGGATATGATTTACAAGGAGTCTATTGATTGGGGAATAAATGTTATTTTACATTTAACAGAGTATATTTCAATAATGCTGGAGCTTCAGCTCCTGGGTTTTGGAGGATTCTTTTTTTATTCCATACAAAAATCTGTATCTTTCTCAGTTTCTGTGATTTTATTTTATTGTGCACACTTCCCAATAAACCTAACAAAGTTTCTTCGGAAATGTGTTATTATCCATTTTTTTTTCTCGTTGTTGGGGATTAAAGTAAGTTTGCTTATAGAATATTAAAATTAATGGCTTACAGAGAAGTTAAATTGCAGTTTACTTATAACTTAGCATGAGTGGATAGCTTGACATAAAGGAACTTTGGTTTTAATATTACTGAACTTTGCTTGCTAGCAAGAATGAATAAGCAGAAGGGAGAAAGAAGAGATACAGGTCATTTTACAGGGCTGAGTCAACAAGGACCAAAACCTATGACTTAAGAGAAAAGGACTACAAAGCAAGCAACAGGTTGACAAAGGAACTTGGGTACAGATAGGAGGATGAATATCCACAAAGTTACAAAAGAAAGGGCTCCGAAGCTGAAGCCAAGCCTGAAGATAAGGAAGCTACACCACCTTCAAATCTTAAAAATAAGAAAAAAGGCCTGGAAGCAGGAAGGAAACACAAATAAGAACCAGGGAAACCTCAGCCCCGAAAATATCATTCAACCAGCTGCCGTGTGGACAACACATGAAGAGCATATGTGTGGGGGCTGGATCTTAGATTGCAAGGGTCTACTTGCCTAGGAATTCTAACCTTTCTTGTATGCTCCTCTAAAGGCACTCATCTCAAGCTGAAAATAAACCCACTTTGTGGTAGAACCTGAGGTCTGAACTCTTCGTTACAGATGGGGGATAAGACTGAATCCAGTTGCACCTAGACTGCTTCTCTGTGGGTAGAGAACACAGTCCAGTCGGAATCTCACAACTCAATTTTCTTTAACAGTATCATGAGGCAAATCAGCAGATGATCATAAGCTTGCATAATAAATTGGTATCGTGGTTCTGAAGACATACAGCATAATATCTGAGATATCTGCTGGAAAAGTAACATGGAAAGTTGTAGGAAATCCAGGAGACACCTGGAATTCATTGAGGACAACCTCTTTTGCCAAGTAATGTGGACATGATGGTCAATACAAGTGAGCTAACTGGTGAAATCAAGATGGGAGGCTGCAGTGATCATGAACTGGTGGAGTTCACAGTCCTGAGGGATATGGATCAAGTAAAGAATAAAGTCAGGGTGGAATTTTAGGAAACCAAACTTACAGCTATTCAAGGAGTTAGTCAATAGGACCCCCTAGGAAACTACTCTCAGGGACAAACGAACAGAAAAGAGTTGGCACATCTTAAAGGACATTTTCCTTAGAACACAAGAGCTCTCAGTCCCTAAGTGTATGAAGTCAGGAAAGGAAGAAAAGAGACTAGCGTGGCCAAGTCAAGACCAAACTCGTCCAGTTTGCTGGTCAAACTAAATGGCAAAAAGGAAAGGCACAGGCAGGGGAAGCAGGGACAGGTATCCTAGGAAGAGCACAGGGACAATGCCCAATTGTGTAGGGACAGGGTCAGGAAGACCAAGGCACAGACGGAGCTGAAATTCGCAAGGAATGCAAAGAATAATAAAAAAGGGCTTCTACAGGTATGTCAGCACAAAAATGAAGATCAAAGAAAGCACATCTCTCATGAAGAGCAAGACTGGCAAACTGGTAACAACAGATGAGGAGAAGGCTGAGGTACTCCACACCATTTTTGCCTCAGTTTTTACTGGCAGTCTCTCTTCTCACACCTCTCAAGCAAATGGACCCCAAGCCAGGGACAAGAGGAGTAGAACCTCTCACACTTTAAGATATCATGTTCATTACCACGTGAGCGACATGAACATACGTAAGTCTATGGAATCTGACAACATCCATCCCACAAACCTGAGGGAACAGGATGATGTACTTGCCATGTCACTGTTCACGATATATGAAAAGGAATGGAGGTTCTGCAGAGAGATCTGGACAGGCTGGATCAATGAGCTAAGACCAGTGGGATGAGGCTCAACAAGGCCAAGTGCAGAGTCCTCCATTTAGGTCACAACAACCCCATGCAGTGTTACAGGCTTGGGGAAAGCTGGAAAGCTGCCTGATGGAGAAGGACCTGGGGGTGTTTGTTGACAGCCAGCTGAACATGAGCCAGCAGTATGCCCAGGTGGCCAAGAGAGCCAATGGCATCTTGGCCTGTATCAGAAACAGAGTGGCCAGCAGGACCAGGGAGGGGATTGTGCCCCTGTACTCAGCCCCAGTGAGGCTACACCTCAAGAACTGTGTTCAGTTTTGGCCCTCCCCCCACTACAAGAAAGACATTGAGGTGCTGGAGCGTGTGCAAAGAAGGGCAACAAGGTTGGTGAGGAGGCTGGAGAATAACCCTATGAGGAGAGACTGAGGGAACTGGGGTTGTTTCGCTTAGAGAAGAGGAGGCTGAGGGGAGACCTCATCACTGTTTACAACTCCCTGAAAGGAGGTTGTGATGGGGTGGGTGCTGATCCCTTCTCGCAAGTGACGAGTAACAGGATGAGAGGTAATGACCGCAAGTTGCACCAGGGCAAATTTAGACTGGACATTAGGAAAAATTTCTTCACTAAGAGAGTGGTCAGGGATTGGAACAGGTTTCCCAGGGAGGTGGTGGTGTCTCCATCCCTGGAGGTGTTTAAAAGACAGATGGATGAGTTTCTTAGGGATATAGTTTAGTAGGGAGACAGGCACGGTTGGACTCAATGATCTCAGAAGTCTCTTCCAACCTTATGATTCTGTGATTCTATGAAAAGTCATGGCAGTCAGATGAAGTCCCTAGTGACAGGAAACAAGGAAAAGATCACACTCATTTTTAAAAAGGGCAGAAAGGAGGACCCTGGAACCTACCGGGAACCTATGTTAAGGCACCTGGAAGACAGATTTGAGACAGCCAGCATGGCTTCACCAAGAGCAAGTATTGCCTGAATAGTCTAGTAGCTTTCTATGATGGAGTGACTATATCAGTGAACAAAGGATGAGGTACAGATATTGTCTATCAGGACTTCTGTAAGGCCTTTGGCATGGTCCACGACAGCATCCTTCCAGAGGGACCTTGAAAGACTTGAGAGGTGGGCCTCTGTTAATCTCGGAAATTTCAACAAGGCCAAATGCAAGATCCTGCACCTGGATCAAAGAAATCCCAAACACAATTACAGGCAGGGCAGAGAACAGAACAAGTAGACCTGAAGAGAAGAACTAGGGGATGTTGGTGGATGAGCAGCTCAACATGAGCCAGAGAGGAGAAGTCTCCGGGGAGACCTTATACCATCCTTCCAGTACTTAAAGGGAGCCTACAGGAAAAATGAGGAGGAACCTTCTTTTGACGGGGTGTAGTGATAGGATGAGGAGGAACGTTTTTTAAGCTGGAAGAGGGTAGATTTGGATTAGACATTAGGAAAAAAAAATTTACTGTAAGAGTGATGAGGTGCTGGCACAGGTTGTCCACAGAAGTCATGGATTACCCCATCCCTGGAGGTGTTCAAGGTCAGGTTGGATGATGGTTTGAGCAACGTGATCTGGTGGAAGATGTCCCTGCACATGGCAAGGGGGTTGGATTTAGATGCATAGTGAAGTGATAGATGGCCGATCCCTGGAAACATTTAAGGTCAGTTTGGATGAGCCTCCAAACAACCTATCTAGCTGAAGAATTGTCCCTTCCTACCCAAACTATTTTACAATTCTATGATTCTATAAATAAGGTCACTGTCATGGACTGTTTAATTCTTTGAAAACTGCTATTTTGGGAACAGAATCTTCACTACTTTTAACCACCATGAATCTACAAATCAAAGGCAAAGAAGCCAATTTGCCAATTAGCACTTTGTAAAGACTTGGAGGAAAGCACTGTCCTTTTCACGGAGCTCATCCCGCAGAAGCACAGGACACACCATGCCTTGCTGAAATTAGGGAATCTTTTCAGGAATATATTGTGTTAAAAGACAGTGAGGATTTGTTTTGGAGCTTGTTAATGAATTCTTCCTTCAGTATGCAACCCGTTTCTTATGTTTCCTGTGATTCTTCTTTTTCTCTTTCAAATAATGCAACATGCTTCTCCTTAGATAGACCAAGGTTAATGATATTCCTTATAGTCTCATAATATTTTGCTGATTAGTTATATACCAATCAATTTTTTCCACAGTAAAGCCTTCAATTAACCCCCCAGTGATTGGGTGGTAGAATTTGCAGATTAACACTGCAGAATTCCACCTCCTATCACCAGGGGTTTAATTGAAAACTTTTCTGATAAAAATTAATTGGTGCAAAAACATCAGTAAAATAACCTAAAATACAGAGGACACTGTTAATTTCGGTCTTTTTAAAGGAAAGACAAAACAAAAAAGATTAATAAGAGCATTGAACAAGAAATAAACAAAATTATTACAGTAACACCAAGATTAAAAGGAAACTTGTGAAATGGCCCTGAAAAGTTACAAAATGCAGAAAAACTTATCTTTAATTTAAATTACAATATGCTGAAACAAACAAGAGAAATTAGCTTCTTTTAAAAACTATTTCACAATCAGGTGATTTGCTTCAGATTCAGAAACATAAATCATATTTTAATAATCTCTCTCCCAGTATGAAGTCTCTATACAACCTGATATGTAGATTTTTTTTTAAGTGGATGCTTTCTTTGCATAACAAGAAGCTGCAATAAATTAAATGGAACCTAGGAAATCTTATAATGCAGCTGGGTAATGAAAGAGAATGTGCAATATGAATGTACTATTGCACTTATACCTATCTTTACTAATAATGAGAAACATCCATTGTGACTGGATGCATGTGTGTGCAATAAGCCTCTCTGAATATGGGATCTTTACATTTTTTTTTTGCATTAAGCATAATTGATTTTGACCTGAAAATTATAAAAAAGATTAAGATATGCATCAGCAGAGAGATTTATGTCTACTGTTGACAAATTATTCATTAAAGTTTTATGTAACAGGCCCGGAGAGAGTATTAAATAAGATTATTATGGCAATTCTTATAAGTGTATTCATCTTGACTAAGAAAAGGTCATGATAAGGTTTAGGACTGTTTACTTACAAAGCTTGTGTAATTAAGAAAATAGAAGTAAATGTTCCCACTTTGGCATCTTTCATAGATTTTATCTTTATTACTTCCCTCTCCCAAAATTGTGAAATATCAACGTCAATAAAACTATACCTATTACAGGCAATTTGACAAATCATTTGCCTAATGATTTCTAAATATAGAAAAAGATATAAAATTTCCTTCAGAAATTAACAACACTTTTTTACTTGTGAAACTCCTATGTTTTGAGCAGAAACAGCTAGTTTCTGGAGTGATCATTAGTAAAGAAACTAGGTAATTATCTTTGAAAGGAGTTAGTTTCAGGGAAAAACAACCATGTATTCCTACTATAAAACACAACATTTTGTGCTATACTCTACTATACAACATACTTTTCTGCTGTCAGTTGAAAAATTCAACCAATGGCTATTTGATTACTTTGGAAATATTTGATTTTTATTACCTAATCATGTACCTCTGTAGGGAAGAAGTATGATCACTCTTCTTGGAAGAACTGAATAACCCCTCTATTACTTTTTCTGGTTTATGTAACCCGGGCAGGTAGAAGAGAGAGAAAAAGCATATTCCCAAATGAAAATATACTACTGAGTTTGGAGGAAAGGAGGAGAATAGTATTTTTAAAAAATTCTTCTCAACTGAAATGGCACCTTGAAAGGGCTCAGAGGAACAGTGGCTTCTGTAATAATCACTGAATACCTCAAAATTCTCTACAGATAGTGATATCTTGAGTAATTTAATTATTTAATAGCAATTTTTTTATTTGAAATGTTTAGTGTGTGTATGAATTGTAGAAAAACAAGTCTGTTTGACCATCTTAAGTGAGACTTCCATCCAGTAGCAGTCCATGGGGAGGTCCCCTTGCCAAATAAAGCTCAAAACTATGCTACTTACATTCAGAGTACTGAAGGCAAGACTTTATAATATATCCAAAGAATAAATGCTCCTGAGTTGCACTTCCTGATTCCAGCTGTGGGTTTACTTATTTTTTAAAATTTTTTTTTAAACAGGGAAAATGTTTCTCTGACATATATTTTATTACCTGTTCACATTTATTGCAAAACCTCAAATGGAATGTTAAAATATCTTCTAAAAGATTCCAATGGGAAAGATGAATCTTCTCTGCATGCAGAACTTCTGTTTTCCCATTTGCATTATGGATTTAATCGTACTGCAGAACTAGCCTGTATAAGCACTTTAGCAATAACTCAGAGGTGTTCTCATACAGAAACTTGTGCACCGCGGTTTGAACTCTGCTGTTGTTAGTGGCTCTGCAATTGACTGAATAAAAGAGTGGCTGTAATTCTTATTATTCTTTTTCTGTTTGTAATGTTATTTGTTTTGGGTGGTTTTTGGGTTTTTTTTTGAGGAGCATGGAGGTGTCCTTTTTCCTGAGTCTTTATATGCCTTTATGTGTTTTTAGCCTGAATCAGTAACTGCCATATACTTCTGTGTGAGATGTTGCACATGGGAAGACTAAGCATCATCACAGGCATGAAAAAGATGTCAGCTCCTTTTATTTTTCTTTCTGCCATAATATAGAAAAAAGGAGAAAAACAAAAAAAACCACCACAACAACAAAAATATTTCTCATATCTGAAAACCTTTTCTCATGTCTGTAGGACAAACCTACAAACTTAGCTTTCAACTACATTTCAGTATTCGATTTTTTTTGATAAATATAGTTGTAGAAGGCAAAAGATCCCTTTGTTCAAGAACTTTCTTGAATCTTTCCTTTCCCTTCCATTTTATAATTTTTAGGAAAACTATTTATTTAAAACCTGAAAAGGGACAGAGGAACACAATCTAACAAGGAAAAAAATTGTCTGTCCTTTATATAACTCTACCAGCAGCCCTGGGAAAATCACACAGTTTATAGTCAATGTAGATTCCTCCATCGTATTTCTTCTTCATTCTTTCAGCTCTGCTTCAAAGCTCCATAGGAAGAAAGATTTTACAATAAGGTTCCCTTATGTGAAATCCTTTTCATAGGAAAGAAAACATTTATTCTGTTTCTCTGGATAGCTAATTTTATCCTTGAATAATTAACAGACGTTCCTGGTCTTATAAGTCCATAAGAATCATACACAGGAACAATCATGCATCTTCTCATTAAATCTGACTCATTTCCAGGAGCTATGCACTGAAAATTTTGGCAAAGAAAATCTACGTTTAGCTAAATTAGGTGTCCCAGGTCTTATCGTGTAGCTGTATAAAAGCATGAGTGGGTATATTGGTAAAATAACTTAACTGAGCCCAGTTATTTTCTCTGGCTTTACATTGATGGAGAAGCTGAACAATCAAAGACATGCAGTAAGAATAGGCAAAACTCATATCTTGGTATAAATCTAAGCTCCACTGAAATAATTTTTTACACTTCTACATTAGCAGAACATGTGGCCTAGAAAGTCACATACAAGTTACATAGTCAAAACCCTAGTATTCTTCTCATGCTAATATTCAAAAAAGTTCCAGATGTGCCAAAGACTGTTTTAGCAGGAAGCATACTGACTTTTAGATTATGTCTCTCACTGAGTCTAACTCTCACTATCATAAATTCTATCTATTTATTGGATGTATATTCTTATTTCTGCTTTTCATTCCATCATTTCTGACATTCTAACCCACTCTTTTGGTCTTCTTTCCTCCATTTGCATACATAATCCTCATATTTTTTGTTCTAAAGAAATTCTTATAATCCTTTACTGTGTAATAGCATTTGTCATCAATAGAAATAAAATCCCCAACACATTGAAGGAAAGAGAATTTGCAGGTACTGGTTTCTAGTAGCAAGTTGTAATTGAAGCAGTGGGGAATCCTATTTGCATAAAAAGATCCATATTTGACGCAAACAGATTCAACTTTCATGATGGATATAAAATTTTCCTCTACCCTTGTGCCATGGGCACAAAGCAGATAATACTCTACAACAGTGTTACAGAATTATTTTTCATAAGTTCTTGTCTGAGATGTATAATACAAGTAGGAGTGTCTTTTGATAATTAGTGAGGCTGATTCCAAGTCTCCTACTACCAGCACTACAATATTAGAAACTAAGTAAAGTGCTATACCTGATTACAGAAAATGCCAGCACTTGGAGGTGAAAGAGACTGAAGTGCTTCATTTTGAAAGGAAACAAAAAATTGTTTCGAAGCACTTTCAATAAAACTTACGATAAACAATAAATTATTTGAAAAAAATTATTTGAAAATATGAACCTGACAATCCAAGTCCTTAGGACATCCTTGGCTCCTGGCATTCTTGTAGTTTCTATGTGATTTACAAGAGGGGAAATCTGAGAGGCCAGGGTATAACTGAGAAACATATAGATGAACACATAGACAGAGTATGTGGAAGGGACTGAAATCACTGAATTCGTCAATACATGCTTGAGAACTCCTTCACTAGATTAAAAAAATCCGTTTTCTCAGCTCCATGTCAGTAAAATGCTGAGACTTTCTGGCAGTACTCATAGCGTGATTCCCGTATCCCTGCATATGGTAAAGGAAGTCAGATTTCCCCACTGAATGTATCAGCATAAAAACAAGTAGTTTCATTAAGCTCTGGATGAATTTCACTGAGTGTTTTTCAAAGGCAATACATTCCTAATAAGCGTTTTGGTCTTGCTGAATCAGCTTCTTCTGGAAAGAAAAAAAACCTAAACAACTTTAATCTGTACCCAATAGATATTTCACCTTAAGGATTTGTCAAGTTAATAGAGCCTACCCACTTAGAGAAAGAGGGAGGAGGCCTTTCTAATTGGTGCCTAACAGCTTACACTTAAGGGTCATTAAGAGGCAATACTAGAGATAACAGTCTTAATGGCTCCAGTCCACTCTCACGGGGAGCACTCAAGGTAGCATGAACAAAAGGGAACAAGACTGAAAGACCCAAAGACACAGCAGGATCTGGGCTGGCTAAGGGGATGAAGATTGATTTACTTCTGCCCCAGTAACTTAAAAGGAAAATTTATCTCATTCGACTTGTAGTGAAACGTAAGATTAGCTGCCAATAACTAACAACATAGATGGAGAGGTAGAATATAAGAAGTATGCACCATTGTTTTAAAATATGTGTTTTCTAATGTATGTTACAACATGCTAAATAGAAATGTTTTCCTCTTAGGAAGTAGTTAGTCAAACCTACCAGCACAAGTTTCAAAATTGAATAAAATATAGCTGCTTGAAACCCAAGCCCAGGCCACAAATTGAAAAGCATTTAAAAGATGAGGATAAACCCACCAAAGGACTGCAGTTTCTATGCTGTGACAAGAAAGGCCAAAGATGGTTCCCCCTGAACTCCTTGGCCAAACCTGCACACCAGACACTGAAACTCAGCTCTGGAGTTGCCTCATGTCTGCAACATGAAATACAACAGCGTCAGTAACTAAGGCACCTCAGCTACCCGAGTGTCATGAGCCATCGGACAGCACAGTTATGTTCAGAGAAACCTGAGTGGTGGAGAGGTTCAACTAACCCTGTCCTGAGATGGGTTTTTTTCCCATAACTCTTCTCTGCAGATCCCCAACATAGCTATAAAAAGGGGTGAGGCTGAAAGGTCAGACAATTAGCTTTCCTATCCGTGAAGAAATAGCTTTTCTAAGCTTGTTGATGTAAAAATGCAGGATGAGGTCGTCAGTTGTTATAAATCAGTATAGCTCTGCTGATTTCAGTGGGACTATGCTGTGTTATACTAGCTGAGATTATTTTGTCTCTAATATTAAATGATAATAAAAAACCTTACACTGAAACAATCTTCTAACATTTGTTGAAATAAGGGCTGAAATGTCAGATGCGTGTTTTCCTAAGTAAATTTAATTCAACTTCCATTCATCTTCCTGTTACTTTAAATATTGTTTTCCTTCTATGAAATATCTGTCTGTTTCAGTTCATCTGATTGCTGATCCTCACTGAACAGGTCACTCATATTTTTGAACTCAGAAAGGTTCAGCTAATCTCATGTCCTGCCTGATATAAGCCTTGGACTTTCATTCTGTATCTCCAGTGATGAGTCTAGAAACCTTGTATTTACTAAAGCCTGCTCACTACAAAGACATCCTGCAAAAGTCTCTGGTCTTCAAAAACTGGAGGATTAACTTCCACTATTCCTTTTTTTTGAGGTGTGTGACCTACTGTCATAAATATAGGTGGATTTTATCCCTCCTTTGAATTTCTGTGGCCCAATTTAGGGGATTTTTTGTTGTTGATTTTGGTTTTGCGTTTTGTATCCTCAGTGTTTCATGTCTACTACCTATTTAATGAAGCACATTAATGAAGCAGATTATTTCTTTATGTTCTTAAGTCAGCATCATCACCAACTTCAGTCTTGGTTCATTAAAAGGAGGCAAGCATCAATATTAAGAAATGGATCTTTTAAAGTGGGTCTAGGAAAACCACAAAATTATCAGAGGGCTGGAGCACATTTCATGTGAAAAAAGGCTGAGACAGTTGGGGTTGTTCAGGCTGGAGAAAAGAACATTCTGGGGAGATGTTATAACAGCCTGTCAATACATAAAGGTAGCTTATAAGAAAGATGGAGAGAGACTTTTCACCAGGGCATATAATGGCAGGACAAGGAACAGAAGGTTTAAACTGAAAAAGAGTAGATATAAGAAAAAGAGTGGATATAAGACACTTTTCATGATGAGAAACGGTGGAAAATGTTGCCCAGAGAGGTGGCAGATGCCTCATCGAAAGAAGTTTGTTGGATGGGGCTTTGAGCAACCAGATCACTGAAAGGAGTTCCTACTCAGTGGAATTGGGTTTGAACAAGATGATCTTTGAATGTTCCTTTCCAGTTCAAAACATTCTCTGATTCTCTGATCTTTACTTGCAAAACAACTTAGTTGAGTTAGAGTTCAACTACTGTAATGACAAAAAAAAGGATCATAAACCACAATTGACAATCTATTCTGACATTTCGTAGAGTGCAGCTAATACTAGCACTGGGGGCTTTGGTTCACAGCTGCATGCACTATAAAACTTTCATCCCTCAGGAATGCACAAATTAAAAATGATATATAACATTTACAATTAGTTAGTATAGACTTAACCAGAGATATTAATGCATTAGCTGTACTCCCAACAGGCCCATTTAATACTTCAGCCAGCATTCTGCAGCTCTAATAGGAAGAACATTTCCTAATGGCCAACGATAATGCTTCTTAAGAATATACCTTTTTTAAGTACGTGTAGAGGTGTATCGTGAGTATGGATACAATCTGTAACAAGACATTTTTAAAAAAGACTTTCCCAATCATTGAAATAGAATTTTGTGCTAAGGTTACTCTTAAAGTTACCATTGTAATCTTGACATCAGAACAAGCACAGCTAAGTAAAGATGTCATAGTAAATCAAAGCATAAACTTAAGGAAAGCTATTTCGTTTTCACCTTCATAACAGTAAAATCAAACCATTTCTCAGAGTAACTCAGATGCCAAAGTCCTTTGTAGTATTCAGCTTCATATGTTTCAAGTCTCCGGGCTTCACTTTTCACAGCATGTTTATGATTTCCATCACATAAATCACAGAAATTGAAAGTGGGTAATATACGCAAGCAGTTTCTTATGACATTTCCAGCACACAGTCTTCATTATGCTCCTTCATTTTAAATAAAAATTAACTACGCTTGGAGCTGTGCAATGATGTTGATACATTATGCATATAAAACCAGGACTAATCTTTCAAGTACACACATCTATTTTGGATAACACTATCTGCAAAAAGACAGGATGGCGACAATAACACAAAATAGGTTCTTTTTTTTTGTCATTGCTGTTACTTACCAGTAGAAGTAGCTGAGTGGATAATGAAGTTAGAAGATGGCCTTCTAAATGTACATGCTTTTTAGTTTCCATTTTATAGGTGATGCAAAATGTTTCTATTTTCTTCTGTTTCACTTGTTTTTCTATTTAAACCTAGAAGATTCACAGAAATGGTTTGTTTAAAAACATTTAAAGGGCTTAGTCTAAAAATTTTAGGTTTAAGGGAAAATATCCTACATTTGAACGAAAACTTACTATTACTATTATTATTAATACTGTCACCATCAGGAGACTCAAATATTTTACAGTCCTTTAGGATGACACTATAAAGAAACACACACAAAAAAAAACAAACGCAAGAATCTTTGTGTTTTTCTCAGGACTTAAATCCAGATATTCTGCTTTTAGAAATGTTGATATTTTTGTTTATATTCTTCGTTTTATTAACTCACTTCGATCTTTCTTTTCACATGTCCCTCTCTAGCAATTTATAAATTGTTTAGATGACTTCCTCTTTCTCTTGTTTTGACTAGAAGCTTTCATAGGGATCTTTCATAGTGATAGGTGCATTCTTCTAACATGAAGTTACCATTTCACAAGAAGAAGGATACCAACAAGTTTTACTAACTCTGCTTTGAAGTCCACCACCATTGCCAGTGTGGCTTCTATCCTAAAAGATCTTTATCTTTACAGATTTCACAGCAGGACTGGAAAATAGATTTTTATTTAAGTCCAAAAGAGTACTTTGTCTTACTCACAGAATAAACATAGTTTTCTCAATTAGTTGTGTAGCCATGTCCAAGAAAATACACAGATTTAACACGTTTCATCTAAAGAATGCAACTAGATGAGGTAGAACATTTTTTCCCCCCTAAAAATGCTCGTTTATCCGTACTAATTATAAAGAGGATGTTAAAGGCTAACTCGGGTGGAGTCAACTTTTCTGTAGATATCTCCTGTCCCAGAAGTCAAAGTCTCTTCATAAAAGACAATGTAAATTTACATGGTTATTGTTGTGAGTTTCAGAACTCCAAAATGTTATCTAAGGATAGACTATCTCAACTGCAAGATAGTTATTAAAGGCATAAATGTATGTACAGATACTTTATAGGAATAGACATATTTACACACATATTCGTGTATTCTTCACATTCACTT
Organism: Tapera naevia; assembly: GCA_033556795.1. NCBI lineage: Eukaryota > Metazoa > Chordata > Aves > Cuculiformes > Neomorphidae > Tapera > Tapera naevia. The sequence continues at coordinate 28,656,584 of JAUMJJ010000079.1, read as the reverse complement.
ACATTCAGATTTCCTATGTGTAAAGATTTTGATATTATTCTAATACACCCCTGTAACAAATCGCAGTGATTTTAGTGCTGTAAATAAGCATTCAAGGCTAATAATACAAGTATGTTAAATGAAATGTCAATTGGCTTCCAAAAAGCCCTTAAAAATAACAAATATGTATGAGATAAATTAGCCTGGGTGCCATATACTCCATGAAAAGGTATAAAATATTTTGGTTTTTTTTAACTGGATTCTTCTGCCACCTAAATTCAAGTAAAATTCATGGATTCAATCATGGTTTTGCAGCACAGACTCCAGAAAAGAAGCACTTTCCTCAAAAGGATATTAGGATGTCACAGAAGTGAATGTCACCTACTGCAGCTCTTGCAAATTGAATACTTGCTCAGCCATGTCACTCATGTGGCCCGTGGACAACAGCTGAAGGAGAGGAACCAGTAGAAGATCCAGATTACCTATTAGAGGTGTCTGGTGTAGGTGTTGTATTGCTTGGGCAGTAGATAAAAATTCTTTCTAGATTAAGACACTTAGGGACCATACACAGTCAGTGAAGAGTCTGAGCAGCTACTGGGGCCTCATCAGTGAATTGCTTATGCAGAGTTTTTTTGGGTAGGAACTTGAGTGAACTTTAGTCAGTTTCAATTCAAACCTCTGGGAAAATGGGAATAATGGTATTTAAAACTCTTGCTTGTAGGGTGTTGAAATTCTAATTTATAAAGTGTTCCGTGATCTTTGGTTAATTACACAGTTCAAGGTGCTACATGGCTCATTATTTTAATGAAAAATCTCACTCAGGTAAGAGAGGTGTTATGCTCTTAAATAAAGGAAATTATGTAGGAAACAAACAACTGCATAATGAGAACATATGGAGTTGCATAAGACAATAAGGAATCTTCAGAAGGAAAAAATATATCTCCTATGAGGTATATTGGAGCACAGATGGTATCTGTGAAGCTTGTAACGATAAGTATGGTTCAAAGGTTAAAGTACCAGTGTAAATTTTTCTGGATTCAGCAAATCTGAGAAGTTTCCTATTGCAGATCTTTGGCTGATTCATTTGAATGTTTAACATCTTTACCTTGAATATAACACAAGAAATTTACTGAACTTTGCTCTTGTCCTTTCTCCATGTAGAATTACCCGAGTGATGCTATTAGAAAGTACAGCAAAATGTAACATCGAACATACTCTACAGCAAAAAGTTGGAATGGTTAGATACTGTCTTTTTAATTTTATATCTAAATTGGGGGTGTTAAACTCGTGGCTCCTGCGGCGTAACGTGCATCACACGCTGCACGCATGACCAGCGTTGGCAGGAGCACAGGGACAAGGAGCTCGGCACTGCCACTGGGTAGAAACAAAGTGCTGGGATGGATAAAACAAGGTGGAGGGCTGGATTCAGCCCAAGGGCTGTGAATTTGACACCGCTGCTCTAAATTAAGATATATGTAAATACATATATAATACCAGAATACTCTCAGATAGATTTTTAGCCCTGAAATGTAGGACAAGAGTCAAGTGAAACAACATCTAACAGATTAGGTTTTTATGGGGTAGTCAGGGTATGAAGATATGACAGCAAAAATTTGAGATTCTTCAAAATAATGACTGCCTGTCAACAGAGGCTCTGTGAGCTGAAAATATGAAAATTCCTAGTCCACTCCAGGAGTGAAGTTAAATATACAAAATTACAAAAAAAAGAAGTACATTTTGCTTCACCATTGAATTGGTTTAAGACCATGCATTTGACCAGAAATCCACATATTTCAGCATTCATTTAAAATACGATGAAGATTAAGACTACCTTTCAGCTGTTCACAAAAGGAAAAATTGATCTTAATAGCTCTACAGAAATCAAAACCTCTGTACAAACAAAAGCTGTTTTTTTATCCCATTCCTGCTTGGGAACTGCATACAGTGACCAAACTGAGTCATTTCAGACCCAGATTTCTGAGCATGCCCTGAAACACCACACAAATTCCTGCCTCAGCTTAGTGGAAGAAGTTTAATGTTCAAGAGCAGTCCTTCCCTTTATGTGTTCATAAAATAAGACATTAGATATATTTCATTTTGTTGAGATCCATATGGATTTTTTTTAATGCTCTATAGTCATCTTCATGTTATTTCTCCTATTAAGTACATGAAAAAAAAAGAAAATTACACCTTTTTTCTTTATGGACTATGTATGTATTCTATTCCACAAATAATGCATAGACATTCCTTGACACCTGTAAACATATATTTTTCTCCCTTTTTAACAGCTTCAGGATTTCAGGACATGTTAGAGACATTTACCACTTACAAGAATTCTGCTAGAATGTCTATCTAAGGTACTCATATAGTAATCACTGTGATATCTTTTCAAAATGTTTAATATTTTTTTTTGTAATTTTTTCTTGTAGGAAATATTATAGATGCATAGAATAATTTGGATTGGAAAGGACCTGGGGTAGTTGTCTTATCTAACTCTTGCTTAAAATTGGGATAATTTTAGAGTTAGATCAGGTTGCTCAGGGCTTTAGCCATCCAACTTTTTAATATTTCCAAAGTTGAATATACAACTGCCTCTCTGGGAAAGAGTGACAGGGTTTGGCCCCCTTCAAGGTGAAGAATATATTTCTGATATATAATAAAATTTTTTCTTACTGAAGATTGTGCTCCCTCTTACTCTTTTACTGTGTATGTCTGGAAATAGTGTGACTCCATCTTCTGTGTGACCGCTCTTTAGTTAGTGGTACATGAAAATAAAATTCCCCTTTGCCTTCTCTCCTTAATGCCAAAAAAATCCCACTTCTTTCAGCATCGTAGAACCAGAGAATCAGAGAATTCTTTGAGTTGGAAGGGAAGCTTCAAAGATCATCTAGCCCAAACCTAGTGCTCATGAGCAGGGACATCTTTCAGCACATTAGGTTGCTAAAATCCCTGTTCAATCTAACCTTGAATACTTTCAGTGACAGAGCATCCACAACTTCTATGGGCAACCTGTTCCAATGTTTCACCACTCTTATCGTAGAAAAGTGTCTTCCTTGCATACAATTTACATCTACTCTCTTTCAGTTTAATATTATTGCCCCTTGTCCTGCCACTAAAGACTCTTGTAAAAAGTCTCTTTTTATCTTTCTTATAAGCCATCCTTATGTGTTGACAGGCTGCAATAAAGTCTCCCCTGAGCTTCTCTTTTCCAGGCTGAACAATCCTACCTGTCTCAGCTTTTCTTCACAGGAAGTGTGTTCCAGTTCTTTGGTAATTTTTATGGCCTTTCTCTTGACCTACTTTGGCAGGTCCATGTCTTTCTTGTGTTGGGATTCGTACAGTTGGATGAAGTACTCCAGGTGGAATCTCACAAGAGCAGAAGAGGAGGATCATCTCCCTTGTCCCGCAGGCCACATTCCTTTTTCAGCAGCCCAGGATACGGTGGGTTTTCTGGGCTGTGAGTGAACATTGCCAGCTCATATCTAATATCGCTTCGACCAATATCCCCAAATCCTTCTCCTCAGGACTGCTCTCAATCTATTCATGTACCAATCTGTGCTGATAGTGCTGATTGCCTTGATACAGGTGTAGGACCTTGTACTTGCCCTTGTTGATCTTAAAGAGGTTCACATGTGCCCACTTCTTAAGACTGTCAAGTTCTCTCTATATGGCATCATTTTCCACTCAGTCTGCTGTCACCCTCTCATTGTGTGTCACATGTTCCATGGTCTTAAACACTTAGATGACCCTTCACTGCATTCTCTCTAGTCTCAAAACATCTTTCCTGTAGTATGGAGGAAAAAATGAGGTATAAAGTTTTTCAAATCATAGGTGCCTGATACCAAACAATAATCACTTCCTTATGATAATCTGCTTTTAGTACTGTTTACTGTGGGGTTGTCCACTGTGACCGACTCCTGGTCTTTTTCCAGAGCAGGTTCCTAGTCCCCTGCCTGCACTGGTGTGTGGGGTTATTACATCTCAAGTGCAGGAGTCTTTGGTTGCCCAGTTTTCTGTCATCCCATTTATCCAGCCTCTTAAAATGTCCTACCTTTCCCCCATTAACAACTCCCCTCCAGCCCATTGTTGCTATTGAACTTGCCGAGAGTGGATTTCATCCTATAACCATGATCATCAACAATTATATTAAACAGTATCTGTCTCAGTATCGACACCTCAGAAATGCTGGTAAAAGACACCTGCTGGCTGGAATACAAACTCCTGATCATCGCTGTGGTACATTTTATGTTATTTTTGCATTTTATTTCTTATTCATGTAACAACACGCTCATGGTTTACAGAAAAAGCATGTAGTTTACTACTATAGGTCAACTGAAAAGTTTCTGTGATAGTGATCAAGTTACTATACATTTAGTCTCTTCAGATTTTTGACATGTAAGTTCCCAAATTCTGCATAAAAATCTTAGTGCAAGTTATGTCTGAGTTTGTGAGAAGAGAGAGCCAAGAAATACTTGTAAAGAATTAAACTTGTAGAGCTTCGACAGAATTCAATATATGGGATACTGTGCAGGGATAACTGGATGAAATTTTGCATTAAACGGGAGGTCAGACTGAATGATCTAATGGTCCCTTCTGGCTATAAAAATGATGAATCTATGAGAAAGGCACTCTGAGATCATATGATGAAAAGCACAATTATATTGGCAAGTGTTATCTTGATGTTCACATTACAAATCCCCTGAGCAATCTATCCCTCTGTCTTCCTCTTGCCACCTCCTCTATCATTAGATACCAGGAGAACATACGCTCTGTTAAAGTCATTCCTGCTAAATCCATTTGGATAGCTGGCTCCACGTAGTCTCCTGCTAAATCCAGTGTTCAAGGCTGCGGGAGTGCTTACTTCTTAATGAAGACTCATTTCTCCAAAGCTTTTTGCACTCTCTTTTTCCTTCAGATTGCTCAGCTAAAGGCTTTTTCAGGACTTTATCAGTTATTAATAATTGTGATGATTCATGATTTATTCATAACCATTTATACATTCGCCATATGCTGCCTGCACATGGAAACGGTTTTTCTGAAGCACGCAAATGTGGCGCAGTGCTTCTTACAATTCATATCTAGTAAATAGATGATAGAGAAAGATTAATGAAATGAGAAATACAATAAAACATCCTGCAATGGCTTCAGTTGTGAACTTTTGAATTAAATGTTGCAGAGTAATTGTCTTTAGCAGTATCAAAACTAAAATAAGCAGCAGGGAGAATAGCGTGAAAGGACAAGTTTAGCACAACAAGTAGCACCTTATTCTGCTTTTATTCTGTCCTCTGTAGTGATAATTACAGAGAGTAAGAATAAATCTCCTCATGAGGGAAGATAAAACTCAAGGCAAAAAAGGTAGTAGTATCTGCAGTATCACCTTAGCTGCTCTCTTCAAGATTTCATATTAAATTCAAGTATTTTTGCAGTGGAATGCTGTAAAAAACTGCTTGGAAGTGGGAAGAGGGAAGGATCTGACAAGCAAATCCTTCATAATGTCTAACAGCTACAACCTGAAAAGAGGATGTTACTACTTGTTGTTAATAAAAAAGAAAGCTTTTTATAGTGATGTCACTAACCAATAAGTCATTTGTCACAGTCACATTATGACTCCTTCTGCAGTGTGCTGCCATTCAGATGAAATACCTGGCTTTCATGAGAGGGTAATTATTTAGCATAAATTATGCATCCCTGGTTTTGAGGAAGATGTTCATTAGCAGTGAGATGGGCTCTGCAGGTGAAATAATCAGTTTGTTCCAGTGCAGTCTCTAGGCAGAGGGACCAGCTCTGATCTGACTCATAACTCTGCTCGTCCCATTTTAGTTGAAGCTTTTGGAACAGCATGTTTAAATTTTTACTAAGTGCCTTGAAAGTGAACATCTGAACTTTTACTAACTGCCTGTAATTACCTGCTGTTATCATTCTGTAGGATGGTCTAAAATACATTTGGGTCCTTGCTATGTCTACAGAATCATAGAATAAATCTTACACTCTAAGCTACCTTGCTCTGCCATGGCAGGATCAACTTTATTTGTCATTCCTGCTTTTTGACTGCCCAGCTCTTTCTTTATGAAATTCTGAGGCAATCTGTTCCCTTGTTTCACTCTATTCATCATTTGTATTGTTTTTTTTCCTTGTGTCCAACTTAAATATCTCGTTAATTTTTTTTTTCTTGTTCTTCCCACCATGAAGTCACATAAGTGATATTTACAGTAATCCTTGATGTTCCTAAATAGAATTCACGCACTTTTCCTTCAGGATGCTTGAGAACTGTAACTGTGCTAGTGGAGGCACCCATCAAAGGCAGATGTCTAAGGGGAATCTGTAAAGAACTCATAGGGAAAACATCTGAAAGACCTTCAATTTCCATTGTTACCTTTTATTGGAACAAAAGCTAGAAGATAGTTTTGAAATCTGAAAACTCAGATCTTCTGCATGAGATAGCTCTAGAGAAAAGACTTGAAGCTGTCCTCATGTCTTAATCTCAGTCTGGTAACTTTGTGAATTTCTACAGTTTTATAGAGAACAAGTCTATCATAGTTTTGCACTCCTTTGCAGGAGAATCAGTCAGATTCAAAGAGCTCGAGAGTAGGCAAGACAAGTACACATTTACACTACTTGCTGGTCCCTGACACCCTTTTAAAAAAAATGTAACACAGGGCAACAGTGATCAAACTGGAAGAGCTGATATCACTCTCCGGTAGCCCAACACAGAATAAGAGATTATGTGGCTCCTAAACATGTGCAGACTCTGAAGCGAACTGCGCTAATAACCTTTCTTCTTGCCAAATTAATGCTAAATTGAATGGTTTTGTAATGTGGATCTTTCTAAGTCTATATTGATTCCTGTTGCATACAGAAGGAAATCACACCTGCTGTACAAAAATCTTGCATGCATCAAAACAATTGCAGGCAAAAGTTTACTACATACAAAATTTCATGTAATGAAAATTTCAAAAAATAAGCTGAAACTGACCAAGGTCCAGCACGATGATTTTATAGAAGTGTAATGACATTATGCTTTATGTGTCTTTAATTAAAGGTCTGTAAAATCATGTTTCAGTGTATTAAAATGTATTCAAAAGCCTAGTCTCTTTTCTGTTTCCTATTGTATAAAAAGGATACATTAATGGTCCTAATTAAACACATCCAAATACGAAGAATAATATCTTAGGGAAAGAATTAAAAAGAATAATTGAAATTGCTAATTTCAACTCATCAGAAATAGATCATAAGCATGTGGGTGGAAAAATGTTGTTCCATTATTCATTTGCAGTATTTATATAATGATCATTTCACAAATTCAAGCTGATCTTCATTTATCATCCATACAGTAGTGTATTTCCATATCTTCGATTGCATATACAGGATAGAGAATGGTTCATTTAGAATATTTATTTTGTAATATCATTTTACAGTCTGGGAATTATACATTAGTTTTAATATATTTTAACAATGGTAATACCACAACTAGCGAAAATAACAAGACATTTGGGCACTAATTGGGCTTTTTGTTAAGTTATGACTTGATAGTTTTTAAAAACATAGTTGCAATCATTTTTCAAGCTTTATTGTCTGTTCCTGTCCACACTAATCAGTATCCTGTACCACAGTGGGTCTTACATTTAATGGAGCAGTATGGAGCTATTGCCAGCATTCTAGCAATTGATTCCATAGAAGTGGCACAATATAAATCAAGCACAGAGTAAAACTGCTGTTCTGCAAGCTTGGAATAAGAACCCCCTTTTTCTTATCCAAGGCACTCAAAGAGTATCCTGCTGTGCATATGTTGATTGTACTTTCTCTCTCTTCTGTTCAGTTTTGTTTTCTCACTTTTTTTTAGGGCCTTTAGTACTGGTTTAACATGCACCCTCACCAACCAAAGTTCACTTCCATTTTGGTCCTTCAAAACTTTTATAAGGCAAGGAATGAGGATCTTTTCTGCCTGATTGCTTGTAATTGTTCCTTCCTCAATACTACATAATAACAATCTAGTTTGTAGGAAAGGAACTTAATTTATTTGACCTGACCCAAATTGCCAAGATACCTGTTCCTCTTGTCTTGATGCATACATCAAATTTGCCCACAGTGCATTAGTGAAAAACTGACTAGCAACCCAGAAAAAAAAATGAGAAAAAAATGTGCTTCTGTTGAGCAGAGCTTGTGTCCCAAAAGTGTCTATCTGAGTAGCTATATTCGATGTATTTTGTCAATGATCTGCAAGTAAAATACAAATACGCAACTGATGAAGTACAACGCTAACAAAAAAATGTGATTTGAATACATAATATGTTAGCAGTATAATGTTATGCTGCTCAGCAATCTTATTAATCTGAGGGAAGTTCAATTTAGCGTCATATATCTGGAATACAAAGACTTTAGACCATTCCTGCAAAATGTATTCTAGAATGCAAAATCTTCGGAAATGCCAGAGGCTGCAACACACACAAAATCATAGTGAATTTAAACACTGAGTAAAACACTATAGTTAAAAGTAAAAATTTATGGAGAGAATTAGTATTTACTTTCTGTTACAGCACTAGTAGCTAAAATGGTGATTATTTCCAGTGTTCATGATTCACTAACAGCTCCAGAAAGTTTTGGAGGTTCAGAACAAAACTGCAGTAGTATACAGTCTGAAAAATTTCTGTTCGTGTCAAGCTTAAAAGGCTCCATCAACTTTGTATCCCAGGAAAGGGTACAAGGTGACATAACAACAAACCCTAATAACCACAGGGGAACAAAGTGAAGAAAGTCATAGAAGGAAGCAATGGCCAAAGAAAGACATTTATTAACAAATGCATATAAAGTGGAAATATTTTCTGCAAGAATTATTACCTCTTCGTAATTTTTTTTTTTCTTAATCTCTCCCCTCCCATTACAAAAGCTCTCATAGAAGCTTTCATATAAGGTTTCTACCAGCTGTGGAAACAAGTTGAAGGCAGAACAATTTGTGAGAGAACTCAGATGCACATTTGAACAGTGAAATGAATATTTGAGCAATTTGCTGAGGAAAATCTTTGTTTTTTCTGAGGAAATTTTTTAACTAGGGAAAACCCTGGTGAGATTAAGCCTAATGTAGGTGATGTAAGCATTGGCATGTTGATCTTGGTTTTCTTATTATCAAAAAATTCTTTAAATTCACGATTTGCCCACCTTGCTTTAGAAATCTGTCCTGTGCATTTCAATCTGGCAGTTCTCATACCTTAAATGACTAGATCATTATGTAAGTGTTTGGCTCATAAATGTCAAAATTAAGAGAAATAAATCTTCAATTCTGTATCTGTAAGTTCAGGTTATGAAAAGATCTGGTCTTTGTACAACAATTACTAGGGAAAATTATATGTTTTGTGATATTCAGGACATCAAACAAGAATTGTCTCATGTGAGCTTAGATTACATGAATCCAAAAACTCGCCAAGGATCTTACGTGCATGTCTTTCTCTCGATGAACAGACCAAGTTGTTATGTTTGTTTCATATTTCTTTTTTCTTTGTCATCAATGTCAAGGCTACAACACCCTTCCAGATCTTTCTATATGTTTTTTCAGACAAAATGTTTCTTCATTTTAAAGTGTGAGAGGAACAGAAAGAAAAAAATCATTCTTTCCTACTGATGTTTCTAAGAAAACAAGAAAAAACCAAAATGCCAGATTTATGACATTTTAACCTGAGCCTACGTCACTGGAAACGGATAAGAAATCACAGTATAATTTGTTTCTCATTGCTGTTACTGGAAAAGAAAATTACCAGTTTGTGAGTTATGAGTTTGCAGACAGGGCCGAGTTTGGCCCATCAAAGTAACTTAATTGAAATCAGTGAATTTGCACTAATGTAACTGTGAGTAGAAATTGACCTCTTGTACCTACTGGAACATAGCCCAAAAGCCACTTGACTTGCTTGTGCTTAAGGCTTGCTGTGCATGAATGTTTACTATTTTACTGGCAATAAGTTATGTAATATTCATGGTTTAATGGTGCATATTCTACAAATAGGTTGGGTAGATGCCAGCAGACTAACTTGAAGCATTACTACATATTTGCTTTGTTGACCTCTGTATGCATTCAATCACATGAAGTAGATACAGCTGGGACTCCAATAAGGAATTCCAATTTCCAAAATGTTCCCATTGCCACTACGGAAATGCTAGCAAGAGCCTCTGTTGTAATTAGCATACATTTCCTTATAATATCTTGTTACAAAGGAGTATACATGAATATTCATGGCCAATTCATTTGAATTACGAACATTCATGAATAAATCATTTGGCTGAAAACAGGGTACCGTATGTTGTGTTTCATGGCTCCTGTGATTTATTCCATAGTGCTACAATTTGTAATATTAGTAGCTATCATAAAGTTTATTTTTCAAACCTTCATTTCCAGCTGTGACCATGGCACTCTAGGGATCAGATAGGCCTTTTCTTATACCCCTGTAAGGTCAGATTCCAGCCTAGGAATGTAATGCAGATTTACTGCTCTTCTACTAGACACCCTCATTAGTGCTTTTGCAAGGTGCCTTTGTTCTCTTGGTGTGTGATACCAACCTCAGACAAAGGGGAAATACAACACATTTTTTGACTGACCTGGAGAAAGGAGACGCAGTGCTGGAGTAAGTAGTGGAGAAGACTGCCCAGAGACATTGTGCAATCTGTATCCTTGGAGATACTCCAAGATGAGACTGGATAAGGCCTTGAGCAACGTGGTCCTATCAGGAAACACAAGGTAAAACCAGTGTGGTGTTAGCACTAAAAGCTGTGAACTACATGCTTTTAATATGGCCAGAGGTAAAGAAGTAAGAGCAATATGAAAAGTTACGTACAAAATTGGCCATGTCTCTGTTTTTCCTCTTTCAAGAGAGAAATCAAATATTATCAATACTGTCTGTGATTGTAATACTATCCTTTACAGATCAGGTCAAGAGCGTTCATTATTTTTTTGTGCTTCTTTCTTTTTTGCAGGTAGAGCATTCTACACTTGGGTACCTCTTAGACTAAATTATTAAATAACTAAATTATTATCAATGATTTATTCATAAACCCTTGCTGGCTGTTAGCTAAATTTGAAAACCAGAGACAACATCACACAATAAAACACTGTTGAAAGGAGAAGAACAAAACTAGGAGACTGAGAGACACACAAGGTAAAACTACTTCCTAGTAAAAGGGTTTCGCTGATATGGATATATAATAAACAGATGCAAGGCAATCAAGACTTCATTATCAATAACATTTAAGTCAAAAAAGAGAATATGTGTTTCTGAATCTGTGGGGCCATAATATGTTCTGTTAACCGTGAAATGAAATTTGCCAGCAGTGGTGAGTAGTGATTTAGTCCATGTTATACAGTTACTTCAATAAGGTATGATATAGTGATCTGAAGACTACTTCCTTTCTGTCAAGTACTGCCATCTAGATTGTATTGCAAGAGATAGAGATCCCTCCATTAAAAGCAACAGTTGCATTCTAACAAAAAAGAAGGTGTAAGTAAGAAGCAAAAATACAGACAGACATCATAAAACACATGGGAGGGGAAAAAAAAAAAGGAGTGATTTATGGAGAAAAATTATCTAGGTACTGACTTAGAAAAGATATTAAACCAAAACTTGAACTCTTGTTAAAGGGTGTTTATTGTTGTTTTTCCCATGACCTACTGGGCATGACTCCCATAACAAATGCCTTTCTAAATTGAGTCAGGCTCAGTAGATCTCTGATATTATGGCCTTTAAAAGGTTCCATGCTATGAGAAAAAGATTCTGACACAACACTTATGGTAATAATTACACTAGTCATGGGCATAAAATAGCTGGAAAGAAGATAACTTGTAATTGATTTGGGTTTGAAAATTAGAGGAATTAAAAAAAATGAAAGACCATTTTCAGGTTTTATAAAATCTCCTTTCCTGGCCACTACATAAACATATGGAAGAGAACAATGGTTAAATTATTTGAATTAAAAGGAAGCAAAGAACAGAGAGTAAAGCCAAATAAAAGGTAGGAAATCACCAATACACCTGAAAGAAGTCTGAGAATTACTTGGGCTTCTGTCTGAGTAAACTGAACTTATATTTAGAGAAGTTAACTCCTTCAGTATCTCTTTTGTTTACCAAAAAAAAAAAAAGGAGGGTAATATTGATTATCAATTAAATGGCTACATTATACGAATATGTAAACTGCGGGTGATGTAAACTGAAAGATATTCTGCTTCTGTCTGCTTTCTGTGACAGATGAACTGATTGTGGATGCAAGAATAACAGGACAGCTTGCAAGCAGTCTGAAGTCAACATAATAAGAGAGCTTCACATACTGAAACAAAGAAGTCTCCGATTTCAGAAAAATCAAATTCTGAAGAACTGACAAGTCCATGACCTGAAGATGCAGAGGTCTATTAGTGTTCCTTAGTCTTCTTCATACTTTTGGAAGAGCAGATACTAGAGACTTTTTGATTATCCAAACACCTGACCTGAAATTTCCTCACGTCTTTACTCTGCAAATTCAATGGCAAAGTATGACAAGGCACCAGAAGAAAGCAGATTAGCAGACTGGAATAGAAAAGACTAAGGGTAAACATGATAACAGGCTTTAATATGCAACAGTACTAAAAAAAGAAAGTAAGAAAATTTTAAAAATGTTTCCAATATCTGTTGGAAATAAATGGGCTTGAGATGCAGTAAAGGCAGGTTTATGTATTAAGAAAATACTTTAATATGAAGAACATTTAAATTCACTTAAAATGGGAAAAAGACAACCTTATACTGAAACAGGGAAAAAAAGCAGACAATCAAAGAAGAAATGTGAAGGTCATCTGAATTACGAAAAAACATTTTTGCCAAGGTCGGTGGAGGAATAAAACCACTTTCTAAAAGGTAAAAAAAATACTTTCTATAGTTTGAAGCTGTTAGTAAGTGACTTGTACCTGTGGAAAAACTGTTTTTTGCTTGTTTCTAAACTTTATGTTATGCAATGGAACAGATCTGTCTGCATCATCTGTCTTCCAATACTTCTCAGGATTTCCTTTGGTAGATCTCCCTTATCTTGTGCTGAACCTTTCCCCAGCTTTCTCCTCAAATACGTCTGAAAAAATTTTGCACCTAGTAGTTGACTTATGCTTGAAGGTAATCAGTATTTGTACCTAAACTGGACAAATCCTGAAACAACTGTAGAATACTGCCTACGAGTATTTGTCTTACTGGAATCAAACATCAGAATAGCAGATGAATCATTATGAGAGATAAAAGGCATACAATTAAAAAGAAAAGCTAGATATTTTAATGAGAGACTTTAGCCAGAAAGCAGGAACAGACATTCTACCTGGAAGAAACACCGTTCTTCGTTACAGGAAGATACATTGTCAACATGTATAAATCTGAAAGAGGTTGAATAAGAGAATTCTTCCCAGTTTCGACAATGACTTATCAGACTAAAAGTGGAGATAAAATCAGTCATAAGAAATTACTTCTAAAATTATTTTATTTTTAAGCATTTTTAAAGTTATGAACTCACAGTCAAATGATTTTTAAAGAAGAGTGTCAATTGTTAGAAGATGGCATCTTTAAGAACTCTTTCTTTGCTACTTTGTTTAGCCTTTTATGATGCTAAACCAAGAAAGGCCCATAGGTCTCATGAAGAAACTGACCCTAATCGCTGGGAAGCAAAGAGGTTAAATATGTGAGGAGCTAACTACAAGATTTAGGAGACATGGAGTGCAGAATCCCACAGAGAAATTAAAGCATGGCAATTAGCTCCAGGAATGCAGTAGAGAAAAATCTGTATTTAGATCCAGTCACAATGAGCTGGTGTCACGGGACAGTGTTAAGTTTTGATGCGTGTCTAACAAACCATGGAAAAAGAGCTTCCCTCCCATTGTCATGTAGATCTAAGCTTCTTTGTTCAATTATCCAGCTAGATTAACAAGATTGTTAATAACAAAAGACTAACTAACAGACTGTACTCCGCTTTCAAGTCATACCATAAAACATGATCTTATAACTCAAAGTGCATTTGTTGTAAATGAGTACCACAGTCAGATAGATAGTAACAAACAGTAGCTGGAAATAAAGAAATTACATTCCATCATCCCAATTATTTTCCTCTTTTAACATAATTCTGTTATTTTATTAAAATATATGTTATTTTATTTCTGGGAAATTAACATTATTCAGAAAATTGTTTAAACCTACAAACAAAGAAAAAATTACATTGAGGAGTTAATATGTTCCCTTAATAACTGGGTGAAAATTATGCCTCGCATTAGTTATCAGAATATATATTAGTATGAGAGTCTCATAACAGAGAAAAAAAGACTGTTACTTGAGTCTAAAATTTCTAATTTCCACTCAGCATAATACATTAAATAGACTCTGATTTATATTGTCTCTGATTTACATGTGCCATTATTCTGGCAGAGAGCGTTACAAAGAGCCTTAAACTGGGAGCAAATATATGGCCACTGTAATTAAAGAATATTTTGAGTTCATTCGATGCTGACAGAGTGTAAGAAATTCAGGTTTCTGGTGTCTAGACTAACAGGGCAAAAAGGCCTTCTGCAACTCTGGCAGGACAAAGATTGATGAAGAAATGAGACAAGCAGCCACCTCACCCTCACTCCAACACTTAGCATCAGGGGAAGCATCTGAGCCAGGCAACCGGGGCACCTGACCCCATGAACAGGAACAAAAACTACTGCTGCTCCAAGCTGTGTCAGACAGGCAGCATTAAATCCACTGCGGGCACAATTCAGCTGACCCTGAAGACATTGATGCTTTCTGAGGACAAGACTAGATTTCCAAGTTGCAAAACTATTCCTAAAGCCTGGATTGGTTTCCAACTAAACCGGCAATATTAGTATGACTATTGGCATCAGAACTGTCACTAACAATAACAGTGTTGGAATCCAGTTGGATTGTTATTTCCCTACACCAAAGTAATATTTGGCCATGGCAAAGGAGCAATAATATTTAAGACACATAAGATATACAGAAGATAGTCTTGTGTAAATAATACAGCTTTGGGTCATTCTTGACCTTCCAGATCTTAATTTTAATCTTCTTATACAAAACAATTATCAGGTATAAAACTACTTGAAAATACTTAATACTTATTTTTAAGTAAATGAAGGTTGCAAATATTCAAGAGTTATACATTATTATTCCATGACAATTTAAATTGTTTTCTACAGTTTTTAGCTCTGAGGATTGGAAGAAATTCAACAGAAAACTGTCAAAGTACGAATGGATGCAGTCTTTCTATTCCAGGGGTATTGTTCTCTATTGTTCTCTATTGGATAGCACAGAACTATTCAATCAAAACACATATTAGGGCATTTCGGATAATAAGGGTTCTTTTCTAATGAGATCTGCCTCTCATTCTTGTAAGGAAACAGACAGCTCAGCTCTTTCCATACATCAGTACAAAGAAAACTAATAACCAATTAGAGGTATATCATTTTAGTCTCATCCTAGGTTCAACAGTATCCTTATGAGTCTTCATGTCCTTTAAAAACTCATTACAAATATTCTGGCATATATTCTGGCATACCAGGGTTATATCAAACAGGAAAAAAACACACATTTAAATCAAAGCATTGTAACTATTTAGTCATGTTACCATATGACCAAATGTCTGTTATGAGTATCAATAAATAAGCATAATGCTAGTCACGTTCTGTATGTATGGTAATAAATTATCTGAAAGGAAACACATTCAAATGCCACAACAGCAGCAACACTTACATCCCTGTAATAAAATATGACATGTAATTCACAACTTAGAACTCCCAACTGCATTTCTCCAATATCCATAGGCTTGTAATATCCAGTTTAGAAATGCAATTGAGAAAAGTCATGCCAAAGAGCTTTACCTGTTTGTATCCACTGAAGATTTCTTATAAACTTGCTAATCTGAAACATGTTTTTAATATCATTAAAGAGTTATCTTTCACCCAGGGAACTTTGGCAAAACTAAAAGTTGAGTTTCTTTTATGATATGGCTGCTATTACTTTGCTCCTTGCACAATAACTTTTATCAGAGGATACCAAATCAGTTTACAAACTTTAATAAATTAAACAGCTTATCTCATTTGTCTCAAATAAGTGTTAGTATCCATCTTTGTAGATATAGAAAAGTCATGTATATTAGTCTATGAATTTATTCATAAAGGTAAGCATCCTGAATAGAAATGCTTATAGGTCTTAATGAATATTAAATTCCACAGAAAGCATTGGTATTTAATATTAAATATAATTTCATTATGAATGAACATGAAACAAAATATCAAGTTCAATTCATAATTTGGCATCTGATTATGAAATCAAAGTGTATCACCTTGAGAAAAACAAATTATTCTTCTTCCAAAAATATTGCAGGAAAGAAGCCAATCCTTTCTTTCTCTTCTGTAAAGAAAAGATTGAAAAACAACAGGGCCAAATACAAAGCACTCTATATAAAGATGCCAGAATATAATAAACTACAGTCTATCCTCCAGACCTTTAGCCAAAAGGATCTAGACTTTATAAAGGTAAAAAGTGCAGCATAAATTTTTCAGCATTTATTCATAAAAAGCTTTTACTATTTCAGAGTACTGGGAATGGAATACTATGTATTAAGTTACACATTCCATCTCTTTGCCTCTCAATATACCTTCTCCAGTGAAAAGATTTCTGTAAGCTTTACCAGTGTTTCTGGTCATGTTCTTGAGAAACAAATCTCATAGAATAATGGAATAGTTTGGATTGGAAGGGACAATTAAAGGTCATCTAGTCCAAGCCCACTGAAATCTTCAAGCATACAGGTTCCTTGGAGCCTCATGCAACCTGGCATACAATGCTTCCAGGGATGGGGCATCTACCACCTCACTGGGCAGCCAGTGCCATTGTTTCAACACCCTTGCTGTAAAAAAATTCCTTCCTTATTTCCAGTCTAAATCTACCCTCTTTAGTTTAAAGTCATTGTCCCTTATCGCATCAGGCAATGCTAAAACGTCTGCGCCCATTGCCACTGAAAGGTTGTGATTAGGTTTCCCTGGAGCTTTCTCTTCTCCAGGCCAGTTTTCTCAGCTTGTCCTCAAGGTGTTCTATTGCTCTGATCATTTATGTGGCCGTCCTCTGGACCCGCTCCAACAGGTCCATGTCTTTCCTGTGCTGAGGACTCCAGTGATGGACGTAGGACTCCAGGTGGGATAACTTGAGTTGGTGAGCATCATGTCCAGTATCACCTTCATTCTGGTAGGTCTGTCTACTACTTGGCTTAAGAAGTTCTCCTCAACACATGTGAGGAGTCTCCTGAATTGTCTATAGCTCACCATGCTGCTTTTCCAGCAGATGTCAGGTTTGTTGAAGTCCATCAGCAGCCCTAGAGCCTGTGAGTGTGATGTTCCTGTAGCTGGAGTAAGAAAGCCTCATCAACAGCCTCCCCTTGACCTAGTGGCCTGTAGTAGACACTAGCACAAAGTTCTCTTCTTGACTTGGTCTCTGATTCTTACCTATAAGCTCTCAACCTGCTCATGACTATTCGACTCTTCACACTCTATCCATTTCTTGGTGTAGAAGGCAATACCTCTGCCTTTCTTTCATCACCTCTCCCTTCTGAACAGCCTGTAACCTTAGAGGAACACTCCTTAATTCCTTTGAAGTATTACACTAGTGTTCCCAGTTAATTGTGAAATGTTCTGCTTTACTCACTTCAGGTTCTTCCAGTAGTCTCGTTGCCTTGTCATTTAAGCACTGTGGTCAATGCCTTTGAACACACAGCTGGAAAAACTGGAGAGCCAAGGGAATTCAGATGACTTGCTTATAATGGCCAAGACTTGGATGTCCATAAAATCATTTTGTCATGGTTTTGTTCAATCTGTCAACTTAATTTAAGAATACAAAAGTGGTCATGTAGAATCAGGCCTTATGGTTTTTACTCTGTTAGTGACAAAGTCAGCAACGTTTTGGACAGAGCAATTACGTAAAATGCTTTACTTGTGAATTCCCAACAACAACAACAAAAAGATGAGGAAGAAAATATGTGGTCTTCTCTTGAGAACGAGTGAGGAGAATCATGCAGTCAACTCAATATGAGTGGTAAAGCAAGTTCTGGTTTATTGCAAAGCTCATTCACATCTATACCATAACTCATGTCTACTTAACTCATGTCTACTTGTCTAACAATCATTGACTTGTCTAACAATCATTGGCCCTTACATACACTTGTCTTACAATCATTAGCTTAGCTCTAAAGGCCTTACAATCATTAGCTTAGCTCTAGAAGTTACATTGTCATACTCCTCCTACTTGCAATCATTGGCTGAGCTCTAAAGGTACATTAGCATGTTCCTCCTACTTGCTCCTCCTACTTGCAGTTACTGCTATATGCTCGGGTCCGGGTCTCATTCTGGCCTACTTCCTTAAGTTGTTTATCTGTACAGTCACAAGGTCTTCTTGACCTTCTCTTGGGGATTTTCTCACTGCCTCCCTCCTTGTCAGCGTGACTCGGCAAAGTCCTCAGTACTTTTTCATCACAGCCCAGCTCAGTTGATTTCTGTCAGGGCCGATTCACAGAGCTCCTCCTTTGAGCCATGTCCACGCTCCTGCAACCATTCTCCAACATTCTCTTGCATTTCTCCTGCAGCTCCTTCCCTTTTAATTGAACTGGAATATTGAATGAGACAGAGCAGCTGATCTTAGCTCAGTGACCAGAACATTCAACTGGAATTAGAAGACAGATCGGCAGACTTTACATATCATTTATTCACCTGTCATTACAATCTGTGACAATTTTAACAGTAAACAGAGAGAAAATCATCACTAGGGCAACAAAAATACAGCAGCTAGATTCCCTTAAAATCTGAATCAAAGCTGCAAAATAGGTATTTAACAAATTTCATGCTGAAAATTCCCCAAATACAAGGTGCCAAATGGTGCCTTCACTACTTATCTTTTGGGTGTACTGCAATTCCTGGCACAGTGCATTTGCAGTGAGGGTTATTTACTGGAAGTTATTGGTTGTGTCTAGGACTTTAAGTAAATTTCTGATCTGTGAGACAGCTATCAGCATTTAGGTATGTTTTTGTACATCCACCATTTGGCAACAAGTTTAAAAAGTAGCTGTAGTTTTACAGAATGCCATTGTCACTTAGAGAACAAATTTTGAAATTTTTAGATACAAGCCTGAATTTCTGGACCTTGGACTACTGCACTTTCTTTATATTGGGTACAGTCACTTTCTTTTCAAAAAAGCTATTTGGTTCATTTCTGTCAAAGAGTGTGGTATAACTTTTGTTGGCAGAAGTAAATAGTTGTTTTTTACTGCCTTGCATCAGCTTCAAAAAACATGGATGTATTTTGCAGTTCAGCGGAAAATCCTGAGGGGTCCAAGACTTTCACAGCAGGGACCACAAAAGATAATAGTGCATTAGGTCTGTATCAGTCAGAATACATATTTTCTGCTTATAGATTTGCTTAATCTTTTCAACAACATAGAGTGAGAGTTATTCAGAGCATTCAGTACTCCAGTCCAATGTCTGCTCACACAATGCATATTGATCAACTGGTTCTCTGTGTGAAATGATTCTGCTGGCCAAGAAGTCCCTGCCATCCTGCAGGAAGAAAAGAACACTCAGTGTACAGTTGTGCGTGAAATTTCTGACAGCCCAATGACTAAGTCTTTCAATCCCCCAATTAACACTTTGACCTTTTATTTGGTGCTTGAAGAGTCTGTCTTTTCCTACACTCAAGTGTTTCCACAGACAAGATTTGGCATATGGTACACTTGATAAGATGGGAGATACGTGGCTTTAATTTGAGGGATTCAGGAGGAGGAACATTTGTCTTTTCCTATTGTTCTTCATTTGACTGGAAGGTGTCAGTGGGTTTTGCATATTTTTTTTCATGTGTCCATATTTTAATGAGAATTCCTTTGTTCTAACTTTGCTATTAACATCATACCTACACACAGAAAATAAAAATATTATGCCTTATGTTTTTATCAGCACCATGAGCATAAGAAATATGTTCCAAAAACACACAGAAATTCAGTTTGAGTCTGTTGTACTTTTCAGTCCTGACATCAATGGCATTTGTGTTTCTATTCTATAACCAGAAGTTAAAGCTCTTAACTGTGAGATTATACTACTTAGTTTGAAAGCTTTTGGGAGCCTCAGTAGTATCATAATTTTACTTTAGAGAGCATGTAATTTTAGGTTCTTGCATAACACTACACATTTTTATGGTATTACTAAACTTTATAATTTTATTTCCCTGTGACAATTAAGTGCACACCAATGTTATGGAATTTTTGCCCCCATCACAGTTGAATGAAATTGGAATAGAGTACTATATGGTGGGTTGGGAATTCTGTTCTCTGGCAATGTGAAAGTAGTTTTTTTGTAAAACATCCATTTCACACATAACCAAATCCATCAATTTGTTCATTTATCCTTTCAGTGACCTACAACCTGTAAGCAAAAAAAAAGTTACAAAAATGTATTCACTGTTTGCTTCTTATACATCCCCTTTTCTACAACTACAGCTGAACGTATTAACAAAAAATAAATTTGATATTTCAAACATTACATTTGTAAAAACACATCTGTTTTAAACATTGGCTGCTTATAGAGGCCTGGAAAGGCAGAATAATTTTTGTCTTGCTGACTTGAGTTAGACACTTTATGACCTGATCTGCTGTCCAATGTAAAACTCCAAGCCAATTCAGGTATTAAAGTTAATCTGATATAAATCAAAGATGATACTGTACGTCACCACGCTGTTAGTAGGATGATAGAAAATTTTCAGTATTACAGCATGAGTTTGTTCTAACTGCAGGCCACACTTCAGCTCCCATAACAGCTCAGAATTCAAGCAGAGAGAGAGTCAAGTTCTACCTTTTAAAAAATGTAAAGATTGGGTTTAAGTTCTTGTTCTTTTCACAAAAACATTTATTTTTCCCCTTCCAACAAACTATCTAAAATAAAGTTTCGGCCATAATTTAACTTTGTACATGGTTTTTATACTAGTGTCTCAGATAAAATTATGCAGACAAAATTCTGCATGCTCATATTCTTTTTCTGAGTGAGGGCAATGAGCTGAATGACTTTTATTTATCGAAAATAATGTAACAGCTATCTTGTCCTGTGAGGCCAACCTTGTATGCTGTCAAATAACAGATACTATAGAAAACGGTAACAAGTCATGTTTAGACATTATTTTTCCCACTCATTACCTATCCATCACATACATTATTCAAAATAATCAATTACACTATGAAAAATAAATAAGGGTATTCCTCTGGGGTGTATTTGTGCCTCCAAGCTAGCTAATGTTATACAGTCTATAACTACTATCAGAAGAAACAAAAAGAAGGAAAAAAAAACCAAAAACCCAGGGGATATAAGTCTCTCAGGAAATACTCTGGTAAATCCATTTTAAATGCATGCTCTGCCTAAGGCTGAGCTGTATATACATATGTATATATATGTGCATATACATATGTATATATACATTAGGGACTTGGTCGACTATAATAGTTGGTGAAAGAATTGTGTCAAAAAGCCCAGAATTGTATTCTTTCACAGTTAATATCCAGAAGAGTTAAAGGGATTATACCATTTTAATAAGAAAAAAAGCAATAGATTAAAGAGGATTCGGACTTTTATGTTATATTTTTAGCTTAGTTACAATTCTTATATGCCTCTAAGGATGACGAATTCTATCTGCCTACAATCACAACTTACAGTAAATCTAATAGCAAATATAACTTCACATGAAATATAAGTGGGTATATTGTTTGTAAAAATTAAGCTTTCTGAATAAACATAATTCATTTACAGAAATAATGATTCACAGAATTGGAAGGTGCTTTCTGCTTTTTCAAGTCCAAGCCTCTCCTTTTTTTTTTTTTTTTGTCAAATATATCACATGATATTGTGGAGAGGCTTAAAACTAGTACTTTTCACATAGTGATCGTTTTGAAAGGTTATTGAAGAATCGCAGTTTATAAATGGCTACAAAGAGTTTCTGATTTAGCCTAATTTGTCATATGTAAATAAAATTAACAACTTTTCTTAGTTTTCCATTTTTCAGGCTATATGGACATTGCTTTTTAAGTTTTGAGTAACAAAATAGTGCCTTTTTCAACTTTATTATTCTTTCAGTCCTTCTTTATTCCAAGTGAAGGAAGGTATATTTCCTTAATTCCTTTGTATATACCTTACAAATTTTGATTCACACACATTTTCACGTTATTTTTCGATCAACTAATATGTTCAGATATTTCTCCTCCTCACTTGTTTCCAAAGGTTGGCCCTCAAGTAAAGCATGAAATCTTATTAGCGTAAAAGTGCATGACCACGCACACAGATGTATTAAATTTGTCTCTATCTTTTAAATCCATTCCTCAAGGTCATTCAGCTGCTCCTGTATGACTTTTTCACACCCCACTACAGGTATAGTGTCTCTCAACGTCTTTTAAACTATGAATATAACTATTTCATACCTATTTTGCACGCACTTCATGACAGTATTTAATAAGATTAATCCCAAAATCAGTCTTGGAAGAAACTACAAATAACCTGTCTCCATTCTGAAATGTCCCTTTCTAATAATACCCATTTTTGTCTCTCTTGGCCAGTCTTTTACTCAGATTACATTTTTAGTTCTACTCCCTATATTATCTACTTTAACTAGTAATTTTCTATCTGACACCATATCAAATGATTTACTGAAACCCAGACAGATTAGATCTACTCTGTTGTCCTTTAACTAGAAAATCAGTTATCTTATCACAGAAAGATATCAAGTTACTATGACACCATCTGTCTTCATAAACCTTTGTTATATGTTTATCATATTTTCCAATTGCTTTCATGTCTTTAATTGTTATTATCATAAAATGCATTTAAATATTCTTTGCACTATGGAAGACAGACTATCAGAGCAGCAGCAATGTGACCACATTATTTTCTCCTTTGTTATGTTCAATATATTTATGCAGACCCCAAAAAAAGTCCTTCAATGCAAATGTACAGTATAGTAATATTTTTATCTGTGAATGTACCTGCTGAAAATCTAGTTTCCTCAGTAAACTGTAGCCTGTATGAATATGTTCTCTTCTTGAAATTTGTCTTGAAGTTATAGGTTAAAAATATCCAATCTCCCTATATACTTTGGAAGTGTCAAAGATGCCTTTAAGCATATATATCAACCTGCACTGCAAATAAGTTAGGGACACAATTTCATATAGGTGCAAATGTTCATCACGACTAAAAGTGACATGTAAATTCTTAAGTATTTTTCAAGGTATTACATAGATCTTCTACTTGGCCAGAGAGAAAGGCAAATTCTACCTCCTTCATAGATGTTGTTGTATTATTTAATTTAGATATAAAAAAAAAATTCCTCAGATGAAAGACTCCATTAGCATACAAATTAACAAAGGATTTATCAGATCTTGCACCAGTAGGTGATTATTCAGTCTGTCAGACCACAGAACCATGACTGGAGGTATGATACAAGCCAGCTTCTGTGTATGGTTAATCGTTGTCTTCAGGGAAAATGGTCATCAACATAAGGGAAATGCAGTCTTAGGAACTCTCTTTTCATTTCACAAAATTAGGTATGAAATTTTGAAAGAGTATTTCTTTCTCAGAGTATTTCTTACATGTTTTGATGTTTTGATTCAGGTCAAGCCTGGAATCTCTTAAAAATAGGCTTTTTATTCATCATTTATAAACTTTACTTCTACTTGGTTTTAAAACAAGCTTAATCAAGGAAAGAAATATCTAAAATCTATTACTGTTTTACCTAATGCTTTATTTCAGATTGGTTGGATTATTTCACCACATAAAAATAAATGGTTCTCACCTTGTATCCCCATGCTCATCCATGTCTTTATTCTGTTTTCAAAGGTGCAGGATGAGAATTTTACAACCACACAAAGCTCACAAAAAAGAGAAAATATGGATACCAGAGAAGAGGAAATACAATTTCCATAAAACATCTATGCATTTCCTTGGCATAGCAAAGCTTGAACCAAAGATTTTCCTGAATACAGTTCTCAAAATTTATAGAAAAATTTAATTCGTAGGAATGGAAAAAAAATTGAGTTCCTCATCCCTAAGTTTTATTCCTACTTTCGTCATTATTCTTTTGTTTCACGTGAAATAAAATCTGTTTTCTTCTACAGCTGTCTTTCTCATTTAGGTGTACAACTCTCACCTCCATTTCAGATGATAGTTTTCTTAGCCTGACCCTCTTTAATCAGTAGAAGGAGTTTTGAAAGCCTAGAGGGATCAGTTCTGTTCAGGTCTATGCAACTTACTTAAGCAAATCATTTATTTCTCGCAACTTTCAAAAGGCACTGACTTTTATCCACTCTATAGAGTGGAAAATAAAACACTTATTTTAGATTAATAGCCTAATCAGAAGACTTAAATTAAGAAACAAATCAAACGGTCTTGATCCTGCACTGTCTTTTAATACTGATCTTTATGCTTTAGCGTAACTATACAAAGGTGTATTTCTTCTCACTATATATATTTATGAATTAAAACATTCAAGGATCTTGATGCAACAGAACTCTTGATATGTTAAACTTCAAACACATAAACCATATCTCTGAAGTCACTGGGATTATTTCTCTAAGTGCTTCAGTGGGCTAGAGAGAGCATTTAAGAGCCACTTCTTGCTATTACTGTACATTACATTAACCATTTGAAAATACGTCAGAGGTTTACATTCTCTGCTTTAAAAAGAATTTTACTATAAAATGTTAAATGACCTTTTCAGCTGAAAAGTTAGGGTTAAGAAGGCAAAACCTTCTATGCATACTATATTACTTCTATTAAAATGATCTGAAGTACATGTATTTCCAGTGACCTGTCTGCAAGCATTTTGCTGAAAAATGTCACAATTAGCAGCAGACTCCCACTGAGGGCTTGATTGCACAGTAAGGAACTAACTCTGCACCTCTGGAAGTTTGACTTTAACTGAGAATATCTCTGTTGGTTTTGGTTTATTCCCCACTGAGCATTTGTCCATATTACAACATCATCACACAACCTAGCGTGATGAACGCAACCATTCCTGCGGGAGGGAGCATGAGGAACTGAGAGTGATACAGCCCAGATCAGTCCTTAGGCAGCAAAAAAAATGACATCATCATAGAGGGATTAATGCCTTGTAAAGGAAATGAAAAAAATGGGTAATAGGTAGACAGACAGCTGTAGACTAGTGAACAGAAAAAAACAATTACCCTAAATCTGGAGAATGATATGGTGTGGGTTGCACCAAACTGTGCCAAAGGGTCTAATTGTGGGAGTTACTGATGCCCTTGGAAAGTACTAGGACCCACACTTGTAAAAAGGATTTCACTGCTGCAGCCAAGGTGTGGGATTTAAAGGAGGGCTTTAAGGATTAAGTCTAGCAATTCTTGTATTTCAGTAAATTACTCAGCACTCTTAGATGCTGTAAATTCCCATATGCATGCTCTCAGTCTGCTGCAATCATGAAGTAATGCACCTTAACCTAGTCTGTAGTAAAAATGTCTTCAGATAAACCATTTTATCTCACATTTGAAATGGTCTAATAGCATTGAGCTGTTACGGATCAGCTGAATCCATTTAATTCACTGGGATACACACACACCCAAATACCACTTCGAGTTTTAGATTCTAAATAGCACCGATAACTCAAAAACAGCCTAAATTCTCCAGAGACTCAATTACTCGGTGGCAAAGACTCTTAGGTGTATCTGAACATGTACAGAAATGCTTGAGGCCCTGATATCTCACAGAAGCTGCTGGAAGTTAGGGGCTGCATCAGGACAGAGCCCAGTTCCTTGGTGCTTATTACTGTAAATCTTATACATACCATATTTATTACAGGTATTATCTTACAGCCTGCGAAGGAGGGTTTTTGCTTATCTTTCTAGCTGTGAACAGGCAGCCAGTCACCAGTGCTGCCACATCCATTATCATCTATGTTTCCATTTGTAATTTAAAGAGGACCTATTCCTACAGTCATGCCCATTTGTTTAGTTGGTAAGTGCAGGCTGTGGTGAGATCCTGGCTCACGTCAGCAAGTGCTTTTCCTTACAGAGTCCACATTTGGGTGTCACCTCCATGACATTGTTGTCAAAGGCAGCCTGCACAAGTTGCACGACTTTAACAGGTAGAAAAACAGGTTACATGAACATGAGGCTTTCACAGTTAGAGCCAGAGAGTGTGTTTTGGCCCATTTTACTCACTGGTAAAGCCAGAGCATCCTCATGAAAGATGTGATACACAGGTTTAAGTCTGGGCATGCAGAAAAGGAACATGAATTTGGGCCTGGCATTACCCCAAATAATCTGGCAGCTATTATCTGATAGTTTAGACTTCTCTCAGAAATGTGACTTAAAGTCATTGGCTTTTTCTGCTGGCTCTGCCAGATGGCTTTCTGAGTGATGGCTGCTGTGACTCTAACCATTTAGTCCTGAACTCTGCTGGTCCTTTGTTTTGGGGAGTGAGGGGCTAACTCAGGAATTTCCTTGGGTAATGAACAGCCTGGAAGCTTCCTGCTGGCACTGGGATCATACCTTCTCCTGCCCTTGTCAGCATCTTGAAGGATAAAAGCTGAATGTTCTGTATCACTGACATGTGCAAGAATTAAACCCGGATATAGCCTGCCTGGCTGGTGGCTTCATGAATAATAATGGCAGATACAGCAGAGATCCATGCTTTGTTCTAGCCTGTTCCACCAGTTTCTCCTTGCCAGATTAAATTTTCCTACTAAAAAAAGCATCCTTCAGTTCATTTAAAATATTTTCAGAACAATTGTATTTTTCCTACATTAATTAGGACATGTTTTGTTTTATGAGTCTTACAGAGAGAGAAGCCAGGGAATTATTTAGCTTAAGAGAAAATATTAGAACTTGTCAAGATCTTTGCTGCTGCTGTTGTTGTTGTCGTTGTACTATGCTCTATTAATGCAGATGAGCAACAAATATGCTTCTATAAATTGAATCTGACTATGGCAGCCCCAAGAATAACCCAAGGCACAAAACTAGGGAAAAAAAAATAGAGAGACAGAAAATCTCTCTCATTATTTTACTATAAAAATCTTAATTAGTCCCAAAGGTTTTTGTTATAAAATTCAGGTAGGTAAGGCATGGAAACTTTTTGTCAAGCAGACTATGCAAAAAGTAGGACAGTGACACAAAAAGAGTTGCAAATGAAGCTAGGCTTGTATTCTAACAAGTGAAATATTTATAAACCCACAGAGTTACGTGTCCATGGAACAGGTAGGTTAGTATAAATAAATTAAACTGGAGAAATTAATACATTCTTTTTATTTAATTTATCCTTGAAAATTAATAGAACTCAACCAATCTTTGAGGCAAAACCTTCCCATATGTTTCCTTCTATGTTACAGAGGAAAGATTATTAGCATCTTATAGTATGGTGATTGCAAATTAAATCTGGAAGTTCGTAGTAATTTGAATATCATAGGGAAATAATCTTACCCTTTCAGCCTCCACAGCCAGGACTTTAAAACTAGGTTTATAGTATTTTTATTTCCATGAACAATTGCCCATAGCTATATTATAGCAAATCTAAAACTCCAACTCTAGAAAGGCATGGAAAAAATCAGTGAATGCATGATAGCTTCCGGCACCTTGTGACAAGAAATCAGTACTTGTGACACGTGGAGAATCTTGAATTCCTACATTACCTCTCAACTTGACCCCTGTTTACAGTCTGTGATTAGGATTTCATACAGAATTGTACTCTGCTCCAAATTTGTATTTGGTATATGCGTTGGAAAACAAAAAGATACTTTCTTGTTCAAATAGTAAAGGCATACTCTTTTTAAAAAAAAAACAGTCTGGATAATTGACAATGTTATTGTTTACCTTTGTCATGATTGAGGAAACAGTTCTGACACAATAATCATACCATATTATTTCGACAGTTAAAACTTTTGCTCCTATATTTGTTCATTTTGGTTATGAAATTGATAGTTAATCTTGTGAACTATTTCCTACAGGTTCTCTAGCCTCTCTCTGAAGAAAATTGCAATTTGAATATGGCAAGGACATTTGGTTTTGTGAATGACATGGGGGTAACCCCTATCCTTTACACAAATCCCACATGGGCTGAGCAGTGAGGCAGGTGTGACATAAGGAAGTTGTACTTGCACCCAGAGGGAAAAAGCCCACATATATATCTATGTATCTTCATTGTTGGGGCTAGGTGAGGTCACAACTGTTCACCTAGCTCCTTAGTGCAGGTCTTGCCCTTAAATCCTAAGTTTTATTGATTTTTATATAAATATGTGGGAGTGAACAATATAAACAGCTGATTTATGGCTTTGTATCTTTTTAATACTGTTATGTTGCACAGGGAAATAAGATGTACCTTATCTTCTGGTCAACAAAACATTAGATCATATTCTTTTCTCAGTTATGGCCTTTAATCATTTCGAAAGGGACAGGGGAGGGAAACAAATAGCAGTAGGAAAAAAGCAATCTTTATTTATGGCAATAGAGACATCAAAATTGCTTTGCCCAGCTAGAATTCCAGAGATGCATAAGGATAGATCAGTAAAACAGCAGTTTCTGGTAGGTTTTGATAGTAAAGAATGGACTTTTCCTCAGGCATTTTCTTCCCCATCAGTTCACACGGTATTTTCTGTTTATTCACTCTGTAGTATTTATTGATCAATTACTCAGCTCTACTTGTCATAAGGAAAGTAGTAGTTCACTGGTGAACGCAAAAGCAGGCAAAGTGCTCTTAAACATCCATGCACTGTTTTATTTTCTGCAATATAACTGATATCTTAGAAGTGATTATCTAATATTTTATTTGAAGCAAGAAGTATTCATTATTTCAAGTATACTGAAAGATTATATTTAAAAAAATCTGTACCCTAATATTTTACAGAATAAATATTTATTGAAGTACAAACAGGAAAGTAGCCTTAGGTAATCAAACTCAAAGAAAAAACCTCTGGAACTGGGATAGTTTTTTTTGAAGTCATATATGTAAGATGTTACTTTCCATATGTAACATTTATTAGTTGAGATGATGATACTTTTGAAGTGGTACACAGTTATGGAATACATTTTATTTGTGTAGAGAAAGATATGAGTACAGTCTAGGAATGATGCAGTTCTGCTCCAAATAGTGGAAGGTTGAAAAGTTAAATTGCACCAGCAGTTGTGGCAACAATGGTAAGGTAGAGTGGATGAAATCTCTTTGGTTCTCATTTGCAATTCTGTTTCTCTCTTTATAGAGAGAAAGACAGATCTGCCCTGAAGATCTTAAAAATATTTTAGGAGGAGTATAATACAGTAATAAAGGCAAAAAGGAAATCATTTCATAAGAAATAGCACAAGTATAATATGTCTTAAACATTTACAAAAGAATATTTTTATATATATATTATAAAAGTTCCAAAAGCCTTGAGCTAGGGGAAGCTTTCTCAACATTGTATTAAAAATGTAAAATATGTGAAACTTTATTGTTGTTAGAGAACCAGACCTTCTCTCCCAACACCTTCATGAATATGATAATACATCTACAGTTTGATCAGGTGATATCTTTGAGAACATAAGTCAATTATTTAAAATCTGTTGTGAGGATAATTGCCTCTGTCAGCCAAAATCCAATATCCAGAGCAAACCCCAAAAACCAGAAAAAGCAGAAATGTTACAACTAAATCTGCATGAGTCTATGGTCTCTGAACTCATCAAGTTCATTACTTGTCGTTAAGAGTCTAACAAAACAGATTTTAATGTCATTTCCTGTAATCAGTGGGAACTTTCCCTTCTGGACAAGTCTGAGCTGGGTGGTCTCAATTATGTGTTGTGTTTTTTTTTTTTATAATCTTTTGTTAATTTTAGATAAATTTTAATTCCGTCCAAAAAAACCTCAGCCTTTAAAAGCTTGTAAAGGTGTTTGTTTTTTTTAAATATTGGATAAACATAACTAAAGCCCCTCAGACTGGTTTTATGATAAAAAGGGGTTTTAAAGATAAAGTATAACACTAAAATATTCTTTCACTATTACTTTCATAATCCATATTCCTAGTTTATATAGTCAAGCATTACCTGTTTATTGACATATTCATAAATATCATGAGTAAATGACTCAATTTCCTTTTTGTACAGCGAGTTTTCACCTCTACCACTAGAGATGTAGGTATATATAGATATAGATATAGATATGTATATCACTAGCAGGACAAAGGTGATATTTTGTTTTCAGTTCAATTCTGTTAGCTTATTCTGGCTGCTATTCCTGAAAATTAAATCCTTGACACCTGTGCTTATATATGAATCTATTACAAAGAAATAGAGTTTGGGAAGAATTTTGCAGTCTCTCTAAGTTGTTTTCTTTTCTGCTATATTTCTTTTCTGTGACGTGGATGTATATATTAGTCTCTATCTACAATTAGCTTATGATCGTTTTCTTTTCTGTCGAAGAACATATCACAATATAGGGATATTATACAGCCATTTATCCATTGTTAGACCTGGTTAAATTATTAGCTGGAACATTGAGTAAATTTTTCATACTTGAAAGTTCATTAAGGAAGGTCAGTTCCACTGTATTTTAGGATCCAGGGAATTAATCCCATCTCAGTTTGATAGATGTGAATCTCCGCAAAAGTGTAGCAAAAGTGAAGCAGAACCTGCTTTACAGATAAGTGAATATACACATGCATAGTGCAAATTCAAGCAGAACAGATACCTCTACGAAGCATATACACCACGAAAAGTCTAATCTTATTCCTCCTTTCTGGATAACTAGGCTTGATGTTCATACAGATAATATTAATGGACAGGAACAGAGTTCACCAAGAAGGCAGAACATAGTGCAACAGTAAGTGTAGAGCTTGAAGAAGCAAATATACTGACCAGCCACTTGGCTACATGCCCCTTAATCTCTTTTCCTCTCCATTTTTCCATGTTTCTTTCTCTCTGATGCACCTTGATCCCTCACTGCCTCCACCCTTTTCCCTGCCCAAATAAACAACCTGTTCATAATAATTTTTTTCCAAAACAACCCACTTCAGCTACATCAGTAACCAAATCTGATATTTCTAGCATTATTACCTAGGTCACCTTGGTCTTACGCGGTACTACTGATGTTGGCCCTATCAACCTTGCAAATCTTGGCCGCAAAAGGTTCTCAGAGCTCCCCTTCACTTAATAGTGATGTTCAGTTATTTCTCACATAATTCCCCCCTAACTATCTGTAAAATTCACTCATCCACCATTACACTGTATGTATATTTGTCAGCTGTTTCCTCCTGCAGTTTTGCATGTTAAGTCCAGTAATTTCTTATTTCTCTTTACTTTGCTAAATTTCAGGACAGGAGCTACTGATCTAAATGGATGTTTTAATAAAGTTTAAATTTTAGTTGATATTGCCAGAAAGCTGTTAACACAAATCTCTCCCCTTACCCATTAATTTCAATTCTATATAAGGATTCTTCTTTTAATTAATTGAAATAATTGCAATCCTGATTTCTTTTTGGATTATTAACATGTGCTGTGTATGATTCCTAGAAAAACTGTCCCTCTCAACCACACTAAATCACTGAACAGCTATTTTGAAATAGGATGGGGATGACAGACAATAAATAGCTTGTTTTCTGACACAATTTTTCAGGCAATTGATTGCTTCAAAAATGCTTTCATTGATTCCTAATTTGCTTAGCACTCACATACAATAAAATAGCCTATGCGTGCAGTCAAGCAATTTTATTTAAAATTTCTTTTTATACAACTAATCAACATTATTCACTGCCAAATTTTGTCAACTGCCTTCAAGATCCAAAAAGGCATGCTTAATATACACCACCAGCTGTCTTTGTTCCTGTTAACTAATATGAGAGACCATGGATACTACAGGTCTCCCACATGGGCCAGTGTTTGTAGGCTCAGCCCCTTCTAGTCAGTAAACACACCAGAATGTGTGCTAAAGTAGATTAGATTTTAATCATTTGAAACAGGCCATAGACAATGGATCTTTAAAATATTTTCTTCTGTGATTCAGTGTAGACCAGTATTTCATAACTGGGAGTCAGATAGGATGTAGCTCAGCATATATACTCTCTTCTACATGCAAAACAAACTGTGCATTAAATTGGGAAGAACAACTGAATTTCACAGTGGAAAGAATGCATTAGATTAAAATGATGCATAATCATAGGTGTAGGATACTGTGCTTAGGCGCATAAAATATTTCAAGAGAAAGAAGTGCTAGACACAGGTATTTAAAGAGCTGTTTATTTGCTTTATCATTTGCGAACAGGTGAACAGGGAAAAAGAGACCAGCAATCTCCTTGAAATTAGTTTTCAGCTGAAGGATCTCTTGTATGAAGGTGATAAGCAACTTGTACTGAATTACTATTAAGAAGATAACTATCAAAAAAAAAATTGTAAATCTTAGTTTATCCAGAAAAAAATAAAAAATAGTATTTATTAAGTGAATAGTGATAAGGAATGTGTAAGTGCTATAAGCCAGATAAATTAAGCATCTATTCTAAGGGACTGCAGAAAACTTTTAGTTGAACTCTAGAGCAATTTCTTGTTGCACAATATCAAAGTATTCTCTTTACTAATGATTGTTATTCAACTTGCTTTAGAAAGACCACTTTTTACCTCTTAAATCTGACAAAAAGGGGGTTTCTTGTTTGACTTTATAGAAAATGTTAACCACTAATTTTCAAAAGACAGATTTGTCTGTAAGGAATTTTTTAGGATAAAAAATAATTATGTGAAATTCCTCTGTTTGACTGATATCATATCCATTCTACACTCCCCCCTTCTGCCTTTGCCTTCCGTAGTTCTCTTTATAGAATATATATTGTTCCTGTTACCAGCTGGCAGCCTTGTTGCACTTTTTTATTTAGACACAGTTGATTTATGATGGGATTGATGAAAATGTCGAGAGATCTGAGATGATGGAGCTTTTAGAATAGATGGAGACTGTAGAGGAGTGGTTGGACAGCATATTCCTGAATGTTGATGATGTCCTCAAATGCCGAAATTCCCTTTCCCTGAGTGTTGAACTGCTCTTAAACAGAAAGAGAATTTTCACTACATTAGCTTACTGGTTTGGTTTTATACCTGCTTGTTGCTCCCTTCCTTAGTATTTACTTTTCAAGTTGTTTGATACATTTTTTTCCTGAACAAGTCCTATCACCTACTGCAAATTTGTCTTCTTCCTCCCATAAGATTTCCTTCTAGGGACAATCATGGAAAGCAGCTAAATTTATCTGCCTACCTTGAAAATCTACTGAAAACAAATTTAAAGGATACTCTTAAATGAATCAGTATGATAAAAAGGTCTGTTACCCTGTCTGGGTATTTTATTCAGGATGATCCTTTAAAGTCTGAGCCTTTAATTTCCAGACCTGCTGTAAGTCACATGTCATGACTTTGCTAAGTAGGTGGAAATCACAGGGAGATAAATAAGAAAAGGAATTGAATAAAGAAGGAACCTACAATTACTGCAACAATGACAAGGATTAGTACAAAAGCAGAGTTTCTGTTAGTTCAATGGACAGGTTTATTTTTCTTCTTTGAGCATAGTCTGATTAGCCATTCTCAAAGAGCCACTAAACTATTCAAATATTTCCATAGGATAATTGAATGATCTGCTTATTTAAACCTGTATTTCTCCTACATCTTTCATTTCTTTCCATCCTTGATTTTTCCCGAAATATTATTAAATCCTGAGTTCTCAAATATCCTTGCTTTGGTACTGTAATTGTCACATTTTTGTATACACTTAGATATTGTAAAATAGAAAACAATTTGCCAGAATATACACATTCCACAAAATACTGAAATAAATAGGGTTGTGATGGATATGACTTTGTTTATCTGAAACAAAGAACAATGTGATCTTAGTAAGTCTCTGTCACAGAGGCACACATGTAAACACAAATGTTATCCTAAGTAAATGGATTCTCATAACTATCTCCAAGATTGTATTTTATAGTCATTATATTTCTGAAATGAAAGCAGAAAATCACAGATAAAATAACACTATTGCTAAAAAAATATAGGGGTCAACATATACATAAGATTACATCCACTAAAAAAGATGTGATGTTCCTGTACAGATTTTTATGCTATTTAGATGAGAGAAAGAACTTCTGAATTCATATTTTTAACATGGTTGTTACAGAAGATACCACTGCATTAATTTACACTTTGAGCTACTTGCTCCTCTGCAGCCATTATGTCTGAATGAGACAGTACAGCAAATATGCAGATTTTGCCTTTCTGTGCCTAGCTTCTTTTGTATTTGGTCTACAGCTTTTTCACAGTACTGAATAAAACTCATGTAAAGTTTTAATAGCTCTTTCAAAAGTGAAAACTCTGCACGTGATATGAAGGTGATCAGAGATATATATTCCAGATGTCATATCCTAGGGAGTACAATGAAAAAAAAAAAGCTAATGCATCTCCAAATTGTGTTGTTATAGCAATGAATTCATCCATATGTTCTGAACCTCAGACAGATTTTGTAAGTGACAGTCAGCCATGATTTATCTGATGGGAGTCCCAGGGCACGAATGACAGGTGGGGTTTGTTGGAAACTTGATCCTGAATCTTGCTGAGAAGGCTTGAAGCTGCACGTTTAATTCGAGTAATGCTGAATACTCCAACATTAGGTATAATTACTTACATTTTATTTCCTGCTAGTGTTGTCTACACTTGAATTTCCAATACAGTGTTTTTTCTTCTCTGTTTCTTTTCCACACTTATATCCTTAATTTACTGAAGTCCAAGTCAAAGAGGAAATTTAACATAAAAGAGAGGGCCTTGGGGTTTTCAGAATCTTGATCTAAGAAAAAATAGTTGGAACTATGAAAACCTTTCAAACTTTTATACAATTAACAATTTGGTCCTTTACACAAAAAAAAAGGTAAGTATTAGAGTATTTTTTAATAAGTCCATGTAAACCAGAGAAAGTTTTTGTTTCACTTTGCAACTGTTTTTATGCTCAATTATCTATCAATCAAAAAGAAATTTAATGGAATTTATTCCATGTTCATAAAAATATTTTTGAGTTTCTATGAACAAGGGGAAGAATCTTCAAATAGATTTAAAAGTATATTTATTTATGTATAAATTTTCTTATGTTTGTATGAGTATAAACCTATATATACATTGCAGAAGAGAAATTTTTCCTCATTTTTGCAAAGGTTTTTTTACTAAAAATATCTTTATCCAACCAACTCTTATTACAAAAAGAATCTACTGATAGAGTTAAACGACAGTGAGTGAAGTTAGATTAAAGTGATGTGAAAAAAAAGTCTTTGATTCCATGGACAGTGGAAAATCTGAAGTACTAGAAAGGAATAAAACAACAACAATATATAGGTTTAGTAATCCAGTTTTCATTTACAGAACTCAAAATACTTTGAAAACTGAGTTACTGTTACTATGTCCAAAGTTAAAAATGTGAAAAAGAAACAAAGGAAGAAGATATTACTTGTTGGAAACTGGCCACTGGGCTTGCAGGAAGACCAAATGAGACTGCTCTTTATCTTTCTTAATTCACCTGCATCTTTCATCGCTGGTTACCATGTTTCAGTTATGACAGGGTTGAAGGCTAAGAGGAAAAATAATGTCTTTTTTTTATTTCACTGGGGACAGTGCTGTTAAAAGTTGTTTCTAGTTTGCTGCTTTGGCTGTTTTCAATGTTTAATTTCTTCAGACACTAGGGTTAGCCTTTTCTTGATAGTTTTGAGTCTATGAAAAAGTACATAAATGAATGAACCACAACTACATTACATTTTATTATTCTTTGCCCTTTACTACGTACAAAAAGTCTCATAAATAAGTTACAGAGTGCAATCCTCATCAATACAGCCTCCAGCACTTCTCATTCAGAGTTTCACTTATCAAAGGGCACTCTACAGTGGTGCCAGGACTGAGGTCATGGTCTGGGGGAGAAGAGATTTTCTTCACACAGACAGACAGTAAAATTGTTCTCTAGCTTCTGATTCAGTGAAAAAAATACATTAAGCTATACAGTTATTTTCATACTCTGAAAATCTGCGATAAGAAATCTGATTTTGACATATGATAGCTTTTTTCCTGTAGCTGAATATTTGTGAAGATAGTAACTGTTGATTTGTGCATGTTTTCCATTTATGCATTAGAATAGAATAAAACAGAATAACAGATTCTTATCAGATGTAAATCAGTGTAACTACACCAATATACATCAACATTCCGTAAAGTTATTCAAAGTAGAGCTGTTAGTACATATCTTTCTCCTCATGACTTTCTGTATGCATGCATACATACATATTTATATGTAAACTCATTATTTGTTTCCATTTAGCACGAACTGACATTTTTAGATTTTGAAAGCTTTATTGTCGCAATTATATCCAACTGCTACTCAAAATATTTTAGGTGAAATCACCCTTGTGTGTTCATGAAGAGGTAAATATGCATGGGTTGTACTGCTTATTGCCCTCATTACCCTTTTCCCATCCCTTTCTTTGCAGTTTGGCAAGGACTAACAGACACATAGACGTGGATGCTATGACTAGAGCCCTTTAGCCGCATTGGTGCCTAGTATTTGGCTTCCACATTTCAGGAGAGAGTTTGAACCTGGAAATACACTATGCTTTTGGGGGTTTTTTGTTTGTGGGGGAGTTTTGTTTGTTTATTTTGTCTTTTTTTCCCTGTAAGATTTATATTGCTAAGCAAATTGCAGGACAGGGGTCAGCTAGATCCTGTGTGAAAGGATTGCCATAAGGAATGTGCATAGCACTAAAATGTGGTGGTCTGACATTCAAGCTATAATTGGAAGTTTTCTTGAATTCTGTTTTTTCTATGCACAAAAAAAAAAAATTAAGTTGTTACAGGACTCCTCTGGATTGGATTAAGTTTTATAAATACTTAAAAGCCTGGAGACAGTGCTTTCTTACTGTTACTGAAGGTAAAGACCAAAATTATGAAATTATTTTACTTCATCTGGTGAAATCCATTAATTTTATCATAAAAGAGAACTAAATTCTATTTTATTCACATATGCTCTTATCTACTTATGTCTACAACTACACATTAAGCAGTACCTCATTCTGAAAACCTGTTGCATTTTGCTGATGGACTTAAGTATAGTGTCTGATTATAATTTAAAAAAATCTTAATAGTGTCAGTAGTGTCTTCTATGAGATAGTAAAGACACATCTGGATTCATTTTGAAGAAAGAAATGAGTGCAAATGGTCACTTGAAATTTGTCTTACTTGAGCCCTTAGCCAGCAGCTAAACAGTACACAGCTGCTCCCTCACTCCTTCCTGGAGGGGAGGAGAGTCAGAAAAGGAAATGAAAACTCATGGATTTTAATAAGAACCATATAAATAGAATAATAAAAAATAAAGATAGAATAATGATAATGCTACTAGTAATACTAATACTACTAATAATATAATAGACAAAATGATACTGAGCCCATCCCAGATAGTGGTTGTGGAATGTGTGCTCCAAGCAATGACGGCCAGGTGGCAGACACAGAAAGCACAGCAATTCCAGCGGCAGCAGAGGCCGCGGCCAGCGTTGAGGTCACCAAACTTGGGAAACCAAACTCGGAACACTGGAAACTGCACACTGGGAACAGGAAAGCCAAGAGTGAGTGGGATTCTGAGAGAGATAGCAGACAACCAGGGAAGAGGGCTGTCACTGACAAACTTCCCTCTTATAAAGGGAATATGATGTCTGTAAAATGGAATACTTCCATTAGCCAGTTCGGATCGACTGTCCTGGCTCTGCTCCTCCTGGCTTTATACATTTGATTACTCATAAAACATGAGAATACTTCATTTCTTAGCAACAATCCAAAACATTAGTCTCTTTCAGTATCCTTATACAAAAATCTAGAGAAACAGCAGCTTCTGGGAAGTAATTCTGTCCCAGAAAAGCATAAACTTCACCTATCAACAAACTAAGACAATATCTGTTATCAACATTATTTCTCACACTGCATCCAAAACACAGCAGATACTGAGAAGAAAACTGAACTATCCTGTCCAAAGCCAGGACAGAATTATAATCTACTTTCTGAGTGCAGTTCTATTAATTCTACACATTAATGCAGAAAACCCCAGATGAATGTTTACTGTACGTCTTACAGTCCCATCCAATGAGGGTCTCTAGAGGGTGATTGAGGTCTTACATGGACTGAATTTTCTCTTTACAAAACTCATCTTTTTCCTTGGACCATAAGTGGAATCTCTACTAATGGATACCTAATAGGTTAACTATCAGCTAAGCATCAAAATATGAGGAAGAATGAGCCAGGACTTATGCTTCTATTCTGTTGGGTTTTAGCAAGTATTTAGGTTCTGGGAGAGGGAGTGTGCCTTCTAGGGCAGTAGCGATTACAAATGTGTGTGGAATTTCACAGATCCATCTTCATCTCTAATGACCAGGCAAATCTGCTGCTGTACTTACAGTGGTAACTTATAAAATTGTTTTCCATTACTACATGTAGCATCTCTCCACAGCAAGCCATCCCCTTTGTATTGTGTAAGTTCTTTTTATTTTTTCATTGAATGAAGCTTTAGCAACTAGATCGCAAAGTTTAAGGGTATGTGCAGCATTATGCAGCCCACTGTAGTCTGCTTTTATTTCCTAGGGCGTTCGTCAATTTAGTTGCAGAATTCCAGTATGGCTGCTCAGTTAAAACTTGTTCTTCATGTTGTGCTGTTACCAGTCTTAGTCTTCTTGCTCCCCTGGGCTGATGATTTGCATATGGTTGACAGTTTATTTATGTGTTCCTTGCGGTTTTTTGTATAGTGTTAGGGCTCAAGTCTGTTTGGAGGAATTTGTACACAAGCAGAATTAGTTAGCATCCAACTCTGAATCCAATAATTAGAGATGAATGAGTACACAAGTGCCCATGCTCACCTCAGGCTTTCTGAACCAGCAGAATAATTAACCAAGCACCTCAGGCATGCTTGCCTTAAGAAGAAGACATATCTAGAAACATAATGCTAAACTTCTGTGAAGCATCAAGGCTGTTTTCCTTAGCTGAAAAATACATGAATATATTCCCTCTTCACTTTGACTGACACTCAGTTGCTATCTAATTGCTTCTTTTTCTCTTAGATCTTAATAATTTGCATCACAGTCTACAGAGAAAAAGATCAAAGATCAGAGGGTAAGAAATAGTGAGTTAGGTTTCTTAGCTGACCCATTGTCATATATAAAGAGGAAGTAAAATTTGAGGCCTATAGGGGTTTGTCTTTCCCTTAGCAGTAGAAATGTTGGGACAGTGATGAGACTAAGGGTTATGGGGTTTAACTGTTTCATGAATAAACATATTCTTCAGTAAGCAGAGCACCTTTTGCAGACACTATGTTGACTAAAGGAGTTCACTATTTTACTTAGCAACTGCTCTTTATCATGCATTCTCTTCTTGTATCAGGACAGAAAGAAAAAGACAAAAATATGTCAGAGAAATATGAAAAAAATAGAAAGAATATAAAATAAATTTTGTCCAGAATATTGCAGGAGTAATATGGACTTCTTAATATTCTAATCTAAAATCTTGAATTAATATGTGCTTATTCATTACAGTTTAGAGTCTAAGTATGTAGATATGATATGTGCATATATTTGTGTATGTGTGTGAACATGCGTTTCCTAAAATATAATTGTTTGTACTGCAGAAGGCTTGTCATTCCCTCAGTCAGTAAGTATTGAATATCATAGATGACACAAGCTCCTGTTTTATGTGCTCATATCTCCTTCTTATGACTCACACCAGGGTCTATGATAGAGGGTGTCAGATCAATGTTTGGAAGTACTCAAAAGTACAAATTAAATTACATTATTTATTAATAAATTTATGCTGAGCAAATGAGGTTGCTTTATAAATTCATTATTTGTCCATCACTTGAGTAGCATGTGCAGAATACGTTAGATGTAGAAAAAGTGAAAAAGATAAGAACTTTTATCACAGCTGTATGGAACACCTTAAATAGTCCAGGTATCATCACACTGGAAAGGAGATGACTTGAGGGAACTGGTGTGGGAGTTTCTGAAAGATTCGTATCCTGAGAGGATGGTAGGAAATTATTGCTCACTGTCTTTTCCAGTATGAGAATCAGGATTTATCAAATGAAGCTACAGGAGATAAAAAAGCAAACAAGTTATCTGTGCAACAGCCTGCAGACACGAGGAAACACTCTTTACCACGAGAGTCGTCAAGACCAGAGAAATCGTGCAGAAGTGTCCATTCTTGAAGATATTAAAAACTCAACTAGACACAACTCTGAGCAACCTGCTGTAGTTGACCCTGCTTAATCAGGGAGTTTGGACTATGCAATC
This sequence comes from Tapera naevia, assembly GCA_033556795.1. Classification (NCBI taxonomy): domain Eukaryota; kingdom Metazoa; phylum Chordata; class Aves; order Cuculiformes; family Neomorphidae; genus Tapera; species Tapera naevia. The sequence goes on along the minus strand of JAUMJJ010000079.1, from coordinate 28,616,275 downwards.
TCTATCCTATTCAGCAGCATCTTATGGTCAGCAGCTGTCATCTTAGTCAAGTTCAATGAATCCTTTGCTGGAACAGTTTTCTGAAGTTGCCTGTGCATATTTATTGTAACCACCTCCAGACTGCAGCACATTTATTAAGCAAATTTGTTAAAAAAGGTATAACTGATGTTTCCTAACTATGGGGAGACAAATAAAATATAAATATCAGGTAAGGTCATGTTTCTCAACATTGTGAGAACTCACATGAAAATTGTCACCTTGTGAAAAAATCCTCACAGGTGAGGCCAACTGTATTGTGAAGTTTCTCTCAAAATTAATCTGAGTGGCATTGCTTTAAACTGGGTTCAATTTAGCCATCCACAAATAAATATTAATTCTTAGTTATACCCTTGTAATGACTGGTTTAAAAAAGGACCCAGAGAAGAAAATAAATTAATTAAGGAGATTCAGGCATACCTTTGAAATCTCTTTAGGCTCTTATTTATGGAATTTCTTTTCTCACTCTTAGTAGACCACATATTCTGTCTTATTTTTCCCAATTAAAACAAATGTTAACATCACTGTGACGGAAGATTCTGAAGCTGAGAGCCTCAGGAGAATTTGGCACTGTTCAGAAACTGTCCAGATATCCTCAGAAACCTTCCTTAGTGTCCTGCTCAAAACCTGATATTTCCACACTTATGGCTACTACCCAAAAAGTGTAAAATATTTGTAACTTTGGCTTGAAGTTTCATCGATAGCTGATTCTCTGTCTTTCAAAGGACTGAGACATCTGTGAGTCAACATTAGATATTTAGGGCCTGATATGCAGCTGAAATAAATTGGCATAGTTTCAACACCACTACTGAATATACCCAAAATTGTAGAGGCAAGTGACAGGCAAGAAAGTAATAAAGAGATAAGAAAATGTCATTATTACCCTTGTAGTTGAATATCAAGCTGGTACTTACTGCAATAAATAGTTCGTAAGCAGTTTTCATTGCTGATTGCTCTTGTTTTAGAGGCTATTAGTAAAATAATATTTTATTATTGTTTAATAAATTAGAATTTTAGATAATAAATATTTTTACATTAGAATAAGGTTTTAAAAGCAATTAACCCTATGAAATGTCTTAAACTACTGATTTTTGTATTTTCTAGATGAAAGCCAAATAATGAAGACTCATCACTGCATAATAATAATATTAATTAATAATACTAATAGGTACCACATGGCTATCAGTACAAAGAAAGTGGCATAGAGGAAACTGCACAGTTTAAGCTGTGTTGTCTGTGAGCTGTCTGTGCTGCACACATCAATCATCTTTCACCACTATGATGCAGTCAGCTCATCCATTCAGAGAAAGTAAACAAGGCTATTTCATCTCTTCCCTATTGTACTACACACAGTTCTTTTTGTCCAGAAAATATAATGTTCATGTTGCAACGCTCCCTGGTGCTGTACCACTCACTCAGAATGGGTTTGAATGGGTTTACTCCAGATGTTTGCTTGTAATTGGAAAGGCTCTGGGATAAAACTATACTATGGTCAAAACCCAACTGCTTTTATAGTCGTCCTCCTTACTCTGACACTGAACATATCCAGAGAAAGGAGAACTAACAACATTAGAAATTTGGTGTGAGGAACTTACACCCCATAAAACACACACCAGGGTATTTGCCACACATGCATTCCAACACTATTCATAGAAACACTAAGAAATATAATTTTCAAAAGGTTATTAAGTAATTTTATTTGGAGATATTTTCCTTAAAGTAAGTGAAAAAAAAATACAGATCATCCTGGATTGAGAAATCTCACATTTGAAGTTCTAATCCCCTCTCTAGCACTACTCTCAACATAACTTGTTTGGACTTTATGAGCAGTATGATATGTTTCTAAATGATGAATGACTAATGAGAAATTATCCTGATCACCAAGAAAATTGTTTCAGCAAATCATATCAAACATTGTAAGAGATTATTTATTTCAGATTTCTACAATGCATCATTTTGTAGGTTTCAGTGTGCATTTGTAAGTCACCTTCTGTACAGTGACTGAGCCGAAGAATTGATAATAAGACCATCATACATTCACTCAAAAATGTAATGTAAGTACATTCATTAATTTGAACATTTTCCTTGGAAACACAGTAGAGTTTGTGATGAGATTATAAGAGAAAAGCTATTTTTTTCTCTTGTACGTTATAGAATCATAGAATCATCTGGTTGGAAAAGACCTCTGAGATCATCAAGTCCAGCCATACCTGTCCCTTTAATAAACCATGTCCCTGAGAAACTCTTCTACTCACCTTTTAAACACCTCCAAGGATGGCGACTCAACCACCTCCCTGGGCAGCTGTTCCCATGCCTGACCACTCTTTCAGTGAAGAATTTTTTCTTTGATGTCTAGTCTGACCCCCCCCCCGGCGCAACTTACGACCATGTTCTCTCGTACAACTAACAGCTTTTGGCTCGGGTACTGAAATAAGCAGTAGAAGGCTCGCTTGATTTTGTTCTGCTGAGCACTTGCCCTAGGGAAAATGTAACTTGTAACAGAAAATGCAACAGCTGCAACAGGAAGGTTTTGTGGTTTAGACTAATACCAGTCTCGCTTGAGCATTGCTCTGCGATATGGGACAACGCTGACGCAGGGGTATTGCCTCCCTAGCTTAACGATGAAAATAATCTTGAGTGTACCTTGCATGTCTTGCTTTGAAGTTTAGAAGGTCATGTTTCATCCCAAGGAAGACTGAGATTGTTCTAAAATGACAGGAGTTTTTTTTTTTCAGGAAAGGATTATAGTTTTCTATCTAGCTGGGATACACAACGTCCATCTAGGTGACCTCTTTGCAGATTACTATGAAGATTTTGTGTGTGTCTGTGCATTTAGACAAGCCAAAGTATTTAAATGTTTCCTCTTCATTACTAATTTGAGTAAGAATTCAGGCTTCTTTGGGATGCAGTTTCCAGTTAATTTTAGAACTCAGTTGATTCAAGCACCTTATAACTTCAAGAAAAACAATCACTACAGCACAGAGATCCTATCAATCATAGCAAGTTTTGCATGCTTATTTAGCTAGCTTGTAATTAAAGGCAGCTAAAAATATCATGCATGAATGGCAAGTTTCTACTTTTTTATTTAGTTCATCTCCTTCAGAGAGAAGACACGAGTCCCATCAATCACACAGTTGGTAACTGAAGTCATTATCACTAAAATTAAGGCAATTATATATAAATGAATATTAATGAATCTTCCAGTCAAAATCAGGGTCAGTTTCCAAGAATTTTAATAAAAATATAGAGAACTCCTCTTTCCATTTAATCTTTTGTCAAATAATCAGTACCAGAAAGGACACAATTTTTGTTTTAGGCTAGCATCATGGATTGAGGTTTTAATGAAACTAATAATAGTATTTTTTCATCATGGTACAAAGTGATGTGTTAATTAACGTTGCTCTCACAAAAACTGACACAATGTTACACTAACTGAACTTTGAAGTTGTCATTTCCAGTTACCATTAGCTCTATTATAGGAAGAAAAAGGATTGTCAGTGTATTATACATAACCAAATGAGTGAAACAAGACTGCATTGTTTTAAGGTCTAAAAAAATTCTATGATTTGAACTTTCACAGACCAATGCCTCTGATTCCCTCAGGAAAGATCATCAGACAGTGATGTCCCCTCCTGTCTGACTCAAATCATGTTTAGTTACAACCAAAGTAAAGGCAAGGCAAAAGGGAATCAGTCAGAGTAGCTTTCTTTGAATTGTGCTTCATTCCACATCTTTGGAAATTATCTCAGTAGCTTTAAGGTAGGTTGTGGCAACTGTTAGCTGCACACAGATACACGGCACAACAGTAGATGCAACTCCAGATCTGAATTGTATAAGAAGGTAGAAGATAAGGCATTTCACACAGCTCTGATCAGACTGATGTTTTAGGTCATCTTCCTGGTTGTTACTATCAGCTCTTCATTTTGAGGGTACTCTAAAAGAGGTATTTTAATTTTCATGTATTTAACTGTTAGCTGTGCATACTTGTGATAGTAGCAATGAAGATGTGTATTTGTACTTCATCCCTCAGTAGGACAGTTATAAATGGAGGAAATTAATCACTTGTCATTGAAATGCAACCACTTCTAATGTGAATGTTCAAAAAAGAGGAGAAAAAAGGACCTCTGTATCTTTTACAACACATTTATTCTTTTGCCTAACTTCATGGGAAGATAGAGTCACTGCTATATTGGTGTATCCTTGAATGAATAAGATCAGGTCCATATTCTTTATTATTATAAATATCAGGAGAAATTAGATAGGTGGAATAAGTTCAAGCTGTTGTTTTCTTAAATACGGGAGTGAATAAAATAATTGTTTAGGTTATAAATCAAAGATGCTTTGATATTCTGAAATTTTACCTTAGCCTTACTCATAGTGATATATAGCAGTATATTGCAAGGAAACAAGAACTGTACACCTACAGAGAACTCACGTTCCATGTTTAATCATCAAATTAGCAAAACTGTCAAGAAAACCAGTCTACCTTAATTCTGAAGCATGCAAAATGGAGATAGATTTGAGTGTTGACATGTGTGGATTGTTATTTTCCCCTCCATTCTTGTTAAAGTAGAAACATTCTTTGTCTTAAGTCTAACATTACCATGTCTAAACCGATTTCAATTGATTAAATAAAATCCATGGACTGGGAAAAAATGTATTGATTTTAAGTTCCTAAAGTCCCAAGAACAATTGCAAGTGACCCATTTGTGTTTATACCCCGTGAAAACAATAACTGAGCAAATACTTTATTTCATTTAACCTGATAACAAAATAAACTGTAGATAGATGTTTTGTTTCATAATAATTGATTGCCTTATTCAGTGAAAGAAGTGCTTTTCAGAAATAACAACTGTTCATAGTCCCAAGTATACCAACCTCGTATCTCCACACCACCACTCCTCCCGGCCCAATGGAAACAAACCTTTGTCTTTAAAGAAAAGGAGTACTTATAAATATTGCATATGACTCAGTCCTGACGAGTGACATTTTTAAGCAAATAAGATAGAAACAGATAAAAAAGCTAGAGGGACAGGTAAACAGCAGTGGGAGGAAACAATAATTTCAGAGTAAATCTGGGGTCCTAGTTTCACATGTATTTATTTTGGCATCAATGTTTGCGTATACATCCCTTAAGCCTCACCGGTTATCAATGTCTCATCTCACTCCCTCAGACAAATCAATGAAACCAGTGTGGTGTTACACTGTGAATAGCATCAGAGAAGCTAATTCAGGTTAAAAAACTCACAGATTTATGTTGTTGGGGTGTGGGGTCTTTTGGCACTGAGAAAAATGACTGTAACTCGCATGGCTTGTTTAAACTTGCCCTGGGTTTTCTGTGAGGCTTCATATTACAACAAATGGGATGTTTAATGTCAGTGTTTCAATTAAGTAGTTTAATGGTCACTTCAGTCCAAGGTAATTTAAAGACTGTCATGAAATGTTTGTAATCCCATGACAGCTTTCTTGCAGTGAGAATCTTTGTCCAATCCTGATTCAGATGGAAAACGTCCTAAAAAAATCCAGCAAATCTCAATTAACTTAATAGAATTATTATTATTGAGTGTTTCTATCATTAGTGATTTCATTTCGACTACATACACATATTTAGTTTTGGCTTTTTAAGATACTCAACATATTGTACTACTATGTGAAACCCAAAAATGAAATAAAAATGTCTGCCACTTCAAAATCTCAGCGGGGAAAAAGTAGGCAGTTCCAAAGTGAGTGTTTCAGATTTATTATTTAAAAATAATAAAAAATAATAAAAAATAATAATTTTTCATATGCTGTAGTTCCACCCACCAGTAAATTCTGTGGTTTTGTGTTTTATAAAACTGCTGTGGGTTTATGACCACAGTTACTTTTGAGAGGTATGGTCACAGCTAACAAGGTAATTGTCTTGTGGCTAGTACGACAACAAAACAAGGCTTCACTTGTAAAGGGGCCTTGCATTTGCTGTGGGCAAAGGTCAGGGATACAGAGAATTAGTGGTTACAATTTGACATGCGGGTACTGGTAACTCTGTGATAATTTCCTTGTATTTGCCCTTGTGTCTCTTGGTGATCAGATCATATTTCCATAACAGCAGTATTGGTAATGGCTATTGAGAGTGACATCCTGAACTACTGCTTTCAGGCTTTGTTAAGGTCAATGGCTACATAGTATTATCCTTTCAGAAACTCTCTTTCTTTATCTTAAACTTTTTTTTGTCTGCTACTGTGGTTTTAGATTTTTTTTTCTGATTCTGAACCTGCATTTGTTCCTACCTGATTTGCATCTTTTTTACTTAAATATTTCTTTCTCTTAGATGTTTCCTCCTTTGTCGTTTTTTTTTGAAACAAAGCACACCTTTTCTCAGACTCCACCTCAATAAGCTAGGCAAAATAAGTTCTTTTTCCTCATAAAGGAACCCCTATGCTTCCTTTAAAGTCCTGTTGGGCCATCAGTGGGTGGTTTCAGGTCTATTTCATCTTTCCTGTGTGTGCACTGGTAAGTCTTTACAGACATGGTCTCAGCAATGCCTTATGCAATCACACTACTGCTAGATATACTTCCTCAAATGCAGCATAAGAGATAATTTGATCTTTCCAAAGATGTATGACAGTAATGACCCACAATCAACTTATCCACCCAAGAGCCTTCCTTCTTCTCTCAGAATTATAATAGGTGAGTTCCTAAAAAGCAACAGGGAATATTTTGCCTTTAAATATCCAAAAGACATTGAACTTTGTAATTTTACTCTCCTTCTGTTTCTACTACTGCATTTATCATAGCTTCTTGCTCCTATTAAATGATGTTTTGAGTATCCAGTACATCTCCTCTGCATTGCCTCGTGACCCTCTGACAGTAATAACTTCTATTAATGTGCCTCTCCTTTTATGCTAAATTCACAAATGTAAATAATGACAAAAAAAACAATTATGACTGACCATTTTTGTGAACATCACTAAAATACTTTATAGTACTTTAAAATTTCTCTAAATTTTAGACACCAAACCTAGTTCTGGCAAGCTTGCCAGTGTTGTATATGGAAGCAAGATCGCCACTGTTGTTCTTTTACTGGAAGTTTCCCTCAATATTAGTCCTTTTGCTTTCTCCCTTACGTTTCAACCTCACATCTCCTGCCTCTAATTGGCTTTTGTTCCTTCAATAATGATGGAGAGACACTATAATGCAACTAATTTACTGCGTGAACCACCACATGGGAACCCATGATAGCGCTGATCCACATTATTATTTCCCAGCTATCACAGCAGAGGAAGGTAGAAGGCGCCTATGTGAATTCTTCCTGTACTTTCATTTAGTTGCAGCATTCTTTCTGGTTGCATTTCAGTGGTAGGCACAGAGCTCCCTCTACACGTTTTGTCAATCAGATAAAACACTTTTGGATCCTGCTAGATGCTGCTAGATGAAAGGCACCAGACAAACATAAGTCATTATCATTAACTGCTACAGCTCTCAACTACAGCTAAGAACCAAGAAACTAAACCAAGCTGTTAGGGACCATCTTAGTATTGATAAAAGAAAATAGTTGACATTTGCTGCTGGCAGTTTTACTTACAGATATGTGTCTGCTAGTCTGAGAAAGATATCATCAGCTGTGTGAAGTCTGAGAGATCTCCGAGGAAGCAGAAAGAAGAAAGGTCTGTAAAGGACTGAGGTATTTTTATTTCGTGCTTAGAAAGGGAGAGATCTTCTAAAACACTAAAACAACTAATGGGACTTACTGACAGTCACTGGTAAAGGAACTGCAGGAAAATTTGATCTTTCCTGTTATGAGTCATGACCTTGAATGTTACAGCTTCTGCATGAGCAATAGCACAGTTGTAAATAGAAATGGTTCAGGTGCAATACTGACATTGAATCCAGCACAGAAAGGGGCAGATTTGCAATGCTTGAAAAAAGGCCTAATTTGTCCATACTGTGTCTTTTTTGAAAGCACTGGACTTGAACCACAGGTGAACATGACTCATTCTGTAAAATATTCATCAGCTACAACATGATATAAGCAAATGGAAATTGCTGACGTGTTCCACTTGTACGGTAGAAAATATGTAAAAAAACATTTGAGAACACTAAGTATTTGCTCTGTACCAGTGTGACAAAGCTGCCTTCTCATGTTCTCTATTTTCTTGATGTTTCATTAGATTACCCAAAATTTTAATTCTTGGAGGGATTCACATAATTTCACTTGAGAACTCTCAGGAAACACTTTCTGCTGAACCTCTATCAATACTGTATGGGTGTCAAGACAGTTCTAAACCAACTCAAGGAGCACAGGTTTTGAGATGGGATGAGTGTGGCTTTGAATTCTGCTTACATATAAATCACCTTGTGCCACAGCTTTTTTTTTCCAAATTTTGATGGTCTATCCTATACAAGTTGCAATCATACATTCCTCACCGCAGTCCATGAAGTCTTCTGGATTAAATATAACATGCCTTTCAGATATTATTCCAGTTTGAATGCCAAAGATACCCTAGTAGTTGAAGAAAGGAGGAGGATTTAGCCTCAGTCATGCTTTTAAATATTGCCTGCTCCGCAAGTATTGAGGTAACTACTCCCGATAACTCTTTCTTTTCGTTTTGTTTGGGCTGTTTATCTCTGTTCAGGAAAAAGTTTTGTGTCCCTAGAGAGGTACAGTAAATGACCTTCTGAAAAAGCATGTTTCAATTTGCCATATACAAACTTCAGATGCAAGATTGGATTAGATTTTACCTGGACTGGTTCTTCTAAGTCCAGATTCTAAATCTTAAGATAAATAAAACAAATATGCAGCTCACATATTTAATAATTAAATAATCCACTTCTCCCAGTTTTGTGTCATGACCCTTGGTGAAGCCATGCAAACTACTGCTGATTAATTTCTTGTCCTTCATATGCCTGGAAGTGGTTTCCAGGATTATTTGCTCCATCACCTTTCCAGAGACTTGGTTACGGTTGATCAGCATGTAGTTCTCTGGGTGCTCCTTTTTGCCTTACTGGAAGACAGAAGTGATGTTTCTACACTCTGGTCTTTGGGTATTTCTCTAATTTGCCATGAGTGATGAAAGATTATAGAAAGCCAATTTGCAACAACTTCTGCCAACTCTTTCAGCACTTGTGGGTGCATCCCATCAGAGGACTTACTTATGTGCAGTTTGTTTGAGTATTCCCAAACCTGACTCTCTCCCACCAAGGATACATCTTCCTTTCTCCCTGTTCCCCCTGCTCTCTGGGAAGCACGGTTCCTAAAGGCCAGTCTTGCTAGTAAAGAATGATGCAAAGACAGCATTCAGTACCTCAGCCTTTCCCATGTACTGTGTAATCATGTCCCTGTCTCCTTAAGCAATGGGCCCTACTCTAATTTTCATCACCTACGTACTCACAGAAGCCCTTCTTGTCTTCGACATCCCTTGCCAGGTGCAGCTCTCTTTGGGTTTTAGCTTTCCTAACATCATCTCCGAATGCTTCTGCATTCTTCCCAGTTTACCCATCCTTTCTTACACCCTCTGTATGCTTCCGTTTTGTGTTTGGTCATTCAAATAAGTAAATCTAAATGTAATGGTTTCCAAAACTAAAAAAAAAGATAAAATAAATTTTGAAGTATGATGTATTTGAAATGCTTAGAGAATATAAGTCTCTCATTTCCTTTTCAGTAAAATGTGCAATTAAAGACAATGGGAAGAATTTGTATAACTCTTTATTGGTGACTCAGCCTCTGCTAAAAATCCACCTTTTCTGTGAAGAAAATGCAGATGTAATACTTGTGAAATGAGTTCTGTATAGGGACATATGGAATTAAAGTACTGCATATTGCTTTGAAGAAATATTACAGTAAAATATTATCTTAGTAGAACAGTTTTGCAGGGATCTTGGAGTTTGCTCAAGAGCAAAATGGGTATTTGTGTTCATTGTGCTTTAAAAAAATCATATTTTAAAAGTCTCTTAATGAAAGACAGTCTGTGACCTTTAGCTGTTTCACTGCTATTGTGAGAATGACTTTTTCATTTCATTGCAATAATTATGTTAGAATCTTCCACTTTTCTTTTTTTTTAATTGACAGTAAGTATGATCAGGAATACAATAGCACCACCTGAGGCACAGTAGCTGCCTAGATGTCTTGTCAGTTCATAAATACAGGGTCAAATTTAGCTTTGCTGTGAGTGAGCATATTTTAATTATCTGTTATTTATTTTAAGTTTGGTTCTGACAATACGCTCCATACTAATAAGAAAAAAAAATACATCCCACAAAGGATTCACAAGTCAAGAAGGTATTTTTGCAATTCTAATTTATCTTCTGTTTAAAGTATGCATCCAATTAATTTAATCCTTTCAAAATTACAGGTGAAGAAGGCTAAAAGTCTGCTTTTACATTCATATGTAGGTATCTTGGTAGAAAATATCCTGAATTTCAATTGCATTGAAGACCCATGGTAGTTTTCTGAAAACAGTGAAGATGCTAAGTGCCAGTGTATTGCCGAAAACGGTAGTGAGCGACTTATCACTGGATGAGTTTTTATGGTGAGAATCGTCTGACCTTGAGTGTGATTCTGAGGTGTTAATTCAGATTACAAATGCGATTTAGCTAAGTGGGTCAGGTTCATTACACTTGTATTATCAGGGTGGGATGCCTAGAACACCGCTCTTTCAGGTTCAGCTGGGTAAACTTAGCTAAAGAGCTGACTGAGTTCGTAATGTAAAAATGCACAGAATTGTGGAGGTCAAACGGGAGATCAACCTGTTTTGGCTGCTGTGCTTTCTGTGTTAATTGAGCACCCTTTTCTTGCTTTGCAGGTTACCTCTTGGGCTGCAGACCTAAAAATATACACGGCAGCTAAGCATTTGCATTAGAATTTAAATTAATGTGCAATTTGTTGTGAGTATTGCTATTGGTAAACAGGCATTAAGCAATGATTAATTCACATTTCAGACATTAGCAAAGCAATATTAGTTCATTTTGGTTTGTAGGGTTTTTTAAATTTTCTTTTATTTGTTTTTATCCTTTGAATTCCTCCTTATTACCCATCCACCAAATGTTATTTCCTCTTAAACTGAAGCATATTCTTAAACAAACAGATCCTACCAGTTCACTAAATAAGAGAGGAATGATTAATTTTCAAAAAGCAGTTCTACTGTAATTTTGCTTCCTATGAGCAGCATAAAACCATGAGAGCCAAAACATTATTTAAGATATCACAGATAATTTTCTAGTTAAAACGTTATTACAATGGAACGTTTTTAATTGAATGTTCTCCTGCAGAGTCATTAATCTAATTTTTATTTTTTATATAATTGGAAAAACAGACAGATACTGACAAAGTCAGTCATTATTTCATCACTTTTGTATTTTATCCTTCTAGATCACTTGCAGTTGAGCAATGGCTTGAAGATCATCACAGTCAAAACCCTTCCTTTTGATTGCTCATTATGTTGCAAGGGAAAAATAATCCCTCATATTCTTTGCCCTCATTGACTTTTAAATTATTATAAACACTAATCACAGAAAAAGACACCCCGTACCATTCTGCTGAAAATTTGAAAGAAGTCATGTGAAATTCTGATCAATTTCACAATTCTATTCCTTCCTTCCCTCCTTCCTTCCTTTCTCAGTTTCTCTCTCAACTCCATGAATTCTGCAATCTGGTCTTCTTAAACAAACTTTTTGAAGACAGAAAATTGTAAAGGTAAAAGCTTAGACTGATAAGACACACTTACATGTTAAGATATATGTATGAGGCAGGTTATGTACAGAGATGTATGTAAGACAACCTAGGTTGAAAGGGAATGTTACACTGAGTAGTTGTATTGCAAATGTCTGTGATAACATTTATTTTGTATTCTCTTCTATGCCCTCATTCTCATTTCTGTTAAATCACAGTAGCAAAAGATTTTGTAATGCTATTAATGTTGGTGATGATAGTAATATCTTAAGCACTTAGCAGAGCACAGAATATCATTGAAGTCTGTATAAATCTATGGTGCATCTATATCTTGCACAGAATGTGCTGTTCTGGTACACCTATCTGAAATAAGATATGAGAAAAAGAGAAGTGAAAGAAAGATGATCAGAAATATGTTACAACTTTCATAAAAGAGACGGTTAATAGACTAGAACTCAGTTTGCTAGCAATATGAAGAAGACATTAATCACAGTTATGTACTGCATAGCAATAAGAACAATTATTCACTATTTGACACAATGCAAGAAATAAGGACAACCCAATGTATTATTAAGCAGAGTTTAATGCAAACAAAAGTAAGTGCTTTTCACACAGTGCATCATTCAGCTGTGGAACCTATTTCTTTAAGAACAAAAGCATAAATGAGTTTTAAAAGGTCAGACAGTTTCATTGGGAATAGATCTGGTGGTGATGGTGGTAAAAACATGGTTCAGAGGCAAACACTGTCTCAAATAACTGAATGCCAGAAGCTGGCAGGCAGTATTAAAAAAGAAAGATTTATCTTACATATTGTTCAATTAGACTCTGTCATTGAGACATTCTCAAAGACGGAAAACTGGCTAAATGGTTATTTGTTCTAACTCAGAAACATTCATTTTATATTCTCTGTTGTCTTGTTACTAAAATAGATATTATCATTCCAATCTACCTTTTATTAGAGAAATACACACTTTGTTGAATAGTAGGTACCTAAACCGAAGTTGGGTAAACTGGAGATGACACTGTTGATAACATGAAAGTTTTGGAGGAAGTAGTCCAATTGAGGGGCATCTTCCACCAGTGGAAATCTTGCCTTCTACCAAACTTTCAGGAGAGCAGAGAAGATAAAGTAAGAAGCAGAAGCAAAGAAGAGACTCTAGATAAATAGGTTAGATAATTTTAGACAAGGATTGGCTGGGAACAGGTGTTAGCCCTTGGTTAGATATTAGAGGTGAGACATGCAGAGACTGAATTAAAGACAGAAGAGGAAGATAGACAGGGATTGTGTGGGAATTTAAGTTCATTTAAGCTGAGGAGTTAATGAAGAAGATTAAAGCAGGGTATGGAAAAAGCCATAGACCTGCTCAGACAGAAAGACACCATGTTTGTACAGCTGTAGCAATTTGGCCATTGAAACAATGATGCTAAAGGGTCGTGTTTGAGGAGCCTTATGTGAGGTTTGTATTAATAATACCATATGAAAATCAAGGTTATATAATAATTATGTAAACATTTTTGAACAAGTTCTCTACAGAACATGTTACTCTTGTGGCTCTTGTCACGACATTAGCTACCAATTGCCTTCAGAGGTAAAACTGCCTATTGAATGTAATAATTTCACAGGCTTAAAGGTGATGAGGAATTTTCTCAGGAACTGTGTCTGCTCATGACAAAACCCATATTTTTAATGATGATTTTATGGACTTGAGGTTGACTGGCTAATCTGGCTTCTATTGGCTCCCTGAAGAGAGGTCCCTGACCTGACTCTGGACTATGCACTGGAACTGTCTGTGAAAGTCTGTGAAAGTGCTAAGTTTTCTAGGTTAAAGAGTACTGACAGCTGTTACGAGATTTCAGGAATACGAACAGTCAAAATGCCATGCCAGTGTTTCCTTCACTAGTTATACAGACAGTAATGTTATTTTGTGTTCAGCTTTGCACATCAGCTTCTAGTTCCATTCTTCAAAGAGAGGTGTTGGAAAGACCTAATGCCGAGGGAGAGGAACAAATGTAAAAGAAGGAGTAAAGGAATTTGTTTCTTTCTTTTTCCTACCCCTTCTGTGCCATGAACATGGGGACAGATGAGGTGAGAAACCAGTTGGGATAAAATTCTTGCACAGAGGTGTTTTAATATAAGGTATGTGACAAAGCTCTCATTGTAGTCCTTAAACAGGGTCTGATCAGCTCTATAGAGATGCCTAATATCATATAAAATGATGCTGATCACTAGTCTTCCAAGTAAGGTATGCTGAAGTGTGGGAAGAAAATATATTTTCCATTATTAATAAATAATCAAAAATGTTTAAAATAGTGTTAAATTCATTTTTATCTCATCTTTTTCTGATTTATATTTTTTTGCAATTTCTGGACTACACATAATATATTTTTAAAGCAGTACATGTATATATTTTAATAATAAATAAATATGCATATATTGGGGATGCATACTCAAAAATTTCTTATTGAGAGAGGGGTAAAAAAAAAAATTGAGGACCATTGCCCTAGACTATCTGAGTTACATGCAAAAGGATTGACAGATGTGATGGTGACTTATAAGAGAATCATGCACAACGAGAGAGGTAGTAGGAAGTATAAAATGCTGTTTAGGTGTTTGTGTAGGTTTCTAGTGCCATTTGAAACAATCAAGGGGACTTAAGGCATCTGTAGCAGACCAGCAATTTTGTGATATTTGTGGTCCGACTTCAAAGATGTAACTTATTTATGCTTTGAGGGACTGGTCATCAGAGAACTGATCTGTAACTTAAATTCATTTGACTTGTTTGAGGAATCGTTCAGATGCACTTTGACCAAAGCACTTTAATGTAGGAAAGATCAAGGCACTGTATGTTTGATGTGTGAGTATGCACACAAAACCTGCAGTGATGCATTATGTTGTTAAACAGAGAACTGCGTGTTAAAGGGAAGACATCTTAGTAACAGCATCTGGTGAGAAAGATGCAAAGTAATGCAACAGGACAAGAGGAAGTGCCCTCAAGTTACAACAGAGGCAGCTTAGATTAGAAGCTAGTAAAAAGTTCTTCACCAAAATATTTGCCAAGTATTGGAACAGGCTGACCAGGGAAGTGACTGAGTCACCATCCCTGGAAGTATTTCTAAGACATGTAGGTGTGGTGTTCAGGGACACAGTTCAGTGGTGGACTTGGTGGTGTTAGGTTTTGCGGTTGGACTCGATAATCTTAAAGCTCTTCTTCAATCTAACAATTATGTGATTCTATACTCTAGCACTTGGATGTTAGGTTGATGACTGACAAGAAACCAGGAGATAGGTTTTAATTCCAAATAACTATGTGTATGTTTTATAAAAGACTAGGTAAAAACAAACTTTCTACTGCCATTTGGAGGGTATGTCATCTTAATCAAGGGTGAAAAAATCATCTTCATTTATATAAGAACTCTGTGTATGTATCTGCCTCTTTTTAAACTCTTCTCTGAACGAAGTCCATTCTGGTTTCTTTCAATCTACCTACTGAAATAAGAAGTTAATTCAGTACACTAAAAGATAGACTGTGACACAAAATCAAATTAAATTAAACTCTCAGTCAAGAAAGAAGAGTTACCAGATGTCATCCTACTCATAGACACCACAAGGTGTCCCTTAACTACTTTTTAAATGTACTCCATGGTGTCAGTGTGTTGTGTGCCATATGGTAAGTATTACTAATAACAAAATTCCTTCACATCTTTTGTTTTGCATCATAACTTTAATGTTCTTTTAATGTATTTTTCTGGTGGATGAATAAACTTATTGTTTTTTTCTAAAAGGTTCATTATGTTTGGAGTCTACAGGGTTTTTTTTATTTTCTAAAAGTGTATTTACAGCTTGATTCAAATCCTAGTGTAATCAAGGTGTCCCCACAATATTTTATAGAAGACAGCAAATAAAGTCCTAGAAAATTAACCTGGTATATTTTTAACAGAAATAAATTTACCATAGGCTATATTATACGAAAATTTCCCAAGATGCATCTCTACTCTAGACTAAGAGTTTGAAGCATATTTTAATTTCATATCTACTCAAATTTCCTGGAAAATAAAATTATTTTCCTATTAAAGTTCCTTTAAAGTCTGAGCTGAGTTATGTTTTGCATCCAGAGTGACCATTTCCTTCCAAAAAGTATCTTTAGAAAATTGGTAATGAAAAATGGCATTTGCTTACTCAATAGATCATGGTATTATAGACTCATTACATTATTTATTTACTGAAATAATGAGACCATCTGGTCCAGATCTCTACCCGGGCAAGATTATTTCCATTCAAATATTTTTTCCAGTCTAGGCTTAAAACATCCCAAGAGACAAATCTTCCTCTAGAAAATGTTCTACAGCATCACACATTGATAGAAAAAAATGTTTTCAGATATTCAGTCTCAAATTTTCTGCTTTCATTTTAATAATACTAGTTATATTTTGATCTTAAACAAAGTTACTTCTTGTTTAAAATTAACTTATTTCTTATCTTTTCCATAGTTTTTTTCATTCTCAGTAGTTTCTTTCTGTCAGCCAACCAGTCATTTTTAGTTTTTCATTTATAAACTGTATTTCAGTTCAGAGCTGAATGTATATTTTGCAATGTATTGTCTTTCTGGATAAAATACAAAAGTTCACTTATTTTTCCTCTACTGTACTCCATTGCATGTTTATACATGTACACCCAAAGTGAAGAAAAAATGAAGAGCTTCTCTATCAAATGGTATTTTTATAGAAGCACACTGTGATTCCTGAAAGAATTTTGACAAATTCCAGTGTTAAAATATTGAGGCAAGAAGATTCATTGGGTCTAGTTATGAGGAGAACAATAAGGAAATGACTATGGGCCCATGTGTGGCATTGCTGAAACAGAAACTTTAATATTTGATACAAATTGGTGATAGTATTCTTTTAAAATAGTGTAAATTTGGCAAAAGGGAGAGGAAAAAAGTCACAAGTGATTCAAAGTCTGAGAAAAACTATTGAAATTAGATTTTTTTAAAGATCTTATTCCATTGATTCATCAAAAGACAATCAGTGTGATCTAATATTCCCACAAAAAGGAAACATTGTCTTCCTTAATCAATCAGAGAAAGGCTTGCTGAACATCAGCAGATGAATATCAAATTGAAATTTTCAATTCAGATTTAAGTTCGTATTTTTAACTCAGTATGAATCAAAGAAAAGTGCTAGAACTGGATTTCATATCTTGCAAGTCTTCATACAAAGAATGCCACTCTTCTGGCATTGGCAGAATCTGCGCAGGAATAGTTGGATGAAAACCTGGGCTGTAGAGTTGGATAACTAGGTGCTGCAAACACCTACTGCCTTCGGTTGCTGGGCCATAGCATATGTGTCACCAGGCTTTTCAAAGAGTAGTATTAACTCCACAGAGATATAGTTGGTGTTAGAAATAAGTCTGAATTTGAGAACAGAGGGAGGGAAATATTTCGCCGTTTAATAATAACAAAGGTGACATGGCAAGGTCATGAGAGTGCTTTTTTGGTTGGTATAACTACACAGAGTTTACTTTCATGCATCTTCTCTGTTTTGAAACCCAGTTACCCAGAGACAGCCCAGGTAGGATTTTCCATCAACTCTCTGTCTGCAGTCTAGACACATCTTCTGCTTCAGTGGTGACAGCCATCGTAAAGGGCTGGATCCAGAATTCTCACATGCTGCTAATTACGTCTGTGAAAGTGGTTGCAGCTTTTTTAATTGTAAGCGTGGCTGGAAATGAAGAAACTGTCAATTGCTTTTTTATCCAGAAAGTAAGAAAGCAAGATTACATGAATACTAACTAAAGAATAATAAGTGAAAGAAGGCTGTTGAGCTCAGATACAATCAAAAGCAACAGAGTCTGAAGGTTATTTTTCTGTGCATGGTGCTCAGATTCTGGAACGGACCATGGGCTGCAGGGTTTCTGTAAGAAAGCACAGTTTTAACTTAGCTGTCATTTGAAATATCTCACTTTAAAATCAATCTGCTATGTTACACGATAAGATCTTGTTAATTTTTAGCTTTGAGTTTTTTTGTTGTGAAATGTTGGTTTTATGAATCAGGAAAGATTTTAATTGACTTCAGATGAGACTGGAAGAAACTGAGGGATTTTTGTTCTAATTGTCCATCTACCTCTGTGTTCCACGGTTGTCCCTGTATGAATCATAACACTTATTCAAGCTTTGTCATGTTTTTCACAAATTTTTTCACAATTTTTTTCACAATTTTTTTCAAATGTCTTTTCTATAACTTAGGCTGCATTATATGGAAGCACAGTATGTCTCTGCCACTCCTGCTGTAAAGTTGGCTAATCTTCTGCCTCCAGATGCATGTCATCCCTGCTCTTTTGCTTGAAAAATACTTTGTACTAAACGTATATTTCAAAATGATGAACAATTTTTAAATTATCCTACTATTGTCATGGATTGCCACAGGGAATATACTGCACCATTGCTGCTGCCATCTGTAGGATGCCCCAAGAAGCTTAATTATGCCTTTCAAAGGATCCGGTCTGCACTGCAGTGAATTAAAATAGACCCTTTTCATCACTGGGTGAACTAAACTCCCTAGAGAAAATAATTAAGAAACTACATTAACACTAAAAATATTTCTGATATTTTTTAAGTAATAAAAATATAACATCCTTCTAGATGGTAAGAATTCACAAGGTGATAGGATGAAAAACTCAAAAGAGACAGGTATTGCTGCTTGCAACCCAACCCCCTCCTTCCTTGAGAATAAATAGTTGAATCTGTGATGTTAATTTATTTTGCTTGTAAATCTATAAATCTGAAAAATTTCATTGAGTCTAAGGGTTTTACATCTGGGTACAGTTCACAACAAAGTATTTAAAGATAGCATAAACTGTGAGGAGAAAACGAACTCAAACGTGTGCAACCATACGGTGCATGTTAAAAATGTACATATGTAATTTTGCCTTTTCAGAGAGTAAAGAAAATAAATGGCTGTTAGCAATAATGTTAATTTTTCAAACCTGTTTACTTTATTAAACTTCCCTATAGACAATCAACATTTTCATTAAAAGAATCTTTTTGTGAGTGAAATTTTCTGCTAAGTTTCCAAGTGATCTATTTAAATCTTCAAGAGCATACTGAAAGACAAGGCAAAATAAGAGTTACCTTTTTATTAAAATATCGTAAAGTTCTGAATATGGCCTAGTTTTTTTTTCTCTCTTCTTGCCTCACTCTTGGTGACTATAACTTCAACTTGTAATAAGAGTGGACACCCAAAATTACAGCCATAGCCTTTTAAGCAACATGTTTCAAAACCATAGAGCATCTAAACCCTCTGATATTGGCTTCATTTTGTATATTTATGTATTTATTTAAGTTCCATTGTTGGATTTTAAGAAGCATCTAAAAAAAATATTGCTGTAATCAAATATTTTACATTCTTATCCAGCTTGTGCTATTTTATGACTTCCCTCTTGCATATATCTTTTGGAGATTTGTATGACAAAAGCATAATGTGTAGATGGGAAAGAGACACTCAGTTTGTTCAAGTATAGATTCAAGCTTTTACTCTTTTGACAATAAATGAAGACTCTTAAAAAGCTTATATCTCTTCACTTTATTGATTAGAAATTAATGGCAAAATTCTGGGGTCTGCTAGATTGCAGCCAAGTATTTCAAGTAACTGATTAGTCACTACGTCTTATTTTGATTCCCATTCTCTTTTTAAGAAATCTATGCCACCAGAGGGTTTAATAAAAAAAAAATGCTCTGATGAATACTTGTGACCTGAATTAGTTTTGAGTATGGTGGGGGATGTAACTCCAATTGCTTCTTTTTAGTATCTTATCTACAGTCTGACACGTACCATGCTACAACAGTTCCACTTGCTCCCAGTCATAAATGCATTCTGTTTATTTTTGTGTCGTGAATAAATTCTTCTGCTTTATAAACCACCTTAAGTTTTCCATTAAGGTTGTTGGCTTTGCTTGGTTTTGAATAGTTTGAAGTATTCAGGAAAATATCTTCATGATTTTTGGAGAACAAACAAAAAATCCATTAACCTTCGAAATAATTGATGCGGTTTCCAGGTTACTGATTTATTAAGACATTTTGTGCACCTGTTCCGATAAGTAGTGATATATTGTTCCACAGTAAGTATTCATTCCATCTTAGTTGAATAATTTTATTTGGTTAGACTGATTATTATTTGCAAAAGCTTGCTAAATTAGGATCGGTTACTTTTTTACTATGTATTTTTTAAAAAAATCACAGTTAAAGCAATAAATTGTGAATATAAATTTGCCTGTAGATATTGAACAAAACAGTTTTCATATGTAAACATCTGCACTGAAGGTCTCCAGTGTAATACTGAAGATTTGATTCGTTGTGGAAAATATCAACCAGGAAATTTTTCTTCTATATGTAGTTCTCAGAAAAAAAAAAAAATTCATATATTACATGTTTCTGGGTTTGCATAATGAAGTTATACTCTTAAAGGACCAAAAATTCAGATTCTGGAAAGACACCAGATGCACGGTATGGATCTTGCTCTGTCATCAATATCATAAGACAGGGTGAGAGAGCAGAGTAATTTGAGACCTGAAAGCAGTGCCAAAGTGTCTGAAACTTGTTAGAGAAGGTCCAACATTACGCACACTCCTGTCCTGCCTCTGGTCCCAGAGTTAGCCCTGAATGGAGCCTCTGTAATGGCAATGGTGTTATATTTTTAAGCAACATGGTTTTCTGTATCTCTTACTCAAATAAGAGATGTTGAAGTTTATAGCAAGAAATTGGTTTACTGTATTATAGCTATCAGCATCTAGGAGTGGTGTTCAGATTATATTATACAAGGAAATAACTGTCAGAATACCCTAAAAGTACTTTAATACCAGTCAAGACTTAAAAGAAACATCTTTAATCTATGAAATCAGGATAAACCAGTGGTTTTCAAAAGAAGTGATGGAAACTCAGTTGTAGATTATGCTTACCTAGTTGCCTTAATCCTTACATTCCCAAGTGCTTAACTGCTTTTGGAAGATTCCTTGAGTTCAAATTTCTTTTTCATTCAATATGTCTTCAGAAAACTAGTCCTCTCCCAACTCAAGCCTAAATTATCTCACTTTCAGTTTACTTATCCTTCATAAGAAGTCGATCCTTTTTGCTCTGCCTGAGAAACAATAGCATTCCATGGCTCTTGTTTTTTCTTCATTTATGAAACTGCCTCTTGAGCTTTCACCCTTGGCTTTAGACTCTCTGCTGCCTTCTTTCTCCTCCCACTCTCTGCACCAGCTCTGTGCAGCACTTTTCAAATCATAACAAACATTCAGATATTGTGATAAAACCCTCCTGGTGTTCTAAATCTGTTCCACTTTTTCTTTAAAACACACATGTAAAAATAAAACGAGGGCTCTCTACATGACAACCATGATTATAGAGACAATGCTGTGTTTGAACACAAAATACTTGATTTATCATGGTGATTTTTATTTGTTTATTATTTTAAATAGTCAGGTATCTGTTGGTGAGACTTAAGAAGGCTTAAAATGAAACCTCTAGCACTTTGCCTGCTGAATCCTTCAAGGATGAGTCTTTGACTTTTTCTCAGACGAACATTTTTCAGTGGTTCTAAAGCTGTACAAATCCTTTCCTACCTTCTCTTATTCTGAGGGCTTGTTTGTAGGTCTGCTCTTACCAAAAGCATGATCCCTTCTCCTGCTGTTTCCTGCATGCACTCCCTGATTTTTTGGTCTCTGCCTGCCTAATTCACCTCGTTGAGCTTCTTTCATTCTCTCCTTTTAGCTAAGTCCCATCCAAGCCACAGTTCAGTAGATATCACTGCCTTGGCACTGTACTTTTCACAAAACTGATATACCCAGGTGGTAAACTAAGAATAAGCAGAAGGCAGGTATATAACTTTTGTTACTGCCACATGTGAGAAATTTTAAATGCATGCTTTTCTTCCTAGTTTTATCAAGCTTATTTTACCTTGTTTGCAGAGTTCATTTATGGCATTTAACATCGTCTTTCTTGCTACAAAGAAGATCATTGTCTCCTGTAACCCATGCTTTCTCACAGTTTGGGTGATTCTGCCTCATGGTCTTAGTGGAAATTAAAAATACCTAGTTTGTAAATCTCAAACAGTCTGAAGCAAGTGATAGCATCTCTAAGCATGTTGAATGGTTGAACTTAATGCAGCTAACGTTTTTGTGATGAAAAGACAATTGTCTTTTGGATGTGAGGTGTAACCTTGATGTACAGTACATCTCTCCTGGACTCAAAGTTCATTGAATTAGCAACATCCTAGCAGACACATGAAGAGATTTTAGATCTCTTCTTTTGATGTATGTGCCTAATTTCTCTTTAAGTTGCATTTTAAGTCCCTATGTGCTCTTTTGCATCTTATCTTAAGCTTTGTACCAAAAGTGACAGAAGAAATCTGTAACTTATTTGGAAAGTATATAAAAAAGGTTCTGGCTCTCAGTCCAGGGTCTTTTGCAATACATTTTTCCCCCTCTCCAAAGTAAAAAAGATGGCCAAAGAGAGGACTGCGAACACTTTTTTAAGTTGTCACACAGCTCCAATGGCTTTGTGAATTTCTTTTGCCTCTGCCATCTCTTCTTCACTGCAGTTATTGCACAAGCTCTTAATACTCTACTGGCATGCATCTGCTTCTACTTTCAAGAAGGTAAACTCTTCAATTTCTAGTGCCTGAAGGTACAAAACGAAAATCACTGAAGAGCTTATCCAAGAAGTACTTTTTGCTGAGATAGCTCCCCTTGTTGTCTGTTCCAAGCAGAATCTCAGGAACTGGTATTTTAATCCATTTAATATAACAATGAACTTTGATGTGATTGAAAGTCAGGATTGGTCTTATATCTTTACTTCCAAAGCAAGGTTTTTATATGTTAAGTAATACACAAGACAGTGTTGTAGGTAACCCCTAAATTAGTAATCTTCTCGCTGTATTTGCTAAATTTATGAATGCACATGTAAACTCTAAAATAAGAGGGTTTTCTGAGGCAATTATGACAAAAAAGATGCTCAGTTAAAGGGTGATGTCATTTCAGAGCATAGTCTAAGACAAATTCTCCACAGGAATCCTCTTCTAAATGGTTTCAGCCTTAATTTTTTTTTTATTGGGAAAGAATCATTTATCTTTTCACGAAGTATAGGGGTCTTTCATATATCAGTCAAAGCCCTTAATTTATCTAAGAGCATTGTAGATTTTGTTGAGGTAGAAACTACCTATTTTGTTAGTGTAATCCGTATACTTGATATTGTAGTAGTATTTACCTTGTAAGCCTCTCTAAAGAAGAAGAGAAGGAAAAATGAGTTTAGGCTGGAGTAGTCTCTGTCAACACATACACTAAGAACTGGGAAAAGCAATTCAGTAATATGAACCGAGAGACATCCAGAATTCAGCTGTGACAGTTCAGGTTTTTGAAACTCCAAAAGAAATTTTCACCTTGGTTGCTTTGCCTGGAAGATTTAAAACATATATAAATTTAGGCATTAAGGATCACCTGGAGGACTCAGTGGCTTTCCTGAAGTGAGACTAAATTATTTGCTTCCTGGTCTACTGTTGATTCCGTTTGGGCACAAACTTGCACATTGATGCATTCATCTAAATCTGAGGATCAGTCAGCTATTAACTCAAAATCTGGTTTGCTGTTCACTGTGAAGGCTCCTCACTGTTTGCTCACTGACAGGGTTATCAAGTGTTTATGAAAGGACTGAAAAGCTGCAACTCTCCTCAAGCTTTGCTAGCTCCAGGAGATGCACGCTGCATGTCGTGGTTATCTCCTAGATGAGAAACCATCTCTGAAAGAAGATCAGAGTTGAGGAAGATATGTAATTGCAGGAAAGTACAGCAAGATGAAAAAAGTCTAAGTGTGGTACTTGAGCAAATTTAGCAGCAAGACGGCAGGAAGACCATACATATACCTCTTTTGTTTGCAAGTTCATACTAATACTCATTGAATAAACCCAAAATTTATCCATCTTTATGGTTTTGTGTTCAGAAAACAATGTGTTTTTCTAAGATAACAGCTGATAATTGCAAAGAGAATTACTCATACCTAAGTTTCAGGCATTAATTTATATATAGGCATGGACCCTTCTTTGCCTATATGTGTGCACATCACATGCTTGCACATGTGCTTTGGGTTAGCTGCATATGATGCTTTCAGAGAAGCTCTTAGAATAAACAACTCCAGCCAGTACCTCAGAGAAAGCAGGAGAGTAGCATGACAAAAGCCTGAACCTCAGCATGACTACATATGCTCCTATGTTAGTAGTTCCCTGTGTAGGGCCCCGAAACTCCTGTTGGTATCTACAGATGGTGTAATAGAAATAATATTGCTATGAAAAGTGTCGTCTGGAGGTACCAATGCTTCATCTCAAATATAACTGTGTTTTAGCTTGAAAAGGCTGTTGCTGAAATTCAGACTTGTTTTTATGTTA
Organism: Tapera naevia; assembly: GCA_033556795.1. Lineage (NCBI taxonomy): Eukaryota > Metazoa > Chordata > Aves > Cuculiformes > Neomorphidae > Tapera > Tapera naevia. Next base: position 28,592,167 of record JAUMJJ010000079.1, on the reverse strand, counting down.
GGAGTTTCTCTTACAAAGAAACGGGACTTGACATGTAGTGGAGAAAGATGATGTTTCTTTCTGAGAAACCAAAGCTGAGCCTCTGAGACTGAAAAATATTTCTTCACTTCCATATCAAGACAATCAGCTCCTTGGCTGTCATCTTGGCTAACAAAATAAGAACTGAAATGGAGACACGAGAACAACACGTGCAAGTTGGTCTTGTTCTTCAACTTCGATACTAGTAGAGACCTCATCAAAGATTTTTTGGGAGAGCAATGTGCTAGCAGTAGATGTAGTATTCTTTCTCTTTCCTATACCACAGTTTCTTTTTCTGCTCTAACACTAACCAGAGAATCAGGACCTGCCGGAAAGATAGCCAATGTGCAGTTATGTAGCTGAAGAAAAGAAAAGAAAAGAAAAGAAAAGAAAAGAAAAGAAAAGAAAAGAAAAGAAAAGAAAAGAAAAGAAAAGAAAAGAAAAGAAAAGAAAAGAAAAGAAAAGAAAAGAAAAGAAAAGAAAAGAAAAGAAAAGAAAAGAAAAGAAAAGAAAAGAAAAGAAAAGAAAAGAAAAGAAAAGAAAAGAAAAGAAAAGAGGATGTAAGATTAGACAAAGGTTTCTGCAACAGTGGGCAGAGCAGAGGTTACTCAGTGGGAGTTCCAGGAACTATATGAGAGTTATTAGGATCAGCTGAGAGAAAACTGAATTAAATGGTTGGCTTGAATTGAACAGGACTGAGAGGATTATTATTATTATTATTATTTTAATTGAAGACACCTGATATATTTCTACAGCCTCAAGAGGTGGCATATATCATAGTGCCAAAGTCCATTTGTATTCACATTTATTTCTTCATAGATGGTAGCATCTCTCATTTGAATCACCATATGCATAAGTCACATTTACATGATATATTTTGTGCAGTGACCATAGAAAATACAAGGAGTCCCTGAGAAGCATTTGGGTGTTTAGTTCACCTATTCAACATACAAGATGTGGTGGAGCTTATGCTATAAATGCCTGTGGACTGAGGTTTCATAGGCATCTGTGGCTGAGGTAAGGAATGCAGGGTTCATTGATATGCCTGTTTCGTGTCACTGAATAAGACTTCTATTAACTCCAGCTGGAGAAGTGTCAGGCCATAAGACTGGCAACCTGTCAGTCTTTATTTTGCAGCAAAAAGAGATTTACTTTCAAATGTGACATTTTTAGGTGCCACCAGATGTCACTATCAATAGTTTTAGGGTTTCACTTGGATTAAAGAGGGGTATTTTCTTTGGAGAAGGGCTCTTTGCTAACAGTAATGCAGTTCACATGAGAAGCACAGTGCAAGCAACAGAGGAGACTGTCTGGCCTGTGCCTTTGAAACCTGTCGACAAATCTTCCACACAGAGTTGCTGCTTTTAGTTGTAGTTAGGCAAGCAAACAAAACCTTGAACAATGCAGAAATTTAACAATAGATGCATTAGGCTCCTGCCTCTTCCACAAGTTCTGTGCTAATTACGACCTCTTAGCTGATCAATTTGCCTGAAGGCTTGAGCTTTGTGTTCCTACAAAGAATGGACTTTACTTCTTTCTGCGCTGTAGCTACCATTACACATGGAGTTTGGCTCAGCCAGAGGGATATTTATCACTTTGCACTGTTTCACTGTAAACCAAGAGACTGTTTGTCAAAACTCTGAGTGCTACCAGCTCCAGATGAATACAGTGGTAACTGTAGATATTTAGCAAAGCCTTGAATTCTGACCTTGCTCTTCTGATGGAATAAATTTCAATATGCTTTAGAGCTTCCAGGAAAACGGGAGATATAGCAGTGAGTAAAAAAATGCTCAAGAACAACGTGCCCTTCTGTAAATTAAGAATAATATCAGCTATGTGGTCTTCAGTGTTCTCTATACCTGTGTTCCTGCGTTTCTCCCTTAGAACAGATAGTTATTTTTTGTTGTCTATTGTTTATTTATTTATGGAATCTTGACAACTCATAAGAACTCATATTGAAAAATAATAAATATACATATATTATATTTTATTATGTATCCTGGGTATTTTATGGGAACTGTGGGTCCCTATAAATTACTGGTTAATTCCTGCAGATCTAGCAGTGATTGATAGACAAATGGGCAGTAGACCACACATACAGAAATAAATCTTGCACTTTCAGCCTTTTGGGATGAATAAAAACTTTGGAAATGGTGCCAGATGACAGTTCTCATAGAGATCCAAAGCTCACTGAAATCAGAGAGAACTGATTTTTTAACATAGGAGCAGGCTAAAATCAGTATCCAAGGGAAGGAAATTTCAGTGAGAAACAACCTAAGGAGAATAGTCTCACATCCAGTCTTACTAAGCGAGGCCAACACCATCCACAGAATTTTTGCAGTTGTTAGGAGAAGTAAAAAACAAGAGCTAATAAACCTGCCGCAACGTAGCTAGCAACAGGAATGGCTTTCTCATTGTTATTACATTTTGGGGTTCCTTGGACACCCTTATCCAGTCACATTTCATTAGACTTGGGCATAGCTGTCACTATGTCACCCCACTCTGTAGGGCTTTCATTAGAAGTAAAGCTATGGAGAGCTTTGTACTCCATTTCTTGTTGACACTGTTTATTTTGCATTAATATTGCTGATACTTTAAAGTTCTTTTAAATAAAGTGAGTTTATTCTGTCGGCAGTGCAAAGAGCTAGGTTTCCTAGATCTGAACTGAACAGATTGTTCGGAGTCCACTGAACAGATTTATGCCAGTTAGGATTTTGGATTTTACTACTTAGACACATCACCTTACCTCTTTATTCAGGTTTGTCTTAAACATCCATTCTTGGAACAGAGCTAGTAGATTTTTTTCTTTCTTGAAATGTACTGATTAATCAAAATTGAATGCTTGTAGGAGAAGCGTATCAATGTTATCAGAATTATACATGAACAATTACAGATCCATTTCATTTATGATGAAATATTTCACTTCACTTCTATTTTTTGTCAGACGTTGATAAACTTTAAATGTTATTTTTTTTTGTGTGTGTTCTTCTGATCAGGCCATTCTAATATTTACCAAATTACTATTTATTTCTCTGTAACTTAATCACAGGAAATATCTTAGTATCATCTCTGTTTCAAGTTAGGATGAAAGAAAGTTCAAAATGTAATAACTTTTTTGCAGACTTGATCTTCTAGGACTTTCAGATGTTGTTCTTTGAAAAGTAAGTTGGTGAAATAAAAGCACGGCATTAGATATTGAAAATAATCTTTATTCATGTTCTTTGAAACAGAAGATAAGGCTGTGTTCATACTCCCGGAGCTCCACTTAAGGACAGGATGGACTTAGAAACTTGTTAGAAAACATTCTGTGCTTGGTGAAAGTCCTCTGATTTCTTTACTGGAGACTCAGGTCGTAATGTGATTACATGAAAATACATAGAGTGCACTATCATATAAAGCTCACTTTTTGCTTTTGACTCAGTAACACTAAATTAGTATTCATGATCGACCCTCTGACAAATAGGGTTATTATCAACACATGCTCTAAACGTAAATCAGGTGGATATCAACAAAAACGCATTTTTGTTCTAGTCTTGTTTACAGATCTTCCTTTGGAATGCCACCTAAATACTCCAGAGGCTTTCAGGAAGCCTGCCACCCACATTATTAGTTTTCTCTGGCTTAGAGCACTGACACTGATCATTTTCTGACAATGTTTACCAACAAAAAAGGTGTCCTATTGATCAGCCTTTCTCTCTTTTATACTCTTTTATGCCCATGAATGCCTTACATCAGTTTGCCTTGAGCCAAATGGAACTACAAAAACACAGCAAACATGTAAATTACCATTAAAGTTAGGGTTTATATTGTGAGTGACAGCAACAAATCACTGCAGGAATTTGAAAGAACTAGTACCTTTACATTTCAGGAGAAAATATTAAAAGAAAAAAGAAAAAAACACGTTTGTAGTTTAACTGTGTGTGTTATGAGACCCTGAAGTCTGGATTGCTCAGTTTTAGGAGGATGCATTCTGCCAGCCTGCTCATGCTGACTCACACAGTAATCTTAGGGTATAATTACCACAGTGAATTAGTTTATCTGCATAGAAATGCAGTTTTTTGTCTGCAGTACAAATAGGACAAAGACTGAATAGCAGAATCTAGCCCAGAGTGATTTGCAAAGCCTCCAATTGATTTCTTTGAAAGAGCTGCATCAGTCAGTTTGTGAAAAGCATATGTCTAAAACTGCACTCTCAGCCAACTTGGGGTTTTTCCGTCCATTATACTGACAGCATTAGAGACTTTTACACTCCATGATGATTCCTCTTTCTTGGCAAACTATACATTTATCACTCTGCCTTTGGATAGACTTCATCTAAGGCTACAGTCAAAGAATTCTTAGTATTTAGCAAGTAATACAATAAGAGGTTTGGATCTCTGGAGTGTGTTCCTTATATATAAGTTTTGTAAATTTCTTTTCTTTCCATTAAATAATGCACTACATTTTGAGGGAGAAAGTCTCTGTTTGTCAGAAGAGCTACTGAAGGACCCTTACCTTTGCCATTGTCTTCTTGTCACACTTCTTTTTTCCTTCAGTTCTGTGACTCATCAGACGTATACTAAAAAGTAAATGACTGTGCACCAATATCGTAAATGTTGCCATTTCAACTTAAGACTTTGATTTTTCCTTAGGATTTTTTCTGACACATACACCATTTTTGGGAGATTATTATTTATGACTGTGACCTCATTTGCACATATAGCAAGGGAGGACAGCCTGGAATAGTATCTGCAATTAATCACTTGGGAAACTTCTTCCCAGAATAGGGGCAGTTTGCAGAATCTGCACTTCAGCTTAAAGTAGTCTCACAATGAATCTGTCTGCCTTCTATCTAATTTAAATTGCCATTTAATCATTTTGGAAAAGTAACAAACAAACGCAAAGTATGGTGAAAATATGACCAAGATAACTCATAATTAAGTGTAAGACATCTGACACTACTGAATGAACACACTAAAACGAGTATGTAGGGAGAACAGGAAAGCAAAGAGGAGATTTCTCATACCAGCATTATAGGTTGTCCCTACAACACCTCCCTAGTTTTTAAGCATCGAGTCTCCATAACTTGTGATAAATGTATTGATTAATTGGTAAATGAGAAAGATGGGACGTTGTTTTTTAAAAATTTTACATTTAGCCCCTCAACATACAGCAAGAAAAGTTGAAAATATGGTGTAGTGGTAGAAGAGTGAAAGATTTTTACTGTCATTCCAGAGGCATCAGCCAGTCTTTGGGTTTATCCCAACACTGTCTCCCAGTTAATCTGTTTGTAAATAGATACCCGGTCAGTCTGAGGTATTCAAGCCTGAGGAAAACTATGCTGTATTCATCATTTCCTTGTGTACTTTTGTATGTAGAAAATGGAATAACCCAATAAAAATCCAAATAAACCACTTTGGCTTTCTGGATTGAATGACAGGGGTGTCTGCCTTTCCAGAAAGTTGAATTCATCCAGATTTGGAAATTAATTTTTTTTTTTAATAAAAAAGTAAAAACTGAAGTATGTAAAATCAGGAAATACATTTGTATCAGACTTAAGTCCCAGAAACAGAGTTAATATAAAACTTGAGATTTCACTGGCAGAGCAGCTGCACCAGCATTTCTCTAGCTTTGAGTTGTGAAAATCGCCTAGGTGCACAAAGTGGATCAATACCAGCCACCAGTTCACAGCACTCTCACTTTCATGCCCTGGTCTTACCCCTTCCATGGTCGTCACTCTTTTTGTGTCAGGAGCATGACTGGCACTTACACAAACTGCTGGTGAACTGACTGCTAGTTATATCAGCTGGCAAATGTCAACACAAAGAGCCTAGTGACATCCTTTGCATTAATTCCTGCTTTTTTAAAGGTTTTTTTAAGTTATGACATGACAAGAAAAACTTTTAAAAGTATAGAAACAAATTAGTATCAGTCAAAAGCGCAAGAATACCTATCAGATGTCCAAAGGACATACACATCACAATGCTCACCAAAATCCCCTTATTCATGATGTGGACATGTCCAAACAAGAGCATAAGCATGATTCCAGAAACATTTAATGCATTACTTCAGGAATAGCCCTGGATATCACTAAGAAAAAAATTAAATTCCTATTAAGGTTTAGAGTCCAGCATTTTTCTGCTTGGCTAAACAGAGAACTCTACGAGTGGTACATCTGCCCCCCATATCAAACCATCAAATACAACAATCTTACGCAGCGTCAGCTCTGCAGGAGGTGTGGTATAATTACATCAATATGGACTTTTACCCTTTCTACTGGCTTCAACTACAGATGATAGCTGGCAATAAATAGGCCATGGGTTTAACAGTGGTACATCAATCTTCCATTCTTTCACCTCATAGTTATTTCATTTCTGTCCTGGCAAAATATCCCTATGTTGACTTATTTTTAAATGGATGAATGGATAAATGTATAGATGGTTGGATAGGTAAGTAGACAGATAGATAGACAGACAGACAGACAGGTTTTTCTTTTTTCTCTCTTCTTCATCTTACCAAAATTTACGGCTAGAAAAAATCCTTTTTCAATACATCCGTTAAAACTTACTTACCCTGTCTCTCTCTGGAACAGAAAGAAGAAATAAATTGAGCACTAAATAAGAGCAACTTAGGAACACAGCTCATCGAGAATTTATCTTAAGAGGATACAAGATGAGTCAATATTATACTGTATAAAATAAGATGATATTTCAGCAAAAAAACGCAACCTCAGCAAAACAAGTCATTTCAAGCTTCAGAACTTTGTGCTGTCTCAGAGCTCAGAGAGGTCCAGAACCAGAGCTTCTATTTGAAATATGAAGAAATGCTAGTAAATAAATATGTGGAGGTCAGCATTCATTTTGCAAAACTGTTAATGGACTGTTTACTGTAATGTCTGAGACAGCAATATATTATGAAGCTTGAAATGTCTCAGAATGTGTTTTTGACTGGACTGCACTTCCTGATAGGAAATCTGCTTTGCCTTCCCTTTACTTTTCTTGGTCTGTGGCACTGTGATTTTTTATCAAGTAGTTTGCCTACAGATGGAAGCATAGTACCTAACGCATATCTTCTGTACTTTTCAGGAAAATAGGGTTAAATTTTCCCTATGAGGTACAAACCCTTTCCCTGTTATTCAGCATCTAGAGATCACATTTCTGAGTACAAGATTTGGTCATATTGTTATATTAAATCTTCCCCCTACCTAATCAATTCTATATAATTTTCAGGATGTCCACCTCCTTCGGGCTTTCTTTTTGAAAGGTAGTATATATTTTTGTTGTTTCAGAGGATCATATTGCTACTCCACGTGCTACTGCTAGGTTGGAGCACTTGGGTAATGACAGGAAAAAAGGTAATGTAGAGCACACTGGAAAGAGAATTTCACAAATACTTATCTGCAAAGAATAGCTGTCACAGAATCTTTCAGGTGCATCCTAGCAGGATGTTGGGAAGATTAGTAGTCACAGAGTCTCTCCTTTGGCCCTTTGCAGCCCAATAGCATTATCCTTTTGTCTTTTTTTCTGATCCTTCCCTCAGATTCAATATGTTGATCTCGAATCCAATCTCATAGCACAGCTGGATTCACATTCTTTTGACCTAAAAAAAGCCAGAGGTTTTAGCACTGTGTTCCTCAGCACTCCCAGTCCTAGGACACCATGAGGGGGCACCATGCAGGGACACCATGGGGAACTTGGTCAGACCTAGAGAAGGTCTGACAGAAAGCAATTTTTATTTTGAACCGTATTAGTCTATAGATCACCACAGATGTAGGAATGTGCAGTAGAGCCCCTGCTCTGAGCCAGGGCACAAAACAGCACAAGGCAGCCTAGAGAGGCACTGTGCAAACAGGAAAGGCACTGAGAAGGGTAGGAAGGAGGCATGAAGCCTGGGAGGTCTCCAGCTCCTTACTCAGGGTGTTAATACACCTGAAGCCTTTGTTCATTTTATTACAGCTGCACATTGGGCACAATGCTCTAGCAGTTGACTCTAGATTTAACTGGACAATGCACTAAAGGGACCTTATTTATAACATAGCATCATAAATTACAGAAGCAGAGCCTATAACAACAGGCAGTGATGTATTCTAACACCAACTTCCCAATTTTCCTGGGGTCACTATGCGACCTAAACAGTATCTGTCATCTTCAAGGACTGGTACAATAGTGCAACAGCAACCCTGAAAAAACTGGGTGATTCTGGGAGAGAGCAGCCTTGTATCTGCTCAGTTCTGGGCACCAATAAACAGAATACAACGTGCTTATTTTCTCTGATCGGGGAGATTAAGCTAAGCCCTGCCTGTGTGTATTTGAGTTGTTAGGTTCAGTGTTCGACAAATTCCCTGAGTTATATGAGCTGGAACCCGAAAGAGAAAGAAGGTAATGGAGGTCTTCAGTTACATTTAATGTCCTACATCAGCCTATGCAGTATCATTGGAGAAGTTCTCACCACTTTGAGTCACTGTATTTGGAGACAAATTCGTAAAAAAATAAATCTTTTTTAAAAAAAAAACATTTTGCCAGTTGCTCTTCTAAAATTTTAATTATTTGTACTGGCTCACATTTCTCTAGTATGTGCACCATGTGGATATTTTGATAAATAACAAAATCAAGTGTTATGTTTCCTCAATACTGACATTCAGCTATTTAATCTTTGCTGAGAAGTGAAAAAGAGTCTACCATTTTTCCAGGTAATTATAATGTAGGAGGATTAGCTAAATGCATGCTAGCTTCTTTTTTAATTTTTTTTTTTTTTACTGTGATATTTTCATTAAGTATTTGAATCTCCTTGTAGAGCTCAGTAAATGTTTTGGTGAACCTTTTAACCACTAAAAATGTTGCTTAGGTGTGATTGAAAGTTTAGTGTTGTTTAATCTAAAAATGAGGAATATATTAAAATTTACATTTACATTTACATTTACATTTATAATACTGAAGGAATTCAGAAATATTGGCTTGGAATAGATCTTGCACATTTCTGTATCCATCCAGACTTTGCAATTGCTATTAACTCTTAATATTATTTAAGGACCATGTGTCTTACACATCTCCTAAATACAGATCTTAAAATACTCCTTAGCGTCTTCTAACTGATTTGTCTTGATTGCAAAAAGGACAAAAGCCACAACAGAAAGTGATATATAGATGTCTGGAGAGCATTACCAATCTCCCCCCCTCCTTTCAAAAGCAATGATGTTGTTTCTTATTTCTGGACATGCTTGGGAAACTCAAATACTTGCCTACTTGGAAGGAAATAAAGCCTTAACAGTTGGCCAACAGAGCCTAATGGAAAGAATTCTTCTGGCTCCAATTCTAACAGTCACATTAACTTCATATATCTGAGTAAGACACACCAATCAGACACCCAACACATTAATAACATCAGGAGAATCGTTGTAGTCCAGCTACTGTGAGATTTTTGGTAGCCTTTTTGAAATTATTCAGAAGGATTGGTGAAAAAAAATCCCACCTCTTCCCTCAACCTAAGTTAAGTATCAAACAATGGAAAATGTTTCTTCCTAGCTGCAGGAATTACCCAACAGAAGTTCTGACATTTGTGATGTATTTCATTCTAAATAGAGTGCAAATAACAATAAGTTTTAGATACCAAGTTGCTTTTGTTACAAAATTTGGCTGATTTAATATGCTAATAATGATTTCAAAGAAAGTTACAATTTAAAGGATAGATTAATAGATGCTAAATGTGTTAAATCTATGTTTTCTGTAGGATATTTAAAAATTATTTCCTGGTGAACTAGTATTATTTTTCGCTTACTCTACTCTTTATCCAAGTATTCAAAAAATAACAAAAGTAATCATCAAATACTTCCACCGATCTATTAATATTTGCACAGGAATTAGCAGAGTTTCTACTGTGAACTTTGAGGGAAAGATTTTTGAAAGGCTGTAAAATTTTCCATCTCTTTCCAAAACCTGGAGATAGGCTTTTCTATTTCTGCATTTTAAAATCAACCTTTCAATCCAAAACTCAGAAAATTTTGTACCAGCCTGAGAAAATGCAAAACCATGAGCTCTCTGTGAGTTACATAAAGGCTTAAACTAAGCATCCCTCATTCTGTCCTCATGTTCAACCTGGACAATGATCATGACAAAACTCAGAAATCAGATAGGAAGGCTATTTCTTGAGCCAGCTTCAGTTTTTCTTATTTTCAAGTAATGGGATCATTAAGGATGGTATTCAAGGATATAGAGAAGTACGGTTTAGGGGGAGGGAGGATCTTTTATTAACTCAACTTTATAGTTTGAAAACTAGACATGCTTCAGGCATACAAACCTTTTTCTTGTTCCCTGAAAACTGGGCTCTTTTTATAAATGTATTAGCTTGCTTAATAAAAGGTATTGCTTCTCCCTACAAACCTTGTCTTTCAGATTTTAAGATACATTAAAGCAAGCGAGTTCTGCCCTGCTATAAGCATTTCACAAAATTTTTATTTCAAAGCAATAGTCAGCAAAATACTCCAACTTCTGCAAGTGATATAGACAGAGAAAAATGTTGACTTTACATTCCTTTATATCTTTAGTCTCCACATTCCTACTTTATCCTCCTTATGCCTACTTTCATCTGTCTCTTCTAATGCTTTACAAAGTGGAAGTACTAATTACATCATCCTTCCATCTTATTGATACGGATTAAAACCAGCAGTGGTATGTCTTTTGAACTCAATGGTTTCCTCCTTAACAGTTTCTGCAAATTAAATAATACTTCTTTCTGTACAAGTATACATGATATCAGTAGTTGCACTTCACACACATTTACCTATTTCCATGATTTTTATTTAGACATATTTCAAAAACGCATTTTTTAAAGCTACCATCAAAGGTATTTTAAAGTGCCACATAAGAAAATGCCAGAAAATTTCAAGTAGAATAAATGTCGTGAGCAAACAAACCTAATCTCTTTCTGAAGTAAAAATAATCCCATAATACTTTTTCCTTCTCTTCTTAACCTATGTTTTGCTATTCCTCTCCAACTCATTGTACTATTCCTGTCCCACAATTCTCACTTGCCCTAATTATATTTATTTCTTATAGCTGGAGAATAATTACGAGTCAAGTATGTGGGGAAATTTTAATTAATACTAATTTTACACTTAGATTATGCTTGTGTACACATATATAAATAATTATATGCAGCCCTGGAGTTACAGAATTTTTTTAACACAAAAGTAAAAATACTCAAGAGTTCCAGTCTGGGAATAAAGCCTCAGCTTGGACAGATAGGAAATGGCATCTCTGCCATTTAAAAAACTGACAATTCAACATTTCACTGGAATATCAGAGGAGAGAGAAAAGAGAATATTTCAGTGGTCTGATCTCTGTCACAGGAGTTACACATTTTTTTTAAAAAAACTCTTTAAATAAAAACCTCCAGAGAATCAACTCCTTTTGGGAGTTCTACTCAGTAGATGATTAACTAGGGCAATCTTCTTTCATGCAACCCATCCCCCAAGACTCTCCCTGGGTTGTGTCTGTGCCTCACCAAGTATTGTCCATCACAGAGTCAATGACTCAAGCTACACTGGGAGCAGAGATTGTATCACCTTTCCTCATGGCACAGTGTCACTGGCAATGTACAGATTTTTCATGTTTCTGTGTCTCAGTCTGGTGTTTTCTTTCACAGTATCGAATGAATAAAGGTAGGATTCATCTGATATAGTTGTAGGCATCTTCCATGGGATAGTTAACTCTTTATGACACTTAAAGAGTCAAATTTTTCTCAGTCTAAAGCAAGGATCTGAAAATGAATCTGATGCACATAAAAGTGTCTGTTTCTCACTGCTGCCTATAATGAACACCTAGGTTGACTAGCTTGTACCTAAGTGTCTTCTCCCTAACAACTTACTTAGCAATATAGATGGCTGTACATGTCAAATGTACTAGGTCAGGGGATATTTTCATATAATATGTTCTGAATATTTCAATTTGGCCTAAGTAGCATTTTAAGATCATAAGTGCTCTGTTTCAGTACGTGTTCTGGTTTTAGTTAACTAACCTCTTTACACACTTCTGAAAATCCTTCAGGTGTCTGTCCTTACCTTTAAAAAGTTGGTTCTTAAGACTTCTAAGTCCAATTCTAAATTGTTTCTAAATTCCTAATTTGGTACTGAAAATCTTCTGCAATTTATTTATATTTTTTACAAGTAAATTACTGAGGGCTCCTCTACCTGTCTCATAGAAGTGACCTCATCCACCTCCTAATACAGGGACATCTAAAATCTGGATTAATTCTCACTTCTCTTGAACAACACTCTGTTTCTCTTTCTTAAGGAAGTCTTATTTGCGAAAAGATCTTTCCTGTAGAAAGTCTTCAAAATATTTATTACAACTGAAATTATTTTCATTCATTTATATATAAAACACAGCTAGTCAAAGGGAACAAATCTGTGTTACTGAAAATTTTCTGAAGTATTATCAAAATTCGAAATTTTTTTGAGATTTTTGATTTGCATAAAATAAGCTAATAAGAGTATTCTAGGTTTTGTTTTTCTAATTTTAGAATATTTCAAGTTTTGGAAAGTTTTAAGTAGACCTAATTTTTAAACCATTTTTCTATAATTCTGAATGTCAAAGAAAATTACCTGGAGGTGAATAAAAATATTCACTATTAAAAGTAATTTTGCTTATTTTATTACAATTCTAACATACCATAAGAAACAAAACGCTTTTAGTACACCTTTCAAATTTCAAGAAATTCTTCTGGGACTCCATAATTGATAACAATTGTAATATTTTTTCCTGAAGGTTACTGCTGTCGGAAGAAAAACTTCTGTAGTCTAGATTTGCCATCCCAAAATACTGCAAAGGAGGAATTACAGCTCAGGAAAACTGGAAGTTTCCTTTTTTTTTTCCCTCCTGCTCCTACATTGCACTAACTTAGTCCCAAGGTATGCCACCAAGCTTGTTTCTATTGCAGGAACACAGAAGCGGATAAGTCATTGTCGAGGGAGGATGAACAGTCAGCTGCTGTGCAACTCAGAGGTACCAGGATCTGTGATTTGTGAAGGGTTAGAAAGAGCATTACAGAGATGCCGCAGGAGAATAGAGCATGAACCACAGATGAGAAACACATGAAGTGTCGTGCAAAAGGCTGCCTGTGTCTCTCTGTTAGCACTGGGACTGGAGCAAAAGGCTACAGCAGCAACTGGGGGTGCTGATAGACCTGCAGGGCTTACCACAGAAACAGAATCACAAACTTGGAAATTTTATTAGCTGTCCCTGACTGTAGCTTCCATCAATCAGTGGCAGAAATATCTTATGAACCTGTGTGTATTTCCTACTTGCATTTGAAAATAATGTATTTATCCTATTCCATTAGCGCATTTTAATAAGCACTGCTCTGGGACAGTATGCCTGCCAATTTATGTTTATGAGACTGTCAACAGAATTTACATGCCTAAGAAAATATGATACAACATTGCCAAAGAAGGGACTGCCTGTCAAATGGGGTTGTCATGGAGAAATGAGACATAGGAAAGCTCATACATAAAGAGGCACAGAGAGAATGGCAGGGACTTTTTATTCCCCCTGTTGAGCTCAATAAATATTTATTTCAGTAAATGAAGGGGTAAAAAAATAATGAAATTATGAGCCATATTGTGCAGTCATTTTTATTTAGGAGAACTTTCCTAAATTAACCCAATCCAATATGAAGCCACAACAATAAAGTTATTGCATTCTGTATTGTGCTTTTAGCATTTTAAATTTTGCCTGTAGCAACCTAGTCTGCCTTAAAAGGACTGAGTCAGGGACTAAAGTGCGTTTCTGGAATGTGCCTTTGGGCTGGCTCATTGCTGACCGCTGGAGTGGTTCTCATGAATATTTGGGAGATGACAATAATTAGGTAGCTCCAAACAGCACCCAGGATTTGAACCTGTGCTAAGATGGTTCAAACATTTGAATTTATTTGATGACTTTTTTGAACCCCTTCTCATATCAGCACTGAAAAATTCTGTATTTCAGAAAATAATACAAATTATTATCCAATCTGAAAAAGTAGGCAATGTGGTCTCTATGAGATACTTAGAGTGACACCAACTTGACAAGTGTCAAGGAGATAGGAGGTAGCCAAGTGCTCTGGAGTTGTTTCCCCTATCATAATCTTAATTACTCACAGGGAAGATTAGATGCTGCTTGTTATTTACAGTTGATTCATAAAATGGTGATTATATAATCAGAGAAAACATTGAGGGGAATCTCTCTTCAGTTTCCAGACTCTCTAGGTGGAACTAATTCACTCTAACTTTAACTTGCTAAAAATTTGTTACCAAGATCGAAGATAGTCATCTAAGCTTTCTTAACAGAGATCTAGGCTCAGTACTGATGGGGTTTGCCATGGTATAAATTAGGTGAAATGTCTTGTCCCCAAAATCTTCTCTTTCCTCCTGTAGCAATGAAGGTACCCCAGAGAGAGGCTTGGCATTTAGAGGACTGAATTTTCTGAGGACCGAAGTCCATCCTAAGCAAGGCTTGATATTTACCATGTGGACATGGACTTGCAGTCTGATGTTTGTGTTCTTTACTGGTTTCATCTGGGAAGAGATCAAAAGACACTCTACAGCTTCTTTTTTTTTGTATTCAAGGCAAATTTAAATTGCTGATGTTTTCTATGGGGAGCATCGAACAACCAGCAAAAATCACCATGTGAAAAGGAATAAAAATGTGTTATTGACCTTGCCCATTATCATCCATTCTTTGTGGCCTTCCAAAGCTACAGCTACTTTCCAGGCATTCTCAACACATCTACAAGTATTTTTTAATCCAGCCCAACAACCATCTACCAATGACAATTGAATAAATGCGCATTTCCCACTGCTTAGCTCATGCACAGTTGTGACAAATGCAAATCATACATACAAAGTGGTAAAAACTATCCAACTATTGTAGGACCAATAAGTTAATATTTCCTTTTTTTTAAGGTTCAATATACCTTAAATATATTTAAGGTACATATATATATATTATATACTTTAAATATACCTTAAATATTCATCTGAATATTAATTCATTTTTCATCATAATTTATTTCATTAAACAACTAACCAACAAGTTATTGTAACCTGTAAGAAATATAGAGCTGTTTATCCTGTACATCGTAACTTTTGCAAGACGTAATGGTATGCTAGCAAATTACAAATACACTAGAATAATTTATTTATTATATTCCATTAGTGTACTTTAACAAGCATTGCTGTGGGACAGTATGCCTGCCAATTTATGTTTATGAGGCTGTCAAGATAATTTACATACCTATGAAAATAAACAACATTGCCAATGCAGGGTCTGCTTGTCAAATAATCTTGTCAGGAAGAAATGAAACACTACTGAGCTCAAGAGTAAAGCATATTCATTATTGCTGGCTACACAGATTCTAGGTGACACAATGAAATACATTTATGCCATTTTTCATGTATCATATGAATAAAAAAATAAGGTAGTGGGGTAGTTCAGGCTGCCATACATTTTACTGTGCAAAACAGATTTAGCACTCAATCACTCTTGTTTCTTCAAAATAATAATAAAAAGAAAGGAACACATAGGCCCAGTACATTAGTGGGTAAAATAAAATGTATTATTCATCTGGAAAACTGAGAATGCTAGATAAAGTCATGACTACTTCACAATGGTTAAGCTGAAATAAAATAGCTGCAGAGCTGTCTAGGGCTGAAAAAAATTACTGGGAAGAGTTCATTCAGGAGTTCTGACTAGATAATTATTGAGCTGCACTGACAAACTCTACATTTCCCTGCCAATTCCACCTTCCGGGGCATGGCTTTTAGAATAATTTAAAGCAGTGAGATTTAGAACCTTGTTCTCATAATTCCCCAAAGACAGTTAACCCTGCATTCCCTTCTCCACTAGAAAATCCCAAACTGAAGCTGTACTCTCCTCCAAGTTATCTCTAAACATGAAACAGCCCTTGGAAACAGTCTCAGAAATTAAATGTATCTGGGAGAAACAAAGACCCCAAAGCATCCCAAAGCAAAGAAATAAGTCTTTCACTAAAGTCTTTGGAATGATCACAGTTACTGGCAAGCAGCAAGAATGACTTCAGAGAAAAACGGATAAAAGGCATACAAAGTGGTGTTGGTGTTTATCAAAAGGCTGGAAAGGTTTTCTTATTTATGCGGAGAGATTGCCTGTACACAGAGCAAGCGATTTAGACATGAATAATCTCTACAATGCATAGTACACAGCGTGGTGGCAGTCGATGGTATCAGTAGAAGCAAGGAACCAGACAATAAGCATACAGATGATGAACGAAGAACGGGAATACGGCTGAGAATCATGGGAGAGATGATAATTCAGCACGAGTGAGATAAATTAGAGGGGTACAAGACAAAATGCTTAGCTGGCTCAGATAAGTATATGCACAAAGTGCAATGAGTCATCTGGCTGCTGTAGAGAGAGAGCTATTCAGAGGGAGCCACACCGGCTGCAGCACTAGACAGGAACTTGAGCTGTCCATGGAGTTCACGTTACTAGCCTTTCCCAAGTGCAAGCACTATAAACTGAAGCACTAAACATCCTGAAAGTTTGGGGCTGAACAGATCTAAACCTGCTCATTTAGGCTGGCTTGGCACATATACTGCAGTCTCTGTTTGAATATGTTTTGCATAGAACAGTGCTCTACCAGCACCAAAAAAGCCACTAATGTACTGGGCCTATGTGTTCCTTTCTTTTTATTATTATTTTGAAGAAACAAGAGTGATTGAGTGCTAAATCCTAGCTATCCTTCCTCTTGTAACAGACAGCAAAAAGATGTTTTGGATTCTTGCCAGGCTGAGATGTTGTTAGAGGTTATGTGCACTAATTTTGTAATGATGGTCTGGTAGATCTCTTAGTGTTTGGGTAGAAACCTTGCATCCCATTGGCAAGCCAAAAACAAATTTAATGGGATTAAGCTTTGCACCTTTCTTGATAGAGGTATAAAGCTTATCAGGTAATAGGCTTCATTTAGAAAGATTTTCATAGAATTGGATGAGAGGGGTTATCGCAGGTTAGAAACCCCCTAAATATTTTGCTTCTTCATTGACTTTTAAAGTTTGTTAGATCCCAAACACAGAAATTTGGGCAGGTGAATTCTATATAAGGAATTGAAAATAAAAATGAATAAAAAAAAATGCCTAACAGATCGTCTTGCTCTCTCATCCATTTCTGATTCTTTGTGATAAGCCACAAGTCACATTTGAGTGCAAGATTACTTTTTGGAAACACAAATAACAGTTTCAAAACAGGAACAAATCAAATGTCCAGTGAAATCAACGGGAATCTGGAGTGAGCCTGAAATAATAGTGATGAAGTCAGGTATTGTAAGGGGATGATGTCAATATAGAGTCATGGAGTCACAGAACAGTTTGGGTTGGAAGGGACCTTTAAAGATCACCTTGTCCAATTCCCCTGCCATGGGCAGGGACATCTTTCCTAAGATCAGGTTTCTCAAAGCCTCATCCAACCTGGCCTTGAACAGTTCTAGGGATGGGGTATCCACAACTTCTCTGGGCAACTTCTTGCACTGTTTCGTTAAAAGGTGTCTTCCTTATATCCAATCTGAATCTACCCACTTCTGGTTTAAAACCATTAACTTTTCTCTGGTCACTACAGGCTTCAGCCAAAAAATTATACCTCCATTTTCTTATAAGCCCCCTTTACATGTTGAAAGGCTGTATAATCTGGACTGGTAGCAGAATAATAGAAGCAAGATGAATTGCATATAGATGTAATGTTGTGATTAACAGGGGAAGTATTTTCAGAAGATAAGAGGGATAATTTAAGTCAGACACAGAGGAAGATTTGTCCAGAATCCTTCTCAGTACACATCAGTCCTGCCCTGTAATATTCTCTGCAATTCCAGCACTGGGCCTCTTGAGCAGGTGCTGTCAATTGTGTGGCAATTTCTGAATTGAGCTGTTATCTATAAGGAATTGCATCTGGTTTTCTTCATAGAACTCTATCACATCACCACATGTCTCTGTGATTGATTTATTAACACTTTTCTCCAGCTCTCTCCCCTTTTTGTAAACTTCCATTTATTTATATTTCCCCCCAGATTGTTGACTCTCGAGTTATGTAAAATATTTTTAGATACATTACATCTAATGTAAAAGTAACACAATCCAAGCTGCTTTTAACTTCTCAGGCACATATATACCCTTTTTTAATGTGGCCATTTATGCTGCTGTGTAATACATCTTAATAGTGTTGGCTTAATCACAAATGACAAGTGTTGAAAGTATAATAAAGACAGGGACACATTAATCCATTTTGTATGAAAATGTGAAAAGGTAATCAGATTCTGAAAGATGGTATGCTTTAAAAATATAGTGGCTGAGATTTCTTTTTTCATTCGGGATTCTCACTAGAGATTCTGATTAGAAAGATTTCAGTATAAAATTGCCTTAAAATATTACAATTGTGTCAAAAATGCACTGAGGAAGTTTTATAAAATGAGAGATGAATCTCAATCAGTAATGTGGTGACCCCAATGCTTCTGAAACACTTTCAATAATCAGGGAAACCTGTATTCCTTTTCTTTTTACAGAATTTTATATACCCTGCCCACGGGTAGAGATGCAGGGTCTATCATTATCATTTCTGTTTCTGAATATCCAAAGCTAATTGAATAATTATTGTTAATAATTATTCCAGTCTCCACAGGCAGCCAAGGATACCTTTGTACCAAAATGTGTATAGAGAAATGTCATCTCTTTTCTCCTCCCCCAACCCTGCAAAACCAAGAAATAGATGGAAAAACTATTACTCTTTTCAAAGCATGCTCTTGCAGCATATTATTCCCCTTCCATCACTGTGTAGCATATATTTCCCATACCCTAGAGAATCTGCAGGCAGATATAATGTTTTTTTTTTCATCTTTCTTACTTTTTCTCACCAACCTACATGGAGACTTGGGTGGTAGCTTTGTGATCATTCAATTACACCGACTTGCCTCTTCAAATAACTGCCTAACCTAGGCTACAATACAGTCATCTGTAATACTTTAAGTTTTTCTTCATCAAATTAATAGCTCAAAGGCTGGCATTTAAATCCATTCAGTGGCAGCATTTAAAATGTATCTTCCCATAGGTAACTTTTGTAGTCCAACAGCTATTTCTTATTCTGTGTAAAGGGAGCATCTCCCAGACCAAAGTTACATTTAAAAATGAAATAAATTTTAATTGTGATCATTCTCTGTTCAGGCTCTAAAATAAATGATGAAATCCACAGAATTCCTGATGAAACAAAATATTTCTTAGTTATTTAACTTTGACTAATCATAGTTCAATGTCATCTTAACTCGAGCAAGAGATAATCTGATTGCATTACTGAAAACGTAGCTTCTCTTAGCACAGTATCACTGGTGTAGTTTATGTGGCATATTTATCTCTTTGTGCTTGTTTATCAGTTTGAAATATTTTAGCTGCAAAACATCAAGGTCAATTTTTCAGATGCTTTACACAGTTTACTATAAGGCCTCAAGCAGAGCTGATGGCTCTAGACACCCTGCCTCTGAATTACAGTGATTTAATAATTTCAGCAATCTTGCACTTACTGTTTCATTATGCTTTCCAAAATAGCTGAAAGAGTTCAGCACACATATTGGATACTTTTGTTCCTGCATGAAACCTAGTAAAGCGTAAAGTCTTTTCAGCCTATGAAAAGCATTTGCACCATACAAGCAAGATGTACACCTAAATGTACGGTGGAAAGAAAAATTAAAATATTTCCCACAAGTCTGTGCATATTATATAAAATCAAGAATTGTCCTTGCCAATAATATTTCATTTAATATTTCATTTAATATTTTCAATTAACTTGAGATGTTGTAGCATGCCACTTCAGATTATCTGCTTAATAGAGTGGGAAGGGGAAGGACTGGCTCCCTGCTTTGGCTAAAGCAGTCCAAAACCAAAGTGGGTTCATTTCTATCTTCAGAGCTCCTCTGTAATCTAAAGCTGTTTATCTTGCAGCAGAGCCACAAAATAAGGATGACGGTGGATCGTCTTCTACAGAGATGGGTCATGGTCCTGCTTCAGTGAGTATCTGCAGGGAGTTCCAGTACTATTAGTAGCCTCCTATGCCAAGCATAAGGAAATCCATTTCAATCTTTGCTAGCAGCATAGTCAGTAATATTTTCTCTAAACTACAATTCTGTCTTAACCTCTATGTTGTTTCTTCTTAACCAATGTTTTAATGATTAACACTGAGACTGTGTCTGTATTCGTGAACTACAGTAATGGCATTTCAGGATTAACAGAGAGGAGGACAGCATTCTTTTAACTTCCGTGATGATTGTTTATACAAGGTTTTCCAGTGTCATGAAAAAGGTAAATGAGGGAGAGCTGGAACAGAACCTTTGGAACACACATTGTAAAGAAACTTTAAATAGAAATTAAAATGTCGCATTCATGCACAATGCATTTCACCCTTTCCCCATTTAATTTCTAAGAAAAACTCAGCTTTATTATGAGGGTTAGCACAGTCTATCACATGTTGTTAAAAACCTTAACTAAATGTCAAACACAAAGTTCTACAGTTATTTTTGACTCACGGAATCTTTTATGTTCTATGTGATAATTTTGGTGAAATACAGTAATTGTTGGGGGCAAATACTCATCTTCTGCAATGCAAGGACATGTGGTTCTCTCTCCTGTTTCTAAACTATTTCAAAACAGGCAGATAATACAAAGAGTCCAGGTACAGATCTTGTCACAGCAATTCATATGGATGCCCAGGACAATACGAGACATCAGGGTGCTTTGAACATAGTGGTATTATGAAAAGAATATCTACATACTGAGTTAGAGGAATGATTTTGAACCTTACTTTACATTAGGACTGAACAATTCTACTGTGAAATCTGTATTTTATGCATATTCCTGTCTTCTGGATCAGAACATTGATCCACATGAAATGCTTGAGGACTGCTATGTATATAACAGCTACAAGTCTGAGTAGATACGTATCAACAGGTACAGAAATGAGTTGGTTTTAATCATGCTAGACACATGAATTAGACAAACCTTTGAAAAACTTTTGTCTTTCTATGAAGGACAGTGAAGATGGTACACAAATCATTTAGCCATGTTTGCATTTATAATACAGGCTTATTTACCATAAAGTTTGAGAATTGCAAGAAGTTACTGTCCACTTCCAAGCTGAGACATGATACTTGGCTACATAATTACTCTCCGTCCAGTTGCATGGAAAATGGAACAAGACAACATTCAATAACTCTTGGGGCATTTTAGAATTATTTCTCCTGCTTTGTATCCAGGTGGTTACAGGGAGCTACAGCGCATTCGATTCACTAATAAATGCAAGGGTCTACCTTAGAGTGTGTTTTCTGTCCTTTCTTAATAAGGAACACAAATACGCACTTCTGCAAAAGATCTGTCTTCTCTCAAAGCAGACGCCTGAATCAGGGCAGATGAAAGGTGTCCAAGAGAGAATGTTTTCTCTCCATTAACACAGAGGGAGACCAAGGTGATTAATACACATATAAACATCTACATAGACCTAAATTTAACAGAAATGAAGCTCATTCTGTGTGTAGATGAGGGGTTGATAATTAGCAAACTGTATCCCAATAACGGGAAAATGAAAATAAATACTTAACAAGAGTGACCAAAGTCCCTTTCAGTGTAACCAAGCATAGTGAAATCTGGTACTGATACAAGGCTGCTTATGCTGTACCAAGCACACAGTTACCAGTGTTTAAAAGGAATATAGATGTATATATAGACACCTAGATGAGCTATAACCGCATCTCCTTCCACAATATTATTGCACTGTATATAATGCATGTATTGTATATCATCTGCAGGCAGACTCTGAGGAAGGGAAAAGTAAGGCTGCAAGGAATAAAAACAGGATACAAAAATAGAGTTTTAAGCCTGGTTGTGTCAACTAGGATCTTCTGTTAGGTGTTTTTTTTATAAAATAGACTTGGGTTTACTGTAACAGTTTCAGCTTGGAATTCTCAATGTATTTTCAACGTTTTCTTTAGGTGACTGAATCAAGCCCTAGGTAGTATAATTGATGGTGTTTGCAGAATTATTCACACAGCCCCGAAGTCCACTCTTAGGTGATGAGATGAGATATCTCCAGTTTAGTTTAGATGCCTCACTTTTGGATGTGCCAAGATAATTGAAAACAATGTTAGGAGTTCTGTTTAAGCTGAAGGACTAAAGAGGATCTTTGTCTACATTCCACAGCTAATGTGTAGTGTAAGCTACCATGGGGAAATGTATGTCAGCCACAACAATGAACTGAAAGAGATAACATATGAATAATAAAGCAACTTCAGTTTTACATAGTAACAGTCACCCTAGTCTCTGTATCGAGATATGGATATCACTAGATGTCCTTGAATTAGGTTAAGAACAAGTTTGAGAGAAAAAAAAAAATCAGAGTTTAAAATTGAGAGAGGAAATTTTAGTAGTATTAAATTCAGTGAAGCAGACAAAGCTAATGGGTTTTAAAAGATCCACAAATGATCAACGCAGTTTTTGCCTGAATGAGACCTTGTGCTGTCTTTAAAGCCCCATCTGCAACTTGTACAGTATTTAGCTACACATGAAGAAAAAAATATGTCTTCTGCTCTGACTACAGCTACTTGTGATCTTGAAGGCTTTTACAGAAAACACTGGAAAAGCACTAAAACTTATTTTGAAAATGTGTCACCTAGAAGTAGATATTTCAGTATCAATAATTACATCTTGTAATTTAATAAATAGCAGCTCTTCTAGATGGCTTCTAATAATAGTACAAAATGTAAATTCTATTTCTGTTTACTTGAATCACTTAGGACTAAAGGGTTATAGTCTTAACATTAGTACCTTATTCTACAAATCATCCAACTGATTACTTGTAGATATGTATTCCACTGAGTACACTCATCAGCATTGTTATTGAATCAGAGAAAATAGAATTAAAGGGGACTTAGAGGTCATTATCTTGTCTCAAACCAGGATCAGCTATACTTAAAACATCCCTGACAGGTAAGGCAGATTTTACTCTCTGCAAATTCTCCCTCGGTATTGCTTATTTTTATAATCAGAAAATGTTTTCCTCATCTTTACACTAATTCTCCTTTATTTCAGTTTAAAACTACTGTTTCTTGCTGTATAATGGACAAAGAAAAACTCATTTGTCTCTTTACCCATTTATTACTTAGGTTGTTGAAGACAAATTATCATCCCTCCTTTAAGATTTCTTTTTTCTAAATAAAGCAATCTGAATGTCTTCAACAGGTCAAGTTTTCTGGCCAGACCCAAAGGGCATTAGTTGATCCGAATTGCTCTGAGGAGCCTCTTCAGGCCTCTGAACATTGACTCAGGAGCACTACATCAGTGTCATACTCAGTCTTTGCTTGGTATGGTGTAGGGAGATCTCCATCCTATCCTGTCCCCTGTTCATCCTGACTTGTTCACTTGACTTCCCAGATTAACTTCAGACTTGTGTAGTGCTCACCAAACTGTCAGTGGACACTGTTACTGCCCAGAGCTGACCATGCTTGTGCTTTGCAGGACTGCATTGAGGTCAGAAATGCCACCACCCTGCCTGTTGTGTGGTCACAACTTGGTCCCAGCTTGGCTTCTCCTGTTGTGGAGTCCTGTTCCTGGCACTCCCTACTAAAAACATTTTCTTTCACTCCTGAAATTGGGACTGTCTTGAATTTTGGGGCTTTCGTCATCCTTTTTTTCTTGGTTTGTCAAGATTATTTTGTATTCTAGTCCTTCCCTCAAATCTTATTGCAGCTTCTTCTAGCTTGGTGCTGATTAGTAATTAAATAAGTATGCACTTCATGCTTTTGAAATAATTAAGGGAAATATCGAGTGGTGGCAGACTGAAGACAGACCCTGTGAAATTCCACTTACGGCATCCTTCCAACTTGGCAGTGAACCTTAATGGCTTCTCCCCCAGTATGATATTCCTCCCTTCCAGCAGTGCCATATTTCCTTAGCTTGTTTAAGAGAGACCTGCTGAAGCTTAGCCGTATGATTTCTGTTTCTTCTCTCTCTTTTTTCAGGACAGCTCTTAACTTCTCACAGAAGGAAGCTGAATAGATATGGCATGATTTGTTCTCGGCTGTTCTTCATCTCCTGATAAGCATGTACCAGCTGTATACAAGTAGTTCAATTATTTATTCTAGTATTTTCACAGGAACTGAAGGTCAGCTGCTAGGTTGCTCCTTACACCTATTAAAAATAGACAATACATTTTCCTTTTCCGGGCTTCGGAAGCCTCACTAGTCCTTATGAGTTCACAAAGTTGCTGACCCTGAGACTGTTTGAGTCAGTACCATAAAGTGAATTTCGTCAAGCTCAGACAGTTCAAAGCATCAAACTTCTCTGGCTGCACTTTAATTGGCTCTTCAAACTGCTCTTCTGGCCTGAGATTTTACCCCTTGTTGTTGGTGGTGACGTAATGAGCTGTCTGATGAACATTGCTATTGTCAGTGAAGGCTGAAGCAAAAAATGCAGTAAGTGCTTCGGCTTTTCTTTGCATCATCTGTCGATAACTCCTTGTTAAGCACCAGATCAACTCTTTACTTGATCTCTCTCTTCCTTGGTAACATATTGCGCTTACAGAGGATTTTTGTTTTCTTGTCATCCTTCCTAGAACACTTGATGGGTTTTTCCTTTTAAAAGGTAGAGTTTTAGGCATCTAACAGGAGCAGACAATTTTTTCAAGGGTGCTAACTGGGTTATTTGAGTGTGTGAAGATCCTGTTCAGGCTTAAATACAGATTTACATCTTCAACTTTAAACTTTGAAGTCCGAAAATGTTGTCTTATGTAAAGTAGTATCACATCCACTTAACTTTCAGCAACAAAATAGAATGGGGCAAAAAAGGTAAAGGCATCCAATTTATCCTATCTTCAATCTTTTTAAATGTTGTTGTTTTCTTAAATTTTTTAAACGGAATAAGCTCTTTCTTGTAATGTTTTTGCTAATTCTTCCAATAAAATACTAATTTCTTTTCCTTTCACACATGCAACAGTCAGAAGCTTATTTCTTGATTTAAAATTAAAGCAATTACTTACTGCATTATTTCCTTAATAGAAAAGCTTTAAATTACCTCCCAATTTAGAGTGCCTCAGTGGTTTCTACAAAGTAGTTATGAATGGTGTCTAGCTTCATTTCCACTGCAAAATAGAAGAATCTTGTTAATATTAACTCATCCTCCTCTTTCAAGCATTCTGAACAGTTTTAAATAATTTATTTTTTTCCCACTTTAAAATAGAGAGAGAAAGAATTATCTTATGCTTATGGCTACAAACTCACACAGAAACAACACCACATGGTTCCCATTTGGGAGTGCTTCATGACCAGGAACAAAATACTTATGTGATGTCCACATAAACACCGTTTCTCTGAGCTGCCTAAATGCAAGGATATTCCATCAGAAGAATTAAGAAAATTGCTGATTATATGGACTGCAAAATCTGTTGTGCATACATTATCTTATTCGTCTGTGAAGATGAATCTGGATTCATTGCATGCATAGAAATTCTCAAAATGTGCCAGAGTAGAACCATACTAAATGATGATTCTTTATTTCAACTGACATTTATACTACCTACACAAGTAAATCTTATAAGGATTTTTTTAATTTGTTATTTTTGTACATAATTTAGTGCACTAGATCCAACTTTTCCCATCATACTTGCTTGTTTTCTTCATCCTCTACACCAATTGGACTGCAATGTTGTGCCACATTGTGCCAGAGAGCTTCATGGGGATTGTAGAGGTATCTTTTATATGGTCTGGATATAATCACCAAAAGTTTCACAATGTTAGAAAGGATATATGTTTCTTTCTCCTCTCAATTCATGTTTCACAGGTAAAGAGCAACTCTGATTTTTGTTCCAAACATAACGACAGAAACAGGCACTCAAGTTGAAACAAGTAAAAAGTCGTAAACAATGGCTAAGAGAATCCCATAATTAATTATAGTGGACTTAGTTCAACATTGATTTCTAATTTCTCCACAAGGTAATCATCATGTGCAAGTCCCTTTTTTCTATTATTGTGGAGGGGAAAAGGAAAAATGGGGGAAAAAAAGTTGTAAATAAGAAAAGGCCTAAAAATAAAATAAAATGCAACATTATGGTTAACCTAGATGCACATAGTAAAACTGTTATATATTAGATGTAAGCAAGGAATTGAAGCCTCTCAGATACATTTTAATGCACTAAAAATAACCAAGAATTTTATTGCAAGAGCAAGACAGAAATTATTCATTAAACAGTATTTTTTAGGATTTGAAATATTATTTCCCAAATAGTAATCATTATGCTAAAATTAAAAAAAAATAAAATTATTCTATGTATTGGTATCTCACTAATCAAATTTTTAAATTCTGAGGTTTAGGGTTAGTTTTTTTCAGTGGAAGGGAGGAGCTGCAAAAATGAAATTTTAATTTCTTTGTTTTAATAGTATTGCTGGGAAAGTTGTTGATATTGACATGTTGATTTTGTCCAATTGTGTTTTCTACACCTGCATACAAAGTTGTGGTATTGCTCACAAACTATGTGACCCATTTCTTACCACTGTTGGGGGTGAGCCAATAGATTCAGACTATCTATTTTCCAGAGTTATTCATCAGTATTCACCTTCCACCTGCATTCCCAGTAAAAGTGCTCAAGCACTGAATTTAGATGTTTGTTCTGCTTTACTTAATCTGATATGTACTGGATGCATTTGGAGTTCAGGGAATAACTGATTTTATAGGGAAGGGGCTTTTGGAAAGGCCAAAGAGTGAACTTCAGTTAGAGTGAATAAGAGAGTCTGTAATCACTTTATATCATTATTATTACTATGATTATGGTTAAATACATCAAATATTTCCAGAATCTTTAATTTCTATCTTTTCAATGACAATGAGGATGAAATATGCAGGACATGGATGACAATTTACAGGCACTCCATATCTTTTAGCAGATCTCACTAGGTGAAATGTTTTTGACTTCTGACTTTTCCAGAATACCCTTTTAATAGATAGATCAGAGCTTGTACAGCTTTTTGAACTGGAAACTGTCTAAAAATCAATAAGTTTATCTGTGATGAAAAAATAATATCAGTAACTTGCCTTCACCGACAGGCATTCTGCTAATTTACTCAGCCTGAGAGTCAGCCAGTCTTCAGGAATTTGTAAGGTGCATATCATAATCTTCTTGCAGACAAGATACACTTCCCACATATATGAGTATACTGAAGAAATGGGGCAAGGAAGGAGGGAGAAATCCATGTATGCTTCACAGTCAGAGCATTATGATTTCTCCTAGGAGGTCTGAAACTTTACAGTGTGATTTTGGGTAACATGGTGTCATTTCTGTCTCTCCTCACCGCAGCAATCTCAAATGGTTTGTTGCTTTCCAGAGTCAAGGAATAGAGTTATCCATTTTTATGTGTATAAGCTGCACATCCAACTCCAACATCATACACCAGGAAGTATCTGTGATGTGGGAACTGCACTTGCATGTCAAGAGCTGCATCTAACACAATATCCATGTACTAGGTATCCATGCTTCTCTGCCCAAGCTTCCGATGGCATTACTTAATAAAGCTGGTTATAAATGTAAATCCACCAGTCATGTCGCACTACACTACTATTTGCATGTACTTTTCTTCACTCAGTTTCTTGTCCTTGAAGGCCCCTGGACACAATCCTCCAGATGTGATAACACAAGGGCCAGGTAGAGGGGAAAAATCATTTCCCTTGACTTGCTGGCTATCTTGTATACCAGCTTTTAGATTTCTCCCTGGGTATATCCTTTAACGGCAAATAAGTTTCTAGGCCATTATATCCCAGTATCAGCAGCTATATGGGCTCTGTTTATTATAGTCGGTTTTGACTCATGCTGGAGAACTGAAAGTAAGGAAGCAGGTGGTATTTTCTGACAATTTGAAAGATAAATACTTGCAAAAGTGAAGAGATAAGTATTTCCATTTTCTCCTTTGCTTCATCTCTTGGGAGCAGTACTGGTTTTTAGAGCAGAAGCAGGGCTCTACAAATCTAAATACATACTCCTGAAATCCAGAAGTTCTCTAAAAAGACAAATTTCCTCAGCAGCTGATCTACAGATGAAAAACTTGTCAGAGATAAAATAGAGCTGAAGATGTTCTCCATTCATGCACTAGAGTATCTAAACATCTTTTCTGTGTGTATCTTGTTATAATTCCACTTGCTTAATCTCATACCATCACTTTGCTTATCTTTCCTGATAACACAGATGTGTTAACTTCTTGCCACTTCTTATCCTGTGTCTTCTTTAACAGAAGAAATTGTGTATTTAACACTGTACAGTGCAAGGTAATGTATTGATTCAGTAACAGTTTCCAACTAATTTTACAGCTGTGTTTCTGAAATTTTGGATGATACTACGGTCAGCCATGAAAATGACCAGCCAGACTTTCCTCACTCCCTCACAAGTCAGTGTCTAGATCATACAAGTCCTTAATGGGAGAGTGGCTGCAGTGTTTCAGATATCTTCTGGGTACATCTGTCTCTCTGCACTGATTGTAAAAAGTGGACTGCATCAAATAATACAGTCACGAGTGTGGTGTGTAAAACTTGATGACATAAATATTGCATTAAAAATTTATGAAAGACTTTTCTCCACAGCAGGAGAGAGGTACTGAGCAGCTATAAGCACTTTCTGTCAGAGGTGCACAGAATAGCTGTTTTTTCAATCTTTATGTGGAGACTGCAGGCCCTAAAAATTCATTCATTGTTTGTCCGCTTTGAAAAGAGGGCAATAGGTTTTAAAAGCAATGCCATCGATTCTTCATTACAGTGTAGGATTATGAGATACTAGCAATGAAAAGCTAAGACTCATT
This sequence comes from Tapera naevia, assembly GCA_033556795.1. Lineage (NCBI taxonomy): Eukaryota > Metazoa > Chordata > Aves > Cuculiformes > Neomorphidae > Tapera > Tapera naevia. The sequence continues at coordinate 28,563,307 of JAUMJJ010000079.1, read as the reverse complement.
TCAGCATGTATTGGATTTATAATCAATAAAATAATTACATGATTCAGTCTTAGGTCCCAGGTCAATAAATTATATTTTAAAAATTGTTTTTGCCTTAGAGGATTGTTTCACCTATATTGCATAGGAAAGTAATGACATAATTAAGAAGAAATTTATCACTGTGGCAAGGTAGTTTTCCATTTGCACTGAATAGATAAAAAGTAAAATGAATGTGTATTTCAGTCAGGATCACCTATATACATTTTTGCACACCTAGCTAAACTAATCAAGACTAATCATCATTATGTCCATGTTACAGGGAAAAATTCACATTGCCTAAAGGAGGTGAGGATCGAAGCAATTTATTGAATTACTAATGACATATAATTAATTGGCAATCAACATTACTATATATTCAGGATCAATGTCAGCAATGCAACACATAAAACACAACACTACACACCTACATTAATATATGTAAACTAACTTCTAAACAAAGTTTTTAAACTAATTTCAAAATTTACAATCACATAGGTACACATTCATTTACACACTTACATAAACAGATTCCACACACACCTCAAAGGCTATGCGGATTACTAACATTGCTCATTTTGGGGGTACAGTCCCTACTTCTGTTCCCCCTCCATGGGAGAGGAAGATGATCTGGCTGTATCTGTGCCCATACTACTCTCTGAAAATCCCCATGCCGGACACAAACCCTCTGCGAGGCCAAACCCACACAGTCAGGTTTCTCCGCTTGCTGCCTCTGTCTCTCTCTCAGCTGGGAGTTGAAGAGAGCATGTTCAACACAGTCCAGGCAAGGTGATGGTGTCAGAGGGTGACTTCTCGCAGCACCAAAGCAGGTTTAAACTACTGTTGGTGCCTCTCATTTTCATCCTAATGACTGTAGTGTCAGCTCCAGGTAGATTCTGAACATTTCCTTTTATACCCGATTAGACTAGTATATTTGGTTGTGATTAAATTCATACATTTTTGTACGGTTGATGGAATGACTGTTCATTCTATTTTTTTCAAAATTTCTTTTTACAAGACCAAAATTTCATACGTGTTCAAAGAGTCAATCTCTTGTTCTGAAATTAATCATAGATATTTTTTGAAAAAATACTTTCTGTCTACCATGTAAGTTTCTTCTCATTAGACTAAGCAACATCTCCTTCCACTTTATTCAGGATTGGTAAATTGTTTTCTAGTCTCCACTCTGATCATGGTGCGGTTTTATCCTGGCAGACTGGCTTCAGGATCGCATAACAAGTTCCCATACTGTGGTCTACTGATGGTACTGAGTGGTAGAAATAGGAGAATTATGTGCCAGGAAGTGAGGAACCTGAAAACATTTGTCTTGCCTAACATCTTGAAACATACATCCACCTCTACTTGAGGATTCCAGAAAGAAAATATAAATATGAAAAACTGTTAGAATTTTTCTTCATCAGATTATGCTAAGATAACAAAATAAGACAAGGGAAACTTGTGAAACTTGCAATTTATGAGTTGTTATTGATGTTGATGTTTAAGAACTTGTGAGTTTTGAATGAAGATTTTCAACAATTGCAGGAACTTCTGGTGGCTGTATTTTGAGAGGATTACCTGCTGTCTGAGAAGAAATAGCTGCACCCTGAAGCAGTCTTCCGAGTGGTAGCCTGTGAGAGATTTCTGTGCTCTACCTAGCTGTTATATTTAATTAAAATGGAAGAATTTCATAGGTCTGAGATGTTTGCTTTCCTTGTAGAACTCAATCAAAGATTATTCCTTTATAAAGGAATTGGAGGGACAGACAGGAAGACACACGCACATAAACTGTGAGAATTTTTAATATGTTAGATAAAAAAAGGGGAAAATGCTATAAGGACTTTGCAAAAAGGTACATTTTTCTCATCATTGAAGAAAGAAAAAAATACACATGTAAAATTGGAATGAAAAAAAAAAGAGGTTTTATCCTGCTCCGTACTTTTCTCACAAACAGATACATTGACTCTAATGATTTTCAGAGCATAAAATATTGGAGGATTTAAAGCATTCTAACTTTCATTCAAAACTCTCCTACAGGGACTTATACTACTGTCAGCATTTTCATTACAGGTAATCTCTCATTTTATTGAAAAAAAATCTCTGTAATTTGAAATAAATAAAATCAAGTTAGTTCTGTAATATGTAAATAGATGTTCTGATCAATTAACCCAAAACTGCATAAAGATTAATGAAGAACATGAATATAGAGTTAAAATCATGCCACAAAAAATAACATAGTATTATATCACTACTACAGGTATCATTATGAAAACTCTATGCATTTCATTTATTTTAAGAGTTCTTTTTCTTTAGAATTTCATAGTAGTAGGAGAGGACATCCAGAAAATATAGAGCTTTTTTAATAAAACATCTGTTTTCTCAAAGTCTTTTTTTATTTCCTCTCTTTATCTCCTCTAAATTGGCAGAAATATTATTCTTAAGAACCAAGATTCTTCAAGGTTGTAACAGCCTTACAACTGAGTCAGCGAATACTAAGCAGCAGCTTGTAGGGTCTGCCCATGGTTCAAAAAAAGAAGCTCTAACCAGTGACCGATTTGAAACAATCAAGCAGAGCTCAGTGTTGCATTCTTGCATTATGAAGTACCTCTTAGCGACCATTGGTCTGGTTCCTCTTTTGTAGAGACACAAAGGTTGGTTCCTTAGCATAGTCAACATTGTATTTTTTTTCCTATATTTTTTTCAGACAAGTGGTATCGAATTCTTTTTAGGAGGCGCCTGTTTAATCTAAAAAATTAGGGCATTTTTTCCACAGCTAAGACTGTTGTTGTCATCAGTTAAAAGCGTCCAGTAGTGCATTCTTTCCACTTGTTTCTAAATATTTCAATGTGTATTGCAGCACATTGGCTTGTATATTTTCTTCCTCGGAAGCTAATTGACCTTCCTTTTGCTGAGATATCAGAAATAATTTTAAACTCTTCATTTTGTGCAAGTGTCACTGAACACAAAATGAAATAACGCCAGTGAAATGTCAGAAACGGGTAGTGTCAAACTTTCAATCAGATGCTAATCCTGACAACATTAATTCTAGCTAAGCTCAAAGGATCAGTTAGGAAGAGGATTTCAGTGCTATAGCATTTCAAACTAAGGAAAAATATTTCACAGGCATTTAAAACTTTGTGTAAATTTTGCTATTTATAATAAAAATATTATCATATATATGGAGAAGAATGTCAAAGTAGGACAAACTCATTCATTATGCCCTGTGGAACCTAAAGTCTGACAGAGATCATCATATACTTACGTTCCTAAATAATGCTCTAAATAGACAATCTCTTTAATACCATGAAGAATAAGTTTATGGAAAATGATATCTGAGCCACACTATCAGCCAGTTAATTCTCAGTACTGCTGGGCAGGCTGATAACTAGACTTTTTCCTATTTTTCTGTGACTTCTCAGTAGTAATAATAAACAAAAGTGGCTCTACAATTTTAAAGGTTAAGGTAGAGGTGAAAACTGGTTTGTATTATGTCAGAAGCAGCTATATAGACCACAGTTAGATATACGTAGAGTAGAAAGGAATAAAGAACAGAGTATTAATCTAGGCTGTTTGGGTTACTGGTAAGCATCTCCCATGCTCACATTCAAAAATGATAAGGGCATAGGCATCCGATTTGTTAAAGACACCATGCTCTTCCATTTTACTTTTTCCACTCTGATCATTCTTCAAGCTCTTCTTCACATTTCTTTCAATGACTTCATATTTCTTCATAAAGAGTCATATACAGCTCTGTTTGAACACTTGCCTGTCATCACTAAGCATCTCTTAACTGATGCCTTCTAAGATTGCGTTTGCAGTGTTTGCTCTTACATCAGTCTGCTGCTGCACATCAGCCAGACTATCAACTGAAAATCTCTTCTTCACCCAACATTGTTCATGCTGGTACTTCTTTTTAGTAGTCACTAAAAATATCATACCTTCTTACATTATTAATTGTCTTATGACATACCTTCCTTCAATCTTTTGGGTCTTTGTATGCTCTCCATGTTTTATTTCTCATCATCTGCACTGCCTATCTCTTCAAATGACGTTATACACTCATTTTATTAACACATTCTTACATCAAAGTCATTAAAGTAGACACCAGCTAAGTTTGACTATAAGACTGTTTTTTTAAAAAAAAAACAAACCCACAACAACTAAACCTAAAAATCACCTTTCTCTTCCTGAAAAATCTCTCATCATTTCCCCTTTAATCAGTTCCTAGTCCATTTTCAATTTCTGCTACTACATCTAGTTTAACAAGTAGCCTATCACACAGCATCAATTTTCTATGCCTCACTGAAAAATATAATATTTTTCAATTTCTTTGTCTAGAAAATCAATTATTTTAAGAAGCAAATTCTATCATGTCAGTCTGTCATGTTCTTCTGCATGGCATTTTTTCCTTTTTGTATGTAACTCAATATTCCTAATTGCTCTTTCCCATGAAACCTGCTAGTTTTACATGTGGTTGAGGGTAGATTATCAGCTTAGTCTCTGCCTCTGTTAATCCCAGCTGCCCCTTGTAACTATTTATCATCTATGCAATTTTAAAATCAAGCTTATGTTTCTTCAGCATGATTTACAATTTACAATTTTACAATTTACAAATTTACAATTAATCCAGTGTACCACTTGTTTCAGTATCCTACAATTGTGTTTATCTGTTTTACAATTTGATTTTAAGATTTAGTTGCATGTCATAATTCAGATTCTAAATTTCTTCTTAACTTATTTGTCTCAATTGCACAATCTCTGTGTGTCTTGCTTTGTTCCACATCCTCCTTTTCACTGAAAAAGATGGTTATTTTTTTAACTTTTGGACTTTAACTTTTAACTTCTGTTTTCTTGTTTCTTTTCTACATACAGCTATAATTCTTTATTAATCATATTCATAGTCTTTGGAAGGTTGAACTCAGCTTTATTTTTGACAGCTTGCATTTTATCTTTGTCAGAATGACTTTCTGATTTGTAGGACATTCTTGGTGTTATTTCTCCTTTTCCTACTCACTGTAGGTGCTCAGTTTACACATATCTTTGTTGAAGTTGATATTTATTCAATTAAGTGTGCTTTCCTTCTCTTCTTTGCTCACTGTTTGTGAGCTGCAGTTTGCAGCCTTATTCACATTTGGTTAAAGTATTTGAAGCTTCCAATACATTAACATCTTTGATCTTGTTTTACTAACTGATTTTCTTGATTTTTTAAAGCTTCAAAATCAGAAAGGCCGAAGGCAGGAAATATGTTCACTGATTAAGAAAACAGAAATTTAAAACCAAGAAAGAGATTGTTTCAAAAGAATGAATGTCCATGCCAGTGCAAAACCAATAATGCTGAAGACAAACTTACAGCTCAGTTAAATTTTGCTTTCCACTTCGTGCATGTAAGGCTTTTTGCCTGTCACTCTTAGAACAGTTTGCAAAATTAATTGATTGAGAACCATAACCCTCGGCAAGGCAGACAATTATTATTCTCATTTACAGATGGCTAAACAAACATTCGGGTTAAGTGACTTGTCCAAAGTTAATCAGTGGTGCAAATCCCTGTTTCTGAGTGATAGTCCTGTAGATTATATTACCTTCCGAGCCCATTTAATGTTGCCTATACAAACTACAGACACAAAGACAGGTTTGCATGTGGTTTTTATACTACCCGTCTCTACCTACCCCACACTTAAATTTACCTTTTAAAAATGGACCCCTATCAACAATTACCATCAAAATAATAGCATGAACATTCAACAGAGGCCTTTGCAAAGTTAACAAAGAGAGCTCCATAGTGGCTGAAAATCAATAGGACAGAGAGAAGAATGAAAACTATTTTTGTAATGACTCTCTGAGACAAGTATTCAAGTTGCGTGAGAACCCATGACTCAAATAATATTGTCTTATGAATAGTAATGAAATCAAATCCTAAATGGAGGTATTAGATTTTAATTGAGCTGTTCCTTAAAAAACTTATTTTTCACGGTGTCAAGGTCACATTCTTACAGATAAGAGGTTTGTTAGAGGAACAGTGATAATAGGGACTGGAAACACATTGAGTACATGTGGCATGCTACATGAAAGAAGAGAGAAAATATACTAAAAGCAATAATTGAAGTATACATGGAAGACATTCCCATTGATAAGTAGTTTAAATTATTAAAGCATATAAATCGTAATTAAGTAGAGGATGTACAATTTTTTTTTTGCTGAATATAACTTTTGTTACTCTCCAAAACTTATTCTCCTTCTAAAACAAAGTGTAAATGTGATTCAATATTTAAATGTATTTTGACATTTCTTTTAATGTGGATGTGGTATTATAAATGCAATCCTGATGCATTTGTAATCAGGTCACCTATAGGAGATCTTTATTGACTTTAACTGTGACTCTGAATAGTGTTGCTTTCAACAGACCAGATATGTTGGCTCCAAGGACTTTCCAAGGCTTCTTTAGACTCAGCAAAGCCTTTAAGCATGAACTAAACTTTAAATATATTATTAATATCATATTCCTTAACCAGAGATTAATCATTTACTACTGAAACTAATGAAATTTAAACAAGCACAGAAATGTTTTGGTATAACAACTCCTTTGCTTTCCTGTTTGTCTGCATTGCACCTTACTAAGATTCATGCTGGTTTATATTGCCCTGTGATGTATTTGACATTTAGGGTCTGCCTTCTCCAAAATTTGTGACCCATATAGCCTATATTTCTGATATTACATTTGGACACTTTTTAGGTTTCGAAGAACAACCTTTTTTCAATGTTGTTTTTCATTAGCCAAAATAGTTCAGGATGGGCTGTTCCCCAGCAAAAAGTCATATGAGTCTGTGGCAAGGAATTTCCAGTTAAGCTGTGGCTGTGCAGAAAATTGCACAAAATGGGTTCTCCATCTTAAACTGACTACGTCAGAACAGATACTTTTTCTTGAAACGGAGTCCAGTTAACTCTTTCTCCAGAACCTTCCACCTGAATGCACATCAAACCATCGGCCTCCTGATTTGCAATGCTTCACAGAAAATGCATTTTAAAAATGTGGTATCACATTCCTTTCTGATTCATTGATATAATTTCCATTGTAGAGACAGTGCCATTGTCTTTTCTTCTCCTTTAACCTTCCAATAATCATATATTGTTTATTTCAGCCAGAAGCAGTACTAATAATTATAACAAAATGTGTTCATACAAAAAGGAACAAATAAAATTCATGGAACAAAATTAGAAAACATTCATATGCCCACTGCACGCAGACATCACTACCTCAATAGCTGTTATCTTTCATTAGTAAAACCTGGAGTCAATTTACTATTGGCATGTCCATGCAAACAACCTAACTTCTACATTAGCTATCTACAATTTTCTAGCCTGGAATAATTTCAAGCTCAACAACCAGAGTATTATAAAACCTATGTCAAGGCTTCACTTCTTGCAGTCTTACATCTTCACTGTTGGTAATCATAACTGACATCAGCATTTGCAGAAAATCTGGTGTTGATCTCATTGTTTCTCTCCTTCCCATTAATTGCAGAACTTCTGCATGCATCTTCCTCATTTGGTTTTGCTCGGTGTTATATTGGGAACTGTCTCTACATCAATTCTTCTGTTAAAATTATTAATCAATATTAGCACTTAAACTAAGGACCAAGACACATTTCTAGTATTCAATAAAAATTTCTTTCACTGAATTCCGGGATTTTTATCCAGCTTGTTTCTAGAAGTATCAGAAAAATGTGTTATATATTCAGAATATTTTTCTCCTATTACATCTCACATTTAAGAGACTTTTTAAAATGTAGGTATTGAATTAATTCATATATGTACAGAAACTAATTCCAAATACACAAATATGAAAACTTTTGTTTCTCACATGCCAGAACAGTTAACTGTTTTGCTTACATAAGGAATACAATTATTAATTCTGATTCCCTTAGTGGAGTACAGTAGGATTAACTTTCCCTCCCCACCCCACACCCACACACACACCCCGACCCCCCCGCCTGGTTTCCCTAAGTACATCATTTTCATCTTGACAATCGGAAAAGTTCATTAAATTCTGAGTGAATACAAATATTTTAATAGCATGCTCAAGATCTTACTTGCTTTTGCAGGAGGCTTTTATCTAATGTTTCATGAGTATATAGAATTTTTCTGAATCATAAGATGAGATGTCTCCCAGGAGTTCTTCCAAATATTGTGGAATTCTAGGCAGCATTCATAAGGATTCTCATGGACCTGGTTCTCATTGTCCTTAAAATATCTGATGCTTATTTCAGAGTACAATTTTTATCTACACTTTTCTAGTAAACGCTCAACTTGCAAATGTATTCAAACTAGTCATAGACATTAAATCCTCTTTTTTTTGCCTCTCATATTGTACTGGAGCAGATTCAATTACCACAGGAATGAGAAAACCTTACAAAAGTTTTACAATTACCGGTTCAGTATTTGCTTTAAAATTAACCAGAATTTCTAGTGGTTTTGATGTACTGATATCTGAAATGCCAATGCTTTCGCTGAGTTTAGAAATGAGTGTATGTCCATAATGTCTGTTACACTATACTTGGATATTTGTAGTTTAAGGATTAATTTTGAGTAAAAGCTAATTATTAAATGTGATTTCTTTCTTTCTTTTTCTTAGCCTTGGACACTGAGATATTCATATTGATCAAAGTTTCTGTAGATTTACTGGCTGCAAAAGAACAGCTCTTTCTCTGTAATATTATTTATTGGTTACTTATTTTCCACCTTCTCTTATACTTATCAATAAGATATGTTTAAGAGCAGTGGTGTTTGAATGGATAGAATTTATAAGAGCTGTACCATAAACAGTTTTTATGGCATGAAGACTTCCAAACCTTCAACAGTGGCAAAGGAAATGTGGCAGAAAGCATTTCTGCTTATACTAAACCAGAGACAAACCTTGATATTAAGTAAGAATCTTCTCATCTGAATAAGGTGTTCATCATGGTACCTAGGCCAGATTTTAGACAAATAACATGTATTTCATGCAAAGATATAAGTACTGAAATAGTCATCTAATGGCCATCATGTCCTTACATATGTTTTCTGCTAAGACCAAGTTGTTGAAACCAGCACAAAAGACTTGATGCAGCAAAATTTTAATCTCTTCTTTCTGATGACAAATCTAAATTTGTTAAATTTATGGTAGATGTATAGAACCTTTCACGGATTCGGTTTTCAGCAGATATCATAATTTGCATTTGATCTTAAACCCCCCAAAATATTAAAACTTGGAATAGGATTGGACAGGTAGTGATATTCCTTTTCCAAAACAAGGTCGGATTTTTTTTCTGAACGCAGCGTTTCCTTCCTATATTCCAAAACCGCAATATGCCTTCCAAGGTCTATTAAAAAAATCACTTCAAATTTTGGGGCAGGTATGTCTTTTTTTTTTTTTTTTTTTTTTTTTTGTATGCAGTTATTAAAATTAAACAGGTTGTTCTCTGAAGTTACTTTCAATCAGCTTCAGGTGTGCTAAAGAGGAAACATTTCTAAGGAATAATTCTCTGATTTTTAATGGTGTTTTCATGCATCCAATTTTAAGAATTTAAGAATTAAGAATCCAATTTAAGAAATTATTATAACACTACAGGTTATCCAGCACCTAATTGCTTCCTGTAATACCCAGAGAGTGTCAGACTCTTCCAGAGTATGTAACATAAACTAGATGCTTGTACTTGTGGTTAGTAACATAAACTAGATGCTTGCACAACGTTTCACAGCTGCACCATCCCAGAGCCAGTCCTGAATGCCAGCAACCAAACGCCTAGGAGCAGGGAAAGAGGTTGCAGAGCTGCTGATGCATTCTGAGCCCTGATAGCACCTCTCTGTGATAGCTCCTGTGTTTGGAAAGGCTGTACGTGATGTTGAACCCTCATGATTTCACTGTTACAGGAATGGAATATGAGATACATTGCAAAGATCAGATGAAAGATCTTCCCACATCCCTTTGAGATCAGAGGTAATTTGAGCTCACGCACATATACAATGGAGCCTTCTTACATGACATGCTGAGATTTTACCTACATGCCTTCCATGTCTCCTGTCATCTGTTGAAAAATTGCAGGCAAATTAAGCCTCAATCAACATGACTGACAATATGCAGATTTTACTTTGTTCTCAATGACAGAAAAATAGTCTACAGATCATTCATTCCCTTCCTTTTTATTTTTTTTTCCTTTGAAACTGCTGTCCACATATATGGTAGTTTTCATTTAATTGTTTACCAAGAAATGTCAGATGAACCCTTAAAATAAGGGGTTTCTGAGAGCTGCTCATGGCAACCAATCAACTCTTGGTTTGTGTGATTGATTAACTACTCTGGGATTTTCGAAACTACCAGGACTTAACGCTCAACAGACAAAAATGGGAATAAATCTTGAAAATAACCAATACGAGCATAGCAAAAGAATAATAAATAAAAGATTTTCTACACTTTTCATCTCTCTGAAAGTAAGTCAAGATTTTTAATATCTGGGACCACTTAGGGACCAGTTAAACGCTTTTTTTCCCAGTTTTCAACAAGCACTTACTAATACGATGATCCATTTCCGAAAAAATTACAGTTTCTACTATGGTCATACCATACTAAAAACTGAAGGTTCATTTGGATACCTAAAGAAGCCATGACCATGTGGAAACTGTGACCTTAAAAGTGGCATTCAATGGAAATTTTCTGGAAGTTACAGCCAGAGCTCTTTTGATTCTTTCACTCCTTGACTGAAACAATTTTTATAAGAAGGCATAGACCTTAATTAATGCTGAGGGGTCTAAGGAGCACAAAGGAGATGGAGATTATAGCAAGATGATAACCAGGGCTACAGAATAAGGAAACACTAAATATTTCCTTTTTCCCTTCTTCCTTTTCCCTTTACTCTTCCTCTTCTTTTTCCTTTTCTCTTTCTTTTTAATCTGTCTTTTTAATGATATATTCAAAAGCCTTAACAAAATGTATGATTCCTTCCAAAGTGAGTGAGAAAGCATGTAGTTGATTTTAAATTTTACATTTTTCATGATGCAGCTACTCCACTTAAGTACATGGGAATGGACTAATTTTGTTTTGAAAAGGTTCTTGTTCACAAAATCTCTCTTGTATTAACATTTATGAAAATAAAATTAAATTATTATTATTGAAGTATGTATGTTGCTGAAAAAGGATTGTGGATACTTTATATTTTTAAGGTCTTCATATCAATATCAGTAGAATAATATCAGTGGAATGTCAGACCTCATTTGATGAAAGAAACAGGTAAGGTCTCCAAACCTTAATAATGAATACTACTTATGTTGACCTGGAGGATCAATTGGACTGTTGTTTGCTACAAGGCTGTGGATCTTCGAGTCCTCCTTTCTGTATTTTATGTGTACCCCAGCATTTTCTATACCTTTAGAACAAAATCTCTTTTTCCTCAGATACCCTTTCAAAACTGTATTTTTATAGTGACTGAACATATGTAAATACATGCAACTCTATGAATAAATGTTGGAAGTGAACACTTTCCTTCACTGAATGCTCTTTCTTGAGAAAATAAAGCAGCATTTCCTGGAAAGACATGGGCATTCCTGCAATTGTCCACTGTAGTCAACAAATGATACAATATGAACAGATTTTTACCCCTTCACCCATGCTTTGCAGACTAGGAGACGTGGTTAAAGGCACAGACACATGCTGCTCACCTCCTGATCAGACCTTGGCTAACACATAGGTCAGGCTAAAGCCTGAGGTATACTGGGAACAGCACAATTAGGTCAAAGCAAGGGTCAACATGAACGCAGGACACAGTGGCCAAAAATACTAATGGTCTTCACTGGAGTTTGCTGCCTCCTACAACTATAATCCTTGCACATTTGTTGCCTGGCAGTTTTCTCAGACTCTGCTAACTAATGGAAATTGTATAAACTAAACATTCATGCTGGAAGGTATAAATGCATCAACTTACACAAAAAAAATTTTTAGAGCAGATCAGAGAGCAGCTGGACTGCTGAGGCTTTTATGCTTCCCAGGAGCAGGAGACACCCATAGAGCAGCAGAGGAGGAAGGATGAGCACTTACTTTCACCATCAGATAGATAACCATTTTGCTCATACTTGCATAGGTTACAAGTTATGGGATATGAGCTGAGTTGTGAGTTGTGACTTAAAGAACTTGTGAGAGTTAGAAACTTCATTAATTAATTGATAAATTAGTGAATTCATGTGTTAGACTAGGTTGTACAAAGTGTATTGAACCTGTATTTGTCATATTTGTTTTCTAATGAGCACATAAAATTAAGTTTAATTTAGAGAGGATGTTGTCTTGTTCTTGGTGTAAATGGACCATGATGAAAAATGACTTCTTTATGTTTCCAGAAAGATCTTCTTTCTTTTTCCTTTGCTTAACAAATGTATTCCTCTCTTCTTTCTTGTATCTCAATTTCTCATGGTTCTAAAACTACAATTACTTTACAGATAACATCTTTCACGGTGTGCAGTATCTTGAAGATACTTCTGTCATCAAAGTGCTATACAAGGCAATAGTTCTGTGCTGTTGTACTATGCTTTCTCCCTCCATCTCTCTCCACTATCTGCTTTTCTCTGTGTCGTAAGGTTTCTCCATACAACATCATTGACAAATACCTCATTAGTTCTCTCTGTGTGGTCTGTACAGTCAACATTTTTAACTATCATGATATCCTAAAATTGATCAGTCAAAAGCATTTCTGATGCAAGAAAAATAGAAAGAAGCTTGAGCTTCTTAAGTGTATACAGAAGTGTCTGCATACATCTATGGATTTTTTTAGTTTCTCTTCATGTTGTTAATATTACACTGAACGGCTACAAACTCTTTTGCCCTTTCATTTTGTGACATAAGAACAGAGAATATGGCTTAAATGCTCTTTCTCTTTCCTGGCTGAGTTCAGGTTCACAGATGAATAAGCAGGTTGATCCCCAGTTTTGAAGAAGTACCACATGGTGAACAACCATGTTCATGCTGATGGTTGTTTTGCATATCGTCCTTTACTGCCTCCACAACAGCTGCTCATTTTCCTGTAGGCTTTATGAAGAAAGTCATACTTGCTATTTCTCTACCAAAACCCTTCCTTCTTCTTCCAGTTCTCATCCCACAGAAAGCTTTCACAAACATTGTGTTAGCACATGTGATACCAATGTTTGTGTGAATACATGCTTGTATGCATATTCATGGCACTTTCACATTTGATAAATGTTCCAACAAACAGAATGTGTCTTATATGAGTGCTGTAAAAGAGAAAAAAAATATGGTCATAACTATCATGGAAATATTTTTCTTACATTCTGGGGGGGGCAGTGGGAAGGACTTGCAGTTATGATACCATTTTGCCCGGTAACCATCAGTATAAATGAATTTGTCATGTGATGAAAGCTGAAGGTAAGGAGAAAATTAAGTCCTTGAAACTATACCAACATATACACCAGCTAGACATTCTTAGGAGAGGTTACGGAGCCTATATTCTATACAGACTAACCTCAAGAGTAGCATAGTTTGCCTATACAGCAACTCAGATATTTCAATCATGTAACAATGCAGTTTCCTTTCTACCAAGAACTGAATCTGCAACAAGATGTCGTAAATCAAACTCCTTTGAAAAATTGATCCTTTTACCCTTTTCCTTGTTTTCATGAGGTCACAAGGGAAAAATGTAGCAGAAAATGATACTTAGAGCATATGAAAAGTCCATTTCAAATATAGTATCTTAGAGGAAATGACCAGGAAAAAAAAACAGGAGGCAAACAGGAAAAAAGAGTTAGAAAGACTTATATCTGTTCTCTAAAAGTGTGTAAAATCCAGTGGATTTTTCAGTGAGTTTGTCTGTAGGGCTCCCTAGCCCTGTATGAACTTCCAACAGTGACACAGTGAGAATCCCTGCAATTTTTTTAGTTGGACATACTTTTCCACTTCTAGGAGTCACGCGACAGATAACTGAGCTAACTAGCATCGTATTTGTGCTAGCATAGTCTGGAATACACGATCATTGGAAATATTAATTTCAATTTTATTGATAGAAAATTAACAAGCAAGAGATTAAAAGAAAAATATTGACATTAGGACAACAGTAAGTGTTGCGGGAAAGGCACAAGCTAAAAGCCAGGATATGCATTTGTCCATTTAGATGTATTGTCAAAGCACAGACCAGTGACATCTCTGTTATCTTATTTTCTTCCCTCTCTTTGTCTACAATAACTGCTTAGAAGGAAAGCTTGCTGTAGTACAGCTTTGCATATTAGGATCTGAACTCATTATGTAAATGTTATGCAGATTTCTAAAGAACCAGATGCAGTTGCAAAGTAGAGAGAAGGAATACACAGTTAAATGACTGCTTTTGTACTATGGGACCTAGTGTATATACATCTCTGTACAGTGATTTGAAAACACAGAGTGGAGGCCAAACTCTATAAGCCTACCTCGTCCAAGTATATTGGTTACCAATTAGTATGTGACTGAGAATAAATTTCTTTCTTAATTACTATTTTTCTCCCAATAGCTTTCTCAACATTTCATTTTGTTTACTGTTATCTTTCTCCTTTGGCTCTCCCCTTCACTTATCATAACCTCACCAGAGTCATAAGTTTTGATTATGTTTTCTTTTCCAATATGACTAATTCAGATTCTCCTTCTGAGAACATATTTAGCACTCAATTATAACTGCACGATACAAGCTAGTCTGTTGGATTTCAACAATTGAAATCAAGGGCAAAGAGTCTTTACTGTCCTTTTCTCTTAAACAGACTATAAAACAAACTGTTCCACAAGTTATAAGGTTAATTCCCAGATACATTTTCAGAAACCTTTTTTTTCACAGGTGACATTATTCCTGAAAAAAAGGAAAGATGATTAAAGACTAATTGGAATCTAAGAGAGAAAGATTTAAAGATTTGGATTTACTACACAGGTAAGATGATAAAACACAAGCTTCCACTTAGCACAGTTGTCAAAGAAAAGAAAAACGGTCTTCATAAGTCAGGAAGGCCATTTTACACTAACTTGGTAGTATATCACAGGTGGCTACTGTTACCAGCAAAAGAATAACATAATGCAAAAGTCAGTTCTGATGACATAAGTCTATGTAGGTATCATATAGAAGAAAGTATCCTTTCACAGTAATTCACCTATACTATAAGAAGCAACAAAGTAGCTGTCTTTAAAAGCAGAGGGCAAATCCCAGTATAGCTGTTCCCTCTCTCAAAATTGAGTTAAATAATGCTAGATTGCATGAAAATCTCTGAAATTTAATCTTCTCTGAGGCAACACTGTCTTATTTTTCTCAGTATTCCTCTTTGCTTTTTAATTGCACAAAATACTTGCATGCTTCTTTCTCCAGGTGAAGTCTTCACCTTGGGTTTGTGACAGCAATGGAATCTCATAGCAATCAAGGCTGAAGTCACCAACTTCAGCATAGAATAGCATTTCTAGCAATTAGTAAGCTCCTCACAGTGGTGTGAGGTTGGGAAAAGGTATCTGAAGAAACCGACACTTCTATTCACACAATCAGCGTTAATAATATTTACAAGCAAGATAAATTCTCCCAAAGTATACAGAATTACATTCACAAATCAGAATATGATTTTCTATAAAGTGACTGTTGCTTTTTTAGGACCCAGGTACCAAAACAGTTAAATGAGATGTCAAGCTCTTTTAGTTAACATTGAAGGAAATTGATATTGGCAGTACCTGCTGGACAAAGAAGTAACCAAAGGGAATAAGTTTTTGTGCTGCTTGTCCATATGTCCATATGCGTATACTGAGCACATTTTAGCACATTGCACAGCCTAAAATCCATGTTTTGAGATAATTTGTGATTACAGTTGTAAGAAACAGTCAAAGTAGAGTGAGTTATTGAGAAAATATGAAAAGGTTGTTTAAAATTGTATTTTTATAAGTATCAGTAAGTTATAGTATACTCGGGACCCATAGAAACCATACCACCCTCTATTCCCTGTAGTTTGTAGGTGAGTGTTAAAGGTGGGGTATCTTGAATCTTATTGACTGGATTTGATTGGTTTAATGTTCTGTCCATGTGGATGTTCACTTAGAATTTAATTAAAAGAGATGGAAGGCAAGCATATCAGAACAATGAGAAATTTAAACTGAGATGTTAGCAGCCCTTTGCAGTTAACAAGTTGCATTGATTAATATTAGACACAAGACAATGACAACATTAACTTTCTCAAGTATAGTTGTTCCATTTTAACATATCCCCCACCCACATAGAAGCAGCTTGAACAGTTCTGCTGGAGATGTATTTGTCGTTATGCAAGCTGGTATTAAATGGAAGGACTGCCAACTCTTAGTTGTGTTCAACATGCACATATTGTTTGTCCACAATATTTATTCAGACCAGGATTCCTGGTTCATAGGTTTCCTAGATGACACAGCTCATTGCTGAAAATCAGGCTTTTCTATTCATGTAGAATTGTTCAGCATTTTTTTCACTAGTGCAGTATTTGTTCAGGTAGTGAAGAATGTGATTCTGGTAAGTGTGCAAAGGGAGTAAAGTAGGTGAATGTTTTGGACATTCAGATCTCTCATATGAATAAGCAGAACTTAAGTTATTTTTACAGTCACTATGGTCCACTTACTAGGATGCTTTCCAGTAGCAATAAAATAAATGTTTTCTGAAGGAAAGAAATACTGTGGGTTTTGTTGTCTGAAAACCACTGTGTAGCATATTATTATTTTAGTTGTCAATCCTCAGCATCTGTCGTACGGTTTAAGGACTGTCACAATAAAGACCTAAATCCATAGTCTTTGTCAGAAAGGAAAATAAGGTAATTTTTTTTTGTTCTCTTATGCTATGTTTTTATTAAAATACATTTGGCTTAGGCCAAATGCTATTCAACAAATATAAGTCAGCGATTTTGTTACTTTGTCGTATAATTTATTCACCTCATTCTTGTGGTATTCAGACACCATGAACAAAATACATTATTCAACAAATACCAACAATTACTCCTTGAATAATTTAGTTGATGAATATTTTATTCTTGTGTTAAGACCAGCTCCATGTGAAGAAACTAACACTTGTGCACAACCTTTTTTTCTGCTGAACTTTAATGAAAAGTCGATGTAAAATCTACAGCTGATATAGAACTTCTTTTGTAGATTTGGGGGACAGAGAGAGGTAGAATGCATTATGATACATTCTGAATCTTGTAGAAAAGGAATTGATTGGATATGTAGGTGTTATTACCATCTAGGTGCAATAACAGTAAGTAATGAACAAACATAAATTATAGAATGATTAACATCAAATAGATGAGTGTTAAATATGGTGGGTAATTGAAGGAGAAAAATGAATAATAATTAAATCCATTTGAAAGAGAAAAACAGATGAACTGAGAGAAAAATCCTGAACAAGAATTCAAGAAACATCAAAATTTCAGGTCTTAAGTTTAAGGATTTCTTTCTAAATAAAATACATTAAGTTCTGTATGATTTAACTAAAACTACATCTTCATCTATCAAGTCTACATATTTTGTGTGAGACTAGGTCTTGTCTCTCCTGCATAGCCCCTTCCAGGAGTCAGATAATTCATATGTACTCAATACAACAGCATTCTCCAGATCTGGTAAAAGGTTTGCTGGATATAGATGAACAGCCTGATCCATGGTCAGCTAATGCATTTGCCTGTCCCAAAACAGGCAAGAAATTGTCTGCTGTACAGCTGCAGGAGCACAAGTGTTTTTTATACTGGGATGCCTCTCACAGCGTAGGCTCTCTGGAAACAAATTCCCAGCTGTGAAAATCTGATATATCTGGGAGTATACTTCCCAGGCAACGGGACATATATATGTGTGGCAATCATGTAATGGGAGACGTCAAATCCCTGTTGACAGAATCTCCCCACGTTGTACAGCGCACTGAGTCTCTCACATTAGACCCCTATGACAGAAAAAAGGCCTGCACCTAAGAGATCTGGAAATTAATTAACCTGGAAATTAAAACAGAATTTTGTGAATCCCAGTCTGTGGCTTCATCAGAAAAGCAATCTTTTTTTCCCATGTACTAGCATATGAATAGGTTAAGATTTTGCAGCACATACTATATATTACTGACGATATTTTCTGACGGACGTTTTATTAGGTATCTTCTGTGAGAGCGCAGTGATTATTGTCTTAAAATGTTCACTAAATGTAGACCTTCATCAAGGTGAGACTGTCTTCTGTTTAGATAAAATGATTGTAAGTGTTTGCTTTTGAGATTGTAATATTCTCTGTATCAGTTCTCCTGTAAGTACATAATTAACCTGTCAGACCACCCTGCAGTAATAAGCATGATAGATGGGAAATATATTAGGAAAGAACCCATGTGTGATATGCTTGCAAGCCCTACTTTATCATTCAACTATTTTTCCTTTAATTAGTGCTCAGGTAACAGCAGACCTTAATGAATTAACATGTAACTGTTATCAATATGTATTATTTATTCATTCTGAATGCCTCATTCAAATGCGATGTAAAAGATCTGCTCTGGGTATTGTGGAAAAGAAAACAACTTAAAATAAAATGGACATATACTTTTAAAAGTCCAGGACTTCTAGTATTGTCAAACATTTTCTTGATAAATAATACGTATGATGAACTACTAAGTAGAAAATCCCGAAGGAGAAACACTGGCAAAAATATTGTCTCAAAAATGTAAACATCAGGAAAAGAAAGATTTTATGAGTCATATGGAAAATATACTTAAAATCTGGATTTGAAGTTAGACAATTACTGGAGGGCAAAACAGATTTTTGGTGGAATTGATAGTATGAAGATATCTGAGTGCTATGTGAGTACCTAATGCATTTATATACATTTCACCATTCAATGTCAAATGAATGTAATTATTTATCTGACTACCTTTCCACAAGATAAAATTTTAGAGTGCTCATTTTGGAGTACCCCTTGTAACAGTCAAGAAATGGCAGTATAAGCAAAGATGGGGATGATAGTGGCTATATCTCCTAAATCTTAGAGACTAACTCTTTCCCCATATAAGATTAGTGGAAACAATAAAAACCACCAACTAAACAAAAAAAACCTATTCAGACATCAGAAACCAGGTCTTATGATGTGAAACTTAAAGACATCCATTTATTGAATAGAAAGGTCGAGAAGTATCTTGATCACTGTGAAAAGGTGATCAAGGAACAAATACTTCATACTGGGGGTCGTTTGGTCTTGGACACAAAGACTTAACAAGATGTCTGGAAATTGAAGCTGGACAAATTCAGCCTTGAAACAACACAATAACTGAATTTTCCTAGCAGTAAGGGTAACTAAACATTGGGCAACTCACCAGAGTTTCAAATCCCTAAAAGATTAAATGTCTTTCTAAACGGAGATGCCTTCATCTGATTTCTCAGAAAATAAAAAAAAGGTCACAGTTTGTGAGTGAGAAGTCTATATATGTTACAGTATTCAATGTCTTCTAGTGTTAGCAAATATGGTAGACATAAATCTTGAGACACACGGTCAATTCATGTGGGTGAAGAACCACACTAGGAGGGCTACACTACCATAGAAATAGTCCAGATAAATATAGACAGCTCTACACACTGCATTACAACCATATGGATTCCTGCATCATAAAAAGACTTTGCAAACTTTTCCAGTGAAGGTGGAGAATTTGTCTTCCGCTCTGAGTTCTGTTGATGGCATCATCAGCTTTACTTCTAACCAGTCATGCCATGATGACTTGCAGAGCAATTACTGAAATTCTGGCCCTTCTACATTAAATGGTTGTCAATCTTGCAGGTTGTTGCACACAGTCATATTTTTAGTACACCAGATAGAGTGATGACTCTTTCTGAGGCAGAGTTACTCTTTCATGCCAGTCAAGGTTACCTTTCATTCTCTCACCTACATTTCAAAAAAGGCAATAAATGCTCAGATTTATTCTCTAATAAATAAAATTAAACACTTGCTTTATATAGAGATGTTTTAGCTATTTCTGTCAATATTGTCTTGAAAAAAAACAAAAATAGACATATCTCAAGAGCTTTCTTAAATATATATGTTACATCTTGGAAAACTTATTGGGTCTGGATTGAAGTCATATTTCTTTGAATGATAATTTATATCATATAAATACATTATACTCATATAAATACATTATACCTCTTCCTTTATAAGATTGTGCTAGATAAAGAAAGTATTCCTAAGACTTTCATCTTCATCTGTGTAACAGTAATAGCAATCTCTTTCTTCCTCTCCTTTCTAGATTGTAAGAGTAACTGAACAGCTACACTAAACCAGAAGGAAACTGATGAATAAGATATTCTTTACAGACTATCAAAACAAAGCTTGCTGTCCTTCAGGAAAATCACATCATTCACATCACACGGAGGCTGAAAACCCTAAGAGAGACTGGAATGGCCAGGTTCCTAGATGGTGTTGGGCAGGGAAGCTGAAAAGCTGCAGTCTAGTCTTCCATGATTACTGTAAAAACGACCTTGCCAAAACTCAGTTGTACTATTATTGTAGTATAAGAAAAAGAGGACTCTGAAAAAGACATAGCAAGTGAAAGGATGCTGGACAGGCACTTCTATGAAAACACACTCCCTCCAGCATTTGTATTAGAGCTACTCTTTGCTTACTGTATCTCTACAACAACAGATCTTGTTAAGTCCAGGGAGCTGTGAGGACTATATTCTGTTAACTTTAACTGATGTCTCAATGATCTTATCAAACAATTTAGCTGGAAGAAGAAAGATGAACAAGAGATAAACATCTCATACACATCCATCACAATCATAAATGTTCGAATTACAGGAGACAAAAACTTGTAGTATTCTAATTAGAACTACAAGGCAGAAAAGGAAGAAAATAATGGATTATTTTTAGATATTCTTATTGTTAAAATTTGCATGTGAAAGTACATGAGGCACAGTCAAGAGTTTGTCTTTTTAAGTCTTTCCCAAATATGACAGCTAGAGCAAAAGGACAGAAAACTCGTGTGCCTTCATATGACATCTATTATTTTACATATAGTATTGTCCTCCAAGGTGATTTTATTTTTCTTTTTTTTTTAATCCTTATTAGCATTAAAGAGATAATACTATTTTTTTTTTCTGGAATGTATAAATGCTATAACTAATCATTTCCCAACAATTATCATAAAACAGCAATGACATTTTCAGCTCTTCAAAATTATGCAAATTATTGAGTGGGTAAGTTCAGTAGCTCTTTTCTTTATTAGAGCACTGCTGTTTAAAGTGGTATTGCATGTCAAGGAGGGCAAGGTATGAGTGGTTTGATTAGAATTATCCACCCTCTATCCCCATCTCTCTCTGTTTCGTGAAACTACATGGTACAGACACCCACTGTCCTCTATTAAATCACATTTGCATCTGTAAATTCATGGAGATGGGCTAAAAAAAACTGTACCCAAAAGAAAGTGGGCAATCCAGACTTGCATTTATTTCTCTTTGAGAGCATCGTGATTCAGTGTACAAGTAGGGAGACTCCACACTTGCTTTCATAGAATGAGAAAAAAAAAGGAGCTAAAGATTTGCAATATTAAATATAGATTAGATTTTAAATCCAGAAGATCATTTGCTCTTCATAAGTATACTTCTTTCTCTTGTCATAAAGTTACAGGATTACAGATTTACTCAGCTGAGAGGTGGTGGATTTGAGTGACAAAATCAGAGAGTGGACCACAGTCTTTTCTTTGTTCAGTTCAGCGTTGGAATGGTGGAAATTTCCAGTTGGAGGTTAATTTCAGAGATTACTGATAAAAAAAAATCCATTGTTTTCCAACTTTGTAGACTTAGTGCAGTAGCTCTTCCCAAATCCCCAAGAGAGGCAATAACATCCTTGACTCCTTTCCTTTCTCTGTAGTGCTTTAGTTGACCAGCCTATAAACACCCACAACTAAGCTACTGCTCTAGACTGCTCCATGCCATCCTAGTCATACTCATCCTACTTGGGTTTCTCCCATCTGTTTTCTGTAGTGTTTGTTTGTTTGTTTTGAAACCATCTGCCGTCTGGTACCTCCCTTTCCAGCTCCAGCTCCAGCTCCGCTGATGCCCTGGAGGGACAGTCTAACTCTTGAGCTCACAGTGCAGAATTGGTGCTTCAGGCAATTGCTGTGGAATCTGGTGCTCAAAGCTCTGCATGTACCAGTGTGCCCACAGCTTACAGTGTAACTTTCGTCAAAGGTTCCAGCATGAGGAACGAAAGTGGTGCTGGCATGAAGTTGTGCCTGAGGGAACAAGCCCTGCTCATCAGAAGTTCAAGCAGACCCTGTTCTTGGCTTTGGAATTATCTCTGCACGAATACATTTGAGGGTATATCACTAACATTCACTATGCAGCATAGACATACTTTAAACTGTATAATATTAAAGTCATTTACAGGATCCAGTACTATGGGTCCATTCAAGAGACCTTTTAGTTGACTGTAGAAGTCTGCATACAATTAACAGCATGAAAAAAAAGAAACCAAATATCAAATAAGCCAATTACTCATTCTTTAGAAGCTAACTACTGGTTGCTTTTCCTGTCAGTTAAGCAGAAACATTTCTTCCTAGAACACTCTATATGTGAAAGCTGTTAACATTGCCCAGTGCACGCTTCTACGTTTGCCCTCTCAATGTCTCATTCAATTTTAATAGCTATAAGATCTAATTTCTTTTCTAGCATTGGGACAGAAAATTTTTTTTAAGTTTTTCAATAGAAGAAATAAAGACAATTATACTCCCATCTTTTATTTACCATTTAATTTCAGAAATTAAAATTTCTACCCTTTAATTGAACCAAAACTATCTACAACTTTGCAGTGCTTTTCATTCCGTGTAACCATACCGTAGGGAACTTCTGAAGGAACTAAGTAAGAAAAAGAGGATGTATCATCGTTGGAAGGAAGGGGAGGTATGTCAGGTCATGTTCAAGGATGTTGTTAAGTCGTGTAGGAGAAAAATCAGGGAAGCAAAAGCCCAGCTGGAGCTCAAATTGGCCACTTCCGTTAAGGACAATAAGAAGAGTTTTTATAAATATATCAATGGCAGAAAGAAGGGCGGAAGCGACCTCCACTCCTTGTTGGATGTGGAGGGAAATATAGTAACCAGAGATGCAGAGAAGGCTGAGGTACTTAATGCCTTCTTTGCTTCAGTTTTTAACAACAAGGATGTCAGCTCGCTTGACAGTTGGCCCTCTGAAGTGGTTGATGGGGGCAGGGTGAAATATGGCCCTCCTGCAATCCATGAGGAGGAGGTTAGAGACCTGCTGAGCCGCTTGGACCCTCATAAGTCTATGGGGCCGGATGGGATCCATCCTAGGGTGCTGAGAGAGCTGGCGGATGAGCTTGCTAAGCCGCTCTCCATCATCTTTCAGCAGTCCTGGCTCACTGGAGAGGTCCCGGAAGACTGGAAGTTGGCCAATGTGACGCCCATCCACAAGAAGGGCCGTAAGGATGATCCAGGTAATTACAGACCTGTCAGCCTGACCTCGGTCCCAGGTAAAATCATGGAGAAGATAATCCTGGGTGAAATCATGCACCACCTGCAGAACGGTCAAGAAATCAGGCCCAGCCAGCATGGGTTTAGGAGGGGTAGGTCCTGCCTGACCAACCTGATCTCCTTTTACGATCATGTGACTCGCCTGGTGGATGAGAGGAAGGCTGTGGATGTGGTATACTTGGATTTCAGTAAGGCCTTTGACACGGTCCCCCACAGTAGACTCCTAGGGAAGCTGGCAGCTCGTGGCCTAGATGGGAGCACTTTGTGCTGGGTTAGGAATTGGCTGGATGGCCGAGCCCAAAGAGTGATGGTAAATGGTGTTTCATCCAGTTGGCGGCCGGTCACCAGTGGTGTCCCCCAGGGCTCGGTATTGGGTCCCGTCCTGTTTAATATCTTTATTGACGATTTGGATGAGGGGATTGAGTCCATCATCAGCAAATTTGCAGATGATACCAAGCTGGGAGGAAGAGTTGATCTGCTAGAGAGTAGGATGGCCCTGCAGAGGGACCTGGACAGATTGGAGAGCTGGGCCGATTCTAATGGGATGATGTTTAATAAGTCCAAATGTCGGGTACTTCATTTTGGACACAACAATCCCATGCAGAGATACAGACTGGGGACAGAGTGGCTAGAGAGTAGTCAGGTAGAAAAGGACCTGGGAGTGCTGGTGGACAGGAAGCTCAACATGAGCCAGCAGTGTGCCCAGGTGGCCAAGAAGGCTAATGGAATCCTGGCCTGCATCAGGAATAGTGTAGTAAGCAGGACCAGAGAAGTTATTGTCCCCCTGTACTCGGCACTGGTCAGGCCTCACCTTGAATATTGTGTCCAGTTCTGGGCCCCTCAGTATGGGAAAGATGTTAGGATACTGGAATGTGTTCAGAGGAGGGCAACGAAGATGGTGAGGGGGCTGGAGCACAAGCCCTATGAGGAGCGACTGAGGGAATTGGGGCTGTTTAGCCTGGAGAAGAGGAGGCTCAGGGGAGACCTCATTGCTCTCTACAACTACCTAAAAGGAGGTTGTAGTCGGGCAGGGGTTGGTCTCTTCTCTCAGGTGACCAGTGGCAGAACCAGAGGGCATGGACTTAAGCTTCGTCAGGGAAAGTTTAGACTTGATGTGAGGAAAAAATTCTTCACTGAAAGGGTGATTGGCCATTGGAATGGGCTGCCCAGGGAGGTGGTGGAGTCACCTACCCTGGAGGTGTTTAAAGGGAGACTGGATGAGGCACTGAGTGCCATGGTCTAGATGATGGTTGGTGTTAGTGTTAGGTTATAGGTTGGACTTGATGATCTCAGAGGTCCTTTCCAACCTTATGATACTGTGATACTGTGATACTGTGACTAGAAATCCAAGGCTATGATCAAGTACAAGTCACCTATTATCAGTGAATAGAACATTGTATTACATTGAAGTATTTTCTTCCATTTTAGCTGCTTTTTCAAATGATTTCAGGGTCACAATGGACTTCTAAACAGTCTGTTTAAGAAAAATGAAGCATCTCTCCTTCTAAAGTAATGCTGCAGTATTCATTGCCAGTTCATGCAAGCAGAAAGCAGCAAGAAGTATCATGAAAGCCTTTCCTATGTACAAAAAAAGTACTAGTTCATTCAAGAAAAGTGAATACAAACAGAAAATACATTTGCATATTTATATAGAGACATACAGTATAAGCTAAGAGTCTTGGGGTGTTCTTTTCCTTCATTTTTCTTTCTTCCGTGTTGAAAATTAGGTTCTTCAATACAAGTTCCAGCCCAAATACTGGTATATTATATTCTTAAGGAAGAATGTGCCTTATTTGGGTATTCTTTTGTGTGCTTTGTATTATCCCAAGAATGCACTGAAATAGTTGATCTCTGCCTTGCAGCCATTTCCTGCCCTCCCCAGCTCCAAACCCTTGATTACAGAATTCAAACTCGATGCTAAGATACAAAAAAACAACATATTGTAACATCTGAAATCCACAAAAGACCATCAAGGAAAGTTTGTGCAAGTGAACAAGATAATGTTAGACACCAGAGAGTTTGTGCCATTAAGCTACTAAAAGGCTCTTGGCGAATTTTCGTCCAGGGGCCAAGATAGCACTCTACCAAGGAGTTTCCAGGAAGTGCTTAAAAGACCAGAATGAAGGAAGGACAATTTCCATTAGAAATCTGAGACAGAACCTCCAAGTTTTGCAAGATGAGTGTTTAGTAGGATGTATATGGTTAGATGATACCAGTTGGCGTCAGAGTCATAAAAGTGTTGCCGTCACAATTCAGTTCAGTGGTATAGATATTGTCACAGGCTCCTGCCTATTTCCAGAAGCAGAATTAAAGCCTGTATAGGCTTTTCTATTCTCTGTCATAGGAACACAACACTGCTGTTGATGACATTTGTCTTATATGTGAAATTGGCAGGATGTAAACAAACAGGAAAACAACAGAAGGTATGGTCCAGGCTTCATCACTTGAACAGCTGGTTCAAAGCAAAAATTACACTGTGAATAAAGAACTTTTGAAACCAGTGATATAGAGGCTTCTCTACCACTTGCAGACAGTCCTTTGAGCCCCATGCAGACAGAACTGTAAAGTTCTGAACAGTAAAAATCACTTGTTGCTGTACAGGTGTGAGATGCTTGTGCTTTCACCACACCTTGATGCTGCATCTTCCTATGTCCATTGATTGCACTGGAAACAAGTTTATGACAACCCTCTGTGTATTCTCCACAAAAGAGAAATAATATTGTTGCTAATCCTACACTTACTTTAAGACATCTTAGTAGAGCTACAAGGCTCTTCAATGAGTAGAGGGAGAGTGAGAAAGACCTGAGAATGTAGACATTAAAAATCATGCACAAAACATGGGGCTGAGAAAGAAATCTTCAACAGAAAGTTAATATATAGATCCTACACCTTAAAAGAAGAGTAGGCACCTAACCTTGGGGCCATTTGGGGTTGGGGGGATGCTGGGAATATTCTCCCAGTTTTCCTCCCCAAATGACAAAAGTATTCATTCCAGAAACAGTTTAGATCCTGCCTGAAACCATTTAAAATTTTATGACTTATACACCAATAGGCAGAAATTATCTCACACAATTAGTTTCTCTTTTGGAATGAATATTTTCTGGAGTTTAAAAAGAAATATGAGTGATTCAGGTTTTAAGTTTCCACTTGCAAGGTGATTGTGTTTTCTTCAAGAAAGAGGAGCTCTCATAGTTGATTGCTCAGTCCATAAAAGTCCAAAACTGATATAAAGATTTAAAACAACAAAATCATAGTTTTCTTTTTTTTTTTTTTTACTTTTAGAGAAATAAAAATAAAAATAAGAAATAAAAAGAAAAAGAAAAAGAAAAAAAAGTTCATTTAAACTTGAATAAACTGGACTTAGGAACCCAGACTCTCGCTAATCCTGTAACAGTGAATCTGCCCACTTTCTCTCCAATACTGTCTGCCTCTGTAAGCACTGAAATTTCACCACACATTAGTCATGCTCTGAAATTTGCTTACATACACACATGTGCAGAAATACCTGTTCTTTAAATAAACCCATTTAACTCTTAGGGTGGACCTTGGGCTACACCTTCACTGGAAAGTTAAACAGGGTCAAAGTACAGGGATGTGTACTTATGTGTGGTCACCATACTGTGAAATCAGGAAGAATTAGGCAGTTTTGATCCAGAAAAGTAATAACACTTCTGAAAACAGACTTTGGAGCATCACTCTGCCTCTTTCTGTTGAAAGCAATGTTTCTTCTCTCAGGTCTTCCTTGATGGTCTAAGTATTCTGCCAGACATGGGACATATGACTGACCTGAGGGGACTGGAGACTCAAATGACAACAAGGGGGGGTGATGAACAGGCATTTCTGCCATTATTTCCTTTCCTGTTAAAAGCTATCACTAGAAGGTAGCTCACTCTTCTTACTATTTCTCTGCACTGGGAGAAGGAAAATTGTGATTTGTTTAAGCAGACTGGATCAACCTGTAGCTTTCTTCACTGACTTTATTGGGAATGCAGATTCCCATTGACTCACTAAGATGAAGCACCGTCTCACCTAGGTGCACTAAGGCTCCCTGCTCACTGCAGACCATGCAGCAAAATTAATTTTCTTTGGAACAGAACTGTGTTCCTTTGAACTATCTCTCCTCTTAACTCCACTGTTGTTCTGATTGAAACTTGAAAGCAGCCCTCCCTTTTTGCTCCCAAAAGAACAGAAAAGAAAAAAAAAGTACTTCACCAGGTCACCTTTTCACTAAATTCCTTTAGTCTGTTTTAGTTTCTGTTAGAAGCTTATAAATTTCTTGTACCAAAAGGGAAGAAAACTTGATACTCCCTTCAGCATTTTTCTCAAATATTTATCTTTTAAAAGCTTCCAACTACCCTAAATGGTCTTGAATTCAATTCATTTTTGACTAGAATGTTATATTATTGTATTTTAAAATCAATTTTTCCTCAGACTCAGTGGGTTAGTGACTGAAAACTGAAAGCTTTGGAGAAAAA
This sequence comes from Tapera naevia, assembly GCA_033556795.1. Classification (NCBI taxonomy): domain Eukaryota; kingdom Metazoa; phylum Chordata; class Aves; order Cuculiformes; family Neomorphidae; genus Tapera; species Tapera naevia. Next base: position 28,535,343 of record JAUMJJ010000079.1, on the reverse strand, counting down.
TGTCTGAAATAATATTAAGGAAAATGTTCATGCCATTATAAGTTGAGAATCTGTCTTGTTGGGTTTTCCTCCATCCTCAGTCTTTTAAACATCAGGAGACTAAAGTGTTTTTCTTAAAAAATAGTTTTACCTTTATATATCATTGACATAGAACATCAAACTGGACTTTTACTGGACTTTTCTTTCTGTTATGACATCCTGAATGGTTTCAATCCACAAGCATGTTCAGACACGTCATTATTGGTCTAATTGTTTATCACTGCTTTGTAAAGAGTTACAGCCTCTTATGTAGGCATTTGCCTCTGTAATATGCATATGAAACAGTGCTTTGCTAAATTTATCTCTGTACCTAGCAGTGCAATATGACATTAACAGCAAACCACTAAGTAAAACTGCAGAGAGGTAGGTTTTTGCTTCCTAATAATGGAATGCAAAGTGATTTTACTCATGCTAATATTATGCAGTTACAACTCAATGGTCTTCAGTGGACATCCTCCTGAATTACCTCATATAGATTAAACTTAAGCCTCTAAACATTATATTTGCTGAATATCACTCAGTCAGAAATCTTAAAGCATTTCAGGAACATTAGTTAAGCTTCAGAATCTCACTTTCCATGGTCTCCCAAGCAGAAAGTAAATTATAATACAAAAGGTTTAAGGACATTCAAATCAACACCCAGAAATTTCCCTGAAATTTGTGCAAGATAACACCAGAAATGACCAGCAGGGTCAGTCAGGGAACCAAATCTCCCACCTGTGCTGTTGGGCTCTGGTACTAGACGTTGTATATTCATTTATGGCAATGGATTTAAAATCTTATAGATGATTACTTTTATCTTAAACTCTCTTACCTCAGCTGGCTGCTGAGTTCTCTATTAGGCTATTTAACAGAAGTGCCTGTTCTAGTTATTCAGTCCATTAAAACAGAAATCAGACTACATTACCCAGAACACACTTAAGCCTCTCACAGCCTTTCTCAGTGAGGGGGATAGTTGCCACTGTTCTCTTACAGAGTTGCCTACTAAAATCAACTAGCAGTTCCACATTAAAATATATTACTACATATTTTTATACAAACTCAACAGCCAATATCAAAATTATCAGGTAATTTAGATAGGCACGCACTTGCTTATGCACATTGTGTTAGATATTTCATCACCCAGGGCTAATTCCATGGATGTTACCAGCAATGTCCTTTATTTCTTTCTCTGTTTGCATAATAATCACCATAAAAGAGACATTCTTTTCAATGTTTATACAACATCCTTGTTATTTGAACTAATCTGGCCATAGGAAATGCAGGTTTTTTTGTGTGTGGTTCCTGTTTATATAAAGACAATCTATACATGAGCAAGGTAGGTAGTTTCCTAAACTAATAGCTATAGGAGAAAGAAAGAAAGAATTTTTTTTTTTTAAATCCCAGGATATCCCTAGTGTCTGTTTAAAGTCCTAGAAAGTTGCGATTCTTTTTGTGATTGTCACCAATGAAGGAAGTCTGGAGCTGTGAGAGGAGATAGGTGTTGCCAGGAACAAATATGTTTAAAGAAATTGCACAGATGGCTCCTCAAGGCAAGTCATAGTCCTGCTTTACCTGTGGAGGCAGTGGAACCAGCAAACTGTTTCTGAAGCATTCTTGCCCAGCTTTTGCTTCTGCCATTTCTGCTTTACCACCTGCCATGGCAAAAATATGACTCAGCCCCAACTCATCGTCCTGAGAGCAGCAAAATTATATTTTGGCTATACTGCCTTGAACTAACACTGAACACACGTCTATGCTTTATAAATTCAGCAGTCAGTCAAGGAACATATATGCCTTACTAGCGCACACTCCTGCATATATTTGAATGGCCTGAACACTCATGTACAAAATATGTGCATTTGCAAGATCTGAGCTTTATAAAAATAAACATAATCAAATTCAGACAGCCTTTGCTTGCCAATTACTGGCAGATTTGCACCATTTATGGTCAGTTTGTTATTATACAGCACTACAAATTGAATTTGTTACAGAAAATGTTAGGAAGGAAGGATCTTTGGCTTCAATTTACCCAGAACAAATGTGTAAATGGAATAAATCAAACCTGAATTTGTAGTTACAAGTAAATTTGGCCAAATGTTAGCCTATATTGTCCTATCTGTAGAGCAAAACATGATCCAAACTATCTCAATGCATTGAGATTGTGTAATTACATAACATCTAGCACTGTGGTGGTACAAACACCCTGGTGTTCGGGACATTCCTGAATGTCAGTTAAAAGTAGTCTTTTCTTTTAATTAAACTGCCTTTGTTAGTTTAGATCACATATTTATGACATATGAACAAAAGAATCTGTCCAAATGTGAGGAAAGATGCCTGTGGTATAACTGATTTGCCAATTGCCTTGATTACTGTACAAATGTTCAGCACATTTTCCTCCACAGGGAGATTTTATCTTGAAAGACTATGCAAAAAAAAGACAGACAGACAGACAGATAGATGCACAAAAACATACACACACAAGATAATCATATTTTAAAATAAATAGGGAATAAAAATACACGGTGAACAATGTGACATATGTACTACAATACATGTAAATAATTAACTTGTTGGGAAAGGATATATTTTTAGTATTTTTCTTCTCTAAGCTAAAGATTCTCAGCTCTTTCAAATTTTCCTCATTTAAGAGATTTCCCAGGCCCTTAACTGTTTTCATGGTCCTTTGCTTGACTCTCTCTAGTAGTTCCATATCTCTTCCTAGCAGTGAAAGAAGAAGAAGTTCACAAGGAAAAAATATTGTTGGTACCTGCAAAGAGGACATATCCCACTGCAAAATCTGAATGGGTCTTCAAATTATTTGTATGGGATCCATCTCATCCAAATTCATGGCCAGGATCCTGTTTAAATAAATGACAAATAAAGTCCACATGAAACAGTCTAAATGTGTGGTGGAACTCAATAATTAAAGCATAGTAGTTTACAGAGATCTATAGGAGATCCCATCTAGCTCCAGCTATTACTATCTCAAGAGGATACGTTTCCTCTAACTCTCTTGTCATATCTGCCAGTCTGGTGTGAATGCCTTGAATACTTTGGGGTTGTCTCACATCATAGAATCATAGATTCGTAAGGATGGAAGAGGCCTCTGAGATCATCGAGTCCAACCATGCCTGTCTCCCTACTAAACAATATCCCTAAGAAACTCATCAACCCATCTTTTAAACACCTCCAGGGATGAAGACTCCACCACCTGCCTGGGCAATCTGTTCCAATCCGTGACCACTCTCTCAGTGAAGATGTAACTAATGAGCTTATAACATACCTATAAAATTCTAAAGGTGGGTGACTAAATCTCAGATTGAATCCCCCCACCAATGAAAGCAACAGTGAAGATTTTTACATTGATACTGTACATCTACAGTCACTGGAGAGATTAAGTCTATGTTAGGATGTAATTTGTCTGATGTTTATCATGAAGTGACTCTTCCCTCCTTTAAAAGGAGACTTTTGTAATTTGTCAAATTCTGTTTTATTATTTGAACACCTGCAGTACTTAAGTATGCATGTGAGCATCCAATTTGCAAAACCATAACTAACTGACTTTGTTCTTTCCAGGATTTGCTCATCTGCGCATTTCACTGGGGTTTGTAGAACCACAATGTGCTTCTTGATGCTGCAGCAAGATGAGTTTCTCCACGAGTCTTCCTCAGTGAACTGTAGTAGGCTGTTGCCACCCTCTGGGCAGTCACAGGAAAGTATTTAAAGGAAGGCCAGCTCCCAGGTGTTCAGATAGGACAAGTCGAAACCACGTAAATGAAGATCATTTAAAGTAATGGAGACAGTAATAGACTGGAAGTCAGCAGCAATGTTACCCTGTTCCAGTCAGTATTGTCTCTGAGCTGAACAGCTTTAATGAGAAAAAGAGATCATCATCTATCGCGCTAAAATGACAGTTTGGTTTTTCGCTGTGGGTGCATGGAATCCACACCTGGTACAACATAGAACAATGTGTACTTAACCAGGTTCTAAGTGTAGTATTTCCTTACAATTCACTTTGCCCAAATTTTGACTGAAGGGCTAAAAAGAACAGATTATTTCTAGCTAAAGAAAGCATAGTGTAAAGTCGCTGTTACCCTCTTTGTGTGCGTTGCCATGATTTACAGCAATGGATAAATATAAGGTTCAGCAAAACTTTCATGGATAAACTGTTTTCCATAATAAAATTGCATAGAATATGTTCATCGGAGTTCTGGGACTTCTTTCAAAATACTTAGAGTTTCTGAAGTTGACCCTGAAAAATTTCCCTTACGCCTTGCTGCCCCTTCCTGTGATTAAACTGTGCACTAACTGTGCACATCATGTGTATTTTCTAATAATACCTCATTTAAAAGACAAAATCACCTTGCAATTTTAACCTCAGACAAAAAATAAATTAAGGAAATCCTGTTATTCGTTGCCACCAAATTTAGCTCTTAAAAGAGAAGCCAACAGAACAGACCTCCACTGTAATTCTCTTCTTTCTGATCCTTTCCAGCTCGGTTTCCCTTTCACTTTATCCCTTCCATATAAATCAGCATGACTTTTTGTATCTCGTGTTCTTAGAAGGGTGTCATTCTAGCAGAGTTGTCCAATTGTAGTAGCAGGAATCCTTGCCACAGACATGGCAAGATCTTCATCTGGCCTGGTATTATGAAATTCTGTTGAAGAGATGTAAATTATTATTCTTTAGAAATATTAATTTTGATCTTCTTCTTTACTTATTTCTCATGGTATTGCCTAAACCTTTCATGACTTGAGTCCAATTCTGTTCAATATCTTTATTAATGATCTGGATGAAGAGATTGAGTGTACTCTCAGTAAATTTGCAGATGACACTAAACTGGGCAGAAGTGTCGATCTGCTAGAAGGAAGGGATCTGGACAGGCTGGATCGATGTGCTGCAACCAACAGGATGAGGTTTAACAAGGCCAAGTGCAGAGTCCTGTGCTGGGCCACAACAGCCCCGTGAACTCATACAAGCTTGAGGGAGAGTGGCTGGAAAGCTGCCTGGCAGGGAAGGATGTGAGGGTGCTGGTTGACAGCCAGCTGAATGTGAGCCAGCAGTGTGCCCAGGTGGCCAACGGCATCATGGCCTGTATCAGAAATAGTGTGGCCAGCAGGACCAGGGAAGTGATTTTGTCCCTTGTACTCGGCACTGGTAAGGCCACACCTCGAGCACTGTGTTCAGTTCAGGGCCACTCACTACAAGAAGAATATTGAGGTGTTGGAGCGCATCCAGAGAAGAGCAACAAGGCTGGTGAAGGGAGTGGAGAACAAGCCTTATCAGAGGTGGTCGAGAGAACTGGGGTTGTTTAGCCTAAAGAATAGGAGGCTAAGAGGAGATCTTGTCACTGTCTACAACTATGTGAAAGGAGGTTATAGCGAGGTGGATGTTCATCTCTTTCACTAAGAAATGGCCTTAAGTTGCACCAGGGAAGGTTCAGATTAGACATCAGGAAAATTGTCTAGGGAGGTGGTTGAATCACCATCTCAACATTTAGAAGGCAGGTAGATGAGGTGCTTAAGGATCTGCTTTAGTAGTCGACAGATATGGTTGGGTTGGATCGATGATCTCGGAGGTCTTTTCAAAAAAAAAAAATTTCCATGAATCTGTGATTCTATGACTTAACATGATAAGATGGGAGAAGGGATACCTATGAGTCAAACTTCCAGAAAACCACAGCTTGCAACTTCATTGCCAGTTGTGGCCATTGGTCCTCATTACACTGGAGTTCCAGTCTACCACTTGACTCACCAGAAACGATAGGGAAACAAGTAATGTCTGCTCCTGAGACAAGTATCAAATAGACTTCAGTGGAATATATATCTACAGCTTCCAGTTTAGGTGAAGGAAGAACCATACTGGCCATCAGAATTTACTGTCAAGGTTGGTCATTTGTTAGCAGCTAAGGGGAAGTGCATTAGAACTGTGGATATGTTTAGACATAAAGGTGCTGAAGATGAGTGTGAAGATTGCTTTTACCTGATTTTCAGTGATAGCACTGCCAGGAAATGCATTTCAGAATCTTTCATAGGTTTTTCACAGGTTCTGGTATGCTAACAGTAAGTGTTACATAAGACAGTCTGTGCTCTACCTCCATCCACTGAGAATCTGTTACTACACAATTCACTACACAAAATTCACTACACAATCTTCTGCTAGTTCTTTTTCACATTATCATTATCCAAAGATTCAAGAGCTGGATCTACTCAGAGACATTCAGGAGGTGGCTACCTTTCTGATATTGGCAATCTTGGTCAAATACAGAAGACATAAAATATGAAGAAGTTGTTAACCATCTTGAGCTATTATGGTTCAAAATTAAGATCCTATAAACTTCTGATGATCATCTGCTTCTTTACCTCTAAAAATACCTGTAAGTTTGCTGAGTAAGTTCTTCTTCTGCAAATGCCTTGGTGCTTTCGGAGAACTGAGAAACTCATCAGCTATATGGCATGCAAGTCCAGTCAAGTAAATCCTCCTCTACTTAAGTACCCTAATGTTTTCAAATTGAGGATTAGATTCATCACACATAACCTGGATATCTAAAAACTAGCCATCTTCTCATTCATCATAAGTCTCTACTATTGATGTCAAGCATCCCTATAGGCTGATTCATCTCACCCAAAGATATCCCTTGCGAGTAACCCTGTGGCAATGACTGTCCTCCATTGCCTAGAGAAAGGTATTAGAGCAGGGAATTCTGGAAGCAAACATATGCAACACTATGTTTGCCACAATAATACTGATGTAAGACATACTAAGCTGCTCGAACTCCTATGCTATGTTCTCTGCTCCCTTCACATGCACTGAACAAACTGATGTCTTTTTCAAAGTTGTATTTTTAAGTTCATGCTTTAAATGCATGTTGCTAATAAAGCAAACATTACTAAACTGTAATATTGAACTTTGATAACTAAATTGTAGATATTTCCAGGAGATAACTCTTACAAATGCACACACTAGACTACTGATCAAAACATTTGACAGGAGTTCTGGAAGTTCTAGAAACCATATTTTTCTCTAGTGGATTTACATCTGATACGGCCTACTGATTCTTGTTTGAATAGAAAGGGCGAGGTTTCTAGGGGCTGACCAATTTTAAATGGTTTCTTTTCCAGTAGGCTAGTGTTTGATATTCTTGTTGGGGTCACTCACTCTCCTCAAAGAACATAATGATGACCAATGCATGCTCTGTTCTCAAAGTACGGTACCTCCAAGTTAAAAATATCAAGAGAAAACTTTACAGTGAGTGATCTCTTAAGACTTAGCTTTGCATAAAATAGAGTTTGCAGTGTGCTAAATGCAGAACCAAGTTTTCAAACACATATCAAATATTGGGGCACATCAACTAGAGGATGAAGGACGTCTAGATCAGGCCTAGTAAGTCCCCAGTTTGCAGGAAAAGTATTAATGTGAATGAACACTAATTATAACCGAGGAAAGATAAGCTGTGGATTCAACTGAGGGAAAAAGGGCTAATGTTTTTAAAATGTAGTCTGATTAATGAGGCTATCATAGAATTTATTTGTAGGTGTGCTGCACAAAGTATATTAATTTCTGGAAAGATTTACAGCAAGTTAAAGCCATCAAAGTTTAGAAAACATAAAACTGATTTGACTCAAAAGAATACTCCATACCAGCCAATAGCAGGACTATAGGTCAGGCAGAGAAGTTGTAAAGAGCAAGTGTTGTCAAACTTCTCCAGTATGTGGGTCACATTTCAGTTCCTGCTTTCCCCTCCTACTGGTGAACACACAGAGCATTTCATAACTAGATATCAGCCTTGTGTAACAGTAGCAATTGCTTTCTTTGAGTAGTGTCATTTGGAAACTATTTAACATAATTTTAGTTGGTTTTAATGTAACATAGCAGCTGGAAACACAGAGAAACTTGTGCTTTGCTCAGCAGTTCTCTATGGACCTCCAGGAACTGTGCCATGAATCACTAATGGTGCGTGGTCTACAGTTGGGAGCTATTGATTTGAAGAAAGCCCGAGTAAGTAAACAGATAGACCTTGTACTGTATGGTGAAGGTCACTAAACATAAGAAACAAAATTTCACCTACTGCAATAGGCATGGAGCATTTGGTATCCTGAAAGTTAAAAAATAGCAACTGGGATTTTTAGTGCAAAGAAAGAATGTCGATAGAAGCAGAGTCTGGGGCACATAGGAACAAGACAGAGATCACCTGACAAGTGGGAAACATCTGGCCTGTTTTAGTAATGACAAGTCCCTTCAATGTAAACAGTCTTTAAATACTGACTCTTAGGGTTCTAAAAGGGCATCCAAACTCAGAGAAGTGGAGTGGGGGGACAGATAAGCCTTTAGTAACTATAAATCTGTATCAGAGAGTATAGCAGCCAAAAGATGTGAAAGTATACTTCTCACCTTTGAACAGGCAGAGACTACATGCAAGTGAGTGTCTGGATATGCTACCAGACCTGAAAAAGAAGGAAAATCACCAATTATTACAATCATTCAGAATTTAATACAAAGTCAAAAGAAGAAAGTGCTTAGAAATTATTGATTTCACAGATGGTTGTAATGTCCTTGGATATCAATATAAGATCATATGATACCAATGCTTGCCTCTTCTTCCTTTCATAGCTCCAAGGTAATTAACTTGCAGGAAGCCTTGCTCGTGCAAAAACATAATAACATATAGTATTTTGGCTATATTGAGCACTGGATAATTTGGATAGCTTCTAAAACTCTTTAGCCTAGAAGTGCTTTATTTTCAGGATCCAATATATAATAACAAGGTTATTTGAGTGAGACGTGAGGCAAGGATGGAAGGTTATTGTTAAATGAAATCAATTTCACTTACTTTTTCTCTTGGTCTAATATTTTCTTTTAAATCTATAGCAAAGAAATTGACTATTTGAGACAGTCATTTACCAACAGTGACTTGTTCAGTAGTTCCAATGATGCATTCAGAAACAAAGAAGGGATTCAGCTGATACCAGTCTTTGGTTGAACAGTTCTCTGCATCTGTCAGGCTGTGTCTCCACCTACATTACATATTCCAAGCATGGTCAACTTCTTCAGTTTGAGGGAAGACACTGCTGACCTATATAAACTTCTCATGCTTTAACTGAAATTTGAGCAGAGGCAGCACGTCCCTCTAGCTCTGTTCATTCTCCCAGACATGAACAGCCTCATACATTACTGATACTCCATAGTTTGCAAGATCAAAAAGAAAAAGGATGTATCTCCAGAAAACCTGGTCTAGTTTTATAGTGCAAGAATTCTGAAACAAAGGTCTCGGGAAGCCATAGTGCATCCCATGCTCTTAAGTAGAGTAGATGGAAGAAGCATTCCAGCAGAAACAGAGTAATGGAGTCTTAGTTTAAGAACAGTGCTGGAGAACAGAAATTTGCTTAAAGATGCCACAGACGTGGCAGCTACAAACAGAAAAAGTGAGTTCCTATCCACTTGCTTCCCTCTGATGCACAATGCATGAATGTCACAGTTATTCCTATTCCAGATTCTGAAAGGGTTATATTTTTGAGTTCATTTGCTAGTGAGAAACTTGGCAGATACAGAAAGAAATAACCTGAGATGGATTTGCATGCCCCTGCATGCATGTGTACAGACAATGAGGAAAAACAGGACAAATTTTAAAGCTGAAAAAAATATGTCTTTAACAATTGCTTAAGTCCTGCCTAGAAAAGATAGCCACTGAAAGCATATCAGTGATTAGTCTCTTGACCTTTCTTCAACTTGAAGTCATCAGCTATTGTTCTCAACTGATAATAATAATAACCTTTATTTTATGAGGTGACTGACAGACAATCCTTAGAGACCACAGTCTTTCACAAGACTTACATGCTTAAAAAGAAATCATATTTATTTGGCTCAATACAGTGAAATTAATTCAGAATTTTTACATCAAATATTAGAAACATTAAACACTGTTTATGAAAAAATAGAACATTCAAAATGACTTTTAAAGGACAAAGTTGTAGCAGAAGATTGGGTAGCAGAGCAGCAGAGTAGTGAAATATATTTCTATTCTTCACTTTTTTTTTTTTTTCACTGAGAAGGTAGAATATTTCTGAAAGTTTTCTTTTCCTTTGCCGCATTTTAAAAGGGTAAGAGGAGGAAAATCAGAGACTGTATGAACTGTCACAGAGAATATCGTATCTTTAACAATGGCCAGACCTGGATCCTTAGATATGAACACTATTATACTTCATTTAAGAGGAGGGGATTTCTTCCTAATCACAGTCAGCAATCATCTCATGACCTGAAGCGGCAGTGGCTGCCCCTTCACATTTCCATTCTTCCTAGTGTAATTGCCTATGTTACTCAAGACCAGACTTGAATGGAAGTCCCTGCAAGGGAAACCCCAGGAGGTGGAGCTGATAATAGGGTAGGTGGCTCTCATTCCCCAGAGTCATTATTGAACGAATCAGACAATATAGTGTTAGGGGTCACAATGCAACTAGCAGTGCAACTGTTCTAAATGAAATGTAAAGCCACAGCCTTGAATAACTGTGGCCGTTAGACAGAATTTTGTCAAGACTGAAGGAGCTTTCTCTAGCAACACCTAACCTGAGGTATTGTACTTTGCCTTCCTGTTAGTTCAGTGAGTCCCTTAGCCTGTATTAGTAGTATATAGGAGGTCTGTGTGTGTTTAAATACCATTCCTCTTCCCCAATGGAAGGAGCTGCAATTCATCAGTTGGATTTTCAGTTTGACAGAAGGATTTAATCCAACTTTCTAAAAAATACCTTCTCATTTTCCTGGAGGGCTGCTGAGTATCTGTCCTTAAGCTCAGTGTGCTTCACATGTTCAGTGTTTACCCCTATTAGCTCCTAGTGAGCTGTGGAATGGAAGAGCCAGTATGAATACTACAAAGATCAGGATCGTTCAGAGACTGATCTGAAGGAATGTCTCCTTTACCTAGCAATTATTGTAAAGAAGGTTACATCAATTTTTTTCATGCTTGTGAAGAGATTATTCAGTTTTAAATACCTTTGACAGTCAGACAATCTACTCAGCCCAAAGACAAGCTGTTACGATTGCATATTGTACAGCACATTCATGTGTTTTTGTGTGTCTATTTACTTGTAGATGAACAAGACTAAAGACTTTGAAATGTGTAAAACCAGTAAGCAGTTAAAATTAAATTATTAACTTTCAAGGGATTCTTACGTACTAGTCAATTGTAGTGAAACATTCATTGATCAAAGCTAGGATCTTAAAAAGGTTTGAAGAACGTGATAACTAAATCCCACTGGAATCCAAAAAAATTGAAAATCTCAGCCTAAATTTTTAATCTGGTTTTGGAGTCAGAGGGAAAATGTCTACCAGCTGAAAAGGTTCAACATGAGACAGTCATGTCTGAGTTGTACAGTAGTATCTTTATATATATGAGTGCTATAAAGATGTAAGCATTGTAATCTTCAACTCACATAGCCAAAGAAATATTCAAAAGTCAAATGATCCTATTATGGAACTCTTGTCTATCTCCATAGGCTTTGACAGATCAGGTGGCCACTGGAGAAATCACTGCAACTCAGGGAACTGTCACCGGCTTTCTGCAAAGGAACTCTTGATGTTTTATTTTCTTCATGTACAATAACACAGGCATTTTTTAATTGAAAATTGTTCTCAGAACTACTAATGAAAGCAGTGGGCAATTCTTTTTTGGTTGATGCGTTTTTTACTACAATATAAACAAGAACAACTTTGCGTTCATATAAAATTTACTTATGTAAAATACAGAGTCAGTATCTGTTTCTAGTTATGGATGAAACCAAAATATCAAGCATCCAAAAAGTAGCATTTTTTAATGTAGAGAAAATCAATTTAAAACCATTTTTAATGTTGCTAAAACATGTTACTCATTTTTATCCACCTCTTAAGTTTTAAATACTCATGGGAACTGGAGAAATCCAATCTAAATTGAGTGGAACAGCGAAGTCTACTAGAATCAATGAAGTTATGTGCGTTTACATTATCTACGAGTATGGTCCAAAGTGATAAGTATTGTCAGAAGAAACACTGTACAAACACTTCCCTACCTTTAAACCCATATATTTAAAAATCATTATAAAATATTATTCTTCTGCTAAATATTCAAAATATGAAGGTTACATCAATTTTTTTCATGCTTGTGAAGAGATTATTCAGTTTTAAATACCTTTGACAGTCAGACAATCTACTCAGCCCAAAGACAAGCTGTTACGATTGCATATTGTACAGCACATTCATGTGTTTCTGGGTGTCTATTTACTTGTAGATGAACAAGAAATACATTTACAATCATAGAAAGCCACTAAGACAAATTACACTTTTCCCTTTGAAAACTCAGATGATTTCTTTTGCTATTTTTTGTTCGTTGGAAACAGTCCTTTCTCTAACACTACCCATAATGGATTTTTCCAAATCTTGTGGCTTCTGTTGACCGTTTTTCAATTTATACTAGTGAGTAAAATATTCCTAGCACATACACTTAATCAAAACAAGCCCAATTAAGCTCAGTACTCCAGATTCCACCTCATTAGCTTTCTGTTCCTAAAATATAACAGATGTGATTGCTGCGGGCCATGAGTTAAAGACGAGTTTTTCAGCTAAGCACTTACAATACAACCTAAAGTTATATGAAGATTTAATTATTACTTTCATTTCCATGGCTTACTGTAAAAGCTCATTTTTCACTTAATAGCAACAGTATTTCACTACTGCACTTTACCCACAGTAGCAGAGAAAAGTATCTAAATGAAGAAATGGGAGAGATCAGGGTCTTGGTTTTACTCTTGGCCTCACCTACTGGATGGGTTACTTCACAAACTTGCAGGGCTTTATCCTTGCAAAATGACTGGAATTCGGGAGTCAGGATCTCAGCTTGCAGAATATCACTTCTGCCTAAAATCTCTGTACAACTGTGTGAATGATTTTGCAGCATGTTTACTTCGTATGCTTCAAAAAGGTCTGATGTCTTAGCATACCAACAGTAGCAGGTTAGTACTCCCTTCAAGTAATTTTTGCTACTTCTTAGCTGGATTTTAACTATTTAGAACTACTAGCTTTTGTATCCAATATAAGGAAATATCCATTTTCAGCAGTCAAAAGTCCAAAGAGGATTACTACAGGACTGACAGCAGGGATATGAAGCGAAGCACTGTCAGTTGTCAGTAGCTGTATTTCTTTGTCAATACCCTAGTGTCAAGCTGATGAATCTCTCCCACACTTTGTCCTTGTTATGGGACCTTAAGCATCTGGTGGATCAAGAATAATCTCTGGCCAAGCCAAAGTAATTCCAGGAATAATCCAGATGCTGTGGTCTGATTTGTTTATGGCACAATTGACCATAGAGGTTTCCAAATGAGCTTGCAGCTTCTAACAAATTCTTTACAGATTCTGTACTGATATATTGTAGTACTCACACTATATTCTCTTTTAATTTCCCAGAAGACTGGAGAGTCAACCACATGTAGCCAGGACCCATTTTCTCAACCCGTTCAGTCAGTGTGGTTTTTGGCTACTTTGAGGGCTCCAAAAAGATAGCATTCCCAGGGTCTATGCAGTGCAAAATCTGTCCCAATGCCTCAACATCCTGGTTCAGTGAAGCCAACTGTGTATAAAATTTTGCACGATATGCATTTAATCTTGGTAAAATGGGCATAAAACAGTTCCATTAATATCAGTAACGATACCAAAGGCCCTAAAAAGGCCTTTAGATTCTTTCTTTGCATAAATTATTACGTAAATTGCAAGGCAGCACTAATGATTAAAATTACACAAACGACCTGATTCACCACTCTTGCCATATTTCTGTGTCGAATGACTTTTTAAAAGTCTGTGGTTGCTCTCTCAGCAGGGTGGGTGCATGAGAAGTTTAAATGAAGTCAATGGAACTAGATTTGCATAACACTAGTGTACTTAATAGGACGTTAATGCTCAGAAGAAAGGAGAAGCCAGGATTTTCCTGAAAGATTTTCTCATGGTTGAGATCTTCTCTTGTTTCTACTTTACCACTGCATTATTCTTTCTTTCCTCCTCACCAAAAGATTAATCAAAAAAATGAGGATGTTTCCTTTGTGGTTTACATTGAGAAGAAGAAATAGCTTTTCTGTTTGTTAAAATATGGAAGGAGATCAATAATCAAAATTTCTAGTCATTAGTCCCTAAGGTCTTTATTTATGGATCCCTGGCACAGACACACTTCAGATAATGGCCCAATTTAATATTTATGATGTGTTAGGTTTCTCTAAATAGATAAATTTGGCAATTATCATGGGAGTTATTCCTTATTTCTCTATTTTTGACTTTTAATTTGTAGAATTGCCATTTAATCATTAAAAATACCCTACCTGCTACTTCTTTGATGAATGTGTCCATATCGTGTGACCACTTCCATTAGGAGTTATTCCAATGACAAGCTTTCATATAAAAATACTAGATCTACAGAGTCTCTTTAAATGACGTCTCATGCTGATGAGGTGCCCTGCAACTTCTATACTCTTCAGTATCCACCAGTATTCAGCAGACCAGATACTAGGAAACTCAAATCTTAGTACAATTTTTTTTTTTTTTTTTAGAAAAGTATTATATGTGTGTGAGTGGATAGGGGAGGAGGAAGCTTGGCACAGCCTGTTTAAACATATTAAAATTCAATGTAAAGATTACCTCTCTTTCTTTGACAATATAAAATAGTGTCACAGAAATTATACCTTTGTTAAAAAGTTCTCTCTACCATTAATCAAGTCACTTCCATAGAGAGATGAAACTACAAGCTCTAACATGTTAACATTCAGCAATGTGTTACTAATAGCATCATTAGCACATACCATATATAGCAGCTTAGAGTGTCTTATACAGACCTAGTGCCAAGTCCCAGTTTGTCAAGTTGGGACACAGGAATGGCAAAATAATTTCATACACTCCACCAGCTAATTAAGACAGAGCTCAAAGCATGGAAGCTGAGAACCTTAGAAGGTCTGCTGTGCCAGTCCTCCGGGGTGACTTTGTAGGGAATAGTAAAAATACTTAATATAGTCACTGTTGCATGTTAAATGATTGCCAGGGAAGTGCAAGTGGTACAGGTTGAATCAGCAAAGGGTGAACACTGCCATCATTGTGCAGTATTCACTCCTTCCTCTCCACTCATCCCTAATCTAATGTTTGTCCATGTTGCTGTAAAAGAATAGATTTTTTAATGCGGGAGGTCTTGACATTTACTTTAAAACCAAACTATTTTCATACAGTGTGCTGTTACCTGGTGCGCATTGTACAATTCTGCCCTGAGAATGTGATGGGAATTAGGACCCATTCATTTGTTAAGGTTTCCTAGCAATTCCCATTATGAAGGAATCTGGTGGTCTTCTCATTTCAGGAACATCTCACCACCTGTCATTACATAGTGCTTAGCAAATGAATGAATGCTGTGTACAGCTTCTCGTGCACTTTGCTCACTGGGTTATTTTTTAAACTTACACTGATATAATTATTCTATCCTGAAATCTGCCCTGTAGAATCAAATTATAATGCACTTGAGCCAACTGTATTTTTCTCTAATACCTGTAACGAGCTTGTCATGACAATAGCACTTTCTAACTAGGTCTCAACTCAGCATTTAAGACCTCAGAGTGCTAATGTTAGGTACCATCTGCAAAATATCATCCATCTAATCATGAAGAGAGAGAAACAGGTCTGCATAGTGATATTGCAGTTCACTCTGCATCAGGTATGTCTTAATCAATCATGTTGGTGAGCCCTTACATCATTGCTGCTTAGAACTCTGCCTCTCATTTAAGAAAGTATTTAAGGCGTTCTCTTTTCTGATATTTCCTCCTAAATGATTCCTTATTTGAGAAAATGCTGAATTAATTCAGTTTCAAAAAGCTGACATATATAAAGAAAATTAAACACAACTAATTCACAGAAACACTTTTCTTTTATTAATTCCCCTTATCCTGAGTATTTCCTTTATTCTGTTCTAAATTTTTGTCTGTTTTCTTGGTGTAAAGTTTTGGAGACTGTTGGTACACCTTCATGCAGCTGCTTGGCTTTTTCTGAAGCAGTGTTTTTTTCTTTCTTTTCTTCATGTAAAACTTGATTAATAATGACAAAGTCAAAACATTTTAAGGACACCTCATTCTGTTGATAAGGCCATTGCTGCCATAACATACAACAGTGGGAAGTTTGGCTTTTTACCTTTGGTGTAGGTTTTCTCATTTTTTCTTTTGATCAGTTTTTTTGATCCTTTGACATCCTTTTGATTTGTTCCCCCATTTCTGGTTATGTCTCATTCAGTTTTTAATTCAATAAAATCAGAACAAAAACCACTTTAGTTTTATAGGCTTAATTTAGGAAGGCAGGATACATACTCAGTATCTTGAGTACAGGAACTGGACTCAATGATCCTTGTGAGCTCCTTACAACTCTGTACATTCTATGATTCTATTATTCTATTTGATACTGCAGCTCTCGCAATATTTTCTGGCTAGTTTTGATTTTATGATTTCTCAATGAAATAGCTGAGTAAGAGTCACTTGCAGTACAATAGACAGGAAACTGGAAAGTTTACAAGAAAGTCCTGTGTATTTTCAAACACCAGCCTTTAGCGCCAAAGCCAGAACTGTTAATATTTGAAATATTTTGCTTACCTATCAATCCTAAGGGATCTAAAAAAACAAAAAAGAGATTTTCTGAAAATCCAGTCCTAATTTGTGTTGCTTATCATCCAAAAAACTCATGGTCAGATCAAAAGGCCATATCTTAAGTTGCGTCTAGTCTGACCCATCCGCTTCCTTTCCACCTCCAGCTGTTACGATTCTCCAAGTGCTGAGAACACAATTTAGTAGTTTCAGAGAGGGGACTGATTGCTTTAGTCATTTTACTACAGCAAACAAAACATACATCTTTGTGTGAGATTTACGTTAGAGACAGACAAAAGAAACTAGAGCGTGGATTCTCACTATCAATTAGAAGTACTATTTGCACAGAAGGAGGCAACCTGTTGGAAGAGCATTGACGTGAAATAAAAAGATCATGTGAAGAAAATGCAGATGATATGATTGTGGTTTAACAGAAAAGAAAAAAAATTCAAACAAAACAAAATTACAGGAAAGGAGAACAGAGTTTCTTTTGATACTGCAAAGGACAGACAGGTGTTTAGATTAAGAAGGTGTCATTATCATGACATTGTGAAAGCTGAATAGGAAAACTGACGCATACTACCAACTTCTGAATGTCTTGATCAAGTAGGAGCCATAATTATTTCTGGGAAAAGTGTTGATAAAAATGGACTTGAAAATAACAATTTTCTGTAAGATGGAGGAAACAAACAAAGTATAACTGTCACGAGTTAGAATATCTTCAGCAGAGACTGAAGCAGCAAGAAATAAAAAGGTCAGACATTGAAAGACGTCACAGATTGGAACCAATCTAATGCTTAAGTGCCTAAAAGCATCAGTACTCAGTGTTAATGACACAGCTCTGTGACATCCAGCACTTCTGGTGGGCATGCATGTTCCCACTGCAGTGAATAGGGGCACTCAACAACTTCAAACTAATGTCCAATCCTGTCTGTATAAAGGCAACACAAAGGTACTTATTCACTAGCCAACTGGAAAATATTAGTTTCTGCTCCCTGGACCATTCCTGTGGTGAAATTAAGAATAGATTGGGTATAAAAAATTAATTCCTTGCTGTCAGTCCCCTTTTTCTGAGGCAACCCTACTCTATGCTGAGGTATAGTTAAACCACTAAAGGTTTTCTCTTTTCACGCCAAGGAAACTTGAAATCTATTACACATGCTGACATAGATTAAAAAAAAAAAAAGGAAAACAGAGCAAGAACTCCTTTGCTTTTTTTTCGGTGGGACACATGTAATACCCTTCATCAGGCAGAAAAAGGAACTGAACTTGGATCACCTACTTAATGACTCAATGCTTTAAAAATATTGAGCTACTGTGCAGCAGCAGATGGAGCACTGATCTGATTATGAGGGGCCAGCAGTAAGGACACTTTTATTGCTTATACAAGAACATGCACACCTGGAGGAACATCTGGAAATAGTGAGTGAATGTACCAAACTGCCCAATGCAAAGAGGCCTTGTTGAAGGAAACCCAGATTTCTGAAAACATATATCAACTCCTTCTGTGGTATTTTCAAAAAAAAAGGTTAATAGTTTTAATTCTGTTTTGTGCAGAACACTATTCTTTCAGAAGGGATTTGGAGTTGGTCTGCAAATGGCTGATGAATGGACAAGTTCAAAAGAGACAGTCAAAGAAAAATTCAGTTTGTGGTACATAACAGGTTACCTAAATGTGCCTAACTAGAAGTACTACTGCAGATCTGCAGACCTCAAGCATTATAAGAATATGGAGGACACAAACAAAAGTGTCTGGGCTTTAGGAGCCTATAGAGAGCTAGCAGCAAGAGTGAAGAGAAAGATTGCTCAGCAGCCTCTCTCCTGCTATCCTGTTTAGCACATTGCTGTGCCTCCAAAATGCAGAGAAGACGTGAGAAGAGGTAAAGAAGTTTCACTTAAAGCCCTTTCCATCTCCTTCTCCAGTCTCCCCTTTCTCATCTTCCTGTTGCAGCGACAGGCTTCAGTGCTGAAGGAGAAACAGAAAGTTGCTCAAGCTGAATTTGTTGCTCAAATTGTCATGCCTTGGGGAAAAGCTAATAGTACAAATGGAAGGATCTCTGAGGTTGGAGCTCACTTGGAGGGGGCCTGTTTGACTGACCATGATGACCTGCAGGCTAAAATCTTCAGCACAGCTCCCATTCTCACCAGATAGATAGTTGCATAGAGGAATAAAGATAGTGCAAAAATATAATTTAGTTTTCATTTAGAAATGGAAGAAGGAAAAAAACCCTCTCTGCTTAAGTGAATCAAAACAGATACTCAGGATTTGATTTAAAAGCAAAGTAATTTCTTCAGCTACTTGTGCTGAAGGTTAATTAAGATTATATTTGTCAATATACAAGTTTGAGTATGTATTTCCGCGAATTTTCACCAACTGTGAGATTACATATGCTATTAACTGTTACAGAAATAATGCTTTGGTATGTTTGGGTACACATTTCTTAGGGTATTAGAGAGTGAGATCCTAATATGAATGAAGACAATCTCATGTGTAATCAGAAAATATGTCAAAATAATCTCAGTCCAGAATTCATAAAGATAAATGCGGTTGTGTCTAATTAAATCTATGAAACTATTTTAGCAGGATTCCAGATCCAAAAAGGAATACCTTGATATAAAAATAGGAATCTCCTGGTGAATTTGTACATGTGTCAGGATAAACAGAATGTTCTCTTCTGCCTCTGAAGAGGTAATATTTTACATTCTTGTTTTCCAAGTGAAACTCTGGAGCAGAATTTTAACTTGAGGATGAGAATTGTCATTTAAAAATTAATTGATAGTTGGAGTTGGTTTTCCATTTAAACATTTCAGATGTTACTGAATTTTCTTGAGGAATCAATCAATCTGTTGATAAGTATTCATAGGGAAACAGTATATGTAAAATATACCACATAAATACAGAATGCATCTCGAGGAAACTCAAAATTATTTTATCTTTCATCAGGGAAAATTTTGCCATCATTATCACTTGTATTTGCAGGTTCAGAAAAATGCAGACAGTGAACTCTACACTTTACATACAAAAAGAAAACACGTTGAATAACGTATAGGAAAATGGAATGGTCTGATCTTTCTATATATTTTTATGAAGAGCAGAATAAGACCCTTCTTTTAACCCTATACCATAATGAATCAATAAAGGACGTGCAATGAAACAAATGGAAGGCAAAAGTAAAGAAAAATTGTGAAAGTGAATACTTTTCACAGCATGTTGTCATCCCTTGGAATTAACTCCAGCAGGAGATTATTAAGTCAAATATTGTTGAAAGATTTTTAAAGGACTGAATAATTTTATGAGTAATAACAACAATATGAATGTTAAAGAAATCTATTACTATGCTTCAGAGGGTAAATTGATAGCTGCAGGAGTCAAGAAGATATCCCTTTCTCTACCTTCCATTCCACACAGCTAGCTAAGTGCATTAAGGTCTTTTTTTCAACTTTCTCTCAATCACTAGACATTGGCCACTTCTGAAGGCAGCAAAAGTACAAGACTCAACAAATGAGAAGGAACGTAGGATTTGTCTGATCCAGTATGACAAATCCTATGCTCCTTCTCATCATCATTATCATCATCTGAGCATATTTTACCTCTAGCATAAAAGGAGATATTGCTTTTCTGTGTTCACCACCCCTATGAGTTCAGCATAGGTACTTGGAAGTTTGCTGTTCTAAGTCACTTAGCTTTTCAGTTCTAACACCTCATCAACACTTCCTTCTGGGACAGTAGCTCCTCTTTCATTCACCTAGAAGATTTCATAAAATTTAAAAGCTCAGACTCTTAAGAAAGCTCAAAAGGGTAAGGAAGAGCAAGAAGAAAAAAAAAAAAAACACAAAGAAAAATCCCTCAATGCAATTTTCTGCTCTTGTCACCATCAAATTTCCTCAAAAGGAGGAGAATGACACTATGACACTATTCTCACTCTTTAGAGATCTTCTTAGTGACCAGCAGGAATATTAGGTAGGGAGACACAGGAAGAAATCTCTACCCGTTGTAAATTTCAGCTGGTTTCACTGGCGTCAGCAGTTATCCCGTGATGCAATGTTGAGATATTTTAAAAATCTTTCAGATTTCCTTTATGAATGTTTTATCTGTTGAATTTCTGTGAATATTTCAAAAGGAGGTAACAAAGAATTTAGATTCTTCAGTAGGTAAGACATTTCTCAATCACTTCTGAAGATCAGTGTAACTTATATCTTTGGGGACTGCCCAAAGTCATTGTGGGGTTTATGGTACCATATTATTGATTCTGACAGTTTTGGCGAGGGATTTATTAGTATTGTTGCTATTATTCATTGAAAAATTTGCAACAAAACAATTCAATAACCTATACCAACAGCATGCAAAATGACAGCATTCTAAAAAATCTGAGATAATAGCTCCTCCTTTTACAGTTCTTTTTCTCAAAAGGTTTGCAAAGAATTGCAGATTCTGAATTCAAGCCTTGCATTGAACCTTGCAGTTGAGTTTGTCTGTGGATGACAATGACATTACCAGTTTTTCAATATGCCTATCATGCCGAATATAAACAACTGAAAGATGTATTTCAAATACATATTATATATTTAAGGTAAGATTCAGAGCACTTGCTGAAGTATCTCTGAATTACATATCAGAATTCTTGAAAATTGAATATGTGGCCCCAGCTGAAGCTCCTGGTTAGTTATCTAGGCTCCCTGTAAGCTAATGGGAAATGTAATGTTTCTGAAGAGATCTGAATGGAAGTCATGTATAGACAACCATGCATTTGAACTCTACTTTCACATGGGGTAGGATTTATCCTAAAAAAAAAAATACCTAGCTGGGTAGGTCTCAATGTTTTAAAAGCATTGTAAGAAGTGTAAAACGGAGCAGTAAAGCCATCAATCTTCATATAACTATTTATTAGCCATATAGTAAATGAAAGAGGTATTTTTACTTTGGGATTTATTGGTACCAATGTTTGGCAACCCAAATAGACTTGGGTTCCAATCCTTGCTCTGAGAAAGCTTTAGCATTCTCTGAACAAAAATTAAATATGAATTCCCCAATCAAGGGCTCTAATATCGCTATCTTATAGTTAATTTACCTTCCTCAGAAGACAGAAATGGAAATCAGATCACCAACCTGTTAGGAAAGTGCTCTGACCAAAAGACTGTTTTGTAACGTAGAGGAAATGCGTATTTACAAACATCTCCTGTCAAACTTGAAACTGCTTGGTGATTTTTAGGTATTTGTTGAACAATGTCTTTTCTGGTTATTGTTTTTGCACTTGTCCATCTTAAGTGGTACTTTCAGCATTGCCTCAAATAAGTCTTTAAGGCTGGCCTCTGACTCTTGTACTGATGAGCCAAGTGGCACTCACAATCAAGCTTACTAAGTTAGAAGTGGCAATATATGAACCTTAAAAGATTGTTTTCCACATACCAAATGTTGCTTTATTTGACAACCTTAAATGTTTTCAGTGAATTTATATATTCAGTAACATTAACCTTTATCACTCAAAACCCAGAACGTTTACAGTGAAGAAATAACTGATTCAGAAAAGTATAAAGTACCTTCAAGAGATTCATGCTCACACTGGTTTTGAAAAATTTATTTTGTTTCTATACCTATGTAATAGGTGTTTGAGCAAGGGGACAAATATTTTTGTTTTAATGTATTGAGGTAAGTGTTTCTGACAATGTAATAATATAGCTTTGTTTCAGTGATCTAAGAGGTAATAATGAACAAAGATTTAATGCTACAAATACTGAAAAAAGATCTACAGTAGGTACACAGGCTGGAGTCTGCGTCCCCACAACATATTTAAGTTTTTTACCATTCTGCCATTGTGGACTTCACTTATGGTTCCTATACCAGTGTGAAGATAGAGTAGATCACTGAAGACAATTAAATCCCAGAAATAAGGGAAATAACTCCAACAGTTTTCATTTATTGAAAGTAAAGAAATTTTCATTCATCAAAATGCTGATTTATTATTATTATTACTGTCATTGTTGACATGATTATTATCAACAAATGTAACATCTTTTAAATTGTCAAATAAATTACTTTCAAATCAAGAAGATAGATGTAAATTCAAAGTTCAGTTTGTCAGAGCAAATCGCACTTAGCACCCCTAAATCTTTCCGCTTCTGCTGTGTTCAAAGTTCCAGGTCACCAAGAGATATCCAAAGCCTTCTAGAAGTTTTGACTGAATTGTCACAAGTTAAGGTAGCTGCTTAGTGACCCATACTGAGTTTACCTTTCTTCTGAAGTGCAAAATATCCTTTGTCTTCAGAAAATTACCTGTTCTATGCAAGAAGAGGATGAGTAGCTGTATACCTGAAAAAACAGAGAATTCCTATTTTTACTTTTTTATCTATAAATCCCAGCATTTTGTTCCCCCTATATAACTCCAATTCAGTACAAATGACTTGTGGAAAACAAAGCCACATATCTGTTTCTAACAATAAATTGATCATTTGGACAAAATTATCAAATTGTAGACAATCACGAAAATAAAAGTTAAGTTTTTTATGTAAAGACTGTTCACAATTAATATACATAAAAGAGCTCTAATTATGTCATAAAGCTCATCTATGAGAGCAATTAAATATTCCAGTGTATGTTAAATTGCTGCCACTTTTTGAATTACCTCCTTGGCCTTTCAGCAATGGGAGTTGTTTCTTCTTTTACTTCACTTTGCATCACTGAATGGTCTCAAAATTTCAGCTATAGCAATTATGCATTCTATCTAATTATAGCATAAGAAAACCACTCAGTCTAAATTATCCCTGAATGCTGCTGGCTTACCAATGCATAAGACTGACCCAGAAACCCTGATTCCTTGTCTATCTTTGTTACCTTCAAGCTTCTCATCCCTCTTCAGACCAAAGCTCAATAGCAAAAAACTTTTTATTGTTTAGTACACTTAGCTAATAAACTTTTTATCTTTAAAATATATTTTTTAAAAAATATTTCAGTTGAATACTTTTTGTAGATATTATGTTATAACATATATAATTATTTTTATAACGTTATGTTATATATTATATCATATCATACCGTGTTATGTTATGCTATATACACCATAGAAAATAATTTTTAAAAAGATGCTTAGTCCTTTAAAAAAATGTTTCTAGGTTTACTTCGATGGGGAAAGTTAACCAAGGTTTATATTCTATTTAGATGGCACTTCATAAAACCTCGTTTAAAACGCTTCTGACAAAGGGTATCGTCCAGGTTGACTGTTTTAGGAAGTAAAACAGACCTACCAAAAGTCAGAAGAATGAACTACCAGAATAATTAGGATATAAAGTCCATCATGACATAAGCTACTGACAAGTGTGGGATTATTCCAAGTGTGTTCAGCTTGTAAGAAATTGGCACTGAAAATACTCATTTATTCCGGGCACATCTCTTTCATTTATTATTATCATCTCCAGCGTTTTCTCCCTTTCAGAGTGGCTTCAGTATAAGCCATGAGTCTGTGTTAAGCATTATTTACAAAGTGCCAGAGGAGATTTTGCCATGGCCAGGATCACCTGTGATGGAAAATTGTCAAAAGGAGCGATATTTTTGTGGTAGTCCTGAGGGACCCCTGTCTTCTTTAGCTGCAGCTCTTTCTAGATCACTAAATAAAGTATTTTTCAAAAGCTGCATCTGTATTAACTTTTGTGATGAAGCAATAATGTAGTTTTGAAACAAATCTGCCATGACCACATTTATTGAATATTATTTCCATTTCAGAGAGGACTTGGTGTACATGAACAAATGTCATTCCTGAGGAAACAGAAATGGAGAATCTGTTTGAGGTGCATGACAAATGTATTTCAGCCCCTAATGGGAACATAAAGGCTGAAACCAATCACTGATCCTTCAGACAGATTTTAACCAAAGTTTGTGGACATTTTGTCTAACAGCTCAAACTTAATCTAGTCCAATACTGGAACCACATGATGCATGTGTAAGTCCTGTAGTCTTAGTTTCTTTGATCTAGAGCTTCTATTGCACTGTATCATTTACTAAAGTAGACATAGCCAATAACATTTAAATGCCCTGCTCTTCACTCTCCCATACTTCCAGGGGAAGGGAATGCCAACTATGTGAATTAACAATACAGTAAGAACTTTAAAACTTTAGTAGGGACACACACTTTCCCTCCTACTTTTCTAGTAGTCATCACATAAAGCACAGCAGCCACAGGGTCACTTTATTCATTGCCAAGTACCAAAAACAAATACAAAGGGACTCATCGCTCCTTAAGATTAACAGTCTCTTTAGTAAAATAATAAAAAGAGGACTATACAAGTGTCAACGCAATGATCTTATTATCAAGACACTGTCTGAAACAGCCTTGGTAAGAGTTTTGTTTTAGTTGCATTCCTGATGTTTTTCCATTACCTACCACAAAAGCAGGAAAATTTGTAGATTTACTTCTCTAGATGTTCAACACTCTATTTTAGTTCCTCTGAGAGTAAGGGGACATCTACCTGCCCTCCCAATATAGTGCATGAGCAGAGCAGGACAGCTAGTAGTAAAATATGTGGCAACTGTCAAGGCAAGTGCTTGGGTGTTTAAATTAGGTAAGAGGGAATCACAAGGAGAGAGAGGAGGAATGCTAATGCCCATACCTCAAAATAATTCCAAACTTGGCACAGCAGGGACTTAATAAGTCACTTTTACTCAGGTGAGTCACTTAATCAATAGAGTGACTCAATATGCGGAACACATGCCACCTATCCAGCCCTAAAACGAGCAGTTTCAGGTTGTCTTGCATATAAGTTCTAATCTTTCTGGAATCATGTGCAAGATAAAAACCTCTAGAGAAGATGGTCAAAGTGGGGTTTCTTTGCTAAACAGTTTGGTAGCACCTGAGTGATTTTGTGCCTGCTCAGGTTCTGACAGGAGTCTGGAGGCACCTGCTAACATATGACTTCAATGCCCTCAACTGAGGAACTTAAAGATTTCAGAGAAACTGAAGGAGTGTTCAGTGGTATCCAAAGAAATACTTTCTTCAAATGTTGCACATACATAATAATCTGTATCTTTAAGAAAATGTTAGGGATCTATGCCATTTCCCACCAGATGGTCTGATCTGAAGAAAATTATTTCAGCACTGAGTTCAAAGTGATCGGATGTGGTCAGAGTGCCTGGATCTCTTCAAGTTGGAGTAAAAATTTCATCACAGGTCAGGTACCTCTGCTTATATCCATGTCACCAGGTGATGACCATAATTTAAGTTATGCTCCCCAGGCACCTTGGTTTCAAGTGAGAGTGGAAAATGTGTGAATAGTGCAAAATCAGGAAAGGTCTGATAGTGTTCTTCACAATTCTAGACAGCTGACCGCTCTCTCAGCGTGAGATGGATTTATGACCTCACCAGAATTTTGAATCAGCCCTTATTTTGGAGGCTTCCCTGTTCTCAAAAATGTCAGAATTCTGATAGAACTGATCATCCATGCTTCTGACAAGAACACTTGGATTTATTCTTATTTTATTATGGGCACTGAACTTCAGAAGGCTGAACCTGTACTTCCATGATGGCAGTTACAGCTATAAGGGTGAGACAGAGCTCAGAGCTATGTCTCCCAGCTGAGGAAACAGTTTTATCACATAAATTAATGAATCAGTTTTACTGAGGGTTGTTTAGGAATTACCCCACTTTCTCCATGAAGACCTCATTTCTTCAGCTAATGCGAGTTTAGAGAAATTAGTAAGTAGGGAAGCAATTAGTACTTAATTCTATCATTTCTCAACTGTTCCAAATCCAACACTTGTGACTTTTCCAGGCATTGACAAAGAACACAACGAAAAATTATGCATATGAACAGTAGATCGAATTGTTATAGTTATTATTACCATTAACATTGGATTTTATATGTAAAAAAAAATAAAAGAGAGGAAGATATACATATACTCTTCAGGGATTTTTTTTAAACTTGCTAAAACACACTTCAGGTATAATGCAGTTAGCTTTTATATTGTAATCATTTTTGAATTATGGCTTTTTCCCCCAAAAAAGGAAAAAAATTGTTAACATGGAACATGTTTTTAAATAAACAATAAATTAATTTCAAGACAGTTGCACTCCTTGCTCTCTGACATAACAAATACATGTTATTACAGTGACACATAAAATAAAGGGTTCAGAAAAATAATGGAGTAATGTCGAAACTGCAGCTTCAGGAGAGTTTATCTTACAACAAATAGAGCTTGAAGAATAATATTTTGTTGGTGAATATGTAATGTTTAGTTGCTGAAAAACCCAGACCTTCTCTGCTTCCACACCACGACAGATAACAACATTGCCGTTGTACAGGAGTTCAGGATTGGAAAGGGTCCACTGGCTTGTCAGAACTCCACTGGAAGGGTGATAGTCAGGGGGATCAGTCCCACGAATCTTAACAGTAATTTTTGTATTGTCTCTCTTATTACTGTCAAAGACTAAATTAGAATAAAGCACTATGAGGAAAGATGAGATAAAAATCTGAGAATCATACAAATAAAAATTCATGTGGGATAAAGATCATACAGAATGAGACTTGAAAACTTATGTTAGTGGCAAATGATACATATATTTGTGCAGAGGGAAGCTGGTATAATTGCATGCATCCTGTAATGAACTCCCATGTTAGTAGGTACTGTAATACAAGGAGAAAACAAAAATGATTACAGTAAGATCTAGATCTATTGTAACATCTAAAAATATTCAGAAAGAGAAGCAAGGCATTTAAGAATGAAATATCCACTTCCCCTTTTAAGACTTCCTAGTTAAAGTCATCATTTTATATTCTTAAGTAGGAGGAATGAAATTGTTGTTTTCACCTTCCTTTTTTTCTCATGTACAGTTAAAAGGTTAAGCTATAAAAGTAAGGGGAATATAGTTGAACCAAACTACTTTTGCCTGGACTCATTTATTAAAGAAAAGATTTATCACACACTTCCCCCCAATGTATGGTATTAGACACTAATTTTTTAACTAATCTAATTAAATCAATTTTAGGATAGTGGTGCTTCTCTAATTGTTTCAGAGACATAGACATTAACAACAGAGAGTGTTATGTTGTCATAGCAACGGGTCTACGGTGATGACTTTGGAAAAAGGATTTAATTATGTCGCAATTGTGGTTTGGAAACAACTGATTCTGTGCAAGTTTGGTTAGGAGGGACAGAGATGAGTGTTCGCTGTGATGAAACCACATAATGGTTTGTGAATCTCAACTTTATGTGTATTTAAAGAGCTGACCCTAACCTCTGTAGGAATTTTGATGCTTTGCTACGGTAAACTATTTTTATTATGGATATTTCATTCTCATTATTCTGCACTTTGTGTAAAATCCTTTCACACATATTACTGAGCTTGGTACTTCACTCAACACTGCTGCATCCAGTGACAGATTCGATGTATTCATGAGGATCTCTGCACAGCCTCTTTTTCCTACGCCTGATCAAAAGATAAAGTCAGAGTCCACTGTGATCCTTCCGTAGTCCTCAAGTACTGATGCATGAACAATAGACTTTAAAATACACCTGTCATATTAAAATCTAGGAGAGAAATGTGCTTCATCAAATGAGCTAGCTTGTTGAGTAGAGTGTTATAGGATATTGCGTATGAAGATATATTCCATCTGTTTTAGGATTAGCATTTGTACTGAGCAAGATGCCTGACCTTACCCTTCTTTGTTTACTTTCACTTTTTTCCTGAGCTTTGCTAGCTCTCCATTATGAATTCATGGTCTAGAAGAGGGGAACTCAGTACAAGAAAAAGGTCTCACTATCACATGATTGTAACTTGACAGCTTTTGGATGTGACTTAGAAGGCAAACATTTGTCCAGATGACATCACTTAAGTTCACAGCATGACACAGCTTTTGGAAAGGTGATTCAGGATAGTTTATAGAAAGCAGGACATCAGGTGGCAAAGTTAATCTCCAAAACATCTCCCTTTAGTGCTAAAGTAGGAAAGGCAAGTGAAAGTAAGAGTCTAGCTTAATTCTGTAGAAACCAGACACTGTACAGAAAACTACATTCTGGATATAGGTCCATATACAGTTGTCAAGCATGAAATAAGTATTTCTAAGTTTCCTGGGGAGAGAAAACAGAACGAAAATGTAAAACCAGGAAAGTTGGGTTGGGTATGTAACAAAAATAATACTGATAGCACAATGATCATCTAAAACATGTTTTAAACAGAAGCATAAACTTTTTAAAAACTAAAAACCAAAAGACAGAAAATAATAAATTTTGATTTCCTATGGAGTTGTCTCTGGTGTTGTTGAGGATGATATGAATTCCACATAAAATCTATGTAATGGGTTAACTTTTGATCCATGGAAGTATTCCATATCTTCCTTTAACGTAACCTGACATATAAATAGGATGTAGATAAGAGAGTATACTCTCTTCTTCTTCCAGCAAGGCGGAGGAGCAGAAGGTCCCTGTGTTGGTCCTGTCTGCTGCCGAGACTGAGGAAAATTTTTTAACGGGTCGAATTTGGCCGTCTGGCTCCCCACGGGGGAGGTGGCGTGGTAAGATTTCATTAATTCCTTACGGGGTGTTATAGTTGTATGCCAGGTATTATATAGATCTTTTTTTGTCCTTTTTCCCATTTCCCTTCCCCTCTTCCCTTGCTCCTTTGCATATCTTTGCGGTGTAGTTCTTTGTATTTAGAAAATATAGAAATATATATATTTAGTGTGATTTCGCTTTCTTCCATAGTTTTCTTCCTTTGAAAGGGGGTAAGGTTTGGGAGAGAGGCAGACTGAGCGGTTCGAGAGCTTGGGAAAGCTAGCTCATACCAGCTCAATCTTTCTGATGATTCAAGTTTTCATAATGCACTTCTTTCATGGGTATTCCCTACTGTTTAATAAGGGCTGAGGTCATACTGCAGACAACTGTACATTCTCTCTTACACACTTAGTTGTCTGTTTTCACAATATGTCTAGGAACTGAGTATCTTTGAAATGAATGTGTTTATGTCAAAGTTCATCAAACTTAGTGGACAGGTTAGAAAGATTACGGACAAGCAAAGGGGAGGGATAAATAGATACAAGATCGGGGGAGGTGATTCTCCCTCCTTCTCTGCTCTCGCGAGTCCCCAGCTGGAGTGCTTTGTTCAGTTCTGGAATCCCCAGCATAAGAAGGATACAGAACCATTGGAACAGCTCCAGAGGAGGGCTACAAAGATGATCAGAGGGCTGGAGCACCTCTGCTATAAGGACAAGCTGAGAGACATGGGGCTGTTCAGTCTGCAGAAGAGGAGGCTTTGGGGAGACATTTTAGAAGCCTTCCAGTACCTAAAGGGAGTCTACAAGAAAGCTGGAGAGGGACGTTTTACAAGGTCAAGTAGTAACAGGGTGAGGGGGAATTGCTTTAAACTGTAAAGGGGGAAGATATCACTTAACTGAAGTTAGTTAGAAAACCAATTCTACAGAAAAAAACCTCTACTTAAGTCACGATATTCTACACTCTGCAATAACAACCACTTCTTGCATCAAAGTGAGGAAGAAACCAGGAATATGGATGGTTATCTCCAATTACTGCACATAAGTTTTGTGCAAGAGTCAGATGCATTTCTATAGCATCAAGAGTTTAGTTTGAAACACTTGATAAACGCATCAAGCACAATCCATTTTCTCCATTAGAACAATAACACTATTTAGACCACTAATACGATATTTGTCTGTCAGCATCTGCCAACATGTACAGCAAGTCAAATAAGCCCTGACAAAATAAAGTTACACAGAAACACGCAGTTCATTGAGCTCAACTGTCTCATTTCAAATTTGAGTTTAACAAGATTTCTCTGACTACAGAGCTTAGTTCGCCAGGAACCCTTTTTACTTCCTGGTAGGTCTGCCACGGGGACAGGGATTATATAAACTATGAGATACTCAAATCAGATTCATACAGCTGATTGATTAAGAGTCATATAGACATACTATGCCTGAGAGAGCCATCCATACAGAGTATTCATGCAGGGATGTCCAACTGAGCCAAAGTTATCTAAGTGGCCTTCTATAATAATCAGTGCTATAAAACAGACTGTATTCACTTAAAGCTACACTCACCAATTCCTTATCCTTCCTCACTTTGAGCAGAAGCATGCTGAACATCACACATACCATCCTAAAGACAGTTTACAAAGTGTGGTCTGTACGGAATTCAGAAGAATGACATTTGTGAATACTGTCTGAGCAAAATATGAGCTAAGTTTTATGATGACAGGAATAGTCCCAGAATCACTGTTGCTTATCCAATTATTGTCCCTCTCTAAAACAGGAGCTGTTGGGCTGGCTTGTACAGATATTAAACTGTAATACTGTTGCTTATGGCTCAGCTGCACTATCTAAGGAAGTATGAACACAAATTCAAAGTTTATCAGCTGTCAGATTTGTTCTCAAAGAACAGTGGGAAAATCCAGCCTCTAACTACACTGGATCCAACTCTAGAGGATGTGCAGAACTGGCAGTAGCATTACAGAAGTCATAGAATCATAGAAATATAAAATGATTTAAGGTAGGAGAATACCCCGAAGATCATCCAGTTCTACCATCATCCCAACACCATCATGCCAAATAAATCATGTCACAAAGTACCAAGTCTGCACATTTTTTTTAACTCCTCCAGGAAAAGAGACTCCACCACTTCCCTGGAGAGCCTGTTTCAATGCTTCATCAATCTAACAGTAAGGAAATTTTTCCTAATATCCAATCTAAATCTCCCTTGGTGCAACTTGGGACCATTTCCTCTCATCCTCCTTGCTACTTGAGAGAAGCAACTGACACACACCTTACTGCAACCCCCTTTCAGGTAGTTGTAGAGAACAATAAGGTCTCCCTTCAGCCTCCTCTTCTCCAGACTAAACAACCCCAATTGCCTCAGCCACTCCCCATAAGACTTATGCTCCAGACCCTTCACCAGCTTTGTTGCCCTTCTCTGGACATGATCAATGTTTTTTTTTGCAGCAAGGGGCCAAAACCAAACACAGTATTCAAGGTGCAGCCTCACCAGTGCCGAATGAAAGGGCATGATCAATTCCCTAGTCCTACTGGCCACACAATTTTTGATACAAGACAGGATACTGTTGGTCTTCTTGGCCATGTGGACACACTGCTGGCTCACATTCAACTGGCTGTCAACCATCATCCACACGTGTTTTCTTCTGGGCAGCTTTTCAGCCACTCTTCTCCAGGCCTGTAGTGTTGCATGGACTTGTTGTGACAGAAGCACAGGATCCAGCACTAGGCTTTGTTAAAACCCGGAAAACTGTCCTTGGACTATTGATCCAGCCTGTCCAAATGCCTCTGCAGAGCCTTCATTACCGCAAGCAGATCAACACTCCTGCCCAATTTCACGTTGTCTGCACACTTACTGCAGATGCTCTCAATGCCCTCATCAAGATCACTGATAAAGACATTCAACAGAATTGGCTCCAACACATAGCTCTGGGGAACATCACTTGTGATGAACTGGATTTAGCTCTGTTCACCACAACTCTCTGGGCTTGGTTATTCAGCCACTTTTTAACCTAGGAAAGAGTATACCTGTCTAAGCTATGACCTGCCAGGTTCACTAGGAGAATGCTGTGGGAGACACTGTCAAAGACTTTACTGAAGTCCAGGTAAAAAACATCCCCAGTCTTTCCCTCATCCACTAGGTGGGTCACCTGATCATAGAAGGAGATCAGCACCTGCACTTCATGAACCCATCCTGGTTGACTCTGTTAATCTGGTTGTCCTTCACTTCCCTGGTGAGTATACTCAAGATGAACTGCTCCATAATCTTCAACAGTATTGAGATCAGTTTGACTGGTCTGTAGTTCCCTGATTCCTCCTTTAGGCCCTTCCTGTAGCTGGATGTCATATTGGCAAGCCTTCAGTCATCTACGACCTCACCTGTATAACCAGAACTGCTAATAAATGATGGTGAATGCCTTGGCAAGCTCCTCCGCCAGCTCCCCCAGGACCCTTGTGTGAATCTCATGTGGCCCCATAGACTTGTGACCAATCAAGTGGTGTAGCAAGTTGTTAACTGCTTCCTCCTTTATTATGGGGCGTTTATTATGCTCTGTCCCTGTCTTCCAGCTCAGGGGCTAGAATACACTAGGGACAACTGGTCTGACTCTTAAAGACTGAGGCAAAGAAGATACAAAGCACCTCAGCCTTTTCAGTGTCCTTGGTGACGATGTTCCCCCCCCCCCCTCCCCATATCCAATAAAGGATGGAGATTCTCCTTGGGTTTCTTTTTGTTGTTATAAGTCTTTGTAAAATCATTTTTTTATTATCTCTTACAAGAGTGGTCAGACTGAGTTCTAGCTGGGCTTTTACCTTTGTAGTTTTCTATCTACATGACCTAACAAGATCCCTGTACTCTTCTTGAGGTGCCTGCGCCTTCTTCCAAAAGTGGTACATTCTCCTTTCTTTCTTGAGTCCCAGCAAGAAATAAAATATCCCTTCAAACTCAGATAATATTAAGATAAAACAGATTTAAGGGATTTCCACCTATAATAATACCACGAAATAAAACAAGATATACAAGACAGTAACTCCATAAATATGTCAATTATCCCCAAATATCTCAATTATAGATCAAAATTCATCTTATTCCTGTTCCTATAATACAATGGTACAGTTAAGAAAATCATTAGTTGGAAACATATGAGTAAAATATAACCACCACCATTGCAGTCCAAACTCTCCAAAAGGATTCCAATGACAATGCCCTCTTAAAGTGAAAGTTATTCTTATGGTCCTTCAGAGCTCATGCTTGTAGATTTAAAAACAGAAGCAACAACTATGTACATTTTTTTAATGCAAAAACAACGGAGTTTTCAATGTTTATTTCTCAGATACCAATCAGTTCAAATGAAAATAAACAATCACAAAAAAAATGATGGAGTCAGAGCATACTCAGAACACAGTGAAAAAAAGTCTTCTGATATGTCTTTTGTCCCTTATGTCTGTATCCATGTGTTGTCTTTCATCTTATTCTTATACTTTTCGTGATAGAGAAAGGTTTGCTTCATTATTGGTCCATACATATCCAGCACCGAGCACAACAGGGTGCCAGTCAATAATCAAAATTTTAAAGCACTGTGATTAGACAAATACATCTATAATAATGCACGATGAGGTATGATTTATGAAAATGAAGTAAGCAGAGAATGCAAAAGAAAATTGCATAATCGAAAAGCACCAAAGAAGGATGGATTTTATAATTATTTGTTAATGATCTTAACCACTTAGTAAAGATAGATTAGAAGAACTGCAGAAATTAGGACCATATTTTTTAATTTTTTCAGTTAAACTGTAAGAAAAGATTGCTAAATGTGATCGAGTCCGGCAGAACTATGAAGAAAGAAAATATACAGTTAGAATAATTTTGCTGCTTATCTTTATATTGTAAGAATGTTGAAAATAATTGGAATACTTAAAGAACAAAAAAAGTTGGGAGTGAAAATGAACATCCAGCACTGCATATTTTCAGTAGGTTGTGCAAAGGATGCTGTGTATTTTACCATACAAGTAAATTATAAGATTATGTGGACTGATGTCTGGGTAAAATTGATGCAAACTTGTACATAGAAATACTTACTGTATCTAAAATACAAATTAAAATACTGGATAAGCTAAGCATAGAGCTTATCAACAACAACTTTTCAATGACTCATTTTTTGCTTTCAATGACTCATCCTTTTTTTTCTTAAACTCCTGTTTCCATTTCCACACAGAAACAAAGAAGTGATATTTCATCTTTTCTTTGCACTTTCTCAACCATACCTGGAATACTACTTCCAGTTTTGGACTTCCCTATACTAAAAGAGTGTTGATAAACAGAAGCAAATTCAGTTGTTAGCCCCAAAAACTTAAGATCCTGAGCACTTATCCTGTAAAGAGAGGATGGAGGAATTGACATTTTCCGCATGAAGAAAAGGTGGTGTTCGTGGGGTCTAATTGAAGCTTTGCAGCAGTTATGGATAGCTTACCAAGGAGATTAAGCCACCTTCTTTACTTAGGCACTTAGTGAGTTGAGGAGAGACAGTAATCATGAACTGAAATGGGGAAGTTTTGATTAAATATAAAGAAATTAATTTTCACTATGAGAATAATTAAGCATTGGTCTAGGTCACACAGCGAGTCTATTAATTTTCAGTTCTTGGAGGTTTTCTAAACATGACAGGACAATGTCCTAAGCTTCCCAGTCTGAATTCATCATCAGCCCTGCTCTTAACAGGAGTTTGGACTAAAGACCTCCAAAGGTCCCTTCCAGTCTTAATGACTACATGACTCTCAAGTATTTGGGGATACTACAAACACAGCTTTGGAGAAAAAAAAGACAATTAAAATAAAAAATATTGTGTTACATGAAATTCTTCTGCAGCAAATTATTTAGAGAGACATCTAAAATTTGGAAGAGCAAAAGATCATTTGAACTGTACTAGATAATAACAAGTTCATATGTGAAAGGCTCGAGGTTGAAAGAAGAGTGAAAGAAAAGATCTAATAATACTCTAGATATTCTGGAAGAGAAACATATAATGAAAGTAAATTATATGGGAAAAGAAGATGAACTGAGAGGACCTTGAGTACTGTTCCAAATAATCAGTCCTAGTAAGTGTTAGCCATTAGACTGATAACAAAAGAGAATTCAAGGCAGAAAGTTATAGCAAAAAAAAAAAAAGAAAAGAAATATATGACAAATTATAACTTAGAGTAGTGTGAGTTGTTTGAGGAGTTTGTGTTTTTTTGTTTTGTCTTGGTTTTAAGTGGACACCTATTTGCTCATGAGATATTAAAGCAGTACAGAGGATAATCAAGGTGCAAGTCCAAAAGACAGGGTACACAGTCAGTCACATTTGAGCGGATATAACAAGCTGCCTGGAGAAAAGCCTGAATAAAACTCGACAAATTTAGCAGTTCTTTGTAATATGTAAAAACTACATAAAGGAGAATAATTGTGTGAGCCAGCAATGTGCCCTTGCAGCCCAGAAGGCCAACGGTGTCCTGGGCTGCATCAAAAGAAGCGTTGCCAGCAGGTTAAGGGAGGTGATTCTTCTCCTCTATTCCACTCTCATGAGACTTCACCTGGAGTATCATGTCCAGTTCTGGAATCTCCAACTTAAGAAGGATATGGAACTGTTGCAGTGGGTCCAGAGGAGAGCTATGAAGATGGTCAAAGGGTTGGAGAACCTGTGCTATGAGGACAGGATGAAAGAGTTGGGTTTGTTCAGACTGGAGAAGAGAAGGTTTTGGGGCAACCTCATAGAGGCCTTTCAGTATCTGAAAGGGGCTACAGGAAAGCTGGGGAGGGACTTTATACAGCTCCAGACAGGACCAGCAGCAACGGAGCTCCTGCTCACCAGCTTGACAGAAGAAGAAGAGAGCCTACCCCCTTATCTACACCTTATTTACATGTTGTGTTACGTTAAAGGAAGATATGGAATACTTCCGTGGATCCTGACCTCCGTTGTTAAGGAAGACCTGTAAAGGCCATTTTTTTTTTATGGAAGATCTGAAAAATCCAAAAGTCAATCCATTATACTCTGTCATAAATCATGTGTCCTTTCCTCAATCAGCATTGCTGAGCACTTGAAAATACTGGAGAATTAATTAATTTCCAAATTCACCAATGTTTTGTTCTAAGATAGATTCAATTTTCTTGTGAAAATCTGTGTGGTGAGGATCATAATTTTAACAGTAGTCCTCCTACTGTTTCTAATCACAGTAGTAATTTAGAAAGATTGCCAAATGAAACAGTGAACAAAAGGACTTAATATAAATGTTTGTTACTTAGGTTTTCTGATAGCGCTAATAACGGCATTAGAAAGCACATGACTATTTTTAAACAGGAAATATCCAGCTGCCAACTTTCATATCTGATAACCATGAGAATGTCACATCATTTTTTTCTGCTCACATACATTACCCGACTGAGTATTGTATCCACTCTATACACACAGAGCTACTCAAAAGCAGAATGATTTTGTCCAGTTTGGTAGAAGACTAATGAAAATCACAGCCCTTATCAAAGCAGTAAAATATATATCCAGACCTTTCCATTCCCTGTGGCTACTGCTTCCCACTCCTGTCTTCTGTATGGAGATTATCTTTGTCTAATTGCAGAAATAATAGTTAAAATTTGGAAACATACTCCTGAATACCAACTGGGTCCTTAGCTGCTCAAGTCAGAGTTTGACTTT
Organism: Tapera naevia; assembly: GCA_033556795.1. NCBI lineage: Eukaryota > Metazoa > Chordata > Aves > Cuculiformes > Neomorphidae > Tapera > Tapera naevia. Next base: position 28,498,540 of record JAUMJJ010000079.1, on the reverse strand, counting down.
TTCATAAAAAAGTGGTATAGAAAATTGGCGTAATAAGAAATAGAAAGGGTATTTCCAGCCATAATTTAGTTGAAATGAAAACAAACACAGCAAAATGTTGCAGGCAGTAAAAAACCCCAAGCCTTAGGTAATTAGGAATTAAGCAAGATATTTTGACCCAAAGAGCAATTTACTCATGCAAACTCAGAATCAGCAGAATGTTGCCACCCAGTTATAAAATATTTTTATTATATTTATCCTCAAAATGTCACCATACAGATTCTTTGGAACGATGGAGCAGGAAGATTATGAGTAATGTGTAAGAAACACAACCTCTTTCCCAATCTTTTCCTATATACTATTTCTGAAAATGTCACTACCATGCTGAGTCTACTAATAGGATCATTAGCTCATCAAATCAGGCTCAGATTCTAAAACTGAGAAATGACACACGCTCAAAAAATATCCTGGAAAAAATAACTAATTAGGTGGAAGATGGCATGGTCTTGGCTTTGAAAAAGGTCAGACTAAAAGTAAGACTTACAGGATAGAATCTTAACAACTAAAACATCGTTTTGAAATACCAGGGAATAAGAATGTAACAGGCATTCACAACCTGTAGCTTCTCACATGTAAAGCGGTACATGAAGAACCAGATATGAGATACAGTGGGATTTCTCTCCCTCACACAGTCTTTCATATAGCTCTCCAGTGGTGATGTTTTCAATGTCGGAGATAAATGCCTGGCGTACAATCAGTGACAGCCACTGCCTCCAAGGTCTTTTCCCAAGATCTATGATTTTGTGATAGCTCCTTGCTGATGTCAAGTGGAACTAAGAACACACACTCACATTTTCTCCCTGGAAAAACAAGGAAACAAACAAACAAACAAAAAACAGAAGGGAATTTGGGTAGTTAACCTGAAAATGGACATTACACAGTTCTATTAACCTCAGGGTTATTAATCTGGGTTACACTTGCACTTACACTATATGCCTTAGTATATCCACATCTGTTACCGATCACAAATCAGTTCAAATTTACATTGTGTCTATCTATGCATGTGTACATGCATAATACATTCAAGAGAATAATACAGCCAGTCATAGAAATCTGAAAATATTAGGTGAAGAATGACATAAAATATTCCAAAACCAGGAAATTATTTCAAAATGTATGAGATGGCAATTTCAATATACATGAGACAGTGTAGGAGATTTAAGGAGGTCAATTTTTGCTCACCAGGGTAGTAAAAGGTATTAGTGGGGTAGGTGAGGAGAGAAACACAGCAGAAGGAAGGACTGATTTTCTTTTTAAAGCAAAGATTCAAAGGGAACACAGGAAGCACAGTATTCTAACTGACTCCTTCAGGCTGAGATGAGGTAATAGCAAGATGATGGCTCCTGATCTGCTCCATTTGCAAGGAAGTCAAATGTGGGAAAAAAAGACAGAAAGAAAAGAAAGGGATGTCACAAATACCAGTTTCTATGGGACATTCAAATTCACCTGTGAGAGGTTAAGACCAAAGAATGGACAGAAATGTTTTTATGGGACATCTTCAAACTGCCAAAATTTAAGGAAGCAATGTTTCAAATAAATACTGTCTTCATTCTTATCACAGCTTCGTCAGACTTGAGCTTAGTATGGGCTGAGCAAAAATCCTTTTGTACAAAAGAAAGAGTGGACAATGAATTCTTAGACTTGTCAACTAGACTGAAAAAATAAGAAGTCAAAGCATCATATATTTGAGATTCACTTCCCCACAAGACAGCAGAAGAGCCAGGCTTAATTTAAACTAAATAGGAGTCACAAACAGCTGTAGACAGCCTAGTACAACCCAACACATTTCCTCACTTACATGAAGAAATGAGAAGAGACAGGAACATTGTGTTTATAAAAGGGCCAGAAACTGCCAGAAAACTTCCAATTCAATCCCATGCTTACATTACCAAAAAGCGACAAACCCAAGTAGACAGTGTAACGCTAGTTTATGATTACACCTCTGCTAGAGCAGCTGGCAACATAGTCAGCGACTGCAGTAAGTAGCCAAGCTGGAATATGTCCAAGGATTGAAAGAGGCAGAAACACAATACCTACATGCTGTCACACAAGTGGAAAACTCTGGGTTAATTAAAAAAAAAAAAAAAAAAAAAGGAGCTGCAAAGAAATGGCAAGGCTTACAAACAACAATTGACCTTGTCATCAGAAGTAGTCATGAGTGCCTGTGGTGGGCCAGCTGAATTCTCAAAGCAAGTAGAAGATCTACATAAATATAAACAAGACCTGGCTAAATAAATATGACTGAAGGTGATATCATACACTGCTAAAAAAAAGAACTTTGTAATGCTGCTTATACTCCTAGAAACAGAAGTCATTACAACGCAATGGATTAGTGAGGACTAATAACTTTGAATATCTACAGTGTGAGCATATATTTCTGAATTAGTTTTATAAGTTTTTTTATATATGCTGGACAGGAAAAGTAGTTCTGGAATGCAAGTCATCTCATCCCAAACCAGACAACTCAAAATGATCTTTGTAGTACCCTACAAATATATATTCCTTTCCTGAGAGCAATGCTTTAAAAACAGACCTTTGTAAACTGAACGGCGCGACCGGCGGCAGGAACGGTAAGTACTGCAGCCGGTGCTCCATCTGGGCGGGTGAAGAGCTCCCGGTGAAAGGCAAAAGCTCAGGAGGCGACCCCGGCAGGGCGACGCTCTCTGAACCCCAAGAAGCAGCAGCTCTCACGTGGGCCGACCGCGTGCTAGAGGGGCGGTCCCGGGAGAAGCCGCGGGGCATTTAAACATCTCCCTGGGAGCGCCAGCGACCGGAGTGGGCAAACAGGGTCACAGTTAGCGCAGGCAGGGCAAGCAGGCACTCTCCGGCAAGTGGTTGGCTTCCCACTCCCCTGCAGCAATGGTGACCAGGCGTGGTAAAACCTCTGCTACCAGGAGCGTCGCTATCCAAACTGAGCCACGCGGCTGCCCAGACTCGGGACTGCAGGGAGTGTCTCAGCTCGCTTGTGGTTCCTGAGGACCATACAAAAAACGCCTGTCTGAGGTGCGAACAGATTCAAGATCTGCTCCTTATGGTTGCAGATCTTAAGGATCAGGTAGAGAGGCTGTGGAGTATTTGTGAAAGGGAGATAGACTGGTGGAGTAGAAACCTCTCTGCTCCTAATAATCCAGGAGGCAGAGGAACACCATATTCCTCACCAACAGGATAAGGAAAGTGACCTGGTTGGTGAGAGGACTGGGAGCAGGTCTGCTCTCGTGACGGTTATAGACCTCCCTTTCAGATGCCACCTTTCCAGCTGCCCATACAGAACAGGTTTGGGGCACTGGAATTTGATACTCAGGTGGAGGACAGTATTGCAGAGAACTCACCTGAGGAGGTTATTAACTCCACACTGCCTGTCAGACAGGTCAGGACTTCCAGTAAGAAAAAGAAAAGGAGAGTCGTTGTAGTGGGTGACTCCCTATTGAAAGGGATGGAGGGCCCTATACGTAGGACGGATCCAACTCATAGGGAAGTCTGCTGCCCAGGTAGGCGACATTGCTAAGAGACTCCCGGACCTAATAAAACCATCAGATTATTACCCGCTTCTGGTGGTCCAGGCTGGCAGTGATGAGCTAGCTAAAAGAGGGTCAAGGGTTGTTAAAAAGGAATTCCAGGAGCTGGGATGGTCAATGGATAGGGCAGGAGCACAGGTGGTGTTCTGCTCGGTTCCTCCGGTGGCAGAGATGTATACAGAAAGGAACAAGGGAATATATGCTCTTAATAAATGGCTTAGAGGCTGGTGCCGGCCGAGGAATTTTGGGTTCTATGATCATGGAGAAATCTTTACAACACCTGGCCTGCTTGACCCAGATGGGTCTTGTCTAACTCCAAAGGGTAAGAGGATTCTAGCTCAGGAGCTGGCAGAACTTGTTGAGAGGGCTTTAAACTAGGCATGAAGGGGGAGGGGGGAGTTACTAGGCTCACCAAAGATGTTGCTGTGGAGGATGAGCCATCGCAAAGGATGTCGTCAGTAACCCAACTGAAGTGCATGTACGCAAACGCACGCAGTATGGGGAACAAACAGGAGGAGCTAGAAGTCCTGGTTCAGCGGGAGAGCTATGATATAGTTGTTATCACGGAAGTGTGGTGGAACGACTGTCATAACTGGAGTGCTGCCATGGAAGGCTACAGGCTCTTCAGGAGAGACAGGCGTGAGAAGAGGGGTGGAGGGGTGGCCCTCTACACTAGAGAAACCCTGGATACTGTTGAAGTCGAGATCGGTGATGACCAGGTTGAGTGTCTATGGGTAAGAGTCAGAGGGGCAGTCAAGTCTGACCTCCTGGTTGGAGTGTGTTACAGACCGCTCGACCAGGAGGAGGATTTGGATCTTCTATTGTTTAAACAGCTGGAGGCTGCCTCTAGATCAGCTGCCCTTGTTTTTTTAGGAGACTTTGATCTTCCGGATATCTGCTGGGAACTTAACACTGCCGAGAGGAGGCAGTCCAGGAGGTTCTTAGAGTGTGTTGAGGACTGCTTTCTGTCACAGCTGGTGAGTGAACCTACCAGGGGTGAGGCTCTCCTTGACCTGTTGTTTACAGACAAAGAAGGACTGGTGGCTGATGTTGTCAGAAGCTGTCTGGGGTGTAGTGATCATGAGATAATTGAGTTTTCTGTAAACAGTGTAACAAGAAAAGACAGGAACAGAACATCGATGCTGGACTTTCGGCGGGCAGATTTCGGATTATTTAAGGAACTGGTTAGCAAAGTACCCTGGGAAATAATTCTTAGTGACAAGGGGGTCCAGGAAGGCTGGATGCACTTCAAGAATGAAATCCTGAAGGCGCAGGAGCGGGCTGTCCCCATGTGTTGTAAGAAGAGTCGTAGGGGCAGACGGCCGGCCATGGATGAGTAGGGAGCTTCTGAAGGAACTAAGTAAGAAAAAGAGGATGTATCGCCCTTGGAAAGAAGGAGACGTAAGCCAAGTCATGTTCAAAGATGTTTTTAAGTTGTTTAGGAAAAAAATCAGGAAAGCAAAAGCCCAGCTGGAACTCAAATTGGCCACTTCTGTTAAGGATAATAAGAAGAGTTTTTATAAATATATCAATGGTAGAAAGAAGGGCAGCAGCGACCTCCACTCCTTGTTGGATGTGGAGGGAAATATAGTAACCAAAGATGCAGAGAAAGCTGAGGTACTTAATGCCTTCTTTGCTTCCGTTTTCAACAGTAAGGATGTCTGTTCGCTTGACAGTTGGTCCTCTGAAGTGGTTGATGGGGACAGGGTGAAATATGGCCTTCCTGCAATCCATGAGGAGGAGGTTAGAGACCTGCTGAGCCACTTGGACCCTCATAAGTCTATGGGGCCGGATGGGATCCATCCGAGGGTGATGAGAGAGCTGACGGATGAGCTTGCTAAGCCACTCTCCATCATCTTTCAGCAGTCCTGGCTCACTGGAGAGGTCCCAGAAGACTGGAAGTTGGCCAATGTGACGCCCATCCACAAGAAGGGCCGTAAGGATGATCCAGGTAATTACACACCTGTCAGCCTGAGCTCGGTCCCAGGTAAAATCATGGAACAGATAATACTGGGTGCAATCATGCGGCACCTGCAGAACAGCCAAGAGATTCGGCCCATGATCTCCTTTTATGACCATGTGACTCGCCTGGTGGATGAGAGGAAGGCTGTGGATGTGGTATACCTGGACTTCAGCAAGGCCTTTGACACTGTCTCCCACAGTAGACTCCTAGGGAAGCTGGCAGCCCGTGGCTTAGATGGGAGCACTCTGTGCTGGGTTAGGAATTGGCTGGATGGCCGAGCCCAAAGTGATGGTGAATGGTGTCTCATCCAGATGGCGGCTGGTCACCAATGGTGTCCCCCAGGGATCGGTATTGGGTCCCATCCTGTTTAATATCTTTATTGATGATCTGGATGAGGGGATTGAGTCCATCATCAGCAAGTTTGCAGATGATACCAAGCTGATTTGCTAGAGGGTAGGATGGCCCTACAGAGGGACCTGGACAGACTGGAGAGATGGGCTGATTCTAATGGGATGATGTTTAATAAGTCCAAATGTTGGGTACTTCATTTTGGACACAACAATCCCATGCAGAGCTACAGACTGGGGCCAGAGTGGCTGGAGAGTAGTCAGGCAGAAAGGGACCTGGGAGTGCTGGTTGATAGGAAGCTCAACATGAACCACCGGTGTGTCCAGGTGGCTAAGAAAGCCGATGGCATTCTGGTCTGCATCAGGAATAGTGTGGCGAGCAGGACCAGAGAAGTTATCGTCCCCCTGTACTCGGCACTGGTCAGGCCTCATCTTGAATATTGTGTACAGTTCTGGGCCTCCCAGTTTGGGAAAGATGTCAGGATGCTGGAATGTGTGCCCAGAGGAGGGCAACGAAGATGGTGAAGGGGCTGGAGCACAAGCCCTACGAGGAGTGACTGAGGGAGTTGGGGCTGTTTAGTCTGAAGAAGAGGAGGCTCTGGGGAAACCTCATTGCTCTCTACAACTACCTAAAAGGAGGTTGTAGTCGGGCAGGGGTTGGTCTCTTCTCTCAGGTGACCAGTGACAGAACTAGAGGGCATGGACTCAAGCTTCATCAGGGAAAGTTTAGGCTTGATGTTAGGAAAAAGTTCTTCACTGAAAGCATTGGAATGCGCTGCCCAGGGAGGTGGTGGAGTCGCAGACCCTGGAAGTGTTTAAGGAGTGATTGGATGAGGCACTGAGCGCCATGGTTTAGATGATGGTGTTAGTGTTGGTGTTAGTATTGGGTTATAGGTTGGACTCGATGATCTCAGAGGTCCTTTCCAACCTTATGATACTGTGATACTGTGATACTGTGTGAACTAAATTGTACCTAAGCCTGAGCTAAAATTATTTCAGATTCCTAGAACATATTTGGTTGACTAAACACAGTAGCCTTGTACCATAGGAGACTCTTCTGACAATACAGTTAATAGAAACTGGACAGATTTTCATCAAACTCTAAAGAAAATGCATAGGTCTCAATTCCATTGTCCTCACATAAACATCTAGTTTAATTTTAGGTACACTAATTTATAGGAAACTTCTAACAACTTCTCACAGCAGAGGACATAGGGGAGTTCTATGACCATTTAGAGAGAGCAGTGAGGGATGGATAGGGCTTGCTAGAGCATCTCACAGGGCAGTAAATATATACCTGTGGGTAACCAAAGGACACTCTTAAAAAAACTTGAACTATGCAGACAGGAGGTCAATTACTATGGTGTAATTATATCATTATTTCTCTCTGTGTCCAAAACAGGTTAACACCATCTGTCATAAATAGTCTCTGATCTATGCTACCTTTCAAAACATACCTTGGAATTATTCAGGTGAGCACTGTCAGGAATAAGATAAAACTAGACTGAGGACTTTGATAGTGTGAATGACTAATATCTAATACCTTAGCCCATGTCTTCTCTCTGTTTAATTTGCTTGTATAGCTGTAGCTAGTGGCAATCAGCTTTCTAGACTCCAAGGACTACATCAACTATTTCTCCGTTAACTCTAACAGGAGCTTAAATGGTAGTTCTCGTATTTAGATCTTGTGAGCAAATAGGCTTAAGTAGCTTAATCTAAAGCTGAATTTTGCTGCATAAATGATATTAGTCCCTCCTATCACAGTTTCTAGGTGCATTATTCAAAAAGAGAAAAAGAAATGGCAAGCAAAATGCATAATATAGTTCCTCAACTTGGATATGAAAATGGAATCCTGATGGTCATAACAATGTCTTCATGCAAAAATGTTTCTACACAACCAAATAAACAGTAAGATTTTAGAATAAATAAAGAAAAATACAATGTTATTAACAATTCTTATCAGGTAGAATCTGGCAGAGTATGTAGCTTTGGGTGTCTCCCATCACTTGGGACATCTTTTATCAAAAAAGGAAAATCAATATTTCTTATATATGAAATCCTAGAAGTGCAACTGCCACTTGAAGGTAATTGGAAAGAAATCTCTCGCAGAAACATGGACATGTTTAATACTTTTAGTTCAATATACAAACAGAAATCGTACACTTTTGAAGGAAAAATCAGTTGTACTTAAATCCAAAGTACAAAAATTTCAGCTCAGATAAACCAATAAAAGCGTATTACATGAGTAGAAAACACCATTACAATAGAGATTGCCTTTTCTAAGTTTTCATTTAGAAAATTAAAATCAAAATAGTATTAGGAGTTCAAAAAACAACTTTAGCTGCCTATTGTCTCTGACAGAGGTTACAGCAAAATCCACTTCCCAATCATAAAAAGTAATGACGTTCAGAAAAGCACAAAGCACTACTTTTTGACGTGGACTACTTTTTTGACGTAAAACTGATAATATGGAAGACAAAGTATTCTTGTAGATGATTATCTGTAGGAAATGCTGATGATGCAACACTGCAGATTAAAATCACAGGTTTTGTAAAGCTGAAACATCTGGACCCTTTAGTCAATACAGTGGATTCAGTGCCAGATCAATATTAAAACATATTGTAGGACTATATATGATAAACCCCACAAACTTAACAGAAAGAATTGAGACACTGGCAAGCTCATTTGTTCTAGTAAAACACAAACATACTCCTCACAATTAAATACTTGTTTACCTAGCTATGTTAAAGACAAAAAATATTTTTTATCCAGTCTATGCTATTTTCCTTCATCACCAATTACGATGAAAAATATTGAGTACATGGTAGTAGTTTCATGCAGTCTGCAACAGTCTCCAAGTGACCACACACTTCAGCAGCTCTAGACTGTGTATTTACAGGGGGAAAAATGTCTTATGCGGTATGGAAAACTCTAAAAATATTTAATTTTATATCACTCCAGCTTAATAGTACCCTAAAGTATATATTCATGTTATTCATTCAATCCCTGTAAAAGTGAGATTTGTCTTTTTCAACTTCAGGTGACTGAAGATGGAGTTTAAAATTATAGGTGACCAGAAGGTGAATTTCATCCACATATACATTTGAAAAAGAAGATTTAAAACCTGAAAAAATATAATGCATTTCCTTGTTTTATTATGCAGAAAGAGCAAGAGTACTGTTTTCTTGAAAGCTGCTGCTCTTGGTGACGTTACCATATGCTCTCCTAGCATTAGGCGGATGGCTGGAACACTTACCCAGGAACTGGAAAAACTGAGCTTAACCATTCTCAGGATGGTGTCAAAAACAACAGTTGTTCTGGATAAGTGAACCTTTCCCCTCAGACATTAAACATAGTCCAAACCTACAGAATTCATGGGCCCAGAATAATGAGCAATTTCTGGGGTTTTTTGTTGAGTAGGTTTTCTACAGTAAAAATGTATAACATAGGGTTGGAAGTAGGGACCAGAATCCCGTTTCTTTCTTAGTTTGGTTTCACTAGTTGATGGGCCACAAATATTAGAATTCTTCATGTTCTCCTTTTAAAAGGAAACACTATTTCTTAAAGAGGGCTCTGGAAATGCCAATATAACATTTAGATGAGCAGTGCTAATATCTCAGGGAATGTGCACGTGTCTGTGACAGGAATAAATAGCTTCATCAAATGGTAAATCATTGTTCAGGCAGGTAAAGTGCGAAAGTTCTGCACTGGATTGTTGGGAAGCTTTCTGTTTGATGGAATATGTATACATTAATAACAAAGAAAAAAGGAATCAGATTACTCTGAAGATAAGAAATGAAGCTACATTGCTACATTTGCATACTGCAGAAAGAAACAGAAGAAACATATCACTTCAAGTGTACAACACTCAGCTTTGCTTCATATAGGTCAAGTACATCAGCAAAATACAAACTATTTGGCCATGGTTGGCTATGCTTGAAATAAAATTACTCAATTAAATTTTGCCAGGACAATAAAACAAAATAATCCTACTTCCTCCCTCTCCCCCCAAAAAAGCTGAGAAATCACTCAGACCCATACATTTACTAGGAAAATACTGCATGCATCAAGACAAATGTAACAACTTGAACTGCATTTTTGAAGAACAAAAAGGATTTCTCTGACAAAAAAAAATTTCTCAATGAGTTCCAATGCTTGCTGTTTTGGCGGCAGAGGAAAGTGTCAGCTTCGCTGATCTGAGCACAGACTATTTAAACCATGTCCAGTATTCATTTGTGGCACCTCAGTTGTTACAAACTTTAGTCATACGTTGGACCCACTTGTAAATCTGGATTTGCATTAAAAAAGGATAGAAATCCAATAGGCAGGCACGAAAGCAAGGAATAATGGCCAAACTTCTGTTATTGTTGTTCCTACTGAAAGGTCATAATAAATTTCAGCTGTCAAAAAGTGTGATGACCCTCAAAAATTATGATAATTTTTCCATTAAAAATATAAAAATAATGAAAAAATGAAACGATCTGCTTTTCCATCTTCTGGAGAGGGAATCTTGAGGGGAAAAAAAGCTCTTTAGAGAGCACAGCAAGTACAAGACCAACTGTATAGCTATAGAATTTGCTACAGAAACAGAATGCAAAACTTGACTGATTTTTCATCTATAGAAGTTCCTGGAAGAATGTTTCAATTAAATATAAATAAAGACATATTTTTTAGTCTTTTGCCCTTTACCTAATGCATATTAGTTATGTCAAAATGAAATTAAATGAACTGGTCTTTTGACAGTAAAAGAAGATAACTTTAGATGTAGCTCAAGTATACTTTGAATCCATTTTAGAAAACATTTCTAGGTCTGCAGTTCAGTGTCAGCAAATAACAGTACAATAACTAGGCTAACAGTTGTGAATTCAATGTGTTTTGGAAAAGAGAATATATGAACACAGCAGTGTTGAATATCTCAAATTATAGTGTGATTATGTTCAGGCTGGGTAACACCATTTACACTTGTTCAGTTAATTCTAATTACCATAGGAAGATTTCTATGACCATTTATAGATTCTTAACAGTAGAAAACCAGAATGACAGAAATACAAAAGAACCATTTTATCACTCACTATTGACAGATTCCTTGGCCTGGCATAGGAAATGAGCAACAGATTCTAAAGGGCAAAGTGAGAAAGAACCAGTGTTAGAAGTGTCCTTCTATAATTCAATTCAAACTATCCTATTCACTTATTCATTTATTTCTGTTTATGGTCAGATCATGCACAAATTGTTGGCTTTTCTTATTCTGTCCAAGGGATCTTAAAGGATCTTAACAAAACCTGTGGTGTGAAAACAGCCTAGCCTGCACGTGTCATTTCAAAATGAATACATTCCAAACCAGGAAATCAACATGCCAAAAGAATTTATTACCTACAAAATCTAACAAAACCAAGTGTCTTCAAATTATTTCTAGTCCCATACCCAGCCAACTAACCTAATTTCCATGAGTGTCTTGGCACATTAGTGTGAGAAGAGAGGCCCCTTGCACTGGAACTCAGTCATCTTTAACAGATAAATACTGAAATTATTTTAACCAGAGCCTACCAACTCTTTCAGGTGTATCGGAGAAGGCAACCTAGTCTTGGAGTCATTCTAATTAGATGCTTTGCATGTAGCCAATCTGTTTCAGAAGCTAAAAGGTATTAGTCAAATGCGTGTGCTTCAATTTTGCCATTTGGCTGTAAGTCCAAAAACCAAATTTTGCACTGTTTGGGAATTAAACATAGACAAGCCACAACATTTTCTATCTGTGCTCTCACTGTTTCCACCACTGCAAAATTATTAGCATCTGTGGATTTGTTTTTTTTTTTTTATCAAAAGACTGTTCACCACATTAGATTTAGATTATAGAACAACTCCTTGTTAGAGAAGTTGGTTTTGAAAGTTTTCAGGGGACTCTGATGAGAAAAAAGATATGGCATGTGTCATCTCTTCTTGACATCAACCGCCCAATTATTTCAGAAACGAGAGAAATCTGCTATGAAGCAAATATACGCATTATAAACAGGGGGTTTGAATCTGATCCAACCCAGAAAAGGATTTAATAGCAGTCTCTCTTAAGAGAGAGTCAAGCAATTGTACAAGTAGCAAGAGGTTGAGTCTGTGTGTGTATATATATATCTGGGAAAACTCAAAGCCAGTATTAAAAGTGTTACATAGCTCCTCAGAGATTTAACAGCTCCATCTGTTCTACCATTAGAAGTTCCAAAGACTTAAGAGGCGATAGAAGAGTGTGTCTCATTATATGTCTTGGGAACACATAATAAATCTCATATATCTTTGACTGCAATGATAAAATGCCATCAAGTCGCCTTGATTTCGTGAGTCCCAGTGGAACAGTACACTGGTATTTGTATATCATGGGAAAATATTCTTGTGGGTATGCAAGCAGATTTTCATCATAACATGAATATAAAGTTTACTGTGAAAGCCATCTCTAAGTTTTAATTAGTCTTTTTTGAGACAAACCCATGCACAAACTTCTGTTTGTAAGAAAACCTTTGTTTTGATAACATATATATCCCACCATATATGCAAACAACTATGAGAGCAAAAGAGAAGGAAGGAAAGGAAGGAAGGAAAGGAAGGAAAGGAAGGAAGGAAAGGAAGGAAGGAAGGAAGGAAGGAAGGAAGGAAGGAAGGAAGGAAGGAAGGAAGGAAGGAAGGAAGGAAGGAAGGAAGGAAGGAAGGAAGGAAGGAAGGAAGGAAGGAAGGAAGGAAGGAAGGAAGGAAGGAAGGAAGGAAGGAAGGAAGGAAGGAAGGAAGGAAGGAAGGAAGGAAGGAAGGAAGGAAGGAAGGAAGGAAGGAAGGAAGGAAGGAAGGAAGGAGCAAGTTCTGAGACAAACTGTGGCTAAGACTAATGATAGGTCGCTGTAGAACACTAGTGCAACAAGAGAACTGTCTACTAAAGACTCATCTTGCCATCAAAAAATACAAAAGGAGCACATAAAAACCTGTGGTAAGTGAAATAATTTCATAAGAGATTTTATAAAAACATTAAGGACTAGTTGAAATGTCTGGTTTGACCAAAAAAATTAATCTTAAAGCTTCTTAAGGGACTCTATTTACTGAAGTCACAGAAGCATAGTACCACTCAGAGAATCCTGATTGAATTCTCTCCTCTGCTGAGAAGCGTGATAAGATGTATTCAGGAGCTCTGGAGATGCTACTTATGTTTTTATATCCACAGTATGAAATTTTATTTCTTTATAACTTTTTAAATAAAATTCAGGTTTTGATCCACTATAGTCTGTAAATCCGTTTTTGTAGTGCTATTTCAGTCAGTTCTCTCCCATCCTCTGTATTTACTGTAGGTTATTCTCAGTTGAGAATGACATCTTGCACTTGTTCCTACCAAATGGTATATTTCTTCAGAGTCATCTCTCTCCTGTATTATAAACATTTTGAACTTCATTTGCATGCCCCAAAACAATGACATTCCCTTTGACCTCAGTTACTGGCAGATTTATTACATTGACTCTTTATTCCAATGTTTATTCATAAAAATACTGGCAAGTACAACATAAGATAGATCTTGGCAGGGACTAGCTTGGTACAACCTTGTAGTCTGAATAGGAAATATTGAAAGCTGTTCTTTATATTCAGCTTTCAAATATCTTTGCACTTATGTTACACTAATATTATGCAAATAATGCTTCCATAACCTTTTGAGAATGCTGCATGAGACAAAACAAAAAAAAACACTCAAAAGTGAAGATACATGGCAATGGGATCATATGAAAACAGGAGCATGACTGTTTTTCCTCTTCCCATAAAGTTTGCTACCCTACTATGAAAAAAGAAATTAGGGTGGTTTGATACAAATCATGCTGGATAAGTCCATGCTGGTTGTTATTCACACTTTTGTTATCTTCTAGATACTTACAAATTGTCTGATTATCCTTTTACAGTATTTTTCTAGGTAATTAATAAAGCTGATTGACTGAGCTGCATTTTTTACTGCTCTTCTTTATCTCCCTTTTTTTTAAATATGGGCACTCTATTTCATTTTTTTCAAGACATACAGAATCTAGCATAACTCCATGGGCTTCCCAAAATAACAAATCAGAGCTCCAAAATTTCATCACACTCTCTGACATGACATTTTTGTCTCAGAAATGTAAATATATAGTAAGCTCATATAAGTCAAACCAAAATTTAGACAGATGCACGCTATGAATCCAGAACATTACACTCATCTAGAAAAAAAAAAAAAAAGAAAAAAGAGCTTTTCATCAGATTCAGACATTTAAGTTATATATTGAAGAACATTTCAAGTGTATCACTTAGACAAGTTATACGTGCTTTTTGTAATTTGTAAGTTACAAGGACATTCTGAGGACTAATGGCTCCCACAATTTAACGTAAGGGATTATGAAGATCCTGGAGGTGGTGACACTAGATGTTTTATTAAATGGATTGAAGAAACTCTTAAACTAGCCCAACAATAAATAAAGAGACAAAGCCAGCAATATTGGGCCTAATAATAACAAAATCTCAAAACTGGAATAGGTTTGCAAAAGGTTTAATACACTTTTGACTCGGTGTCCAAACGAGAGAGAGTCTAAAGTGAAATTTTACAAATATGTGCGTATATATATAGCTACATACACACTTCTACATGGTTTTTAAAGCACATTGCTTACCTTCTAACCAACACAAGAAAATGTGTTCAAGTTCATGAAGGAGATTAGAAAAGCAGGTAAAGAAGTCCTTAGTGTGGACTTTTGTCTACTATTTTGAGAAGACTGGATATCTCAAGCTTCGTCAGGGAAAGTTTAGGCTTGATGTTAGGAATAAGTTCTTCACTGAAAGGGTGATTGGTCATTGGAATGTGCTGCCCAGGGAGGTGGTAGAGTCGCCGACCGTGGAGGTGTTTAAGGGGAGACTGGATTGAGGCACTGAGTGCCATGGTTTAGATGATGGGTTGTTGGTAGTGTTGGTGTTGGTGTTGGGTTATAGGTTGGACTTGATGATCTCAGAGGTCCTTTCCAACCTTATGATACTGTGATACTGTGATCTTGCAAATACTTGGAACCTTATCGTCACTGCTTTTTTTTACCATTTTAAAATCTTGAATTCATACTTAAAATCAGGCATTATTGCAGGAGTGCTTTCTATTCACTCATTGATATATAATATCCCTTTCAAGCAATCTAATCTACAGTCTAAGCATATGAGACAGAAGAAAAATGGGAGAGAAGATGACATAGAAATGTAAAGTGACTCTTGGCACATGACCCAGAAGATTGACTGTAACTATAAAAATTCCATCCAAATTTCCTGCCTCTGAAAGCAATTCATTTTTCCATTGTACCACTCTTAATATTTCCTGGTATGTAAGAAAGATTTGAACCTTATGGACAGTTTGAATCTTTCTGTAGAATAAGTCTAATTAGCTTTTAATGTCTAAGGTCATTTGATATCCAGAGAGGTTTTGTGGTATTAAATTTAATTTGACAATTACAAATAAATGAAATAATCATCATCACAAGACAGTTTAAATTTAAACAAAACAAGAAACATAGTTGAAAGCTGTTTGTAGTCCAATTTTTATTGTATATAATTGCCGTATTCTTGCTAGAATGCTTCAGGATAACTTAAGAGACTTGCTTAACAATAAAGGTCATTAAGGAAGGTAACATATTTTTGATGGTGCTACATCAGCTGACACACTAACTGGAATCAATAGAAAAAACGATAGGGTAAAGAACCAGAAGAAATTTTATCCTTGAAAATTTCCTCTTTGCACATCGTAGAGAATATTTCAGTGCATCATTCATTAATATTCAAGCTAAGTAAAAAAATCATTAGACGTGCATTGGAGGTCTTAGGCCACACCTGGCTGCAAATGAATGCTTATGCAACTTATGAGCCTTATAATGGAATGAGCAAAGGACAGAAAATTGATTGTAATTCGAGTTTCTTTTTCTGCTCCTATATATCAGAGCTGTGAATTAAATGAACACAGTTCCCAAAATTCAAAAAATCTCAACATCTCCATAGCCCTCCAAGTATTCTGAGGTGAAGTGCGTCATAAGAATAATCTTTTCTATGTAATGAGATATTTCTTTTGAAAAGAGGTATAAACATGTTACAAGTTGTTACGTGACTTTGTTGTACACTTTTCAAGGTGACCTATCAATAGCACCTGTTTTCTTTTCTGTGTGGTGTGTTTGAGAGTGGGACAGTAAAAGGAGGTCTATAACACTAGGGCAAGCATGTCTTATAAATACTTCATGCCAATTATAATCTCTACCTTTTTCTTTTGTCTTGTCCTGCCACTTTGCTTTTACTCATCTCCTCCCTTTCTCAACTCATTCAAAAAAATATAGACTTCCTCAGCTTCCTGAGAATATGAGCAACATGTAAAAGGAAATCTTCTGATGGGGTACAGCTTTTGACAAAAGAAAAGTCTATTTGGTGTCCTAAAGGAAACTTTAAAGATTAATAAGTTTGGTAAGGTGAGGGTCTAGGAACAGAACAAGTAAGAGGGTCACTGTTGGACTTAGTAATATATTTTTTCTGTTTTCTATAAGAAGCTAGAAAGTTGGCTGGTTAACAGAACCTCATGTCTTGGGCATGAACACCAATAATTCAGCTGGTGAGCTGGTGTGTAGTGTTGCACTGTTGCATGCTGAAGCTGGATTGGTTCCTAAGCCACTGCACCATTTTTTGTGTCATTCTCCATTAACCTGGATTATTCTTACTGTAATACCTTTGATATGGCATATAGTAACTACAGAGCTGATGAAGTATTATATAGCAATTAACAACCACAGCTCAAATTATTGGTTATTCGTACCCAAAATAAAATCCCTTTGAAGTACACATTGGACTTCCCTATCCTTCCACGTCAACCACCAATTGCATCCAGAACCTTGAGCAAAAGCAGTCCTGCACGTTGGTTTATCTTTGCCTAAGGTAGGAGTAAACCAAACTGTCCTCCGTAACATATCCTTCATGGGCAGTGCTGGGACTTTATCTCTTTCCACAGTATGTGAAAGTTTTGATTGGGCAGGCTCAGCTTGATGGATAGATCTCCTAATGGTAACCAACTAGGTGGCCTTTGCTAAATATGCATCCCAACGTCTGAAGGTCCCACCACTCATTACTCACAGCATAGTTTTTAGCACTCTATTGTATCATTTGATTTTCTCTCAATGCCCTACTCTTTGGCCCAAGTGGCTATGAGGTTGTTTCAGAAATTAGTGCCTTTGACTCAGCTCTTTCTGGAGTGCCACATCACCACAAGATTTGCTTTTCAAGGCCTAGGATAGTGTTCCGGGCAGTGGCATGGGGCACAGGATATGTTTCCAGCCTTCTAGCGCTTGCTTCCACCATTGTGAGTGCATGGAGCTTGCCTTTGCAAGTTTCTGGGAGTGTGATGCAATCTATCTGCCAGACATCCTCATGTTTTTATTTTCACCACAGAAGCTTTAACTTCTTGGCTTATTTGCTTTCAGTGTATGTTTGCAGTCATGAATAATTTGTGCAATAGTATCCACAGTCAAGTCTTGATCACAAGCCCAGGTCTCATCTTGCCCTCTTCCCCTCATTACAGCTAGTTATCCCAAAGGGAAAACGCAAGAAGGGATTCATATCAGCTCCACTAGCTGTGGAATTTCCTTCTTCTCAAATTTTAGTGAACTCAACAATTCTCCTGGCACACATTTACCCCTTCCCTAGGCTTGCCAAGGACACTTCCCCTGTACCCACTTCATGCAAGTCCCTGCTCCACATAACATATCCCTTCTGTCAGCTCTGAATGGTGACTACTATTACCACGCCTCCTTTTCTCATTTGTCAGTTCTGGGAGACAGTAACAACTACTTTTCTTTCGAAGACTGAAGTATCAGGTTGAAAGGGAAAGGAGCTGGAAGACAATAACACATCTATAGAAACAATGGCAAATGCCAAATATGCCAGCAGGAAAACAGAAATCTGAAAGTCACTGGTTTGTAACTTCAGAAAATCTGAAAAAAAAAAAAAGGTAAAATACTTCTGACAGGTAATCTAACAAATCATGAGAACTCTTTCCTAAAGGAGCTTAATCCAGAAAACGTTAAAATCTTACTTAATATGACATTAGGTGGATTTAGTTTAATACCTGCCTTTCAGTGATAAAGGACAAACCTGAAGTGATTTTGAACACATAAGAGCATGCACTTTCGTGCTTACATATGTTTAACTGAAATATGTGCCTCTAATGTTCGTTCTCCAAATCTTTCAGTCATATATAAACTTTAAGCCATAGGATCCCCAGGTGAATTAGATATGAAGCTGGTCATGCACAAATCATTAATACAGCTGTCTCTTCTTTGGAGAAGGTAAAATTTAAATGAACTTTAAAATACTTCCAATAATGTGAAAATGACACTAAAAACTTGGAAAGATCTTGAGCATCTGAAATAGTTAAGTATTATCTGGTTACTGGGAAAGGGAGAACATACTGAATTTGACTTAGAGTTTTATGTGGGTGGTAGGAGTCTTGTTCTGTTCCTATTTGTTGAAACAATATATTTACATCACTATATAATTAGTGCTCTCCCTTGGGATACTGTGAGTAGATTATTTGGATTAACTAAGCAAACCCTTTACAAAATGAAAGAGATTATTTTGCCACTATAACTTCCAAGGAAAGCACTCTGTAAGAAAATACTTTTGATCTTTAACTCTGCAAGCTTTTGTGCAATTCTAGAAGAATATGCTCTTCTAAGTAGCCTTCAGGAAGTATTAACTTTCTGAAAGATGTTACCTTTATTCCCTTGTCAAGAATTATACTTTATGGAAAATACATGATTTGGGAAAAAAATACCTACAGTAAATCCATAGTCTTATTACAGTTTAATAGCAAAGTCAAATTCCTATTTATGAAATTAAATTTTGAAGATTTTTAAACTCTTGGATCGATAATATACCATAACAATTTCTAAGTTGAAGGTCTTTTGACATCAATACGTTCTTTAAAGTTTTGCTTTGTTTTAGACCTCAGTTGACAAATATAATTGGCTGTCTGACTACAAAGTTCTATGACTTGCATACTTTAGAGCATTTTTTTGGACCAAGCTGTAGAAGAATTAAAAGAGAAAACTGCATTTTCAGTCAAAAAACCTCAACATTTTTCTGGGTGTTGTAGAGATTGATGTTTAAAAAAAATAATTATCTTTCACTGGAAGTCAGATAAGAGCATAAAAGCAATGAAAACAAGGCTTTGGCTTAAAGCCCCTTCTCATCTTTAGGATTTCTCTGGATTATGCTTTAGCTGATTCTTTCTCAGCCTCTTTGTCTGTCTGTCTGTCTGTCTGTCTGTCTATCTATCTATCTACCTACCTACCTACTTCCTTACCTATGTCTGTAACTATCCACCTGGCTGTCTGTTTCTATTATCTATAATGTTAAAACCATATCTTTTGTTTGCTAATATTAATCCTCTTACTGTTCCTAACATGTGGCCTTTACCTTGACAATATTTTAGTGTATAAGTACTTTTCAGCTCACCCTTGTGATTGTTACCATATTTAAAATATAATTGCGCACATAATTACCCATTTTTACTCTTTTTCATATATGCTTATGCTGTTATAAAATCCAATTAAAAATGAGTAAACTGAAAAGGAAAGAGAAACCAATGTAAATTAAATTTCTAAATTAGATATCTAATACTGATAGGTTTACTGCCTTTCAAATATAACACTCCACAAAAGAAACAGTAAAAATGCAAATATAACTTCTCTTTATAATGAGGAATCATTGCACCCTAGTTCTTTGCCTAACCTTGGAATTGCCACAGGCATTGCAGCTACTTCCTTGCTTGGATTCTTTCCTTCTTGTTATTGCTTTCTTTATCAAGCAATACTAAGTGCTTTTGAATACTTAATGTTAAAACATTTAAGTTATTTAGCTCATTAGATTTCAAGAGTATAAGGCATTTGTTTCATATGGTAATAATTTGCTGGTTTACAGGCCTGGTGTCCAAAGTTATCAAAGCATTTTACATCTCTATATTGTGATCTTTGCTATCATTCCATCTTCAATGAACACTATTAATTTAATTCATGCATCAGATGAATAAGAACAAATAAACCAGCTGAATCGATATTGGACACAAAAAGGATATGCTTATGTTAGGAAGTTATTGCAGAGTGGATCAAGAGTGTACTTTTGAGAGGTGTACTCTGGACCCTTGGACCAAACACCTAGCTGGGTATTTCAAGACTCTCTCAATGGCTGGTCATTACTTCTTACCCAATGGTATCCATTAGGGGACAACAAATATTAATCAGCTATGTGGAGAGTAATATCTCATTTGTCTGCTTCTGACAGAAGCCTGCTTCCTATGCACCAAAATAATTTTGCTAACTAAACCAAAGCAGAGAAAGTAGAGAAAGTGGAGACACTTCAAAATTTTGCTATTGCTATAAACTAAATCTCTAATGTAGAATGTGGATGCAGCTGGAAACATGTCCAAGCAGGAGCAGAAGTACACTTATCTGAGGTTCAGACAGAAGCCATTGATTCCCAATTTCTGCCTGTTGAATAGCAACAGGAAAACTGGGAATGGGCTATGATTAAAGGTTAAGATTATCAGGAATCAGCCAGCAACATGAACTGCTAAAGCAGTTAGAGTAGTTTAAAAGTACCACTAAGGACCTGTCCCCACTCCACATTTAAATTTCTGGTAAAAAACACTACCTCAGCTGTAAAGTGCCTGGCTGATATTTGTATGAATCATCTCCTGTTGCTGCTTTTCTCCCTATTTATTTTCACTAGCATGTCCTAGACTTCAACTCCTTTAAATAGGATCTTCGTCTGTCCATGTTGAAAGCAAAGCACTTAGTACATACAGTGTGGTACCATAAAGAAAATAACAAAATAGATGGCATTTTGGATCTAGAGCCAGATATGGATGTTGCCATTCATTCCACGGCCTGATTTATCACTACAATCTTTGTATTACACATTGCCATCAATGGTTTTTCATATAAAGAGGTGGCTGAGTAGTTTCAGAAAGGACTTTCATTAATAATTGAATCAAGATTGGTTTGCTGTATTGTATAAGGTCAGATGATTGATTAATATATGGCCAGCAGCTGAATTGGGGGAATATTTTCAAAACTTCCAAACATGATTTTGTCTGTAAATAACGATAACTCTTTTGCTGCCTTTCAGTTATGGAAGTTTCTGTCACCTACTTAGTAGGCAGAAGTAGTACAATGATATTTAGATGATCCAACTATGCCATAAATGCTAGTTAGAGGAAGCAATGAATTTACAGTTAGTCCATTCTCCAAAAATAATTTATCCAACTTTCTGATGAACCTAGGGAAGTGCAAAGCAACAACTCCTTGACCGAGGAAGAAAGAGATGCATCTCAAATAAATGGGGAGAAAGAATTCATTCACTTCTTAACATATTATTTGCTATCTAATTTGTTTTTCAAAGAAGTAATGTTTATTTAACACAGTAGCATTTTACTATGTGGAAGGTTAATGGAGGTTAAATAAAAGACACAAGGGCAGGAAAAACCCTCATTTACTTTTTGTACAAGGACAAAACTGCTGTATGAGAGAAATGCAGATTAATTTCTCAATCCTCATAGCACTTTTTGACACCACAGGCTACAGGTTACCTCTTAAGTATTTGAAGATTTTACTAGGGCTGACTGATTTAGATTTGGATAGGTTTAAATCATACTTGTCAGTGTGCTATTAATTTTTAACCACAGTCATTTTTTCCCTAGACCTGTTAATATGCTAGGCAGTCCCAGAAAGCATAAAACTTTGACCCATACTCTCCAGCATTTGCATACAGCACTTTCTGTAGGTGCTTTATTCTGTAATCAAAATTCTAAGTATCTCCTCAACAGCATACAGATATGGAAATCCACAGACCCAGATAAAAGGTCCTTCTAACTGGCTGTATGATTATCAGACTTAAATTCTTTTATGTTAACTGGTCTTTTCCTATGCAAGTCAGTTGAAACAAATAACTTCAGCTGACTATGAAACTCTGCAGACAATGCTCTTTGTCTGGAAGTGCAATGTGGTGAAATATGATTCTTTTCTTACCACCCACCAATTACTTCCATGCTTTTTCTGGACTTTGAGACCTCTTTGTGAGCCACATTAGTCAGAGAAATACAGCATGGCTAAGATCACTTTTGCCTCAGCACAATGCAGGATTTTGTTTGAGGCCTTTCTGACAACCCATTTGGGAATGAATGCAGACCCATCTTTTCAGAATTTCAAAACAGATCACTATAAAATCCCAAACTGTCTCATGTTTTCAAACTGAGACAACTTTTTAGAAATAGCAGAAGCATTTCATTACCGTTGGTCTAACATTGAATTTATTTTTTAAAAACTTGTTAGAATATACTTGCAGACTTCAAAACTGGCAGATTTTCCTCTGAAAACTCCTACATCTACATGATCTTCTCCAGAAATACTAAAGTTTTAGTCTCTATAGAATTGGTTATTGAACTAATCAATGATATAAATTGTGCTGAAGACACTTGTTCTGAGCTATGTATGTAAAGGGTTGATCAGTTTAAGAGCTCAGCTCTAACATCTCTGTTGGAAGGAAAATTCTTTACTACTCAAGAGGATTTCCGTTCATGTGTGGTGGGTTGACCTTGGCTGGACATCAGTTACCCACCAAGCCACTCTATCACTCCCCCATCTCAACTGGATAGGGAGAGAAATATTTCACGAAACGCTTGTGGGTGAAGATAAGAAGGAGATCGTTCACGAATTACTGTCTCAGGCAAAACAGATTCGACTAGGGGAAACTAATTTATTGTCAATCAAAGGTCAGAGTAGGATAATGAGAAATAAAAATAAACCTTAAAATACCTTTGCTTCACCCCTCCCTTCATCCCATGCTCAACTTCACTCCTAGTTTGTTTACCTCCTTCCCCTGAGCAGCAGAATGGAAGTTGCAGTCAGTCCATCACATGTTGTCTCTGCTGCTCCTTCCTCCTCACCCTCTTCTCCTGCTCTGGCATGGGATCCCACCAGCTGGAGACAGTCCTCTACAAACTTCTCCAATAAGGACATTCCCACGGGCTGCATTTCTTCACAAAAATCTCCAGTGTGGATGCTTTTCACACGGTGCAGTGTCTTAGGAGCAGACTGCTCCAGTGTGGATCTTCCATGGGCTCTCAAGTTGTGCCAGCAAACCTATTCTAGCCTGTGCTGTCCACAGGGTCACACCTCCTTGGTTGCATCCATCTGCTCTATCATGTGGTCCTTCATGGGCTGCAGATGGATATCTGCTCCATCATTAAACTCTATGCAGGGAAATCTCTGCTCTGGAGCACTTCCTCTCTCTCCTACTTCAATGACGATGGTGCCTGCATATTTATTTCTTTGCATATTCTCACTCCTCTCTTCTGGCTGTCGCTGCACAGCAGTTTTTCCCCCCTTCCTAAATATGTTATCACAGAGATGCTTTGGCCAGAGCAAGGTCCACCTTGGAGCTGGCTGGCACTGGCTCTATTGGATAGAGGAGAAGTTTCTGGCATCTTCTCACAGAAGCTACCATCTTCTCACAGTAACCCCTCCACTACAAAAACCTTGCGACACAAACCCAACTCAGTATGTCAGTACTACACCTGCATTGGTCAGACTTAGAGGAAACCAAAGGAAATGAGAGTGAAATAGATTTAACTCTGGACAAATCATAGTACATATTCAGTTGAGACTTGCAACAGCAAAGTGCAGTCTCAAGCAAGCCCTTTGCTATAAATTTTCAGAGTCACTTGGGAAACTACTGCAGGAAAAGCAGGCAAGCAAGTTTCCTGTGTGGAAACCCCAGTTCGTCTGTAGAACTAAACATTATCCTGGGATATCTGATCAGTATTAAGACTCTGTATTGCCCCTCAGTTTTGTATCCCTTCCAGAAGTTCTGGCAAAGAAATACAATCAGTGAATCAGAGCACTGTGAAGAACTCAAGCCGATAACTTTCTTAAGACATTGTCAATAATACCCTAACGAAAAGGATGCTTGTTTAAGTTTTCTTTCAAAAAATCTCTTAACACAGATTCTGTACTATTCTCATGTAGTTTGATCCAATGCTCAACTGCATTTGTTGTATATTAAACAGAATTTTTTCATCTCCTTGAACATTTGAAAACAAGCAGCTATTTTCCTTGTCATAAAAATGAGATTTTTTCTTAATTGAAGAACTGCCAATCCATTAATGTTCTTTTTTCAAGACTAAACAATTACATTTTCTAAATCACTTGTGATATTTTCGTACTTTCCAGGCACCTTTTCAATAAAAAAAAGAAGGAACTGGATTCAAAAACTGATTTTTTTTTTCCTTTATCTCATGTCATTCTTTTCCATTTGCTATCATTGCCTCCTTCATTCTTTCTCTTTTTCCATAATATTTGTTTTCTGCATCCTTATGTAAATCAGGCTTGAATCCTCTTCCATAGTTTATATCTCACATATCTGAAGCAATATATATTAAAAAAATAATATAAAGTTGTCCTCATTGTTTTTTAAGCACCAAACACATACAAATGATTACATAAATGAATAAAAACTACAATTACTAGACAAGTTGTTACTTCCACCATGAAAACTCACTCTTAGATTTAAAATATTCTAATTAGAAATTTCCACGTCAGTACATTTACAATCAAACTTTAACATTTTGCCACCCAACTCTATATAATTCATTATTGAAGCTTTTATCTTTACAAAAATCTCACTGAATCTTTCACTTTTTTCTGCCACAAAGCTCCCTGTTGTTAAAATTAGAGCACCTTGCTTTTATTTTTTTTCATTCTTTGCCTTGTGGTTTTAGTGGATTTTTTGTTTCTCTTACTATGTTTGTAAAGTACATAGAGGAATGAGACAGTAATACCACTTGGGGGTTCTCCTGTTGTTGTCTTACCAGGGAAAATATTTTAGCTCTCAAATCTCCAATAAAAATACCTCTTTTGCTACTGTCAGTAATAGCTGTCTGAGGAGAAGAAAACCTAAAACCCCAACAAAACAAAAAGTAAAAGTATCTTGGGTAACACATTCAATCATTCATTTCAATGGTCAAAAAATCAAAAGATTTAATCTGATAGAAGACAAATGTTTTGGGGAAGTAGCAAATGCACATGAAATATGGTGTGAAAGCTCTCATGTGAGCGGCTAGAGAGGAAAAAAGCTCTTTTAATGTGTGTGGGGAGCACTTTCTGTGCCATTAGTGCTTGATTAGATAGTATAACAGATAATGTAAGAGAAAATTAGACTCTGATAAGAAGCAATTGAACCTTGAGTTTTGACAGTCATCTGTTGGACACCTTACCACTTTTATCCTTAGGGCCTCTACGATGACACGTAAGGACTTTATTCCAGTGGATAATTATCAGAAGTGAATAGTAAAATGTTACGCCTTTTTTCCAAGAATGCATTGGTTAGCCCCAAGCACTTCCATGGTGAAGTATTTCT
Organism: Tapera naevia; assembly: GCA_033556795.1. Taxonomy (NCBI): domain Eukaryota; kingdom Metazoa; phylum Chordata; class Aves; order Cuculiformes; family Neomorphidae; genus Tapera; species Tapera naevia. The sequence goes on along the minus strand of JAUMJJ010000079.1, from coordinate 28,473,215 downwards.
AGGGGTCTGCTTTTGTATTCTGTACAATATGTCAGGTGTGATCTTTGCTGAGCCAGAGGAAAATACAAAAGATGTAAAATCAAGTGTTTAAAAAGCAGAATAGCCTTCAAGTTTTGATCTACTCGATTGGTAGACAATTTCCAACATTCTAGAATAGAACAGAAAGAATAACTATTTAGTTAGTCTTGTATTCTATATGCAATTATTTTTTTAAGTTATACCAGTGTCGCAATTCAAGCAGTCTCTTACCATGAAGCTTTTGAAAGAAGCAAAGAGGATTCACCTCACAGTGAATCACCTCTGAGATGAAACTAAGCATGATGTTGCACCTGTGAAAAGCAGAAAATTACATTATGTAGATCAGGTGAAAGTGACTTTAGTCTCAAGTTAACCTTCCACTCAGGTATACAGCACAATTGTATGTAAAACTACTAACGTTCTGCTCGTGACAATCACTACCGAATATTTCAGTGAGGCTGGAGGAATATCTTTGTCCAGAGATATATTTGGAGAGCAGATTTTCTGAAACAAATTGATCAAAGAGGATGCAAGCATTAATCAGAATCTCATATGTGAGTTGTGCTCACTTTTTATACAGAGTCCAGAAGGTGTCTAAAAGCATAGCTCTTTCTAGGATGTTAGCAGCATCTATCCAAAACAGTTTGCCATGAAAGGTTTGCATTTCAGAAAAACAACTGACTTTGTGATATTATTGTCATTTAGAAGATTTAAATGTCATTAATTCCACTGTATTAAATCTAAATCTTAGGAAAATTTCTGTTTCACTTAGTGAATTTAAGGCTAAATTTAATCTTTATCTACACACAGTTGTTGCTTGTATCACCATTAAAACAAGGGACAAGTATATAAAAAATGATACAATAACTGTTTCTAAATTACATATGTTCCAAGGACAAGGCTTTATCGGACTATTGTGCATTTCTCTGGCAATAGTAAATTATTTAAAAATACTGTAAATTAGTCACTCAAAAGTTTATTATTGTAAACATTATTATCCGAAAAATGATAGTGGTGATAAATCTTGGAGTACCATAAAGTTGTGACGGTTGTTTTTTGGGGGGTTGCTTTCTTTTACTGTTTCTAAGTAACCAGGGATTTGATTTCTGGAAAAACTGATTTGTTTTCTGTCATGGGAGGAGGAATATGCCTGCAACTTTGGATGCAACTTACTGATGTCATTATTTATTCAGAAACATGATCCATAAGTATTTGCCCCTAAATGCAATTGTGGATGGTTTTTCAAGTTTCAGGAAGAGCCCACAGAGTGAGTTTAGATAAGTAGTTTTCCATTTTATGTGTTGAGAAACAAAGCACTCCTGAAGAGAGTATGAGCTGTTTACAAAGTTCATATTAGTGATTTGGGTAAAGTAGAGATAGGAGTTTAGTTGTTTCTATCTGGTTTTTATTTACTATTCTGCCCAATAAAGGTATTTAGTAAAACAATAGGTAAATGCATATAACAAAAAGTAAATCACAAGGTAATTTTGCAAGGTCAGAGTAACCAGGGAACTATTAGAGGTGAATTCATTGTTATTCATTTCGCTTCAAAGTTAAATGTCAGTTCCCACGACCCCGTAAATGGAGTGTAATTACTGAAAGTATATAAATGATATAACTGAGAAAAATCTGACTCCTGTAGATGTTCTTGAGAAAGAGGTTTTTTCATACATCTGGGTGATTAAAAAATTGAACTCCTGGACAGCAAGATCGGTCAAATTACTTCCTCATCTTCTGACAGAAAAAATACACTTTGAGGGGCCTTATTAAGCAATCTATCTCTATTGAGCTCATTAAATTCTGGACAGCTAATAAGAATATAATAGAATCTTGGATGTCCTCTATAACATAATCTGACAAGATGAAGTCCCACTCCAACTTCATTTAGATGGGCAAACAATGAACCATATGCTAGTTTCAAAATCAGTTTAGCTTCCTTCTTGTTTTAGGACCCATGCATTTTTAAAGATTGCTTAAATAAAAACCAGGGTTGCCATTTCAGGTTCATTCTGACCTCTCTTTTTAGTCTGTGAGTGCCAGCTGTCACAATTCATCTCACTTCTTGCTCTAAAAAAGACAAGTATAATCCTCTTCTTGAAAAATGTTTGTAAATATTTATGCACAAAAATCCATTTTAGTGCATAACAAGAAGTTAGTTTTAGTTTGACAAAACATAGTGCTTAGCTATGTATTCATGAACGTCTACTGGCACTTGACATACTATGTATTTCTATGCATACACTCATACCTTTAATTTATGAAACCAAATTGCAGGTTTTATATAGGTTTAATCTGTTGTTCTGTCCATTTGTTTCCCTTTTTTGAATATGCAATACTGTGACCTCTGTTATTTTCTTTTTTCCGATTGGATCGGAGATCAGTCCTACACTTCACCCTCTAGAGTCGTTTTTCAAGAATAGTAGCCTTAATAGCCAGTGGCACTCAAGGCAGAGAAGCAGATAATATTAGCACCCATTCACACATAACTCCATAACTCAACTGATGGTATGCTGATTTGCAGCAAAACCCACCTGCTTTTCCTGGAAAGAAAGAGCTCTCCTTGCTCCAAGTGTCCACTGTGCTGCACATCTGGCCTGTACTGAGTCTGTTAAAGCTGTTCTCCTTTTCTTAGCACCTAGTACAAAGTTTGAAACATGGAAAGCTTTCCCAACTTCTGGAACTGGATGTTGAGTTTTCTCAATGCTCATGCTTTTTCCTATGCAAACAGCTCTTCTGTGAGTGTATTGCCACAATGAGCTCAAACACGACACTGATGCAGACAGCAGCACAAGCAGGGGTACAGCCTTTGTGTCACTACAAGCCCTGCACTACTAATGCGGCCACTCTGCTGATCAGATGCCCTGTATTACTTATGTACCTGAACGTACATTCCTGAGCTGAATTTTTGCAGTGGTGATAAATCTTGGAGTACCTAAGGGCATGAAAGCCTATAGGATAAGTGGAGAGAACTAATTTATAAGAGCAGTCCAAATAAACTGATAATTCAGAGGGAGAAAACTGTCATCAGAGGTCATCCAAGCTTCTGGTAATGTCAAGGGGTGGTACAATAAGGAACTGAATGATTTTATACATAAGAAAAAATGTTTACAGCTGGAACTACTGAAATTCTTTTGATTATAATGAAATGAGACTGGTGTTCTTGGACTGTATTTATGAGTTACTGGGTCAAAATCAAGCTGTAAGAAGCAACTTTTGTTATCATTTTTGTTCTTGTCTCCCAGATTTATGGGATCTTCCACAATGCTACTCTGACTTCATCAGGCAGATCATGAAATGCATCCTCACTTCTAAAGGAGAGAAGAAGGGAACTAGGTGCTGCAACACCAACACTGTCTCTTCTAAAATTTGAATGTCACCTGTAACATGACTCCCCTTTCTCCACAATATTCCTTCAGCCTTGTATTTCTACTCACTTCTTCAGCTAATATGCTTTGTCTTCTTAAAATCAAATTCAACTTTTCCAGTGCTGCAGTATTACAGAAGGAAGCACCTGTTTGTTCAGCCTAGCAACCCAGGAAGTGTGTCGGACCTTTGTGTGCATCACCTGCATCTCCTGCAGCAAAGTTAGAGGCAAAAGTCAGCCCCAGAAACAGAATCTGCCTTTTCACAGTATCACAGTATCACAAGGTTGGAAAGGACCTCTGAGATCATCAAGTCCAACCTATAACCTAACACTAACACCAACACTAACACCAACCATCATCTAAACCATGGCATTATATCTTTACTATTCTTTTCTCTCCTTGTTTATGTTCATTTATTTTGCTTTATCTAGCAGGAGACAGGATCAGATCTCAGCTGCAGGATCTCGAGTTACTCTAAACTCTTTATTTTCTCCTTTCAAAGAACAAAGGAAGCAACAACAAAACGACAAAAAAGGATGACCTTTAAATTCTTTTAACCATATGTGCTCATTCAGATGTAACATGAGTTGCTCATATTTAGGCTTTAACAGCCAAATTAACCTCTCTCTGCTGTATGTGAGTGTCTATACTGCAAGACCATATCCAAGTATCCTTACTAGTGTTGTCCATTCTTCTTAAATCCTTTGGTATTCTGGGGACATACTCTGTGTCTCAACTGCACACTGAGGATGTTCATTGGATTTCATTGCTGGAGCTTGTTGAGATGCACTCCAAGGAGCCTAGTCTTATCTTGACTTCTGCAGCAAACCTTGACTCATGTCTAGACCACCCATGTGGGTTTTCTTGTTTTGGAAATCAGATTACATAGAAGTCTCGTATGAAGAAGACTGATGTTGCATGTGAATGCAGCTAGGATGCAAGCATGGGCATCTGCTGACTTGAAGTGCCTGAAGTCCACTGATGCAGATGTCATCTACCTGTCTTGCTGGGAGCTATTAGGCCTGTGCTCTGTTTACGGTGGGCTGTCAGCTCAAGAGACAGAACTAGCCAGAATCCAGCCTGGCCAGTTAGCCCAGACAGTTCTATCACGAAGCTCTTGTAAGAGAGTTTTGTGTGTAGACAGGAAGAAATTCAATGTCAATTTAACAAGGTCCATGCTATGATGGGAATATAATCTTTATCTGTGTCAGGTGGGGATTCCTCTGAGTTTAAGAGAAGTTAAACAAGAAACATTAAAAGTAAAGAGGATGGAAAATGTTGTTTCTCTTTTGTAGGAAAATGAAAGATAAAACTTATTTGATCTAAAACAATAGACCACCAGTGATTATTTAAGCTTATAGCAGCAATAGTTTTGTTAATGTCTTAGACTTCTTAGATTCAATTTACAAGATGAGACAATTACTATGCAGCAGAGGCTGAGAGGTTTTGAGTCCTGTCTCAGCACGCTCTTGGCTCTTAACAAATAACTCATCATGAGCAGCAAGATAGCCTTCTCACTAAAAAAAAAAAAAAAAAAAAGGCCATCCACAAATAGTGTGAAAGACTGAGATAAACCACACAATTACTGTTTTGTTTATGTGGTCATCCATTTCACTGATACCTCTGTAACAAGTCTTCCACAAAATGACACTCCACAGCTGAACATTCATAAGGAAAATCATTGACTTAAACCAGATTATCTTTTCTTTTCCCGGCCTATTTTATATCCATTCTATATGGCTCTTCAGAAGGTGAAAAATACAGCACACTCCTATCTCTTAGTTAACTTTACAGCTCAAGAACAATATGAATTGCTTCTTATATTTTTCATTTTATTGCTGGTTTTTCTTCTCAATATTCATTTTGCTCTCATTAGAGTGAAAAAAATTGCTTCTCCAAACAGCTGCACTTTCAAAAGCATCAGATGCATCCCACAGTTCTACCTGTTCATGCATGCAAATAGAGATATAGATATATAATTTGTCATACAATACATCCTTCTCTTAACAGTATGCTGCACTTAGTGAGATGTGTCTGGACTTCATAAGCAGCTCCATAAGATGTTCCACCCTAGTTCTGCTGCCTGCAGTACAAACCATATAAGATTTAGGTGGCAAAAAAGAAAACCGCAAAGACAAAACTTGACAGAAACAAAACAAAGAGTTTTTATTGCTTCATCACCATCTGAACTTAAGGGCATAGTTTTCTGAAAAATCAAAACACACCTTTTTCTCTACTTGAAATGAAACAATGAAATGAATCATGCAGTGGTTTGTTTTACATGAAATAGACTCCTACGGTCTCCTGGGAGTGCCAGTGAGGCGTAATAGGCACGGATGTTTTTCACTGGTAACTTGCACTTCTGAGGAAACAGAGCCTTACATCTGCTGTACCCATAGCCCTTGACAGAGTTACTTGATTCTTGGTGCTGTGGATCCATGGAATAGCTAGCAGCATCCCTCTAACTCACAGTTCAGAAAAAGAAAGAAAGAAAATAAAGAACATTTCTTGCCTTCTTTTACTTTTCTTATGTACCTCCAGAGGATAAAAACTTTCAAAACCTGAATCTTACTATAGGGAAGACAATAAAAGTCTGCTTTTGAAATAAGAGTTGATATATCTTATACAAGTTTGAGGAACATGTACAGATTTGCAGGTTTATGCAGTATATAGAGCAGAGCTATGTTTTCAAGATCATCACTGTATAAACAAGAAAAAATAATGGACCAGAATTTCAAAAACATTTAAGCTCATCACCATGATATTATTGGCATATATTGCTCTGAACTACAGACTGCGATCTCTGTTTTCACCCTGAATATCTACTGTAGAATATTAGTAAGTTTAAAAATAAAGGAAAATTCAAATGTGATGATGAAATTATTTGAGAGAACATACTGTCTGGCTGAAACTTTAGATTTTTCTTAATTGCATTACAGGAAAGCAATAGCCTGCATGTTGCTAATATTTCAAAATTTAGTGTTATTGAAGAGTTTTGTATCAAGTGAATTTATATCCTTGTGAATTATAAGATTAAGCTAATATTGTTAAAGAACGTATCTGACCTAGGTAAATTCCTGTTTGTTTATGTTTCAAGTCACATCCGGATTTCGGTACATATAGCTACTCATTACTGCCTCCAGTAATATCCTTTTCAGAGTTTTGAATTTTTATTATTTATTAATGAATATTTACATTTTAATTCCTCTCATTTTAAGCAAATTTAGTTTGAGATAACAGGTATCTTAATCAAAACCTAAATTCTGCTCTTTAGGTATAATGCAACCTCATCATCTGCTGTCAGGAGCTGTTCAACAGTTCACATGATTCAGAAATAATACATTACGAGATCAGAAGGTGAGCACTTTGTCAGAATTGTCTTCCAAATGGAACTTCTTTGCGTACAAAATTCAGACTTTAAATATGTCTTTATTTCTAAAGGGAACAAAAGTCAAAATCCAAGGTTTTCCTGCAAGGCACAACGTTTCAAAAAACTTTGTTTCAGCTGCTCTGAAGCACTGAATTTTGATAAGGTAGAAATCTGTCCTTCTGATAAAGTCGGAAAAGCTGCTTCATCTTTATTATTTTTACAATGTATTAAATGATAATATAAAATAAATGTCAAAATGAAATGTTTTGACCTTATCAAAATGTTTCATATTGGTAATTTTCCCATCAAGGTTTTAAATGAAATTGGTACATTCTTGAAAATCATTTAGATGTTGTTAAATTGACATTTTCTTCTGGTAACCTGTTACACTGGAAAAAATCTTGACTAGCTCTCATCAACAAACATTGCCAAATATGGCAGTTTTCTCCTGTAGAACTACATGGCTATCTGTTCTTTTTCAAGTTCTCACTGTAAGGTAGATTTGCCTTCATTGAATTAGCTGAACTGAAAAGCCTTTTTCTAAACTATGAGTGCGGAGAAGTATACTGTGTCTTGTGTTGCCTGTTGTTTCCTTGTAGCTCCCAAACTGAGGCTGTTTCAGACGGTCAATGTCATAGTCACCCTGCATGATTTTTTGGGTCGATTTTGGATAGAAAAAAACTGGTAGGAGCTGTAACTCGCCATCAGTTGTCTACCCAGCCCAGTCCATCTATGATGAGCTGCACAGCCATCATCATCTCTCCTCTCTTGTATTTTTCCTTCCCTTGAGTTTTCTGAGCATATGCATGTATGACTGTTGGCTATAGTGGCTCTTGAGCACATGGAGACTCTAGTGTGCACTTCCTGGTGAACGTTGTTGGCCTGCAGACACTTCAAGTTGTTTTACTGTTTTAACTCCCTGAAGGACAGCAGAGGCATAAATGCTGGGATGATCGAATAATTTATTTAGATCAGTTCAATGGACTCTTAACAGATAAAATTATTGGTTATGAAAAAGTCATAGTCAAAGCACTCAGAAATGAAATTCCCTCAAGTGAATCTGTGAATTGTAAAATTGGAATTTCTTCATAAGAGTCTGTTAATTAGATTTCATATTCTCCTGTGGGGCCCAGAAATAAAAGTCAAACAGTTGCATATTAGGAAAAGCATGCAAATCATGGCTAAGTACAGAAAACTCTGACATCAAATAAAACCATTAGCAATGACTGATGCATGTTTCAGTTAGCAGGAAGCTGAAATCTACTACTACTATACTCCCATTCTTTCCTGAGTTTTTCACTCCGCTTCCTGTCTTCATTAAAAGGCTATCCTCCATCTTCATTAATGTTTCATTTGGAAAGTTAAAACTTTAAAAGTAAAAACTTTTTCATTGTGTGTAGAAGTTATTCCAATTGGATGCAACCATTCTACCTGAACCTCTTACAGAAAATAGTATCTTGAAGCAAAGAAATATTTCAAGTTCAAGTGAAATACTAAATACTACAAACTATTCCTCATTCCCTCAAAATCTCTTGTTTGACTGTAACTAGGCAAAAACATATTTGAGTTTCAACACTGGCATAGGAGATGGAGGTGGGTGACAATCAATTTTATTCATAAATGTACATTAGAGACAAACCGCATAATTTATGTTCTCTTCTGGCTTGTTGAATCTGCAGGTAGCCATGCTTCCTGTTGCATTAACATTTTGAGTGAATAAACCAGGTCAAAACCATCACTTTTCTCATCTAGGGAAGGAAATTTATTCTGAAGCCAATTATCAATCAATGTATGTAATCAGCCTTTTTAAAGTACCTTGGACTTTACACATAACTGGCTTTATGTCATAATAAAATCTAAATATCAACATCTTTTTCATTCAATAGTCCTACTACCTATATTAAAAAGTGTTAAAAGGCCAACAAGGACTTGAAATGTATTTAGCTATTAACAAGACTATTGCAATGGATCTATTCCAAAGGTTGCACTATTTCAATTCCATGACTTTTTGTATGTTAATTATTTTGCATATAATTGTTTATACATTATTGTAAGGCATAATATAGTCTTGCTGCTTTATTCATTTTCTTGAAGTTAACAACTTTTAAAATAAATCAAATAAAGTCAAAGAAAATGTCACTAACATCAATCACGTATGCCTTTCAATATAATTTAATAATCACTGACACTCTATAAGCCATAAAAGCACCACGCAACTAGCTTTTAACAAGATACTGGCTTCAACAATGTACTGAAGTCATCCAAAATTGTGTTGGTGGAGAGTATCAGAGCAGTAAAGGTGGTTTGTAATTACATGGCAACTTTCATTTGTAGTGCTTCACCAAGGATATCCAATTTGACATGTGGGAAATGAAGATACTAAAGGTTAAACAACTTGCCCAGTTTTACATGGTAAACCAATGTCTGAGCCATTTCCAGAGGGAGAAAATCAGTTGCTTATCTCTGCATTCTCATCCCTTCAGTCTTACTACCCCCTGTGTGCGATACTCTTAGGATATCTGTTCTACAGACTGGAAGTTGCCTGGGACAGGATCTGATTGGTGAGTAAAATTACTTCTGCTGTGTGTAACAGGATCAGACTTGTAATAAGCACAATACCATTAGTCTCTTTACTTTCTGAAGAGTGATAGTAAGGTTTATACGCTTTAAATAATTAGATTGTCATTATTAGATTGAATTTGTTATTAATAGACATATTAATCTAACACAGTATTATGCTACACGAATATATGCCAGGCCACAGTGAAAGACACAACATCAATATCAGTACACCTTGCTGAGCACTGTGGGTCTACTTTCAGATTGCAGTTTTCTTGACTATTAGGATACTTCCATCACACCAAATCACTGCTTCCTCTGCTGACTTGAGCATTAAAGAACAATTCACACTTATAGAAACCAAAGGAAACCTAATTTTTGAGTTCATTAGACACAAAGAAGACATAAAGCATATGTCCAAGGGCAGCATATTCACTTTCACATACCAGTGGTAAAATCAAAATCACAGTATCACACAGTATCACAGTATCACAAAGTTGGAAAGGACCTCTGAGATCATCGAGTCCAACCTATAACCCAACACTAACACCAACACTAACAATACCACAAGGCAATAAATTTGCGAGGTGTGTAACAATCCAAGTCAATTATTTTAAGATCTTTGAAGCTTATACGGCATTATATCTTCTCTTTGAATTCACTGCTGAAAAAAATCTCAAGTAAAGTGATGTTCTCTGCCACAAATAACCTGATTGATGAATGATATGTCACTAGACGTCTTCCTCATTGTAATTTCAGATCAGAAAATTTGCTTGCAACAATTCTTGAGTCTCTTGGAATTGTTCCAAGGTCCAAGGTCAGAAAATAGTTACCTGGCGGTTACCCTGCAGATCTTGGACTTGCATCTAAACATCAACCATTCATAGTTCAGAGAAGTATCATGAACGTTGTAATTAAAAAACTTGAAACATGTAACAGTCAACACTAAATGTAAGATCCTACCCTACTATCCTTGTCAGGTGCGTAGATACATCCTTGGAAAGTTGACAGAGCCATTACTTGGCTATTCAAGACAGTAATCAGATTGTCTGAGCATCAATCAGCAATCATGAAGTCAGGAACATTTTATCATGAAGTCAGGAATACAGAGGGTTTTCATAAGCTAATCAGCAGGCATCAAATAGACAATCAATCTAATTAGTGGCTCACATTTGCGTGGCAATCACAGCTGCCAAACCTAGACAACAAATTTCATTAGTAATGAAATCTGAGAACTATGATTTGTGAAACCTCTCATCAGATTGGAATTGTGGTTATTTTAAAAGGAGAGTCATTATGATAGTTTGGGACATTTGAGGAATTTAATTTGCTTGGTGGGGTTAACCTTGTGCTATTTCTCGTTTTCAGGGAAAATCAACATCCAGGGTGATAATTTTCAAAGACCTCATCCCTCGGTGTGGACCGTAGTTTTGAACAAAGCTAGTGTTCAACATTTAGACACTTCTTTTGTTTTGAAAATGTGGCTGAAGCTTCTGAACTTCTGATATTCTATGGAGTTCTTTGAAAAATACTATGACAGAGCTAGTTGTACCCCGAGTACTTCTCATGCAGTAAATATTTCTGGAACTGAAAATTTAAGACAGACATATGTGCATATTCATGCATAAATTAACCATCCACAAAGGAAAAAATAGCCAACTAAATCAAAAGGAGGAAGTGGTCCTGACATGCAATATGCCACTTATTTTGAAGAAGAAGAGACAGTAAAGGAAATGTATTTTTTCATGAGGGGACAATGTCTCTTAAACACAGATATTTGCTTTATTTGGCTACATACCGTGTTCCAGTCTCTTACACTCTGTAAAGTTATGACTGTTGCTGTTTTAGCCTTAGAGTGAGGAAATGGACATGAAATCTTCTTCAACCCTATTTTACTATGACTTACGATGTACCTATGTGCAACCTTTCTAGATTCTAGTCTTAACAGCTAGTATGTATTAAGCAGTTGAAAAAATCATCTCTTACACCTCTCAAGTCTCAAAAAATGGAGAGAAACACCTGGAATTTCAGATAATTAATGCTCTAGATGTTGCCCCTGTGGAATCTGAAAAGTGATAGTAACCTTGAGGAGGACTCTTTATGATGCTATTTATGTAGGGTACCTTAGCCCTGTATAATATATTATTACTTTACTGTCGGATTCATAATTATAGATTCTGTTTTAGCAGTGGTATATCTTTTGGCATTATACTTACAGAATGATTAAAGTACTTAACATACACGGAAAAGTGATACATATTTAGTCTATACAATGCAGTTGAAGCTTCTTTATGAATCGGTTTTGAATATTGTATTGCTACATAATTTGACATATAAAATTATTTTGATGGGAACAGTCCTGGATTCTTAACACAATCCAATTGACCAACACCAGGATTAACAATGCAATTAGCACAATGCTCACCATCATCTTAGGATAAAGATAAAACATTATATACTCTGTTTTAATTACATATCTATTGCTAACATTATAATTGTAGTACAAAAAGTCAGATTTCTATGTCAGTAATATCTAAACATTAATCAGACATACATTTAAATATAATTTAAACAGACACAGGCTACCAGAAAGCTCCAAGGATTTGAGCTTATCCAAACTTTCCCAGGAAAATCCAAGACAAATCTTCTATCATTAACATCCATGTTTTCTCATCTTGAGTTTAATCTTTTGCGGCATGAGGCTGCAATTCTGATTTTAATGTCTTTTCCTTACAAATGCACAAAAATGGCAAAAAATACAAAATATTAAAAAGTTTCTATAGAAGGGAATACATAAAGCAGCTTGAATTTCTTTCTTTCAAACTAAGAATCATGGTATGAATTGGACTAAATGCCAAGAATAAAGTAACAGCTTAAAGTGAACAGTTGAAATTAACAGGTGTTACAACATATGCTAGATTTAACTGCCAAGTATTTCACACCTTCATTAAAACCTTTCATGTCAGATTTAATGTAATGTTAAAATAAAGAGGAAAAGCATAACTTAAAAAATTAATAACTAATTGTTAAGTTTCAGAATCAGGATATATGATGGCAGAGATATTCTTGGTTCATTTTGTGTAGTACCATATTTTAACTGGGAAGACACTCAACTAGAGCCTATGACACCTGATTTCAATTAATGAAACTTTCTTTTTAACCTTTAGAAAGCAATGTAACTTACAAAGTGTTTCAGTAGGGGGATAATGGAACAACAATGCATTCATGTTTCATGCAAGTACAATAAAGGCAAAACAGACCAAGAGCAGAGAGGTGCACAGACTGAATGCTGAAAGACCTGGAAACCTGTAGCCCAGAAATTCACTGTTCCTTATGCTAATATATGTCACAGACTGTACTGAATTTTCAAGGTCTCAGGACTTGTCTGGATAATTTTCTGTTTACTTATCACTGTAAGAGTTTTTTGCTTTCTTCTGACTAGGGGTCTATAGCTAATTTATTTTGGTTTGATTTGCTCATTATTATGTGGTAAATCATATTTTCATACAGGTTGGATGAGACTTTGAGTAACCATGTCTAGTAGAAGGTGCACCTGCCTATGGCAGTGGAGGTGGAACTAGATGATCTTTAAGGTCCTTTCCAACACAAACCATTCCATGATTCTGTGCAGAAGAAGGTATTTATGACTCTAATAATATAGAGGAATACAGACCTGATATGATAGCAGAGACTTTGAGTCTCTGGAGAAACAAGATATGGTGTAAAAAAGTAACAGCATGGGGCTTAGTACAGGTTTGTCACTAAAAAGCCCACTGCTGCAAACAAGTCACCAACAGTCAGTCAAAAAAATGCAGGCCTAGAGCTGGACCGCATTGGTCTTAGGAGGAAAAAAGAGAAAAAATAAAAATATTGTTAAGCATAGTGGAAGTCACAATATGTAACAAATTCAGTTTTAATATGGAGTTGTAGTACAAAGTGTAAAAGTGTTTCAGCAAATATATAAGAATAAGCCCAAGTGGATCCCAGGCACAGAGCAAAGGACCCAGCAGGGAGTGGAAGGGTGAACGTAAGTCCAGGAACTGTGTGTATAACTCTATTAGCTCTATAATTATTATTATTAATGAGAGGTTTTAACATAAAAGTGTTCTTTTCATATAATAATAAGATCTGATTTATTACTAATACTTGAATGAGGTTGTTAAGATTTCTTGGATTTGTGAATAGTGTCTCCTTTTTGCTCATACAAAATATTTTGAACATAGCAGACTCCATTCAGGAACATAGCATCAGCTCCCTAAGACTTGTACTGTTTTCCTATCCATAGCAAGATCTATTTGAAAATTCCACAAGTTGTGTACCTGGTGAAATCATAAAAATGGATTTTTCAGAAACATTTCTTGTACAGAAATGTTTTCTCCAAAGTTTTTTTTTGTCTTGTTTGTTTTCACAAAACCATTTGCTAAAAATGTCTAAGTCAATGGACAGTGCATGCCTACATTATTTATGTCTTTTTATCAGCAGCTTGGGATCATATTTAAAACATGCTAAAGATTGGTTCCCTGGGTCACTGAGACTGCAGTTGTTTTTATTCTGACATTAGTATTCTGAAAGAAATGCAAACTTGGCATTATATCATATAAACAAGGCTTTTACTTTTATCCCTGCCCCTGATACTAATAAAGAGTATTATCATCTATTTGCAATCCGGTAACATGTGAAAGATTAAATATATGACAAAAACATGACCCCAAAAGGTTATAATCTTAATTGAAATAAAGAGATGGGATTTGGCTGTTCAAAACAAATGAGACAGGCAAGTGGGAGTAGTGATGGTTTCATGACTGTGGGAGCATGTAACACCAGTGCACAGTGGTTGCTTAGTCAGTCCAGCTATTTTAGAATTTCAGAACTACAGTAGTCTTTAAAATTCGGAGTTAATAAATAAATAAATGAATATGTGAGGTATTATTCCATGTCAGAAAGCTTTAAAAGACATAGAAATTTCTGAATGTAGCACAAAACTAAAGAAAATCTTACCAGTTGTTTTCCTACCTGCTTTCTGATTTATACAGATATGCCAAAGGACAGACCAGGGATACAATATCAAGCACCTTCCAAAAATAGTTAACTCAGAGAGTTTTTCTTCCGACTTTAGAAGTTTCTCTAGAACTCAATTCCTCTGGTAGCTTTATAAATGCATTACGATAATGCAATTCTAAAATATTTATTTTAGCTAATAGCTATTTCCTTTAGGTGAACACAAACTGATGAAGAGTGCTATAAAGAACAGACTAGGAATGGAATCAGAGAAATCTGTTAGTCATTTTGGATTTTGAAAGAAAGCAAAGAATTTTTTTTTATTTCAGATGGATGTTTCTAAAATACATTGTCCTTAGCCAATGATGAAATGTGAGGAGAATGTTTAGATATGTAGCCAAGCGTGAATATATCTCTACTGCTAATAGAGTAGCTTTGTATTATTCAACTTTTGGTGAAGTCATAGCTTTGTATGTTTTGAAAGGTGATTGAAGAAATTTTTCCTCTTTCCCCATTTTTTTTGGCTAGTCTTTTAAAATACATATACATGTTACAAGGCACTACTTTTGTTCTGGGGTGGGTTTTGCCCTCCTTTCTGCTTTCCATTTCCTGGTTTCCAAAAACTGTAGAACTGGACAGCAATTTTAGTTGATGCATCACAGCAAGATCTGAATAAAATCCAATAAAAACACAGATACCAAGCTAAACATATTTCTGCAGTTAATATGTTGTAGAGGTAATTTTTTGTTGAAAAATTACCATCTTCTGAGGTTAAAAATTATTTTAATTTCATTTTCCCTATTTTCAGTGGAAGTGATAAACGAAAAGTAATAATTTTTCAGTTAATCACTTTTCCTCAACTTCTTTTCAACTTGCAAATGGAGGAAAAAAAAAAGGAAAAGGACAAAAATGGAAGTAACAAAAAACCTGGATAACAATTACTAAAAATAAAATGTGCATACTTTTTATATTAAAATATATATAAAATTTTACATCTTTTCCATTCCAATTTTTGCCTCAAATGTTCTTCAAAATACATTATTCAAGTAGGCTACTTATCTGCTATGTTGAAAAAAGAAGACGAGCTACTTCAAAGTTTCACTAACAATAGAGATTATTTTTAATTTTTATTCAGTGCTCTGAATCCTTAACCACTGACTGAAAGTTTTTACTACATTATGGTTGCATAATAACCCAAATAAATCAAATTATTTGTGTCTGCCTTCTAGGTAGCAGATAAGGTATATATCACATCAACCACCCTAATAAACAGCAGTCAACTGTTACAAGAACGTAGCCAAAGTGCCAGAGAGGGCCCTTGATGGTCATGTATACAACCGTTTATACCTTTAGGGTTTTGAATTATCATTGATCATATATCACATGTGACCAAAAAATAAACTTAATTTCATTGTTATAACTTAATCTTGATTATTGTAATCACTAAATTTACAGTTATTAATGGAGAGATTGTAATCTCCATGTTCTCCTCATGGCTTCATTCACGAGAAAAGATAAGAGACATGCAGACAGACAACCCTGACAAGTTTGATAGACTTCAAAATAGGAGTCTGAATGGATGAAGATTTCAGTGTATATGCATAAAATCGAGATTGCAGCCTTCTGCTAAAATCTGAGCAGTCTGGTTTCTAATGCTTTTAAACCAAAGTTGGACAAAAAAGCTGACCAAAATAAAACAGAACTTCAGTATTTTACTGTCAATCTAAATTCTTCATATGGAACCTATCAAGTAATGCATATTTCTAAGAGCAATTAAACCGGAGCACAGACAATCTATATTTTCTAAAAAAATAAAATGTAATTCTGTATGTTAATTAGGTTACATTTTGAAATTTTTTGCACATGGCTTCTGCTAAATAAGAAAGATCCTTATGAAAAATACTTTTTTTTAAAAAAAATTAAGTTCATATCTTCTAGCACCATGCTTTGACCTGCAATAATCCTAGACAATCACATAATATATTGTCTTGTGAATGGAAAGCATACTAGACAAGTATCCTCTGGGTTACAAAAATTAGTCACAGGCTACTCACAGCTGGGTAGTATAATGCTATCCAATTTTTTTTTTTTTAAAATAATTAGATTATAGTTAGAAACTGGAAACATCAAAATTTTTTAACCCAGCTTTTGTGTATAAATCATACATTTTCCAAAATATCAGCATTTTCTTTTGAGCTTGGATGAGTAACCTGTGTTTAGCACAGTAGGCAGACCTTGTGCTGACAAGAGCCCAGACATGCTGAGTTCAGATTCTTCTTTTTCAGGAATAAATCTTCACCATAAAATCCCCCAAGAGCACTGATATTTTTGCAGGGACCAGCACATCACAACCCAGTGATGTAAGATCACTCCTTTTGTAATCACTGAAAATGTTTCCCTTTTTTTCAGAATGATTCTTAAATCAGCTCAGTGAAATTTCTGAGTGGTCATTGAATTCCCTTATGTTGGATGTCCATGAAACGAGGTCTGGAACTGACTGCTTGGCTGATGATTCTAGAAAGAAACTTCCTGTTAAGTGACGGTGGAGCTTCGAAAGCCTAAAATTGTGATATATTCGGTTTGTTTCCCTTTTAACACATAGTAGAAAAAAATAATCAACTGTCCATTAAGAGTAGGTATCTTTCATGGCATTCAAACTGCAGCATGGGAAGATTTGCATCCTGCAAGGGCCATTCATGCAATTTGTAGAACTTTAAAGAGGAAAATTAATTACTTGCTCTGCTCATATTTATCTTCCATAAAAGTTGCATAGTCTCTGTTGCATTATTTTAGGCTTGGTGTGCTAAATCCTTGTCAACAAGTATAAGGAGGCTGAGCAAGGTGCTGCTCCCATGACAGCCCAGTCCCAGATACTCTCTAATGCCAGAGTAGAGCCCACACTTAGCCACGTGCAGTGCATGCCGCAACCAGAACGAACCAGAATGACCCCAGTCAGTTGGAGCTGGAGACCACAACAAACAGTCCATGCATCCCTCTAAGCAACTCATGCAGACTACTCACCATGAACACTGAGGTCTCACACATGTTTTGGAGGCACAGGAGGGGAAAGAAGGGAAAAAAAGAAACAAAATCCAAAGAAAATACAAGTAACAGAACACTCTCAGCTTAAAGAAAACATTAAGACCCCATTTAAACTATATTTTCCATTCAAATGGAAAGATCACATCCTGTATACCTGCTTTCTTTGCTTATTTCAAATCTGTTAAAATCAGGCATATTTGTTAGTGAAAACTCAGTTTTTCCTCTTGCTAATTTTCTCTCTCAGGAACTGAGATGACAAAAAGCGAGGCAATCTTGGAAAGACTAGTATCCTTGGACTCAGGTACCTGCTTTCAAAATCCCCAGTGCTCCTGTAAGCAGTTGAGACAGCAGTTCATGTGCCTTGAATCCTTTACAGCCCCTGCCTACAGAAGTGCAGCTTGACTCAGAAATAGCCCTGTGAGTATGGAAAGAAATGAGTTCATCTTCACATCTTGTGCTTTAAGCTTCGTCTTGGGGCTCATAGCAATTTCTCTGCTGTAGATTACATGGTTGGGTACCTCTGGGATCCCTTCCCAATTTAAAAAGGCCAAGGGAGCAGCGTATAAAAAATGAACTCTTCCTGGCATCTGTTTCAAGACATTGCTTAGTCACATGTTCCTCCATCGTTCTCTCCAGTACAGAAAAAGACAAATTTACAGCTCAATAGATTCTGTGAACATCCTTGTCATCAGCTGGAATTGTCCTATTTCCTGCAGTAAAGAATTGGTGGGTGGCTTTGACTGCTCACCAGCTCCACTAGAAAATACCCTAGAAAAACACTTCTATAACTGTGTTATTATTCTATAATAATTAGTCTTCTTTCCCTTTCTGGTTCTCACGTACAATACATCAGCGCTGCCTTTTGTCTATACTTTCATGAAAAGCTACCACTCTAGCAGTGGAAGACCTTGACCTGCAGATCATCACCCAGGCAAGATACCACATGGGAAAATTTCACAGGCATTGCATACACACATTTGTGTGCATGTGTGTCTCTGCTTGTGTAAATCACATCCTAAGATTATTTTCGGTATTCATCTTTAGCCATTGCTAGAAACAGGATATTAGACTATAAAGGCCTACATTGGGCTGGTTTTGCTCAGTAAAGCAGTTTTTATACATTTCTAAGGGGAAAAAAATTGTCCAAATAGCAAATTACTGCTTTTCAGCTCTTATCTTTTACTTATGTACTATCCATTCACAATGCTGGCCCTTGTGAAAAGGACAAAATAGTGTCTTCTATGAGGAATGCATACTGGTAGAAAGAATTTCAGCTCTGAAAACTTCTTCAAAGATGAGTCACAGTTGTGTAGGTTTCTATTGCCCTTCCGAAAAATGGAAGTTGAATAAAAGAAATGTCACTATACTCTATATCCCTTAGACAAAAGAAAAGCAGAGCTGGATTTTTCTCCTGTTTCGCCAGCAGCTTCTGTGTATAAATTATACATTTTCTTAAATATCTGCATTTTCTATTTCAGGTTTGAGCTGATAACCTGTGTTTTTGCACAGTAGGCAAACCTCACGCTGTCACAAGCGGCAGTGATACAGCCTCATGTTTCAGTTTTCTTCATCCCAAGGAGCCCTTTGCTATTATGCCATTAGAGATAATGCAAAGCTTTCAGTTGAAACAACGCAGGCATCAGTAATGCACGACAACCTTTCTAGCCAACGAAATACCACTGTACAATGGGACCTGCTCAGCCACACCAGCCCTTGTTCAGAGGAGATAATAATTTCTGTAGAGAACCGTGTCAAGCTGTAACACCTTCCCCAGTTAAGGAGCTTCTCTTCTGAGAAGATGGAAATACACATGCCAAGATTAGAAAAATTACGGGTGCGCACTAATTACCCTTTGAAAAAGTTCTTGCTGCAGTGCAATCCCCAAAACACCTTATCTGGGGGGCTGGGGTTAGGATTTCATGTGTTATGTGAAATGCTTGCATTTTGGAGCGCAGAGCCTCAGAGGCAAAGGTGCTTTCATGACTTTCTCACTGCAGAGCTCAGAATGCTCTTTGGGACTGGGTGCATGGCCGACTAAGTCTCACAGCAAATGATCACTATTAAATTCTTTTAAATCTTTCATGGAGGAAAAAGAAGACAAGCAGACAAAGTGTCTGTTATATAAAGTGTTCAGGAGACTTTCATTTCAACAGCATCCATTATTCCCCTTTTTTTTAGTTGCAGAGTATTTTTATGAGGAAAATAATGTCTTTTTATGCAGTACTAGGATGATATTAACTCCCCCATTGGGAGAGAAAAAGAAAATAAAAAGTAGCTGAGATGGGCTGGAGCTCCATTTGTTGTGTCTTTTATTGGGACCTGGATCTGCTCCCTCAAAAATAAAACAAGACAATTATATACACAAAGGGAGCAGGGAAAATAGCCAAGAGAAGTGAAAAAAAGCTTCTGTTTGTCCTCTTGACTCTGATTTGTAATCTGGCTGCTGGAGAAATACAAGCACAGCACCTAGTCTTATCAGCCAGTCCAAGATCTGGCAGGCTTCAACCAATGTTAAGCTATTTAAGACTTTACTATTAGCTGCTTTTCTGGTCACAGAGTTAACAACAGTTACAGGAGAGAAAAACACAGAAATTAAAAAAGAATAAAAAAGATAGAGAAAAATAAATAACTTCCGAGTTTTGGCCAAGATAAGCTAGATTCTATTTATATAGAAAAAGCCCAGATTTGGGGGTAAAGATAAGAAAGGACGAGCCTGAAAGTTATACCAGGGGCTCAAGTCCCATGTTGTAATCAGCTTTCAGGACTCACAGGATCATATGCACAGGAATAGAAATTCTGAGCTCCTAAAATGTGGTAAATCTGGCAGCTGAAATGAAAAAAGTTACTCCTCTCTGTTGTGTTGTTGTCCCAGCAGTGTTGTCAAACTATCACTGTCAAGTATGGTAACTGGGATAATCCCATTTTTTCATCTTTCTATTCATCTATTAATTTTTGACATGCCATTGTGGTTCCATTGATTTCTAATCTTCATTCTGCGAATTTACCAGAAAATCAGAATCATCTTCCAAGGTATCAGGAGGTCTCCTTGTTTGGAGTGATTTCATTATTTACATTTAAGTTTGATTTACTTTCAGAAATAATGTTTTGTAACATGTTGCATTGGTCTTTTGCTGTCTAAATGATGGAGATTGTGTTAAAAAAGGTAAATCCATATACCGAAGCAATGTTAAATGTGGGAACCCTAAAAGTTTTCTGAATACAAGGCAGTTTTTCTTTAAAAGCAAAGTCATTGGAGCTGCAACATGGACACACACAGGCAGCACACATCTCATCATAAAGGAATGTGGCCTGGATATGCTGACCTGAAGAGGGGTCGGAGGTGTTTGGTAGGCAAGAACTGCCCACTCCTGCTATTAGTAATGATCAGCAAGTTCCAATTATATTCCCAAGAAGATTGAGTACAGCTGTTGCTCTGACACTCTATGCCGTCCAATTAACCTGCATTCATTAAAACATCATGGTAATATCATTATAATACTAAAACACACCTTCACACCTAAGGCTACCTGCCTCCTCTCCAATTCTAAGGCAAACCCCCTCCCGAAACCACTCTACTGGGTTCGGGCAGTTAAGTTTTGGCAAGTGAAGTGAGAACATTTTCTCCACCAATCAGCAGGGTCTGATGTAATGACTTCCATCACTCAAGTTCCACCTAAACCTTCTGCCCCAAAGGTGCAATTGGTTATAAAAAATGCAAACAAATAAAGCATAGGTGGGCAGGAAAATGTCACTTAAAATTTTGACATTAGCCAACAAGTTGGACCCCATCTCCCCGAACATCATAATGTTGTTGGGGTAAGTTCTTCCTGTTACATATGCTAAGTATATATATTAACACCAAGCTGATTATTAGTATCTCTACATATTTTGTTCCTTCATATTGCTTCTCCTATTCTTCCCCTGCTCCCACTACAGTCCCTTTGTGTCCTATCCCTAAGAGAGAAAGATAATTTTCTGCTAATCTGGGGCAGGATGAGGGTCTCACTGAGAGAGGTAGCACAATACCACATGAGGCACAGTCTGAGGCACAGTAAGGTCTGGCTTCAGGTTCAGGTAAGCCAGAGAAAAGTCAAGAGATAAAGAAAAGCAGCAGTGGCATGATTTGCATTGGCCTTGGAAATGACCATTTTTAATGGTGGCTCTTTGCTTCATCTGATGCTGGGTACCTGTCTTCCCTTTGCCTATGACAAGTGGCATGACTCAACATGGGGACAGGGAAAACAAGTGGTGGGGAGTGTGAAACAGTGTCTACAACAGGTAATGACAACAGAATCTATCTCTTCTGATTCACATAATTCTTCAGCAGAGCTGAGTTTATTTTATATCCCTGGAGAACATATATTTTGAGGAACAGAATACATGGAGGACAGCCACAAAACCCCTAGGGCTCTAGACCCAGTTCTGTACGGTGTTAATATTCTGTACAGAGTTACAGCATGTTAACTGTGCCACACACTTTGGCGTCACCAGCAAATTTGCTGAGGGTGTACTCAATCCTGTTGTCCACATCTCTGACAAAGATATTTAACACCACCAGTCCCAATACCTACCCCGGCAGAATGCCACTCATCACCAGTCTCACTTGTACACTGAACCATTGATCACAACTCTTTGAGTGTGACCATCCAGCCAATTCCTTACTCACCATGCAGTCCATCCATCAAATCTATGTCTCTCCAACTTAGAGATAAGAATGCCATGCAGGACAGCATCGAATTCGTTGCACAAGTCTAGGCAGATAATGTCCCTTACTCTTCACTTATCAAGAAGCTCTTTAACCCCATTGTAGAAGGCCACCAAATTCACCTGGCACAATTTACACTTAGTGAAGCCACACTGGTTGTCACCAGTTCACTCCTTATTTTTGATATACCTCAACAGAGTTTCCAGAAGGATCTGCTCCATGATCTTGCTGGGCACAGAGATGAATCTGACCCACCTGTACTCTGGCTTTTAATCCTAGCTTTTAAAGATTTCTGTTTAGATTTCTGTTTAGAGTAATACTCTTATTTTTAATCACTTGGCACTGTGCTATCTCATTTAGGTATTTCTGATAAAAAAGATTTTTGATATCTTTACCTTTTTGGCTGTTCCTTGTTTAAAAGTGAGTAAACATGTTTCAAAATGAGACTATTGTCATGTAAAAGCAATCTGTTTTTTTAAAGTTATTTAGCAGTTGTTTTCTCTCTTTCATAGACCTGCTTGACAATAAAGAAAAGAAGTGAAAGCAAGAAAGCAGTTTCAGCATTGGGTCTGGATCAAGTGGTACCTTACATTTGAATAGTTTGGAACTATCAAAATATTTTTCATGCTTCTACAAATGACTGTATAAAACTGGACATTGCATGACTTTATCCCAGTATCTATTTTAGAAGACTGAATGAGTCACCAAAAGAGAATGGGTCAAACATATTTTTATATTTTAATGGTAAAAAAAGAAGCTAAACTGAAACGTTAATCATGTAGTCACTTTTTAATAATTTCTCGTTTACTTGGGTTGTCGTACTGAAAATCAGTTGCAATTGGTATTTGCAGAGAGGAGTCACAAAAACATGAGTCACATGAGAAAAAGGCAGTCAGCAGAGGGAGTACCTATGTGAGACCATCAGAACATATAAACTATGTTCCTCTCTCATTTCTGTCCAAGGGCTGCAGTTTTGGGTTGGCTACCTGCCGTCATTCCTGCTTCTAAAACCATACAGTAAGAAGACTCATTTGTCAGTAGGTGCTTCCATTTTCTATGTGGATTTAACACAAATCATGAGTTATGTAAGAGAACAAACCTAAGTAAAAGTTAGCAAAATAACTTGTTCCTCTGCATAATTAAATATTTACCATTTTGTTCTTCCTTAGTTGATACCCCTCCTTGACTAAATTTGGGGGAGTTGTTCAGGAAAGAACATACAGTCAGGCTCCTTAAGTAGAGTAATTCAGAAAGCTTTCTTCAGCTGTTGGGATTTCAATGTGCTTTAAGAACCTTTCTTTAATCTACGCAGGTTTGGTGCATTGAAATTACTTCCTGAGGGCCATGATCCAAATCCTGTTGAAGTCAATTGAAGTCGTTCCAGTTATATCAATGGAGCTGGATCTAGTCCATAAGGTATCGACCACTTGAAGTTGTTTTGCAAATGTTGAATGTCTCCTTATGTACAAAGCAGAGTCAGCAATGAGGAATAGGCTGTAATGGGGCTGAGGGAGCATATTGCATCCATACAGCACTTAATTAAATACATCATTCTATACTGTTATAAAGCATTTCTCACACTAAGCGTTGTTCACATTACTCATAGGAGATTCAGCTTTTTGAAATCCCCCACAAAAATGTCCCAGCTGTTCTATATACTATATCTCATAGCACTTGTAACTGTGTGTAGGAAGAGTAATTAACCTAAAGAACATTATATTTCACCGTCAAACCTTAAATGTCAGTACTATAAATTTCTTAATATAAACAACACATGTAGAAACAGTAGGAGAGAGAGAGAGAGAGAGTATTCTTTGAAAAGGTATTTCACTAGGGGACTGGATGGCCCAGGCAGTTGTTACAATGTCAATTGTTACAAAAGTCATCTTTTCAAATTCTACAGTGTCTAACAAATCAGTAATACCCAGCTGTGATGGGAGGTACTCCAGGACTTAATGCTGTAGATCTGACTGCACACAGAAGTAGTCCTGTCTTCTCTTAGTCACATACTATTATTCATAAAGAGCCTAATTCCTTTGTGAATTCTATGTTCTTGAAATGCTTGAAATATGGAATTTCTGTCCAGTTAGACACTTCAATTTTTTTAACAAACGTATCCCAAGTTATAATGAAGAAAGATTGCTACACAGTCTTCAGTAGTTTTGTTTCTTTTCATGTAGTGATTGGTCTTGGTTTCTTCATTGTTTAAAAATATTTATTCATTGGTTTTGTTCTCTAAAATCAACATTGAACTTACACTTTTCAGGTATTCCCAGTATCTCTCTTGTTCCAAAAAATGTTAACTGAACTTTCACAGATTGAGAGAGTTTTTGACATGTTACAGTTGAGTATTTCACAGCCAGGAAACACTCCAGCAACAGGAAATCCACACCTCAAACAGAGGTACTTTGGACTCTGGACACCACTACTGCAGAGTCACGAGAGTGACTTAGGAACCTCTACTGCAGGGAAGACACTTGAGGCTTGAAGGCTCCTGACCTTCAGGAAGCTGATGGGAAGCTCTGGATTGTTATCAAGTTTGGTAAACCTCTCTGAGACCTGTGGATACTGAAATCGGGTTTTCAATAGTAGCTAAACTAAATCTTTCAGACTTTGGCAAATCAGTTTCTGAAAATTAATTTAATTAGAAATGCTTTTCAATGAGAAAATGTCCAGCCAACTCCAATACATTTACCCTTTCCTGTTATGTGATCTTTGCTATTTTTATAGGATTAAGTAATATAAATTTGATTCTTTTAATACCATCAGTATTGAGTCTTAAGTAATTCTATGGCCACCAAAAGCAGCCTTTGTACTTAGGCAGACCTTTCACTTTGATTGAGGAATTCTGACTGCTTGCCCAATGTCTCAGAGTGCTTTACCTTGAGGGCAAATAGTTCAGGAGAAGTAGAAGACCGAGAAGCAGTGGAAGAAAGAAGAATGAAAGACGAACATGGAAGAATAAGTAATGTTCTGAAGTAATTTGATCTGACTATAACAGTAGAGGGGTATCATACAGAAGGCATTTCAAACTCATTCTGGAAATCTCTGATGGAAGATTAGTATTCGTTCCCAACTATGATACTTTAAATCCTCTACCTTCTGATTTTGAATTCTTCATGTCAATAAAGAACAAGAGAAAACACCATCTATGATGAGAACTGACTATGCCCCACTGCACACAATGTACATTTTGCCAGTGGCTCTTACAGGCATCGTTTTGGACTTATGACTGCTTTCTATACAAACTCTCATTTCTGTAGTTCCATGCAATTTTTGAGAAGCACTTTCAAGCCACCAGCCTTCACAATTTCCCTTCAACAGCAACACAGCACAAAAAGCAATAAACTTGACTTGACAGTGTTGCCTTTAAAAGGAGGGGGCAGTCAAAGGCTTGGATATGTACTTTGCCTTCCTTCCTTTATTTTACTACTTTTATTAAAATTCTCTCTGCAGTTTGGATTTTGAAAATGAGAATTCTGGCTACTGACAACATGTGCAATTATTACTGTGACTTTTCCATGGAAAAAAATGCAAATGTATTGTTTTGTACTTATTCATCTGGAGAAAAAAGCTTTTATGAGCATCGTGACAATTATTTACGAGACGAAAATTACTAAGTAGTTCATCTCATTTTCCACTGTCAGTTTTCTTCACTGTCTTTTTCTCCTTGCAGAAAGCAAAAGTGTCCAATATGGCTTCCAGTTTTGTCCTTAAGACAAAATATGGAAGAAACTGCTAAAAATCCTCTCTCCAAGTTTAAAAAAATGCATGAAATTTTTGGCAAAGAATTATCACAGGATTTTCTTGTCACAATTCCAAAGTTTTGACATGAAACATGCCCCCAAAATACGTGTTTTTGATATCACTACAAGCAGCCTGCAGTAAGATCAGCTGATTTACAAAGGTTTTAAACAGCTATTCCTGAAACTAGATGTTTCAGTGGCAGAGATAATAGAACAAAGTAAATCATCATGAAAATACTGACCTTTCCAGTTTTATTAGTTGCAAAATATTGACAGGTAAAACATACATTTATAATTATTTTTGAAATACATTAAAAAAAAATAGCGAACTTAAACTCTTTTATTTAAATTTATATCTATGAAAAAGATCTTTTATTTTAAATTCTGGGTAAATTTTACCTACTGTAAACTAAGTAATTTCTATACAGTGATAAAAACTCTTAGTCCTACCTACATTGCTACAGTGCTTTCATTATTTACTCACAAATAATACCGGACCAAACATTCACAATAAAGAAAAACCTGATTTTTTGTAAAAGTCATTTTTTGTAAAAGACATTGGGACAAATAAGGAAAGGCTTAACTTTGATTCAGGAAAGTGCTGCACTCCTCTGGGAAATTCAAGGATGACAAGTATGCATAAGTGCATGAACACCCACATACTTGAGGTTCGCATGTATTTTCTGATGGTCCTATCAAAATGTAACTTCCTGTTGATGAAGGAACATAAAACTTTATAGTCCCAAAGAAATAATCTTCTCTGTAATTAATTACTGTTCTCTTTAAAATATCTTTCTTGTTTATGAAAATGATAATATTCCATTTCAGGACAGAATAAGTTCTTCATTATTTACAGAATAAATTTTATCAGCTACATAAAAATGACCAGCTGGATCACACATTTCTGATCCTGTTAATGATCAGTGCTTGTCTCTGGAAATCACTCCAGAGTTGGCTCACAGAGGATTTATATTTCATTTTCTTGGTTTATGGGACGACTCAGATGCCTACAGTATATATCACAGACATCACTGAGAAGGAGTGTGCAGCTACTGATAAGGTATATTGTCCTCTAGGTAAGTAAATAAGTAAGAGATTTTGAAAGGTATACCATGGAAATAAATCTATTTTCCATAAAATTTGGATGGGAATTTGATAACATAATTGTAGTTCTGAAATTTTTAAAATAATGACGTATAAAATATGACAATGGAAGATATTTTTCTTCACCTTAGAAAACTTATATACTCCTAGGTATCCGTGGAACTTTAGTCCAGTAGGTGAAACTTATGGAATATTTTGCAGGCCTAAGTTACCACAACAATAAATTGAATTGAAAAAGAGTGGCTATTAATACAATGAGGTACTCATTTATCAAAGAGAACAACCCCAGGTACATAGGTCACTGTGAAATCCCTTCCCATTTTATTTTCCCTATATATTAAAATTTATTTTCATCATAAGTATAATTAACAAGAACAAAGTTATGCATCTACTGAAACGCTTTACAAGACTGAGCACTTCCTCACTCCTTATTTAACCTGAAAGAAATTCAAACAAATCCAAGACACTTAGAAAAAGAAAAGCTGGAATCAACAGGGCTCTTTGCTTTCACACTGTATAAATTTATGCTGGAACATGGGCACTGACATTTCATTCTTAGCTGTTGCCACACAATACTGCATAACAGATCAAATATAGCAATTTAAAATGTTTTGAAACTGCAACTCCTACTCCATAAATTATCACAGCCTTTTGTTACAGAAAAAAACAAGTCAACTTCCTGTTTGTGCTTAAACTATTCACAGCTTCAGCCGATGTCCTGCAGTGTCTTTTCCAAAGGTCACACCACAGTTTTCGATTCACACATTTGATTAAAAATATAAGAATCACAGTGTCCTGGGAAATGATCTGCAGTAAAAATAGATCAAACTACCTGCTGTTTCCAGAATAAACCTGGTTACTGCCTCTTTTCCCCATTCAGTCAGCATTGCAAAAAGAGAAGGATATATGCACGTCCGCAGAAATTACACTGCTGAACTAGTGAATTATAGGTGAGGTATTTGTTTTATGATTCATGTTTTTGTTTTAGAGCACAGATTCAGCAACTGATAAAAATATGCTCAGGTTAAAATACAGTTGAGGAAAATCAAGGAACAGAATACTAAAAGTACTTAGATTTTATAAGAATTAATCTCACCTCTAATTTTTCTTTAACTGCTGCAACACAGTTTTTCACAATTGCCTTCAGATCATATATTCATAACTTTACTTACACTGATGAACATCCTCCCTGAAGTCCTATCTGCATTTAATGAATTTACTATGGCAGAAACTGTTCGGAGGGAGCCTATATGTCGTCCTTTCTTTCCCTCAATATCATGTCCCTCAGTATATGTGGTAGAATAATTAAATGTCTGCTCCTATTATCAATAATCCTAGTACTTCAGTGTCCATGTCCAACAACCAGAAATTTTGAAACAGCATTTACAGCATATGGTGCAAAATCCTGGCTCAAAGTGAGTGGAGTACAGGAAGAAATGCCATGGTGAAATAAATCTCTGTCAAATTACAAATTCCCTTGAGAATTCATTTCCCTTTTCAATTCAGGAACTTCATTTTTATGTCACAAGCTCAATTCATTTAACCTTTAATCTAAAGCAAGATCACAGTATTGTCCGGAAAAGGTTTTCACACCAAACCAGATGACTATAAAAATTAATTTCTTTCCTGTGTTTCCAACTTTCCTGCTGCATTGTCCAAGGAAAGATTAATGCAGAGAAGGTATTCAAATGTGAGAGTTAGCATGAAGGGTAGGGCTTCATTTTAAAGGCCCAAAGGCTGATCTGGGGAAAGTTTCCTTGGAGTTTCTGCTTCCCGGAGGAAGATTTGGATAGATTCATAATGGGAAAATCCTGACTAGACTTTACCCAGACACAAAGAAAAACAGGGAATGTGGTGTTGAGACAATTTATAACAGACTGGTGAGCATTTTGAGTGGGAATGGGCCAAGTCTTAAGAACAAATCTAACACATGTTCTCTCAAATGTAAATTGGATTAAAAACTGTTCCATTTTACTTTACTGTGAAATGACATTCTGGTTTATTAGCTATGCAAGTCTTGACTAAAATTTAGCATGATTTTTATCTTAAGAGTGACTCTGTAGGGAACTTCACATTTCTTTGATGACTTTCATTACAGCTTTAGCTATATTTAAACTGAATTTTCATGTACATAGAACACCATATTCTTCTTTTAAGCACAAGGAAAAGATGTCAGAACATGCTGAAATAGCTCTTTGTGAGCCCTAAGTGTAACTAAAGTTGTACCATTGGAAAATAAAGTAGATTCATGTACAGGTAAACAGTAAGTGGCTTTGATCTAGTTAACTCTGCTTTCAGAAACTCAGTATCACTGCTTCCAGTGATAATCCAATCCCCTCAGTTACATGTATCAATCCTGCTATGGGATCTGTAGGCACAGAGCTCCACAAAATCTCCTTGACCAGGCCTCCTTTTATTTACGTTGGAGGTGAAACACAAAGCATCATAATGAATATTATTAAGCTGATAGATTAGACATTAACACAATCATTTACATGGGTATTTGGTGAAGCAAATGTAGTGATTTACTCTAATGGCTCCATTACTGTGCTGAATATTGGCAAAGTATGCACTGTCTCTTTCAGGATCTTTGCCTCAGAAGAAAAATAACTCTAAGTATTGATATTTTAGTTTGTATAACCATTCTTATAAGTTATTCTCCTAAAAAATACTTTTTTTCATCCCCAGTAAATACATTTTCTTTGGTCAACATAAAAATCTCAAATTACAATATTGGAAAAAGAAGCCTTGCAAGTCTCTACTTTTGTATTCTCACAACTTAAAAATAGCCACAGCAATCTTTTTTGCCACTATATTTTCTGAAACTATACTGTATAACAGCACTACATCGTTTTGATAGCTCACAATTGCAAGTCTGCTTTCCTGATCCAATTTCAGCTTGATATTTCTGCAATAGATCATATCACAAAAGCGTAACAGTCAGAGCAAAGATTTAGCATAATTCCTATATTTAGGGTTCTGTCAACAGATGTTGAAAATACAAAGAAAGTATTTTGAAAATAGAAATCATGGTAAACGGACATTTGCCTATCAAGCCTGAAAAAGTACGGCTGGCTACCCAGCTTGCTAGGAATTGCATACCTTATTATCCTTGAACCATAGCTGTAAATGCACTAGGATATAGTGATGCTGCCCAGAAAAATAAATTAGCTTGAAAGTAACCTTTCTTTCAAATTGCGATTAATAACATTTTGCTTTTGTAAGATTAATGCACCTTAGCAGGCAAAGATACAGTGAAACCAATTGCTGTGTCTGTGCTCCAGCTTTCAGTCATGCTGCTGTCTTTTCCAGCATTACTTGTGTATGTATATATTACTAAGCAAATTTAGAGCTAGGATGTACAGTACAGAAGACAATTTGCTTCTAAGATAAACAGAAAGCTTTGTGCTTAAGAGAATGTCTCTCTCCTCACTGTAAACTAAAGATAATAGGATATTTTCTTGTTGTTCCTGAGAAAGACCAGAAAATTACCAAATTGTATGGAGAATTTCATTCCAAAACATCCTAGATGCAGTGGTTCTTTGATGAATAATAGGTGTTTTTTCTGACAGTTCTGGTTTTTGGAGACCCAGTACTGCCCAGAACAGTCATGGCTCTGCCACTTGGAAAGGCTCTTTAATCAAGTAAATCTCTATATGGCTCTTACAAGGAATTACAGAAACAGACGTTTTCTTGCCCAGTTTCCTGATTTAATGTCACTATGAATTTTATGAGCCTTTTCTCATCTTTTTTGACTCCATCTGCTCCCCTTGTCAAAATGCAGAATCATTTCTAAATGGGCACACATCCACCTGAGGCCTATGTGAGCATGCCCAGAGGAGAGGGATTATCCACACTTTCACAGAGTCCTGCCTGTCTCTGAAGGCCACAGACCTACAGCTGGAAATTGTGGAGTCTTACAGGTTTGCAGCTCTACTGAAGCATTTCAAGACTTCTAGACCGCTGAAACCAAGTCTTTAGGGAAAAATTCTCAGGACAAACTCCTATGATGGGATTCAGCCGAGCAAGAGTAAAGTAGGATTCAGCTGAAGGTTAAGGACATCCAAATTAAGGTGCCTAGAGGCACACTTGAGGTTTCACCTCCACTTGTGGTTTATGGAGACCTACTCAAGAGATTTCAGCCTGCCAGCCGCGGGGGCACATCTCAGTTGCACAAAATCAAACACCTAGTGCTATTTGAAGTGACCTTATCCAGATAACATTTAGAACACAGAACCTGCATGAGATAAATCAGCTGCTGCGAAGTGTAACATACCAGCCCAGACTGCAAAAGGCATTGTAACGTGAGCAATTGAATTCATATTTACTTTAGGGTGAACTAAACTTGCCTCCAAGCTCCAGTGGCTTTATTGATTAGTCTTCTATGAACTATAAGTGGAGCTTTGGACTCTTGCATGTCTTTATTCACCTACTGATGGACACCTGTGTTTCAGTGTCGACTTATGTGTCTGCACATAGATTCCTAACTTTGCATGTCTAAATTTGTTAGCTGGTCCTATTGCATTGTTGTATCTAATCACTACTATTACTATAAGTCAAGAGAGAGATGTACTTCCAAAGTAAAATACATCCTGTCTTAGTGCAATAATTCATAGCTTATATGGGCCTACTTATCACCACTGACATTTAGGAATCTTTGTTTAAACCCAAGGGTAGGCATTTACACAGGGTTTCTATTCTTAAAATTCAGACAGATTCATCATTTTATGCACTGTGGCTTTCCTCCCTTATTGCCAGATGTTGGCCCAGAAGAGCAACAGCCTTCCGTAGGGTCTGTGCCAAATCTAGAAACCCCATGTGAAGAACAAAAATTTTAACTTTTTTCCACCAAAATATCTTTTATATTTTCCTGAAGAGGAGACTGACTGGTCATCATCTTATTTAGAGAAAATTGTGTTTTCCTTTAGAAGGTAAGTAAATGCATTTCTGTTACACTAGGTGTCACCTCTTATATTTGGTTCGTAAACAGCTCTCTTTTCAGTGAGATGTAAAAGTCTCCACCCCTCCATTTGGTGGGTATTTGGCATTTCCCAGGAAGGAATGTGTATTTCACTGAACTTTAAATTCAGTGAATTGATCTACACATTAAAATTGCATGTGATATGAATATTGTAACAGTGTAGCTGTTCAGTTGAACTTCTGCATGTTTCTGGTTTTTCCATACATAATAAAACTCTCTAGAATGACAATCCATTTGGAGTGATTTCCAGTGTCTTCAGAAACCATAGCATATTATGGCAATTGAAGTAGTTTTGACATACTTGATTTTCATGCACTGGAGAAAGAGCCACATTTTGGCTTGGCCTGAAGAATAGTGCAGTAGAGTTTGCTCATTCTCTAGTCATGATCACAGATTTGTCTCCAGAAGGATTCAAAAAACAAGGTCAGAACATGGGCTTGTAAGGGCTCTGTTATAAAAACAGTAAGGATCTAGATTTACTCTCTTATCTCGATATTTTATTAAATAAATTCAAATAAAAATGCTTCTTTGTCTGCCTTCCTTCATCTAGATTTACCACTAACTCTTTTACTAAAGCATTTCTGGAATCCTGATCTCATTCACCCCCTGAGGCCTGCAGTTGCAATTGCAACCATATGACTGTTTATGAATTTGCTAACCTTAAGAAGCATTGAGGACATACTAGATAATAATGCAGAAAGTTGGCACTAAGTGGGAGTACTGCGCCTAAAGCACCCAGATGTGGAACAGCTGAGCTGTTCAGCAAATCACCAGTACTCACCTGGGGTGTTCAATGACTCATAAATTCCATTTCCTTCCCTGGGCTATTCAGACTGTCAGCACTACAACCATTTCAGTATATTTCCTGAGCACATAGAGTTTCCTTCCTTGAAACCTTTCAGTGAACCAGATTATTTCAAAGCTCTTGCTACTGTCTGTTCAAAAGCTGATCTTCAGTTTGCCTTCAGAGCATCATTGGCCTCCTTGCCTATGCATCTTGTCACTTCTCCCTGTCAACATGAACACCAAGGCAGCTGCAGAAGGACAACAAGTAGTAAAAGTTCTAAGTGTGAGTGAGCAAGTGAGAATGAATATGAAAGGACATTTAACTCAGCTTGACATTGTAGGTGACATTTCTAAATTCCAAAAGCCTTTCAGCCCTTGTAAAATGCAGAAAGATACAGATCTTATGAAAGACTGGCAGACTCAGCAGTGTTATCACAAATGCTAAAAATTATATATGTGACGAAGGTCAGAGAAAAACTGGGTAATATTTGTTAGAGAAGAAAGGACTGAACTAAACCAGAAATATTTTCTTCTACTGAGAAAAAAATCTCTGGGGGTTTGTCATCTCACTGTATTACAGTTAGGTTCCTCCTTGCTTATAGACTCCATTCTTCCAGAAATCTTGCATTTAATATGGTGTGAATCTTATCTACTGATGTCAGGACTCTCTCCTGGAAAATGTAACCTGTGGGGCTCTATCAACTGAGGCTGAGCTGAGCCTCAAATGTGTGTTCTTTTGTCTGAGTAAAGTTACTCTGATCTTTGCAGAAAAGACAGACTCTGTGCTGTTCAGGTTTCATATGATCTTCTTGGGAATTTCAGTGGAGCCTCCTTGTCCTCAACTCCTGACTAACTGACAGATTTCATGTGTGAGCTAAATATCTGTTATTTAATTTATTTCTAGTGACCGTACTTAGGCTGCTGGGAAAAAATAATGCCCTAAAATGGAAATTTTGCTGGGGTTTTCAGATTTTGATGATAGGCAGCCCTATATTATATCTTATCTGGATATCCAGGCCCATTCTAGTTGCCACAAGAGATAATTTTCCCAAAAGTAATGAAAGGATTTAGAAAATTTGTAATATGTTGTAGAAAGGTACATGACAAATTTCTTGCCTTCTAGAGTTGAGTGAAATCTAATTAATATTAAAAGATCTCCTGGTTTTGAATGATACTTTTCACCAATACCTTATCTATCTTGCCCAAATTTACAGATTTTTATTTTTAAGTATTTCAAGGAAAACACATTCCTCCAATCAAAATGTCTGTATGAACATGAATTTTCATAGCCTTTAAACATGAAAGACTTATCTATAAAATTTGAGCGCTTTCACTCAGTAAGGCAGATAGACTCTGTGTTTCTTCCACCTTCTTGGGATACAATGTCTCATTTTACTTGAAAGTATGTGTACTTACTCCACTCAGATAAGCTTATACTGATGTCTGTAATAAAATACCACAAAAATTGAATTGCTATCAGCTTTGCATTTCATTAGAAATGCTTTGTATGTCTCTGATAAGTATTTGCCAGTTTGGATTTTACCCAGACTGTTAAGAGTCAATGCCTCTGATATCTCAAAAAAAAAAATGACTGTTGGTCTTTGTTAATAACAGGTCTCCAGGCACCAGGTTTACATTTTATGTAGAGTTTCATGCTGCCAACAATATAATGCTCTACACAACAGTGCTGTGTCGCTGATTTAGTGCCTGCTTCCCCCTGACTGCAGCAATGGCAAGTGGCTTTGCAGATCTGCTATCTACAGGTGTGATTCAGAGCTCCCTGTAAATACAACTCTCATTGACTTCACCTTTTATAACAACATTTATAATTTTTATAACATATAAAGGCCTCAGCCAAGACTGTTACTAGTAATGCATCTCCTCGAGATTTCTTTGTGCAATGCTAGCAACTATTCTCAGTTGCTCTAGGGCCTGACAATACCCTTAGCAAGAGGCATCTTTTCTCTAAACAATATATGATGCCAGTGGGATGATACAGACAATCAGAGGCCCAAATAGTTCCCAGGATTAGCAGATCTGGGTACAAAACTAAAAAAGCTCTGTATTTCAAGCCAGTTCCTCATTGACTGTTATACATGCCACTCTCATTATTCTTTTATTCTCTTTCACTTTGTTCTTCAAGGTAATGGAATTATACTCCCCCCATAATGTCTATTGAATTGAGTGCTGCACAAATATGTGCCGTACTGAAAAGTTTAGGAATTTATGGTATTTTGGAGTCAAGCTTTAATTTGACAAAGTATGAATTCTGTTTCACTTACTAAACATGACAAGATTGTAAAATGTATGTCTTTTCCATACCATTAACATAAGTTTTGTTGGTTATGTGTTTTGGTAATAATACGAGGAAGATAGATGCTCTTGTGTGTGATTGTAAAATTAAAGGCAACACAATAATGATTCTGCTCATGTACTGATAGGTATGTCTAAATACACTTGTGTTAGGACTCTGGCAGATTATTTCATACATCTCAGTTAGGGATATATACAGCAGTTACAGGTGGAGCAGATTAATCTGAATTAACTCAAACTTGATATTTTGAAAAAAAATGGGGAAAAATCACGATTTCAAGCAATCGCTCTTTTCCAGATTTTAATATTTTTGTAGAAAATGTAACTTGTAGATGAGGATAGTGAAGTTCTTTTCCACAGTCTCATCAGTTTTAGAAATGTTATATTATCTTAGACCTAGAATATTTTCAGAACAGGTTTAGAATGAGAATAAGAAAAAAATCAGATACACAACTTCTCATAATAGTGGCACTGGTTTTTAACTAATGCTGTCTTACAATTTAACTGCTCTGTGTGAGAAACAAAGGATCTTTTATATCCATATCATTCAAATTAATGTTATTGCAGTCAGTAATAACATCAGTTCTAACAACAGAATAACAATTTTTGAGTGCACGTAAAAATTTTAGCTGATAGATACAGACTGAAAAACAGTAAAAGCTTCAGGCAAACCCATTATTATTTATTTGACAGATGTGTAGTCAGACTTATTGAGTTGATTAGAGTGATAGATAACCTAGGACTTGGCAAAGCACCCCCAAATTTTCAACGATTTACATGTGGATTTAGTTCTTTGAGGCTGATAGGAATCATACAGACTAAACTACATGCATTGCTCTGAAAATGTAAGGAAATTGCCCCTGAAAAGGAAATGGCTCAGAGAACTCTGTATAAGGTGACGTGTTGTTTGCATACTATTACACGGAATTGCAGGCTCTGCAGTAACTCCTAATAGGGGAAATTTATCACTGCAGAGAGGACCTGTCAAAGCACAGATGAGGACTGACAGACTGTTTGACAGAGAGGAAAGAAATGACCAACCAAAGCCTGTTTCTGAAATGGAGGACAATATGGAAGAGCAGCACAGGGCTATCTGTGGGGAAACATGGGCATCAGGAAAGATGTCACTGAACAGGATTCGCTGTCATGGTGTGGGGAGAATGGGAGCATAGTACTCAGAAGACACAGAAGAACTGATCAGAATAAGAACATAAGCATTGCATTTTACCGAATCAAGCAGTATAAGAGTTACAAACATGGTAGGTCTGAAGCAATGGAGATGAGATTTGCCTGTTTAAAAATAGACAAATACTTCAATTGTTTGTGATTATATTTTCACCTGCCTGACAATGCCTTCTTCAATCCGCCTTAACCTAATACCAATATTCATTACCTGTCTACAGACGTTGCATTACTGTGATGGGTTAAACTCAGACAGCAGCTAAGCATCACACAGCCATTCATTCACTTCCCAACCCAGTGGGACTGGAAAGAGAAGAGGAAGAGCAAAAGTAATAACATTCACAGGATGACATAAAAATAGTTTAATAATCAAAGAGGGAGAGAAAAGAGACACAAAGGCATCTCCCACAAGCAGACCCACGTCCAGCCAGTCTGTGAGCAATAGCTATCTGTCCTAAAACTCCCTTCCCTTCATATTTGCTTGCTGAGAATGGCATTAGATGGCACAGAATACTCCTTTGGCCAGTTGGCATCAACTGTCCTGGCTGTGTCCCATCCCAGCTTCTTGTGCACCTCTAACCTACATGCTGAATAGACAGAGCAGGAAGAAGAGAAAGCCTCCATTTTGAGCAACAATAGCTCAGGCATAGCCAAAACATTGATGTTTAATCACAAATCCAAAGCATAGCACTATAGGGCCTGCTAGGAAGAAATTTAACTCCGCTCCAGACAGACCAGGTACGGTCAGGGATATTGCTACAGTCTACCTCTAGCTGTCTGTTTCCTAGATAAATTGCTCCTGCTAAACAAAAAGGTGAAGTTTCAAGCTGTACCCTAGCACAGGTCTGACAGGACTGGGTTTCTTCTGCCATTGCCCTTTTGTACCGCACTGCACTTAGTTCTGCACTCAGTTCAACTTTAGAGAAGTCAGCAGAGAGGTTGTGCTACCAGAACATCAATGTGCTGTGAAATGTTGTCCAGTATTCGTCCAGAGAGGGAATAGAAACAGCCAGGAATGAGGAAGGAAAAACACCCAACTTTAATACCTATATGAAACTTGAGATTAAGAAAGCATCATGGTGTTCTGAGCCAGAGGCAAAAAAAAGAGTAAAAAGAGCTTTTTTTAAGTTTCAGGTAATGAGGAGAATGTTAGGAGATGTTGAAGTCATAGGCAAATATGTAGAACACATACTGGATTTGAGCAGAGAGCAGGACCAGGAGCTGGAAAATAAATTTGTGGGACAGTATCAAGAAGATGGCAACAGAATTGTGTGGCCCTGTGACATTACAAAAAGCAGAAGTGTAAAGAGAGTTACATATTCTTTTCCCTTTTGAAAAATAGGGTTTTGGCCTGCAAGAGTGCCATCTGGTGATCCGTGATTACATTACAAAACTGACCTTCCCAAGCAACCTACAGTTGGAGCTAGAATACAGGTATTTCAGTAACTCGACCCTCCGCTGTTTTCATTAAACCAAGGCATTATTATATTCATTGTACTGAGAAAATAAAAATCATTAGAACTCACAGCGGAAAACGTTGGAACAAACATACTCAGCATCTGAATAAAATACAAGCAAACTTTAGCAAACCTAGCACAGAAGGTATGCCTGCAAAATCTTGTTTATACTATATGCATAGAAAGGTGCTTTATATAAAAAGCAGAATCTAGAGGAGTACTTATATAGATTTCTTAAAACTCTAGTTAAATCCTCACTCTAGTGTATGTAAAATGTTAGGTAGTAAGCAGTACAGGCAGACTCAGTAAGGCAAGCACTTTTTGTTTAGAGCTAAATTTGCTTTATTGTTGTTCAGTTTGTCTTCTAACCTTTATAACTTAAATTTGCTCGCACTTCTCCCTCTGACTGCCTGAAAAAAAATCTCACAGCCAAAGTAATCAGCTTTGTTGTTTCCATCTTATACAAAGATTGAGAAAAAAATATGAATTTGAATTAGTCTTGATGATTTCTTCATTATCACAAGAGGAGGTCCCTGTTTCTGTGAATTTGGTGTTTACGTGACCTAGAGGATTTGCTTTGTAGAGAAAAAGAAATACTTCATGCAGAAAACTGGAACAGAATTAATATATTAAGAATCTCCAGAAATGGTGTTGAGAGGA
This sequence comes from Tapera naevia, assembly GCA_033556795.1. NCBI lineage: Eukaryota > Metazoa > Chordata > Aves > Cuculiformes > Neomorphidae > Tapera > Tapera naevia. The sequence continues at coordinate 28,434,929 of JAUMJJ010000079.1, read as the reverse complement.
AAATTCTCATAAGAATTATATAAGAGAAAACCCTGTTCATCTCCACTGTCTAGAACATAGTGGCTCTATGTTTACACAAATGTAAAGGACTAGGTAAGGTTTGGAGCCAAATCATAAAATGCAAATGTAAGTAAGATGCTCTGCATTTTAAACTCTTCTCTAATGCAGGAACATCTTCTCCAAGCATGCACAAGCTCTCGGGAAAGGAGAAACAGTCTGCCCATGTTAACCCCTCTAACCAGAGGGTTTGACAGCTCATTGGTAAAAAAAGGTGATTATGTTGTTACTGGTAAAGGAATGGAGACATAGCAGGATAAAGTGACTGGCCAAATATCATACAGTAAGTCTGTGCCAGAGCTAGCTATAGACTCCACCTAAACTTCCATGTTTGAGTCTGGCCTTGGATGTTAAATCACACTGTATTTCCACAGAGACCTTTGACATCCCAAAGCAGAACCTGAATCTGGGTTAGGAACTGCAAACACTTGAAAAATAATTTCCATAAACAACACTAATTGTCAACTTAATCAGTCACATTTATCTTCATTTAGATGTAAGTGAAGATTAAGTCTCTCCAGGGGGTAGAAAACAGCTGAAATAAACACAAAGCATTGTCTTTTGAGACACTAACCACAAGCAGTTGCTCATTAAAATCAGCTATATTGTAGAAGAATGGGAAGTAGTAAATGATGTACCTAGATCGAAAAAGGAGTAGATTCTAGCAATAGCAGCCAGAATAGATTTTCCTCAATAGCTGGTAAAATAGCTGAAATGTTAATTAAAGATTGAGTAACCAAACTGCACACATGAACAGCAGTTAGCAGGAATTAAGCTATACAGTTTAGAGAAAAGCAAGTATTACCCTGATATGACAGAACTCTTACTGCATTAACAAAAGAGTCAGTAAAGAAAAGCCAGTTAAAATATTTTATTGGAAGCTCCTGGAAGTCTTTGATACAGTCCCTTGCAATAGGCTATAAAAAAAAAAAGACAAAATTTGACTCCACTGGGACTGGGATTTTGCTCCAAGCAAATAGAATTGTGCAGTATTTTTAGAAAACGGCAAGGCCACAGAAAACCAGTTCAATGGAGAAAGGATAAATTTGACACATGAAAAAAAGTTATCAACAAGACACTCTGAACTTCCTAGTTTGACGCAATGCTGTTGAGGGATCTATCTGAAGGAACCACTGAAATTTCTGTCAGTTACAGATATATTCAGGCATTTAGAGAAGACTTTGGGAAAAACTTGAGGATGTCTAGTAATAATCCAAAAGTAGGCATAAACATTAGGTTGCTTAACTTGTAAAATAGATTACTTGAACCTTCTACTAGGTTTTAAACTAATTATAACAACTAACAAAAATGAACCCTTTGGCAACAACGTTCACTCCATCTTCTTAAAAGTAACGAGACCTCAGGCAAAAATTGTATTCAGTTTCTGTTGTCCTTCATTTTTGACTGTTTTTTTTAATTCTATTAATAAAACTAATCCCTGACCCTACATATTTATGCTCCAGAATACATCTTGCGGTAATAAAAAGAGACTATATGCGCACAATTTTGCATAGAGTGACGGGGCTGGCACACACATTTGCATATTTGTACATAGAAATTCAGTACTTTGAGTGTGGTGATACATAGTCAGGACAGCAAATTTGTTCTTTTTCAGTTGAATTTACAATAAAGCATGGCTTGAAGAGAAGAATGGCAGGGGGATTAAAACTTACAGACTTTAAGTACAAGTGAAGAGATATTAACACTTTAGCTGTGGAACAACATATATGTCATCAAAGAAAATCTCTTGTTAACACCTCAAAAACACTGTTAGAGATTCTCATTTTTGCCTCTACAAGATCTTGATTGTGTGCTTCACAACTCAGTGCTTGCACATCTGATTTATTGGAATGGACTAGTGTGCAGCTGGGTAATGTTAGAAAGAAAATCCACAGTCTAAGCAAGTTATCTCCATGTTGATGTAAGTTTTCTGAGAAAATTTAATAGGTAAAAACCTCTGTCATTCAAGTTAAGCCTTATTTTTGCAATAAAGGCCTATTATGCAAGAACTGGACAAATCTCGAAATAAACATTAACTGTTTAAAGAACGCTTAATCTAATTTGAAAGATCAAATTACTATAACAGAAAAAAAGGCCAAAAAAATGAAGGTTGATGACAAAGGAATAGTTTATCTGCCAAATTTATACATAAGCTGGTGTTTGCTACTTATTGGAAAGTCTTTGTTTGGATTTTCTACATGGATGCAAGTGAGTTAGGACACAAATATTGTTGCTAGTACACCTAAAAAGGCCTAAAGACGAGACAGGAGGAAGAACTCTGAATCACTCACACAGGTATTATAGATATACACTCACAGTTATTATAAATGAACACTCTACATTTTTACTGTTATGGATATATAAAAATATGTATGTTCTACATACCTATACATGTAGGGTGGCTGGGCACAGGCTTCTTTTAATTCCAGATGCAATTAACCACACTGATAATGCAACCACATGGGCATGTCTGTATGAAGTGCTCAAATGGATGTCCTTTATGTTCCTGAAATTATATGTACATCTTCCTAGAGATCAGATTCTGTCTCATGTGAAACGAGTTCCTAAGAAGTACAGGAACTGCTTCAAAGCGAATCCTATGCTGATAACAATACTCAATAACAGTCATGGTTAGAACTAGGCATTTTTTTTCTTTCTGCTCAAATCCTAAAATAATGATAACCTCTTATTTCTGTATTGTGATCACACTGTCTTTCAATCCCAGCAAGTCAAAAACTGTCATCACCTCAAAGCTAATGGGATATCATTGTGCCTGTTCTCCATCAAGAGAGTGGTTCATGTATTTTTCTCATACTAAGTGTTTAAAGATGGGTTCTCAGAGTGTCTATTTGTATGAAACGTATTTTCAGTGCATAAGAGGTTATGGACAAAGGTTTGGACTATGCCCTATGGCTCCTCATGGAGTTCTTCACTCACAATAGGTAAATGTAGTTGAATATTAACTTCCTACTTCAAATTTGCATTCATATTCAGTAAAGACTCTAATTTCCTGCCTGAGAAATGAATCTTTTTTGCGTTGTCAAAGAGACATCAGCACTTCTGAAGCCAGAGTGGAGGAGCAATTAACCCTTTGGAGAAACATTAAAAATTGGTATTTTGATTAAGATATTTTGAGTTAAGGCTTAGGAAATTCTTTGTGAGCAACTGGAATCTGTTTAAACAAATGGGCCTGTCCCAAGAAAAGGAATTTAAAAAAAAGGTCTTCATATGAAATGGTGTTCTTTTTTGGTAGAATGTACATATGGGAAATTATTTTACCCAGGGATTAGAGTCTGGATATGAGAAAAATTTCACTGTCACTCTTTCATATATGCACCCTCCTTCATGACACTCACTCCGCTAAGTTCCATGACAGTAAGACCACCTATTGCAGGCCTTTCATAAAACAAACAAACAAACAAACATATATAAAATAACCCACCAAAACCAACACTGTTTATCCTTAAATTCTCCTATAATTCAACTAAATTATTGGGTTTACATAGTACTTTTCAACACATAGGGAAGAATATCCCCTATCAAGTCTTATTCCAAGTTATCATCATTTCTAGGCAGTTAAGAACACAGTTTTATAAACAAGCATTTAATGAGATGTTAAATCTCTGCATCAGAAAGAGGCAATAGCTACTGCCATAAGTTTATTCTCATGGATCAAAGTGAAAACACCAAACGGTAACCAACTTAATGCTTACATTTATTTATTATGATACTTTACATGAAAAGCTGATAGATTTTGGTTTACATCAATCGCATATATATATACACAAAGATATATATATATATAAATGTTCACAAAACTATTGACATGAAAACCATGATTTAATTTCCCTGTGGAAAACACTTCAGTAAGTGCAAAATAAGTGTGTATGGTCTAGGAAAAGGCAAATTCAGTTACATCCTGAAAGGAACAGTACTGAGCTATAAATCTTCTGGAGAAAGAAATACAGATAAATCTTAATCATTATTTTTTTACTGAGTATTCTAGTCTTCCTCCCTGAGTTAGGTAAGAAAAAGAAGATAGGTTTGTCTGCCAGTTGTGAATTAAAAGAGGTTGTACTCTGAATTGATACAAGGGGGTCATACGATGGAATGTGCTCTAAATTTGTGAGACCAGAAAAATTATATTTGGGGAATTAGTTCAAATTTATTCTGATTTTTAAATATTCAAGGTTTTCTCAACAAAGACTGGGAATTTGCACATACATACTGAGACGCCTTCTTTTAATAGATACATGCACATATACCTCACTTGCTTATACATAAACATTTCACACAATGATTAAATCTTTAACAAGACACACATAGATTAAATCTTAGTATTCCCTAAAGGGTTGCTTCAGAAAAATCTCATATTATTGAAGTTCTCCCGTCTCATTTCTATGACTATTTTAATTTTTTTGGAAGGATGTCTAGACTTTACCACCAGTAGACGGTGTGCATTATAAAATTTATAGTCAATTACATTCCTTCCTTTAAGAATTCATAACTTAGATTAAATGAGGCTTAAAAAGGAGGTGAGAGATAAGAAGTTTTGTCTCTATCTTACAAATGAAAAACAGAATCAGAAAGATATTAAAGTACTTCTTTGTAGAAAATATATTACTGAACCAGAGCAGAAGCTACACCGAGTACTGAGGATTTAGAAACTAAAGCACAAGACTGTCCTGAATTTCAGAACTTATTTAAAAAAACCCTGGCCCCTCTTCCAAAATCTTGCTTTCAAGTCTGTCAAGGTTCAACCACTGAACTTAAAAAAATAGGAAACTTACTTGTATTTTTCCAATTCAAGAAGAAAGTCTAAATGGTTTTCTTATTGATGAAATTTATGATGCAATTTCCAGCCTAGTTTTTGGCATTTTACCTAAGCAAATCTCTCAAGATCTCTTCTAGCTTTGCTTTGCATCTTTTTTTATCAGTGCATTAATGCTATGACTTTTTTTCCACGTATACTTTAAATCAGCTTCTGCTCCCATAATTTCTGTCACTCTCAGTGTGAAATTTGGAGGTCTAAACTCAGTGAAGCAAACAGCAACAGAAAAAGCAAATTTATATTCATGTCAGTATGTAATGGATAGTGAGATAAGCTGGAATTCTGAGATTGTGTGAAAGGAATAAGAAATTTAACAGTAAATCCACCAATGAGTTGAATAAAATGCATATAATTAGATTGTTGCCTGAGGAAAAAAATACAAAGATCAGTGTCAAGACCCAGCTACCTTACCCCTGAGAACAAGCAAGCAATGTACCTATATTCATGCTTACATTTATCTATCTGTACTATTTATGTACCTCATTCAACTTGACTGGGCCATGCTGTAGGCTCCCGAGATTAAACCTCATTTATTCTCTCCCTGAAAGCAGTTATGTATATTATTGTAGTACAAAGATATTTGGACAAGTTTTTGGAATCCTGTTGCATTTTGTATTTTGAGCCAGAATACTAGCTAATATTACCATCATAATGTAACATCATAATGTACATCGTTGTGATTTAATTTTAAAAGATTCAGCTTCTGGGTCATCAGAACAGGAACTAATTACTGATTATAAATTTTTCAGACTTAACTCTACCGTAAGCTTCTCACACTCTTAATAACCTCACTTCTCACAGAGTTCCATGCTCTTTTTTCAGACTTACAACCATGAACTGGACACAACAAGATAAATATACTTATCACAAAAGAGCATTTCACACTGGTCTAAAGCAACAGTAATGCAAAGAAACCATAGGAGTAATAGAGTTGACATCACAGGTATGGTCCGTACCCTTCACCAAACAGACTTCAAGGAATGTAGCATGGCATAAAACAACATCATACTGACATGCCATGTGGACTTGCCCACAGCTGCAGCACAGGACTGCAATCATGAAGTAGATAATCCTATACTTGTGTAACCTTACAAGTGTGGGTGATCACACAGGAGTCACCATTGTTATTCTCGTGATAAGAGCAAGTCTGGGAATTGTTTAGATTTTGCCAAGTCTCCAGAGTTAATCACAGGCAGTGTGAGTCATCTCACCCACAGTGTCTGTGGCTGGGTATCCAGTTAGTCATCCTAAATCCCTTTTGTATTTAAATGAGGAAAATGAGCACTGCTATGGTGTGATTTGGACAGTCTATCTTAGAAGTTTGCATTTTGTCAGAGGAATTGGTTGAGCACATTTCAGGACAGGAGGAGGTCTCAATTTCTGAGCTCAGCCCCCATCAACCCTGAAAAGAAAAGCTTTGATCTGAAGTTGTCTATTCCCTTTTCAACCAGAATTCTTGCAGGCCACAAACTGGCCTAAAAATTTCTTCTTAACAAAAACTCTAGATTCCTCAGAGCCACGGCAGCCATGCCCCTCTACTCCATTTCTCATGGGAGACACAAAATCTCCTTGTACCATTTATCTTTTTGCCTTTTCAAACCAAGATGGATCCTTATGCTATTTCTTGCCCATTTCCATGCAATTCTTTGCACAACCATCCTCAGACCCTCTCTTTCACACATGTCCCAGCACATTATTCTTCTAGGAGTGCTTTAGGTGGTCTCTTCTCTCAGAAAAGCCTGCCATGCAAGCACATGAGGAACAAAGAGTGAACTGGGACTGAGTGCAGATAGAGAGATGTCTTAACTTGCAGACAGGTGACAGGCACTCCCAGAACATGTATTTACCTGATAGAAAGTTCAGACGTGTTTGTGAGAGACTAAGATGCTGCTATCTCTAGTGATGTTCATTTGCAGGAAGTGTCTACTGCAATGAAATTAAGGATTTGAAATAGTGGATTTGAACCTCTGTGTGGTGGAGGCAGGCAATCAGCTTCACTTTTTTTTTTTTAAAAAAAAAAGGTGAATAAAATTCCCTGGTTTCTGTTTCCATAGGGGGGATGTTAGTGGCAGGATCCCCCTTATGGTCTCACTGCTGGCTTACACGAGGGAGTAATTTTCACTGGAAACTAATCTTTACTGTGTCAGAGTCTCAGTGTCAATTTTAGCTGTTACTTGCTGTCACTGCTATTTTCCTCAGCAGCAGTGCCACTAGCCTTGCTATTAGCCACTGCTGGGCTTTACCTCAGAAGAGCCCAATGTCTTTTTGCTCAAGAAGGTACAGAAATGGGCAGCATTTATAACAGTAAAATGATGTTAAAGGCATTGCTGCTGAGGGGTGAAAGAGGTTAACTGGGCAAAGCTATGTTGACCTGACCCAGGAAGGATGCGAATAGCAGGCTTAGAGTTCACTAATTTACATTCACATCCTAACCTGAGGTTTGCAACAGGAGCCCATTTCCAAAGACCTGTCTCAATAGGGGCAATCAGGAAAATGAACCTGTCTTAACTAAAAGTGTGACTTGAAAGTGGATTAGCTGACGTGCATTTGAGAACATTCCTAGGATAAGAATAAATTTCCTAAGAATAAAAGTAGACTTGTTTCTATTTATTTTATTTCATTTTTGGCAGGGAACTAATTTTAACTAATATATTTTTATTCTCAAATAAAAGGATGTTAGCTACTGAATTTGATGCAGTTTAATTGGATAATTTTAAGAGCTGAGTCATATTAAAGTTGGTGTAATTCCTTGTAAATGAGATCTATTTTAAAAACTCTTATCAGGAATCTGAACTTTCTAATATCTTCCTTGGGCCCCTCTTCTGCAGCAGCAACTGCAGTTGAAACCTTGTTTAAAGTTTTCTTGAAAGCCAAAGGCAGAGGAAAACCTTTCTTTTTTTGAATGCTAACTGTAACAAATGGAAGCTGGGGAAATTAAATAATTTTATGCAATAAAGAATGAATGACAGATGTGGCAGTTGAATTCTGTTCCATAACAATGTTCTTCTCTGAACCCTAAGAAATTAGGACAGGAGTTTCTTGTTGAAGCTTGTAGTCTACCTTGCTTGCTGTGGAAAAAAACTGTAGACAAAAATCTCTACCAACACAAAGACCATAAGGAATTGTGATTGCACAGTTGTTTGCCTGTGAGATCTGCATAAATCACTTGTAAAGATAATCCCAAAGAAATGAAGTCCAAATAAAGACTTCCATCCCTTTTAACGAATAGAGACGTCCTTGTCTTGAAAGCCACAAGATCTCTGTTCTTTTGTTTATTCTGCCTCTAGTTCGTCTAATACACATCTTTTACCTTTTGTACCTGAGTTTCTCAATATATGCAGTGGTCTACATGTTCCTATCTTACTGAGCCATTATAACAGGAGAGCTCTGAATTGCAGGTGCTGTTTAATAAGCTACAGTTGCAGTAGTTACAATGCAATAATAAATACCATGAATATACAAAAATACTCATATGCATCAAAATATTCTGTATTTTGCAATACAAAGATACAATCAACAATTTTTTTTAAAAGAAAATATCAAAGCAACTGCACAGTAAAAGAGGAAAAATACTCACTCACCTCAGTATAACTCAGAATAACAATTTTGTAAGATATGTTCATCTTTAGTCTCATTCAGGAGATTCTGGCAGGCTGCATAAGGGAAAAGACTATTGTTTTCCTCCCTCGCCTCCCCCTTTATTTTTTTCCTATTTAAAAATCTTTTGGCTTCATCATAATCAACACAATATATATGCAATCATGAAAAATAGCCTGCAGCTCTGCTGGATGAGGCATATCAGCTTGTTCTCCAATTTTAGAAATTTCTGCTTTATGGCTATCACAAGTACAATGAAGAAGCGAGTTTCAAAGAGAAGCTGTCTAAGAAACCTGCATAAGTCTATCTTGATGAAAAGACTAAATGATAACAAAACATTGTTCTCATCAAATCATTCAAAAAAAGCTAATAAAAGGTTTGATTCACCGGCAAAGCACTCAGATTATGTTGTTACATATGTTGTTTGTGAAAGTACATTGACAAGTGGAGGAAGATACATAATCTCTGATATATAAGCATATCTGGAGCTCTGTCATGGTGTAGAAGTTGATCCTTGTCCTGCAAAACCAAAATGTAAGTAAATGGGGCAACAAAGTCCTGACCTTTCATTCCCTTGTTGCAATCTTCTGACTAGAAAATTCCCTGTTCTATTGTCATTCTGTGAAATTTTGATGTAAAGAAATATTTGCCTTGACAATAAAGAGTTTTCACATTCTCCACCTCTGTTTCCAATACCTTGTTATTGTTATTTATAGTATGCAAAGTCTGTAACTTGACAAGATTCAGTAACACTTTACATTTTACAAGTCTGGAGACAAAGCATCCTGCTTGTCCTCTACACATGTTTAGTACTGTCAAATCATTAAAGCTCTCCCACGGGTATCCCTCCTTGCCAGATTTGAGACCTTATTAAGATTTACAGGAGGAGTCTGAGATTGGTGAACAGCAGTAGAAGCATATTTCCCAACTGAATTTGCACCAGACAGCTAACTCCCAGTCTTAGAAGTTAGTCTTATTTTGCTGAAGTTGCTGTTTCTCAGGGCTCATAAATAATGATAAATAACAGTGACAAAAAAATGAGCCGAGAATAACAAGAAAAACTGGAGGATAATCTAGAAAGGAATAAAACTGAAAAATGCACTGGCCTGATTCAAATCTAACTGAAGTCAAAAGGATGTACATATATAGTTCAACAAGCTCTGCACGCAGCTATAGGAGCAGACCATGTGGAACTCATAGATGTTGAAAAACACTTTAATCTTCACTCACATTCCTCGTTCCCTCCTGCCATGTGGTTCTCAAAAACAGCCCCCAACCCTCCACAAGTACAAGACCTCCAGAATCTCCTCTCTTCCAGATAATTACTTAAGACACATTAGGAAAAGTCATTCAAGTAATAATGGCTATTAAGATTTCTGGGGAAAAAAATCAACAGCCACCTACCCCTTCAACACCACATATTTCTCCTTCCTTAACATCCTTAAAGAAACAAAAATTTAAGATTGAAAACAACTAGGATTGTTCATAGAAATCATAGTGTGAAGTAACTAGATAGGACAGCAATGGAATCAGCGGACCTGAGAGAAGATGCAGAACTTCATCCAATAAGAATGGGTAGGAGAGAGTAATAGGGATAGGCAAGGTCACATATTTTAGAGTAGATGTTTGTGTTATGTTGAATGTTCAATGAGATCATTGAAAGGAGGAACAAGAAGTGAATCCTAGCAAATGATGCTGGGGAGGGAGGGGTCACGTTACAATGTTGAACCCTAATTTTGCCCTTCATTGTGCTTGCACCTTCTCCCATCTTGGTATCTACGTGCATTCATGCAGGCAATGACACGTTGACTCCTCTCTGATTATGGTTTTACAAACAGAATTTAATCAAACATTCAGTAGTTTTTTTCTGGATCATATTTCTCCAGCTTTAGTATACAACTGGCATGTTAAAAAAAGTCTAAATAATGATGTTGAAACAGAAGATATCTGTTGCTTCTCCTATGACTACTGTAAAAAGCACTGAAGCTTTGGGGAAAACATGGAGAGAAATTTATGGCCTGTTAGGAGAGAAAGGACAATTTAAACCCTCACTGTGAAATCAAAGAAACACAAAGAAAGTGACCTTTCAAGTCAGTGTTTGATGATTTCAAGATATGCTGGAACTCTGTTGCAAGATTTTACTCTGGATTGTTTCATCTTACAGTGAAACTGTCTGCAAAATGACTTCTTAATATATTTATTTTAATGGCAAAAATTCTTCTTTCATTCGCAGTTACCATGCACCTCTATAATTCCCTTGCATTTCCATTAAAGAAACAAAAGCCCTGAACCTCAGCAGGTGGTAGAGAAAGCCACTGGGGTAGCAGTTGATTAAAGTCCATTGGAAAGCATCTGTTCTTCTACCTGCTCCTCTAAGGGCTCAACCTTGGGCTCTGGCACGTAGCCAACTTTTTATTTTTTTATGATGTTAAATTCATGCTTAGATGGCCTTAAATCTCAGTCCCTCTTTTACCTTCCCCCACCTTCCAGAACCATGAGGAAATCTGCTGCCCCTTCACCTTCAGTCCCTTTCTTGCAAGTGTCAGCTTTGTCAATCACCGAGAGATGATCCTGCTCAAGAAAATGTGTCACAGCAAACAGAGTTTCTGCTCTGACCTTCAGCTCTGCCCTCTGCTGTGACAAACAAGTTTCATTTGCCACTCAGAGAAATCTGTTTATTTCCAGCAAAATACAACTTCTTACTTCCAAGGAAGGAAGAAAAAAAACCCATCTCCAGCTGAGAAAATATAATAATTTCCTGATTTTACTTCACATTTTTTTCAGGTCTAGGTACAACTTCTATGTATATCAGAAAAATGTATATTAATCATTAAAATTGGAACAGGAAATCGATCCTTCAATTAGTTTTTATCTTTTGTTTGCAAGGATACGGAGTTTTCATACAGAGAATGTACTGTGCAGAGCTGGTTACTACCAGTAGCAAAGAAATGAATCTTCAAAAAAAAAAGGTACTATAGTTTCTTTGCTGTTCTTATGCAAGTTCTTGTTATTTCCCACCCGTGAGCACTCAAATGGTATCTGCATATTTTGTAAATAACCTGCAACTGAAGATTGTTATTACATGGGATTACATATTCAAAATTCCTGCTGAAATCTGTATGAGTTAGAGGAGTGGATGTGGATGGCTGTTATACAACTCCCTAGGATGAAAGTTTCAAAGTGTCAGAATGATTCAACAGTTTAGGAGCTAGACCCTTGAAAAATGGATATAGGACATTTGAGAACCTACCTGAAGACTTGAACACTTTCATAAAAAACTACTTCTTATATGACTTTAACCTGAAACTTTCCCTTGAAACAATGATTACAACTCTACACGTACCCTGTCTTGAACACCTGGGAGACTTTATGCCATCATAAATTGTAAAACACAGAAAAAAGGGACAACATTATCTTAATAAGAATGGGAAAAAGTAGCTAAATAAGCCAATAATTCCCTTCTTCTCTGTTAGTGTCTCTTTCTTACTGAGATCTTACTAAGCTCTCAGCCTCCTGTCCACTGTCCTGTCCACTCTATTTCTAGCTGTGCCAATTTAATAACTTTAGAGAAAAATTCTGTATTCCCCATATAGAAAATACATTTTCTAGTCACATTTTATACATTTCCTTTCTGGCAGCCTTACTGAATTACATAGTGAAAATTGAGTAGTTCAGATATAACCACTGCATGTCGTGATTGCATAATCCATGATCATGCCATAAACTGTTTTCCAAGTAACTGCATATAAGCCTTCATTTTAATTTCCTTGGATAAAACATGTATTAAAGAAATGTATAAATATCCACTGAGCACCCACAGACTTCTGTTTCATTGCTTCTGAATCTCAGTGTCTAATCTTGCTTGTATGTCATGTATTGTATTACAAGGACATGAAATGTAATTCAGTAAATTATCCACTTCAAGTTCTGGCCATTTCAGTACATAAAAGAAGGGTCCTTTATCTTTTGTTTGTTTTAAATCCCACTAGGATGCTGGCTTTATATTTAGTCTTAGCTTGGGCTTTGCTGTGAATCTTCAAGGAGGCTCCTCAAGTAGAGTTATAATAAGCAGAACTGTCTTGAACAAAAGTAATCTCCGACTCTTAACACAAACACTATTGCACATCTAGCAGCAGAAGCACTTTATCTAATTCCTGGCAGCAGAGGCTCTGGTAGCTAATAGTAGTGAACCTAACATTTTACTCTAGCTTTTAACAATTATCTAATCAGAACACTCCAGAAAAGGGATTATTGTTAAACCAGGAAACAACTGCAATGTGTGAACAGCTGGAACCCAACTGAGTCGTGCTACAGCACATCACCTTGGAGTTAAGGCTACTTATCAGAATATTAACACACAGGATTTCTTTTTAATCTCTTTGTTTTAAGGCTCCAGAATTATTAGCAGTTGTTTGATCTACCAGCTAATACTAGACAGTGCAAGAGACACTGGGAGCATAGTGTTCCATGTGGGTGCACCATGGCCCCTTATCTTTGACCCCTGACTCACAGTGTTCATAGATCAGCATCTTTCTGCTGGCAGCTGTTGATGCCAGGCACCTAATTCTTTGTTAAGTAATTCTTCTACTTCTGATCCAAAGTCCCAAATGCAAAGATTGGTTTTGACTCCATCCACCCCCTCTTGAAATCAGCCTACTCTAACTGAGATGAGCAAACAAAAGATCCAGTGAGAAATTTTATGCACCCAGATTTGGAAACTGTACAGTTTTCCAGAAGAAAAGGTACTCATTGCATTCTGAATGGATTCCATTCCAGAGAAACAATCGTTGGCCAGTGCTAAGCCTCCTGAAACACTTTACTGAGAAATTTAACATTACTGAAAATGATTGGTCTTCAGCTCCTCTGAGAATTAAGCCCTAATTACCTAAATAATTATATTGTAATACATAACCACACATATATTTCAAAGGAAAAAAAAATTAATTTTAAAAATATTGCTATCTACTTTTCCCCGTCCATTTGACCTTGAAATTAAAGGCTTTTCTTTCTCCTAGCTTTACTCACCTGATGTATTTCAGGGCAGCAATATTACTTAAGTGAATAGAAGCATGGATATGGGTAAGTGCTACTCAAGATGAGTAAGACTTGCACTATCAATCCCTAAAATTGTTTGCTTACCAGCAGCGTATGGATGAAAAGATAATGGTGTATGTGGAAATGTGAAGTGGGTTTGATATGAGAACCATATATGCTTCCTCTGATGAAAATGTTATTCTAATCTACATGTGGAATAGAAATTGCTGGCAGCAAGAAGTTTTTGGTGGCTAAATTCCTGATTGCTGCGTTTTAAAGAGACCTCAGTTTGGAGAAAAGGGAAAATATTTCTTTAGGAAAGTATGATATGTTCTCAGAAAACATTAGCTCAAAATTAAACATTCTTGCAACGATTACACCCGTAGTGTATTAATAATTAGCACTTTAACTATTTAAACCTTAGAAGAGAAAAGTAATTTTCCCTTTTGAACATCAGCCATTTCTTTCTAAACCAGATATTTTTGACTAAACCTAAACAAAGGGATTATATTGTATACATTAAACAAGAAATATTTAAACATATATCTGATTCTTCATTAGGAACGCTGCTGCAAGTGGACTAGAAAATTAAGCTTTTCATATTTGCTTCCCAGTGGAAGCTATGTAAAACAGAATAATAAATGATTGTCACTTCATTTCAGAGCATAAAATTAATCTTAGAAAACAGAAAAGTCATGAACAATATTGCAGCAGTATTTCATGGTTCACTGGTTATTATCACTTGCCAACATTAAGGTCACAAAAGAACATTTCTCATTTGTTGCCTAGAGTATCTGTGACTATATTCCTATTGTCAAACCTAACCTTTTGGAGAACTACAGAGGGGAAAAAAAAGAGGTGGAAACAAACTATTTAAAATAGTGTGTTCTCTTGCTGCAGTATGTGTAAAAAATAATAAAATTAAAATAAGCTGCTGGAGAGAGCAATTCACAAACTTTAAATATTTAGTCCCTCTTGAGAGTAAAACATTAACAAATAAATTAGCAACAAGACCAGATAGATTCCCTAGAGTCCAAAACCACAACCGCCCAGACCGAAACTGGTAGCCAAGCCTTCACATAATTTAAAGTTTTGTTTAAAACAGGCAATGTAGGGACTAAATTACTTTGGGGGGGTACCACAGACCCAATTATTTCTTGGTCAGTGCTTTGAGAGTACTCATGGTTATTGGTGTACACAAGTAGTAAATATCATGTTCATGGCTCATTTAGAACACAAATTCAAGAAACTCGTTTAAAAGAAGGGTTGTCTATCTATCAGTTACACAGAATTTTGTCCTTCTATGCCTCTTGGGTGAGAGAATGAAATAAATTGCTTTGCTCAGTCCTATGCCTAATAGAAAAGTGCCCACTTCATTCACTTGTGACATTTATCACTAATTGGTTGTTTCAGGGTTTGGGAAGGAGATTCAGCACAGTGAAGAGTCTGTAGGAACTCCTGCTTTATTCCTACTATTATTTATTCTGGGAAGACACATTCAGCCTCTGTAAAAACTTCTCAAATTAAGATGCTATTAATGGAAACAGGATGCACTCACTCTTGCAAAGCTTAGCAACAACATAGGTTATATAATCCAACAGACAAAAAGACTAAGCCTATGCTAGTGAAATTAAGCTTTCTCCAAATTATTCACCTGTCAAGAAATTGATGGAGTCAATGTTCTTAAACTCTTCTGTGCTTTAAAACAAAATGTTTACATTCAGATAAATAAGTCTACAAATGATTTGGTAGAGTGCTAGATGTCATAGCCTTCCAGCATGCCAGAAACCCTTCCAGCTATTGAACAGCATGCACAATTAAACTGCAGTGTCTGTGAAGGCTCACTAGCACTCTATTAATACAGTTGTAGTCAGAGTCCTCCAGACTTCCAGCGGTATTCTTTACAAGACCTTTCAACAGTTTCACTAAACAAAAGCAAACAAAAAACCAAAACAACCCACCCTCTTTCTCAACAGAAACTACATGAAACTGAGAATTGGTGAGAAAATCATTTGTATTCTGCATATTTATGAAGTAACTTCAGATATTAAAAATCAGATCTGAGTTTGTGACACTGGAACATTAAGCATTTCTATCCATTTCTCTACTGATGTGTGGGTGATTTATGAACATCATTTCCATTAACATCTATGGAAATTGCCCAAGTCAACCTTCCAGTGCATTATAGGAAGGGCAGACTCCTACATCATCTATTACTAATTCAAATACCACCGTGAATAGACCAGTCCACAGATTATAGTACAGATTGAGGAGTGGATAAAAATCCCTGCATACTGTAAGCAGACTCCCTACTTTGATTTCTTTTCTTTAATAAGGTACAATATTCTCCAAATTGACATCCTGACTGAGACTCAGTGCTGGTGGTGCAAGAGAAAACAAATAATTAGGCTTGTTCCTGTTGGATATTTTTTATTGTGGGGTCATGAACTCTTTTCCCTCGACTAGCCTCACTCTAAAATAAAGTGACTGGCTTAGATATAAAAGTGTTTGTGTTTTGACAGCTTTCCTGCTCTGCTTTTTCAACCTGAGCATAACGGGTAAACAGCGATGAGTTGGCAAAGTGTTTCCAATTAAGCATATAGGGAGCTTCTTTGTCAGTCTCTAGCGACCACTCTCGCCTGGAACCCCAACGTGTTCTCCTTGGCCAGAAATTGATTTTGAAAGCTAATTAATTCTTGCACTAAGCCAAATTTCAGAATATCTTTTTTTTCTTTTGGTATATTATTGGTGATGCAGAGCATGTATTCAGGAAGACCACATTATCTGCAATGATAGCTTTATGCGTTTTTTCATTATGTTTTTTTTTATGTTGAGGGATCCCCAGGCACTTTATAATTCTTAACCTAAGGTGCTAATTGCCACCATCACTTGGATGAAACATGATGGTTGGATGAACACCAAAGATGCATATCTCTCTATCTTCCACACTCTTCATGTTATCTGTTTTAAGCAACAGTCAGTTTGGGGAAATGCAAATAAATGAATAAATACATTTATAGTGCGTTATAAATAAAAATCCCTGAAGCCCAAGTGAATGAAGCATTACTTGTAGAATGGCATCCTTCTGTACCTAAATGGAAGTCTTTGCAGTTGAGCAGAAGAGGAATAAACATTTTCCCATATTCAGGAAAGAAAGTATATAAATTCATACCTGACCTAGAATCTAGTTAGGAAAGTTTTATCCTGAACACAACATTAAAAAAATTAGAACAATGATTGATCTTTTTAATAAATAAAGCAAAGGTCAGTGTTTTTTCATTCAGTGATGTATTTCAGAAGTAGCCATGCATAAAATTGGTTCTGCTACGAACCCTAAGCTGAGGACATGTTTACTGAGAGGTCTGTTAAGGTTCATAACCTTCCATAAACTTGGACAGAGATGTGAGTAACTTCCAGGTGCCAGAGAAGAATGTAGAGAGTACGTTGAACAAACCAGGTGAAATAAAAGAAATTTTGTTTCATTTCTGCACAAAAGGTATTTTATCAACATCAATTTGGTTTTGCTTTGATATTTTGGGTTTCTTTCAACTAAATAAATAATGGCAATGTCTTATCACCCTCCAAACTGAAAGGGATAAGGAAGCTTTCAAGTGCACACCCACTAAGTTTCAAATAAAACACATTGAAATTATTTAAATCCATCCACAATGAGATGATTAGTTGACACATGATCAGCTTCTGAGAACTCAGTAAGTATCAAAGAATTCGGTACCAAACACTTACAAAGAATAAAACTTTGTTCTAGTTTTGGCTGGAATTATACCAGCAATGGTCAGGAATAATTTTTTCTCTCCAAGTGGATCTAGCCAGAAAGTAGATCTGTTTCTTTCAAGCAACAATTATAGAAACTTTAAAATTTTTACAAAGAATTCTATCAATAATGCACATTTCCTGACAAGAAAATACTGATAAAAATGTTTCTAAAGAATCCACAGAAAAATCTTAAAAATTTAAGGCAATCACACAAAAAGTTGCCTGAAATGTTATAAATAACCCACTTAGATAAGCTCTGTAAGGGTGAGGATTATCACTATCAGATCTCCCTCCTATTGTAGGTACAGGATTCTCAAATTCATATGGGCACCACCTCTAGCCACTGAATATATTTTATTAAAACATTTATATAGAGACTCCCCATGGACCACACAGAATTAGTAAACAAATCTCAAGCAGCCAAAAAAAAAAAAAAAATCAGAGAGAAGCTATTCAACTGACCAGTAAGTAGGCTTAGAGAAAGAAAGGGATTTTGCCCCAGAGATTATATATTCCTTTTTTTTCCTCTCTATACACATTAAGGGAGTTACAATTCAACAAGTTCACACTAAATGAATTATACTGGCTTGTAATAACAATTGATAAAGCAGATGGAAAAATAATAGTAAGAAACTCATTAATGGCTCGAATCATTGTTTCCCATCATGAATTTATACCTCTTCATCCATAACATGCCAATGTTTAGAAGCCGGGTGTGCTCCCACCAAAGACCCACATACATATTCACCCATCCCTTGGAACTATCTTTGCTTGAGTAACTGCTGTGGCAGGCTGGGAGTCCCCAGGTGGAGCCTTGGAACCAATTAAACTGTTGGGAAATCATTTGGATATATTTTCTTTTGCAGACATTTTCAGAGATGTGGTCAGTTCCTGTTTGGGCAGTGGCTGACACAGCCCATGTCCGTGTCTTTCCCTGAGGGTGGCAAAGGATTGGGGCAGCCTAAAATCCCCCATGGTCTTGCCTGGCTGAGGGAGTCCCTCTGAGATCACAGGCTCTGAGGTCGTGGAAGTAGTTTTCTGCTCACCTTCCAAGGAAAGCGAGCCATGTTTTTGAGTGGGTAGAACATTTTGAAAAGTAGTGTAGTTTTTTGAAAGACCCTGTCTTGTTTACAAGGCAGAGACAGACATATTTCTCCAGCCAGTCAATACTAATGGCATCCACACTCCCTTGGCTGCGGTTTTGTATGGAGTTTGGGCTCTACACCCCAACCGAGAGACAATGTGGAGAAAGTTTTTACCACTTTTTTATCGTTTTATTCTCCAATCCTCTTCCCATTCATCCCCCCTCCTGTAACACTGGCACCACTTGAGCAGCAAAAGGAGGGAATCAGTGAATGAGATGTGACTTGGAACCAGTGAATTCCCTTTATCTATTGCCTACTGAGAGGACAGGACTCAATGTCCTCCTATTGAATAAACTCATTGTCCTCAAAACCCTCACTACAAGAAAGTTTGTGTGACATAATCCTGGGAGTTCCTTCTTCCTTTGTCCTGTCTGCAACCAAAGTTGGACTGCTAGTCTAGATTATACATATATATAATTTTGTTTCCTACATTTGTACACAGAGCCTATGAACATACACACATACACATTTCCCCTCAGAAATTTTTGACAAATAGAAATGAGACACTAGTTGGGTAGATCAGTTCTCCAATAGGGTGAAATGAATGCTTTATTTCTTGCATCCTTGGGTACTGTCTTTTGCTCACATGTCAAGCATCAAGCATCCGCACATTTAGTGTCAGTGAGGAATTGCCCTTAAGTAAGGTTGGTTGGGACTCAGCAGTATATGACACATGTGCACTCTAAGTTCATCTAGATGGATTTTATCCAATTGATTCCCTGGCATTGCAATGGCCTGTGGCATTGTTGGTGTTTCAGTTTCACCTGATCTTTAACTACGGTGCATCCATATTTGTATCTATTGAGTATTAAGTGCTTTAGCTTATAACTGAGGTTACTGAATTCAGTATAGGGACATATTTCATGTCCTGTCCCTTATGGCTTTAAATTCCTTGTAAGATATAGTGAAATGCTTCCATAACCTGAAACATCATGTACTTTCTAAAGCAAAACATTTCTCCAGCTCATGTCTTGCCAATGAAGATAGGAATTCATCTGACAGGAATATTTTTCCCAAATGTAGAATTCAGAAGACAATGTAGAGTGCACTGATTTCTTTCCATCACTGCTTTCATATGTATTTCTCATACTTTCTCCATCATTTACTTCACTTTTCTGCTCAATATACTAAACTGTGGGCAAAATCAAGTTATTAGTCACCCATTTGTAATAGTGGAAACAATATAATGAAAGGACAACCTTTCATTATTGTCTTTTCTGTTCATGCCTATTGCTCTGCTAATAACGTGGGAAACTCAACAGAGGTCAGAACTCATTTTGACCCTAAAGCTACTGTGTTGGCTTCACACTCTCTATTATTCTACAAAGAAAAGGGAAGACACTGTTTAAAATTGCTACATTTCTATTACTTAATTTTCCTTTTCCTGCAGTTATTCTCAAAGTTTTGGAAAGTATTGCTCTACAGTTAAGCATGCTTTGGACTGCATTTCTGAACAGCTTGCAGAGACTACCACATAACCTTATGAATGTTCTACTTGAAGGCTTGGTCCCATTAATTGGCACTGTGATATCTTCCTGAGCTCTTCCTTCCTGCTACCCAAGTGTCAACATCCATAACTCAAGATTTGCCTGCTAATATTTTTAAAGAGATAAATAATTTAATTCATAAAATCGTGAAGTATCTATTCAATCATAAATGTGATTACAACAGAGTTGGTCTCTGCAGAGGGAAGATGGAAAATCTGAAAACATAACCAGGGTTTTGAGGACTACTCACCACTTTTTTTCTCTATTATGCTGAGAAAAAAAGGCTAAGTATTGTAATATATGATTGTGGAGAAATCTGAACTGGCACGAGTGTTTAAGTTCTATATGAACAGGGTAGGATATATCTCGTAGGCCTTCAGACAGCATTTGCAAAATGAAAATTTCTATCTAAGCTTTGTATGATGACTTTCAGTGATCAACAGGGAAAAGTAGAATTTCTAGAGCTCAATGCATCTAATGTCTTTTAAATCTCTGTTCTAAGAAAGGATGAATTACTGTACAGAAGTGTATTTTTCTCCCTGAAAAGAGAATCAGAGACAAACTCCCATGTTGCAGCAGTTCAGTTCCATTCTTGTGACAATGTTCAGTCTGGGTTGCTTCTTCAGCTTTTCCATCAACATTCCAGTCTGCATTTCTCACTGACATCATCACACGTGCTCCAGTTCTTACCCACAAAAATTGTTTTGGGAATTGTTCTGTCAAAAAAGTACTCTGTATTTTTAAATTTATTCTGGTAGCACAGGCAGGAATGAACAAATCCTCAGTAAATTCACTTTGTCCAAGATTGTTTGTCGTTCTGTGTATGGCTAAAGTGACAGTTTGGTGTTCTCAGGACACATCTAAGAGCACAAGAGAAAGATAATTTCTGATGGTTTCTACACACAAGTTAAGTTTCATCTGAATCTGTCAGTAAGTCAGGCTGGTAACACTGGTGTTGTGTTTTCTAGAATAGTTATGACTTGCTATTTTGTTTTATTTTTAAGATATTTCAAAAAATCCTAGTAAATGTTTTAAACATATACCTGTCTCAGACATTCATGTACTTTATTTTCACAAAAATTTCTGTCAAGAAAATACAGCCTTACATAATCCTTGCTCCTCTTCTGCTTATGCTCATTCTGATTCTCGATTTCTAAGCATACCAGAGCTATAGAAATCTCTCACTCCAGAAGACTATCTATATGGCCTCAAGTTGACCAAGGGGAGATTCAGATTAAATATCAGGAAAATGTTCTTCACCATAAGGGTTATAAGCCACTGGAACAGGCTGCCCAGAGAAGTGGTTGAGTTATCAGGGCAGAAGAGATGCTTGGGCATGTGGTTTAGTAGTGGAGAGGTACAGTTTGGCTCGATTTCAAGCGCCTTCTCCAAACAAATGGTTCTATGATTCTATATAGTGATTACAGCCTTTAAAAAAAAAAACAAAACACCATAATTCAATTCATAAAATACAGTTTTCAAATTACCGAAAAAGGAAAAGGCATTGACAGAATTCAGGTGCATAAATAATACAAAATAAATGTCCTTTGCTGCACAGTGTGAAAAATGTTAGGAAATAGCAATAAGGAATGGCACGGTGTATCCCAGGAATGAACTGTGCTTGGTCAATCTAACACCAACTTACAACTTTTCTTTTTTACTTGCTACACTCTTATGACCTACAAAGATCTCAGAAATGTAGACTCTTTTCAACTTTGCCATTGCCCACAATGAAATCTAATGGCTGAAAAGGACAGGGCTTCTTATCAGAACATGTCAGTCTGAAAAACATAGAAGTTCACTAGTATTCATGGACGGGGGAAAAATATTCCCTTGCAAAAGAGACAAATTTCTGCTTGCAACTATGTTCTTCAAATATCTCCAAAATAAAAAATCAACACCGAAGACGGTTTGTCATGATATCCCAGGGAATAAAAAAATATTTTTCAGGTAATTGAGGTAAGAAAAAATCAAAGACACACTTATGAAATGCATAAGAAGAACTATCTGAGGAAAAGCACTGATGTCTGAAGACATACGAAGCATTTAATTTTTCAAAATACAAGCATTTTCCCTTTATCTACATACACGCAATCAAGTAAGATTGAACTGTTTGTCAGATATGCATTTAGTCCACTGAAATCCAGAAATAAAGCAGATTACAAAGGACACTCAGTCTCAGTGAATTCTGTAGTTACTAGTTTTAGGTTTTAATTCACTGCAACTCCCTTCTTAATGTACTGAAAATTAATTATTCTACTGGCTATTCAAAAATGATGGCAGATTACTATGCTCTAGGAAATAGATTTTAATTTACAGTGTTCTAACCCAGGAATACTACTGAATATGGTTTCTCCATTCTACCACTTAATACACGACATAGTGTGCAGCATACACTTTGAGCAGATGTCTGTAAGAATTCAGTCTGCTGTGTAATCTTGCACATCACAGTCTGGTCCCATCAATCCTAACAGTCTCAATCAGTAATAAAAATAATGAAATAACTATGCTAGAAACTTGCAAAATACTATATATTATTCAGAGAACTTAAAAAATCTCACTTAGAAGTGATTATATATAAAATATTCCCACAAAAAATATAAAGAAATACATATTTTCATAAATTGCATACCATGTAAAGCGAAAAACAATGGGAATTCAGGTATCAGTTAATATTTCCCTTTCTCTTGCAATTTTTTTCCAGCTCTGAGATATTGCATTCACTTTTTACCTCCACATATAGAAAGACAAAGTGTACTCTTTACTTGTTATTTTCATATCTCTTTCCTTTACCAACAGATCTCCATCCGTTGCTGATGATCCACTGAATCCCCACTTTTCTCTATGCCCGCATCTTTAAAATCTAAGCAATCATTTTTATCCCCAGTGGAAGCATGAACGGGAACAAACCCTACCAGCTTGATCAGAATCATAGAGAGATTTCCCTGCTGATAGGGCATTTGGTATATCCCAGACTGAAGGTTATCTCAGTACTAAAATATATATACATCCACTCACAAAGAGAGCGTCCTCTGATCTTACTGCTTGTAGTCAGTTCAAATGCTATCATAACAATAACCTGTTGCATGTGTTTATTTTTTTTACATACAGCATCTTCACCCCACTAAAGGGTCTAAGCCGTCAAATTTTGTTACCTAGCCAAGTAATTTGCAGAGTAATCAATATCTACAAGATGAAGACATGATCTTCTACATCATAGTATAAAGAGCAGTTCCAAAGTATAAAATAGGAGACAAACTTCTATCAGATTACTGACAATGATTTATTTGTATTTACAAAAGCATATATCTAGACATACAGTAGATTATTGAGACACATACCCCAATGATGTGGTTTCACACATTTCCATAAAAGTATCTTAGATGGGTCCCTAAACTGGAAACTTTTTCTTGTGGGTTGTCTGCCTTTCTAACAGTCTCTGAACTTCAGCATGGAATTTCCCCAAATCACCTATTGATGAGCTTGACAAATCTACCCTCTATGAAAAACAGCTAAGTTTTTGCCTCCGCATTGCACTCTATATCAAGAAATGGATAGAGTGTGAAGAACAGGTCCAAAGCCTATGGGTGAGAGTAAAAGACCAAGGCAACAAAAAGAATCTTGTGGTTGGTGTATACTACAGGCAACATGGTCAAGGGGAGCCTACTGACAGTCTTCTTGCCCCAGTTACTGGGAGCTTCACACTCACAAGATCTCGTCCTGTTGGGGGACTTCAACAACCCTGACATCTGCTGGAAAATTAGCACGGCAAGCTTTAGGCAGCTCAGGAGACTTCAGGAGTGCACAGTAGATAAAGTCTTAACCCAGATAACAGACATCCCTACCAGAGGAGATGCAATACTGGACCTCATGGTCACCAATGAAAGTGACATCAGTGACGTCAAAATTGGAGGCAGCCTTGGCTGCAGTGATCATGCATAGGTGGAGTTCAAGGTCCTGAGGGATATGGGACTGGTGAGGAGTATAGTCAGGACCCTAAATTTTAGGAAAGAAAACTTCCAGCTCTTCAAGAAATTAGTCATTAAGACCCCCTGGGAAATGGTCCTCAGGAACAAGGGAGCAGCCCAGAGCTGGCAAATAATTTAGGATGCTTTCCATAGAATGTAAGACTGCTCAGTCCCCAGATGTGGGAAATCAGGAAAGGGCAGAGACAAGCGTGGCTGAGTCAAGACCTGCTGGTCAACCTGAAAAACAAGAGGGAACTGCTCAGGCAGTGCAAGCGGGGACAGGTAACCTGGGCAAAGTATAGGGATACTGCTCGGTTGTGTAGTGATGGGGTCAGGAAGGCCAAGGCACAGCTGGAGCTGAACTTGGAAAGAAAAGCAAATAACAAGAAGGTCTTCTATAGGTATGTCAACCAGAAAAGGAAGGTTAAAGAAAGAATACTTCACAGATGAACAAAAATGGTGATCTCGTATCAACAGATGAGTGAAGGCTGAGATACTCAACAACATCTTTGCCTCACTTTTCACTGGCAAACAACGCTCCTCAGTCAAGGAGGGTCAAGGGTCAAGGAACAACAAGATGGGGACCAGGGAGGTGCATCCTCTCCCACCGTAGGGGATGATCAAGTTTGTGACCACCTGAGGAACCTGAACATATACAAGTCTATGGGACCTGATAGGATGCAGCCCAGAGTCCTGAGGGAATTGGCTGATGTGATTGTGAAGACAGTCTCTATAATATTTGAAAAGTCATGGCAGTCAGGGGAAGTCCCTTGTAACTGGAAGAAAGGCAACATTGTGCCCATTTATAAAAGGGTACAAAAGAGGACCCTGGGAACAACCAACCTGTCACACACTCACCTCTGTGCCTGGGAAGGTCATGAAACAGATCCTCCTAGAAGCTATGCTAAAGCAAATGGAGGACAGGGAGGCAATTCAATATAGCCAACGTGGCTTCTCCAAGGGTAAGTCCTGCCTGACCAACCTAGTGGCTTTCTGTGATATAATGACCACATCAATGGACACAGGAAAAACAATCGATGTAATCTATCTGGACTTCTGTAAAGCCTTTGACACGGTCCTCCACAACATCCTTCTCTCTAAATCGGCGAGATATGGATTTGATGGGTGGACTGTTCGGTGGATAAGAAATAGGTTGGATGGCCACATTCAGAGAGTAGTGGTTAACAGCTTGATATCCAGATGGAGACCTGTGACAGTGTTCCTCAGCGGTCTGTACTGGGACCAGTGCTGTTTAAGACATAGACAGCATGATATATACAGTGAGACTGAGGGCACCCTGAGCAAGTTTGTGAATGACACCAAGCTGAGTGAGGAAGTAGTCACACCAGAAGGATGGGATGTCATCCAGAGGGACTTGAACAAGCTGGACAAGTGGGCCTGCGGGAACATCATGAGGTTCAACAAAGCCAAGTGCAAGGTCCTGCATCTGTGTCGGGGCAACCCCTGCTATCAATATAGGATGGGGGATGATGTGACTGAGAGAAGCCCAGTGGAGAAGGACTTGGGAGTGCTGATCGATGAGAAGCTCAGCATGAGGCGGCAATGTGTGCAGCCCAGAAGGCCAACTGTGTCCCGGACTGCATCAAAACAGGCATTGCCAGGAGGGCGAGAGAGGGGATCCTCCCCACCAGAGGAGGGCTACGAAGATGATCAGAGGGCTGGAGTACCTCTGCTATGAAGACAGGGTGAGACAGCTGCACTTGTTCATCCTGGAGAAGAAAAGGTCCAGGAAGACCTTAGAGCAGCCTTCCAATACAAGAAAGCTGGGGAGGGACTTTTCACAAGGGCAAGTAGTGATAGGTCAAGGGGTAATGGCTTTAAACTGACAGAGAGGATATTAATGTTAGATATAAGAAGAAACTTTTTACTGTGAGGATGATTGCCCAGAGAAATTGTATAAGTCCCCTCCCTGGAGGTGATCAAGGCCAGGTTGTGTGGGGCCTTGAGTAGCCTGTTCTAGTGGGAGGTGCCCCTTCCTATGGCAGAGGGGTTGGAACTAATTGATCTTTAAGGTCCTTTCCAACCCAAGCCATACTATGATTGTATGATTTCTTAAGTACAATTTTTTATTCCATTTTATGTTCTTCAAAGGTTTTATTTTAATCTTAATCTTGTCAATTGCCATACTAGCTTGTGTTTCTCTTGGATATAACTGAATACTCAAGTATATCACTCTTTCTTTGGAGAAAAAAAATAATTCTAAACTCAATGAAAGGATGTGTAAAACTTGTAGGCTCCAAAGCAAGAAGGCAAAAATTCTCCCCCACAGTTAATTACAAAATAAGAACTGAATTAACAACAGCCTCTGGATTCTTAAGTTATTTTTTTTCTTATTCTTTCTAGAACCGGATTTTGAAAAAATAGCATTTGGCAAATTCATCACATGTTCCTGCTAATATTTAAAAATGGAAAAAATAAGCTATTCCTTTCTGTAAGGGGACTCAGACCTTGTAAAACCCAGCCTTTGATGCAAATTTGGCAGGAGCCTGGAGGCCTGAGTACTTAATGTATCGGCATTTACATATAAATTGACGTAGTTTTTATCGTTCTTGATTTTTGCTTGAACGTGTACCCTATGTGAGATGGGAATAGAAACCTGCTTGCCCAAGTTCCATGCAAAAGTAGATCTATAACTGATCAGCTCTACATGTACTCTGAAGGGCAGACAAAGATCAGTGAAAGGACATGCTTGCCACACATGACAATATTGATAGGTACACAAAGTAAATTGCGACATGATACACCAGTGTTCCTCAGCTGCTGCATATTTTGAATGTATGAATGGCTTGAGAGCTATTCACGGAAGACTGAAAATGCTATGAGACTTCCTTCTTTGGACTTCTATGTACTAAATCAAGATCATCCTGTAAAGACTTTGCCTAAGCAAGAAAATAAACAGTGGGTGCTCAGAAAACAGTCCATATCATACCTTCTCCAGTTCATAAATATTAACTTTTTAGTGCATAACTTTTTCCAAGTGTCTTTGAAATTCTGAATGTCCTTTTTTTCAAGTGACAGTCAAGTGAGAATAGCTATAAACATCTGCATGTATATGTGCCCTCCCCAAAGCTGAAGGGAAAAAAGATGGGCTGTTGTCATGGCATTATCATGCAATTGCTATGCAGCTTTTCTTAGCCTTGTAATGCAGGGGGTCAGATAAAATGGTCAGGAAGGTCCCTTTTAATTGGAAAATCCATTACATAGACAGGGAGAAGCAGGAAATGTACACTATGAAAAATATCAGAATTAACCTAATTTTTTCTTTAAGATCGTATGCTGAAAAATATTTACCAGAAATACACAGAGCTCAAGGCAAGGGTCAAGTAGCAGAGAGCTGAACAGATAGTGTACCATTAATATAAAGGATTATAGTCAGCATATGACTGAGAATAATACTGTGGATGCTCTGGCAAAGACACACTTACAAAAGGCTTCTAAATGAAATCAATGAAGCAGGAGTTCTGATAGTTTAGCAGCACAGTCTGGAATGGTGTAGCTGAAGAAGAAAAAAAAAGCCACTAGGGGAAAAATGTAATAAACTCTTGCTACCCATGGGCAGAATTCACAGCAGTTGAATAAGACAAATAGAAGAAAGCCTCCGCCATTGCCCAGAGGGAGTAATGACCCAAGTTATGACCTGCCATAGACAGAATCCTACGGAATAAGACAGAAGCAGAAATCTGGGAAGTTGTGTGAAACTAAAATAGGGTCTGAATTAAGTGCAAGTCAGCAAAGCACTGATGGAATAGAGAGAAAATATTGATAAAGTACCTCAGCTCCCTTCCCCCACTCAAAGATAAATTATTGCCCAGTCTTCTCAAATCCAAACATAACATGTGTAATGGGAAAAATATTGTAACTGAATTGTCACACTAGCATTGTTTATGGTAGGAAAAGGGTAAGTTTAGGAGTCTCAGATCAGAGATTGAGAGTGGCCCAGCTGTTATGTCCACATGTCATTGACACTGAGCCACCAAGACCGTTTCCAAGTCTAAACCTGTATTTTTTTGCTCTCTCTGCAGTACAAGCCCTCAAACTTCAAAAGCCTTTAAAACTTTACTGTCTTCGATAAAACAAATCACTGTTGTGAGAGAGTCATTGCCTGTGAAAAGTGTGACTTAAGGATGGCTCATATTTTTTGTTTCGGGGTTTTTTACCTTCTTGTATATCAATATCAGGAAGTACAGGGAGGGAAGCTTTCAAGAATAGAAAATATTTCCCTGTGTATAAGATCCATGTATGTCTTTGGCTAAAGTTCTTCTCAAGCAGCGGGTAAACAGTGCAAAAATATTTGAGTTATGGATTAGAAGAATAGCGGTTCTCCTATTTTTAAAGGTCTTCCAGGTTTATTTATTTTCTGAACACATTTGAACTCATTTCCTCATTTTGCACAGTAGTTAAGTTAAGCATGAGCATGCACTCATTCTCTACTGCTATGTCTTTTTCTTTCTGGCAGTGTTTATCTATACGATAGGAGAGATTAACATTTTGCTTTGAAATAAAGTACCTGGCCCAAATTTTCCTCCCCAGTCTCACATCCTACATCTCCTTTTAAAACTAAACTGAAAAAGTGAACTTTTCATGGAAATGCCAACATGAGACCTGTTGACCCATCATTCCTCTTTCCCTTGAATTACTGAAATATTTGTTGACTATGGCCTAAATGTGTCAATCATTTAGCAGCCTTGAAGTTACATTTTCCAGTAAAGAAAGTTTCTCTGGAAAAAGGGAAAACCCTCCAACTACAACCCTGAAGATAACAACACACCACCTCAATGGACTCACTTTGTGCCATTCCTTCTATGTATTTCCATCACAGGCCTTTTTATTGATCCCTTCTATACATATAAGGAATTCTTAAAAATGGACTTGCTGACATGAAGATGCTTACCCAAAAAATGAGGAAAGGCACAAAAACTAAGTATTTATTAGCTAATTTACATGCAACTCTGATAACTGCAGGAGAGGTTTCTTTTTGGAATCAAGAACTATAAAGACCCAAAACACATAGATCTTTAAGCAAGAAAACAAAAAAAGAAAGGTTGAGAGGTGACTTTTATTGTTTTCTTTATCCTCTGTAGTCCTGTAGATAGCTTATTGCATCACCCTTCTTCTCTAATATCTAGAAAACTTAATATAATTTCTGATTCCAGTTTATTCTGATGTGATCCATAGCTATTTTATTCTTGTAGTGATGTTATCCTCTACCTTAAGTGAATATTTGCCTTCCCTGTTGTTTATTCACCTGAGTTTGCTTGTAAAAATCAATTATGTTCCTTTTCAGCCTTCATTTTAAGAAGCTAACCAAGCTGTGCTCTCCTGAACATGTCTGTATTGCCTTCTGTTACAAGGAAGTGTAGTCCAAAGATCTCTGGGTTAGAGGAAATGCAAGCTAGTCTGCCTACATGATTCACTGCAACATCCCATGGAATTACAATTTTAGGTCTGAAAGTAATATAGCTTCTTGTGCACTGCCACATTCTGGCTAACAATTTACTTCCTTCTGTCTTCTAACCTCCTTCCTCCCTTCAATCTCTGCCCTCAGGGATCAACTTACACACACTTTTCTTTCATTTCCTTTGCTTTTTCTCATCCCCAAATAATGTTCATCTCCCACTGAAAAGAATCAGTGAATTACTGTTTGAATATTATCAGTGGAGAAACACAAAATGCAAAAGAGAAGAGGAATGCTGTATTCTTAAATTGGATTAATTGACAAACGTGGTGCCCAGAAGGCAGAATAGAGTTAAGACAGATGATGTGAATCATTTTGCATTTATTGGGCTGATAATGAAAGGCACTGAGTGCCCATCACATCTACTAAGCTCAATTAAAGTTGAGAACAGCATTTGTAAAGAACTGATTGGAAGAAGGGGAGGCAGAAGGAGATGAAACAAATAATTAAGATACTGTGAGAAAACATGATGAAGTCGCAGATATTAGGAATAAAAAGCATTGCAGGAATGGTCATCTAGCTCATTAATAGCGAGAACAACATTTTCCCTTGTAGCACATATTCTACAGATTCTAAAATGAAGTTCTAAACCCGGGCTACAAAATGTCCTTTCATGGTGGAAATTTGGAATCCTAAATTTCCAACTGTCTTTCAGCCTACGGAACTGTTGCCTAACTGGAAAAAAAAACCAACCAAAACAACAAAAAAAAAAGACCAACAGCTATGACTATAACAACCATTGCTGCTATTTACAAATAACAGACCAACTCTTCTGGAAATGGATTGTACTAAAAAAAAAAGAAGTGGTTTGGGAGGAAAAAAGGAGGGGGAAAGAAATCACATAGTCCTCTTAAAAACAGATGGAAAACTCTGCTGAGCACCACCGTGGTGGCCACCTGCTGTGCTCTGAATACTGCGTGATAAATAGCACACAGCTGTAAAATGGTGGGTCAGGCACTCTCAAGCTCTTTCACTTCTCATCTCTGCATTTCACAGACTTGCATTGTGTCAGTTCACATCTACAGAGAGCATTAAAAGTGTGTTCAGCACTTCTCTGCTGATAGACATTATACATTCTTTTTTTAATCCCTTCCTATAGTCCTTGGGATTAAAAAAAGACTTTCTCAGTGAAAAATGGGTTGAAGGAGCATCTTGAACATTTTCCTGAAGTCTGTTTAAGTGGGAATCAAGCCACTGTGTTTCTTGAAACACAGGAAGGTGAAATATGACTGCTTGGAGTTTTGGGTTATCTTATCAGTCTGAAAAATAGACAGCCATAGGGTTATAGGTGAAATATGCAAGTACCTCAATCTAACTGACATAGTCCTATAAATAAATTTAATTTTAATGGGAATTTTCCCTGGCTAACAAATGACTAACGAGCAGTGCATAATGCCCAAAGGTAGTAGCTAGTATTTCAAGGACATT
Organism: Tapera naevia; assembly: GCA_033556795.1. Lineage (NCBI taxonomy): Eukaryota > Metazoa > Chordata > Aves > Cuculiformes > Neomorphidae > Tapera > Tapera naevia. The sequence goes on along the minus strand of JAUMJJ010000079.1, from coordinate 28,404,132 downwards.
TTTTTCTTCCTGAAGGGGATTGCACTATATAATATCTACATGTAGCAGTTATGAAATATACATAACTGGGAAGGTAGAGATAGAGAATAAAATAGTGCAATGAGTGCATTTGCATATCTGGAAATCATGCCAGTCCCTCATTTCTGTACATATCCCCACAAGTGAAGAACTGCACCAACAGGCACACGTGCTAAAGTCACAAATCATGTTTCAGAAACAGCTTTGAAATTTAACAAAACTCCCTAAATAGAAAACTTGTCCAAACACCCAAACACTCAAGATGCTGGGGGCGGGGAGCGGGGAGAATAAGAAGAAAAGAAGAACATGAATTTATGTAAATATCACTGTGCTGATCCAGGGTTTTAGGAAGCCCAGATTCTATAAGAAAGCTTAGAAAAATCTGTTTAAAAAAAAAAAAAAAAAAAAAAACAAAAACTAAACGAAAACAAAATTAGTAGCAGATTAGAAATACAAATTCGCTGGACATCAGGTGCTGAGTCTAAAGTTGATGATGGGTTAAAAGACAAGAAAAAATGAATAGAATATCTTTGGGTTATGTTTTGTGGGTGTTTTTCCAGGGAAAGAATGAAAAAGACTGAACAGCTAAGCCTAAATAAAGAAAAAGAATATTTGTTGTTACAGGGCATGGGACAAACTGTCACGTCTTTACAAAGCTGAAATACTTAGATGGAAATGCAGGGGTCAAGCCTGGCTGGTGGTCAGTGACTGGTGTTATTCTCAGCCTGAGTACCGGGTCTGACGCTGATCTGCATTAATGATTCGGGAAATACCACAGAAAGTACCCTCCAAAACCTCGGTGGAGAAGTCAATGTACTGCTCTTCAGAGGGACTTTGGCAGGCTGCAGAAATGGTAGGACCTGAAATGTAAGGTCCAAAAGTTGAGATAGAGATACAGCATGCAGGAGTTTGGGCAGGAAGTGGAAGCACAGAGAGCAACTGGGAAGAAAAAGAAATGTTTTGGCAGCATAACAAAAGCCTGTGGCCAGACTTTTCCTTTCTTTTCCTTTCCTTTACATTTCCTTTCATTTCTTCCGTTTTGCCACTTAATTTAAGAGCTGGAATAATACTGAGAAAAATGGAAATTGAAGGGTTAATATACTTGAATGTTATTGAAAGCCCTGCCATGTGTTTTGAAAGCTCTTTGACAATACAGATCAGGAGGTGAGGTGCCCTGGAGTTCAGAGGGTACATTGTTTACCATGAAATGCCGGATTTGCATATGATAAGTAATTTCTTTTATTAAAAAGCAATGCAAATAGTCACACAAACTCCTCTGTAAATAGCAAAGGAGAACACTTAGCCACCCATGGCAGAAATGGCAGCAGAATCTGGCCTAGACAGTGAAAAATATCCAACTTATGTTTGAGAAATTTCTCTAAGTAATTTTTCTTTCCTGTTTAGTAGCAAATTTACTCCTTTATCACCTGTACAAAATAGAAAAGAGTGAGTGCCTTCTGTACATGTGAAGAAAGCTCTTATTTAAAAATAAGATTTCAGACTTTTGTGGCTTATGAAACCCTACTGGCAAACAAAAGCTCACAGAAACGCTTATAACCTATAGGATACACAGTTTATCTTTGCTCTGATTAGATCTTCCATATGTTTTAATCTCTTCTCTTTCTTTACACACTTTATAATAACACTCTCTTCAAGCAAACACTCTTTAATCTTATAATTTGAAAACTAATTCCATTTCAGCTGTCTTTTTGGCAAGTGACCTTTTCTTCTTTAGCTACAGGTAAAAAAAATCCTGTCTTTCTGATTTTTATCCTTGCTCAGCATTCTGGATCTCAAAGCTGCTCATCTACTGAGGTTTTTGTCAGCAATAATATTTCTTACTCTGAATTTCTCAGTGAACAAACCTTAGAAAATGTTCCTTCATGAAAGCCATTTGATTAATTTGTCTAAATTAATTTCTTTTGTAAACCAGGTTGATTATTTCCAAATGTCAGGGTCTGGGAGCAGATTTGAGAGCTATCCTGGCAAACACTGTTGACCAGATTAAAAACAAAGCGTAGAGACATGACAGCAAGGTGGACCAATGACTGGCCTGCCATCTGTCATGAATGGATTAAAAGAGTCTTTCCGTACTGATATCTAGCAGATGCTAATTCCAGTCCAAATACATGGATTGGCTCATGCAGAAGGAGATTTACTCAGTGAAAAATTTCCTTCTAGGGGCTTGAAACTCAGCTGTAATCTCATGAACATAAATTTCTCATCCTGATTACAGGAAAACTTGCTGTGCTATGTACTATATTCTAAATATCACTTTAATGAATTGAGTGAATCATTACAAATGATTTGCCTGTGTTTTGAGTGGGTCAAAGATAAAACAGTTAAGAGCTGTAAACCACTGGTTTAATTTTCCTAGGTTTTTTACCAGTAAAATGGCCATCGATCACGCAAAGCCTGAAGGATTTTCCCACAGAGAAGAAGTTAACAAAGGAAGATTTCTCTGTCAGTTAAAGCAGCATGAATCCAATTTAACTCCACTGGTCTCATATACATCCACTCTAGACTGAAGCAGGGTTACCACTACATAAACAAAATCTCAGTCAGTCCTTTACAGAAATTAAGCTGCCTCCACCCTTTGATGGGGCCTTTAGATGGAGGCTTGGAGACTTTCTGGAATGACAGCTGTCTGTAGACAGACAAAATCCAAACACTTTATTTACACTAGATGAGAACAATACATTTTGGTATCCATATTACCACCCTGAATGAATGGACAGAAGGCACCCTTATCGTGTTTACAGATGACATCCAACTGATGGTCACATTCAGAGAGTAGTGGTCAACAGCTTGATATCGAGATGGAGACCCATGACAATCAGTGTCCCTCAGGGATCTGTACTGGGACCAGTGCTGTTCAATATATTCATTATTGATATAGAAAGCAGGATTGAGTTCACCCTCAGCAAGTTTGCAAATGACACCAAGCTGAGTGAGGAACTTGTGGGTGTTCCCTCCCTGGAAGTGTTCAAGGCCAGGCTGGGCAGGGCTTGAGCAGCCTGTCTAGAGGGAGGTGTCCATGCCCATGGAGGGGGGTTGGAACTGGATGGGCTTTGAGGTCCCTCCCAACACAAACCATTCTGTGATTCTATCATTCTATCGTTCTGTGATACTAGATTGTATAGGGCTATAAAGGAAGTCAGTATCAACATAAGAATCCCCTTTGTATTGGGCTGAAGACTAGAAGGGTAGATGGGAAGGCATCTTTTACATCTGTGGGTTGATTCTTTTAAAAAAAATTGGTGTAAAAATCGTTCCATCACAGGATGACATTTCCTCCCTATTCTTCTTTGCCAGCCAGCAGAGCTAGAGGGATCTGAGAAGAGAAAGCTGAACTCTGAAAACAAATAATTTCAAATTTATATTGTCAGCTGCTGTCCATGATATAAATAACCTAATTTGCCCTCTACACAGGACTACAACTAAATTATTCTAAAAACACTTCAGAAAAGATGAATTTTTCAATAGCAATTGGATTATTTGCAGTTCCTGAACAGCACTTAAAGGGACAGGGACATTTTTTTCAGTTCATTTTCTAATTAATATAGAGACCAGATGAAGGTCAAGGAAAAGATTTTGACTAACTGAGATGGTTCCTTTGTTTGCTATAAAGGTGGAGAGAGGGGCAAAATTTAGCCTGTTGCAGAACAATGCCTGAGTAAGGGTCTCTGATAACTCTTCTGCAAAAAAAATTCTTCTACAGGCATTCAGGAGAGAAAGCCTCAGGAGTAAGTCAGTTTTCACACATGCAGGTGACTCACTGCCTCAGCAAATCAATACATTTTTAGTGTGCCTCTTCCTTCCCTCTTTACTCCCTGCCTGTGCTTTATCTAACCCAGGCTATAGACATACTAGTAATTTCAAGAGAAGAAGGACCAGTTCCTTGGTTCTGAGGCAAGTTGGCATAATCTCTATTTTTTTTCTACAGATCTACTTGGAAAACGCTTCAGCTAATTTAATGTGTCTTTACATTAACAAGCACTGCAGCCCAAAAGGAGAGATACACAAGGAAAGAGCTGGTGTTTGTGCCCTGTCATCACCCCTATAGGCATTTTAGAGGGTTTGCTACAGTAATGGTCCGCTGTGGCTGAATGAATTTCTGTTAGTGACTGGACAACACCACCTGTACATCTTGTGGGCTAGTTTCGTTGCAAAGAAATCCACTTCGGGTGCTCCAAGACTGTTTCCCAATGTGAAGGAAAGCATGGTAAGCAAGTACTTGCTTCAGTGGTGCAACTAAAATATTAATCCCTACAGGATATGCAAAATATCTGCCCAAAAATCTTGGATCTTCAGAATGAAAAAAGGAAATGTGTGATTTTCAGTATAAGTCCTCAGTGTAAGCACGAAATATTTTTCTCTAAAAGAACATCTGCGTATTGGTCTAAAAGCAATGTTACAGACCTCAGAGGTGAGACTGGTGATGGTAGGATTATGGCAGGTGCTGAAATAGTATCAACATATTCACACATTTCTGGTTTTGGAGTAGAGAAGGGCAGATTCCCCACTTTTGAATATGGACAATTACCAGTTTCTGAGCTGTGACTCCTGGAGGACACACTGCTTTCTGGTGAGAAATTCTCGATTATATTGCATTACTTTGCAGACCACTTTCTGATTGTGTGTTTTCATTAAGTACCTCCATATCTAAAAATAAAACTAATTCCTTAATGTAATGTTTTATATGGCAAAAACATGTAGAGTTTTGGGTTTAATATTATTTACAGTGCTATATAAATAAAACTGTAGAAGCTAATTATCCCAATTTAAGTGAGACCAAGATGAAATACTAAGTGATTTAGCTTTTTTTTCAGTTCTTTTCCAAAACATATTTGAAATGAATTTTTTTCCACCTGACAACTGGCTAGATTCTTGAAGCAGCGATATCTTCTTACTAGTATAAAAACCTAACAAATTTCATAATGCAAACTTATACTAGGAAAAACACCACTTCAGCTTGAGGCAGTATAATGTAGCCTTATCCTCCCCTGCGAGGGCTTCTTGAGATAGTAAAAATATACACAGCTTACATCAACTTCTTGAAAGTTACTAAGTCACCGTACTGAATGACTAAAGATCTAGGTAACAGCAAGAGTCATTTTTAAGAGGTATGTGATTTATTTGTACTTCATGAAAAGAGCTTAATAAAGAAACTTAAAAGAAACTAAAATTAAAAAAGTGTCAAAGAATATGTGCAGATAAGCTGTAAATGTGTGTATTCCTAGCCATCAAACATACTCTGTGCATCAATATAAATGGTAATTCAAGAATTCAAGAAACAAACATTAAAAATTCACATGATGGTGAGAGGAGAACAGGTGTAAGTTGAAAAAAAAACAAAAGATGCTACTGGATAGAAGAAAATCGTTTTCCCCAGGAGAACAGTCCATCACTGGAACAGGTTGCACAGAGATGTTGTACAGTCTCCACTTTTGCAGAGAAGACCCAATCCTGGTCTGATCTCACTGCTGACCCTGCTTTGAGCAGTAGGTTGCACTAGACACCTCCTGAGTTCTCCTGCAAAATGAGTGCAGCTGTGATGTTTAGATGTATCAGAAGTATAGGAAAACGATCTGGCATATTGTTCTTCTTCATTTCTCAGTCATGATGTCAGTGCACTAAATGGCTGATACCGCCTCACTCTAATCACAGGCTATATATGAGCACACATGTGGAAGGAGGAAATGAACATGGTAACAAATAACATCCTGGTATTTTTCTCAGGAGGGAAGAGTTTTCATAACAGTTATAAAGTTTCAGTAGACATTAAGTAGACAAGGTGCTGAGAGTGCTGAGAAGTTAATTATTTCCCGTTCGAGGGCTGCTTGTTCTAATTTATATGCTACATTTAATGGTTGTGCTGCAATGATGTATATTTACATAATAGTATTCAATAGCATACGCTTAGCTGACAAAAAAGATAAATGGCTGATCATTTTTGTATGTTAAAAACATTTTCTAGCAAGTACCATGATTAAGCCGTTTGGAAAAAAATCTATTTTCTTTGAGATTGCTTTGATAACTATTTTTTCTCCTCCCCTAAGGATCTTTCAGAGGTGAAACCAAACAGATGGTCACACTGATCATTTTAGATGGTCCACAGCAACAGGATAATAAAAGTATTATGATCAGCATGACCCGCTTTGAAGGAAGGAGTCATACTCTGCCCAGCTCTGACCCTGTTATTCTGGTCTGTGACAATGCAGTAGGAGTTATTAGATTTCAGATAGCCTCAAGATCTTTTTATTGATTGCAAAGGCAGGTTCCTCTTCTTATTGACTACATTCACTTTGTGTGCTGTAAACTTCCCTATTTGTGCTTTCTTTGGATAAGAATTTATATAGGTTGCCTATTTCATTGTTCTGATGAAAGTGGCTCAGAAAAAAGATCTGGGCCTACAGACATAGGAGTAATGAGGTAGCAAACGTGTTTCACTGTAGTTTAACTATCTTTTAGATATAACCTTAAGAACCCTTTTCAAGGACATTTTATACTCCTTCACCCATGTTTTTTTAAATGAAGTTCCCACTTTGCAGGCCTCACTTTGCAGGATTTTTACTTTTCCAGTCTATTTAAGCATTTCTCAGATAATTATAGAGAGTGAACTTAATCTAAAAGTTACATGGCTTATCTTGCCTAGTTATCTAAGGCTTCTCTCCTGACACTGGCGAGAGACTGGCACCTCCAAAGGGCAATTTTCATACATCAAAAAATGACGGTATAAAAGACTTTAAGAGGCAAGAAATTAATTCTAACAGCAATGTTAAATTTTGAGCTTGGATACAACTTCTAATGAATTCACATCATATCAATACCCTACATGAACTTCATCTATTGCTTCATCTGTTAATTATTCTCATCTGTATTAAACATTCTGTATAACACTTCTGAAAATTATTAGGACAGTCCAATAACTAACACTAAGAGCTTATCATGGTTTTTAAATGTCCTTTGGGGGATTTTTCATTGGAAAATGTTGATTAATTGAAACTGATCTTTTGGTCCAGGATGGAATTTCTGGTAAAACATACAAAAAGACAGCTACTCTTCTCTGAATAGCAAATACTCTAGTTGTAATACTAATTAAGCGTGGAAATCTTTTTCTTTAGGATAGAAACTTCCAATTTCTGCCATTCTAGGCAACTTACCTATTCCACTAGGATACGAGGTGATTTCATGGTCTAATGAATCTTTAATTAACAATAGAGATTTGGATAATTCCAGCAAATTGTACTGAGGACAGCCAACAGCTTACTGCTGAAGGAGCTCGCATGGGTATCCTGTATTTCTATGAAGTTCCTTAGACACGAGAAGTATTTGGGGATCCGTTCATTTGTTCTTACTTTTCATTCCCAAAACAACCAAACAAAAGTTCCCGCAAATCAGCCACATAAATTTGTTTTCTCTCTCAAAGAAATAGAAATATATTTTAAATCTTCAAAAATTAGGTCTGAAAATAATTTCTAGACTTCCCAAACTTCTATTTTAAACAGAAAAAAATGGAGTAAAAGGTGATGCAGTTGGTTATAACATACAAGCATAAAGAACAAGCTTGCTTTAAGAGCAAGCCATGATTTACGAGCATGATATTAATTCTTTCACAGAAAAATGATGGAAGAAGAGAAATAGCCTCATAAGAGCTGGTTGGTGGAAAGACAGACAAATTTATTACTGGAAAGGGTGGCAGAGGATGAAAAAAAAAGAAACAATAAGGAGTGTCATAGACCGAAATGGAGTCAAGTGGCCTGAAAGAAGTTGATGAAGCTTAAGGAGCAACTACTCAGCAGAGGTGCTTTTCAAAACACGGCTCTTGGGTTGTCCTGTCTGCCTGGGAGGCTGATGACCAAATTTTGGTGAAGTATCTTATCTTGCATATTTCCTCTGATTTCTAAACCCATACAGCAGAACTAACCTCAGCTTTTGGTTTCAACATTGCAGATATCTCTATCTAAGATAGCCATCCAAGGTTCCTTTTCTGAACTAAAATAGCAACTGTTTGGTTGCGAGTCACCTCTATTTTCAACGAATTCTGAATCATGTCTGTTGTATAAGGGACTTGCTGGGCCTTGTGGATGGCAAACATCAAACCCATCATGAGTTTGCAAAAGCGAGTGGGTTTTGAAAGGGAGTGGTCTGCGAAAGGGAGTGGTTGGACTTTAACAATGAACAACTTCATTAGGTGAGACAAATGGATCAGGAGGTGGTCTAATGCTCAAATCAGCTGGGGGACACCTGGGGAGATGCAGAGGCTTCACAGCCTGGTGTTGCTTTAATTAAGAGCAAAACCCCCTCTAAGGTACTGAGCTCGTGCCCTGAGAGCATGGCAAACTGCCAAGTCACCACTTCTGATGACACAAGCAGCCTTGTCTTTGTCAAGAGCCAATCAACACCTAATAATTGACTTAGTCCCTACTACTCAAGAGGCACCAAAGTGTGAGTTTTCAAAAGCACCTGAAAACTCTTTCTTTGGGGGAGGAAAAATGATCCCTTTACCTGGTGATGAGTTCATGGGCCTGGATCTCTTTTCCCCACTCCTTCCCTTTTGGTAAAGGGACATCTTTTGGGTAAGAATTGCATATCTCGGATGTTTCTCCAAGAAAATAACTTCTAACTCAAGTTTCAATTGTTACTTCTTTTATATATATGATAATTGTTAACTGACTATAATAATCTAGATCTAATGCAGCAAGTGAATTTCTCAACAGCCACCCTGAATTTGTTTTATGTGTCCCTTTAAATAAATTATATACAATTAGCATTCTGAAATTGTCGCTGTGTCTTGCCTTGCAAAGCCTTCTAAACTCTTTTGGTGACCATCCACTTTGGCTCACTGGCAGCAACTGCTAACCCTGTGGGTGATTATCTCTGAGGATGATCTCACATGTGACACTAATTCTGACTGGCGACTAACACATATACACGTATCACCTAATCCTTTAGTCATAAATCATGGAGCAAGTCTGGGACTAGAGGTGGATCCAGGCACACCTCGGCTCTCCGCTGATGGGAAGATTAGAAAGCAAGAGGGTCTGTCTTGAACCTCGTGGCTCAATGAGAAGGCACCCCTCAGTCACCTGTACCTATTTAACAAGACAACCCACTAGAGGATGACAGTAATGGACTAGCTTGGAAGATAGAATCACTCCTAATCAGGGCACTGCTTTCCTCCATTACCTAATATCTGCATCATAGGAAGCTACTGATTTGTCCTTCCAGACAACTCCTCCCTGATAGATACATTTTTAAAATCTTTATGGTTTGACTTTCACACAACGCGCATGACTATCAGTATTATTTGTACATGCAGCTGTCAAGCTGATGAATAGTGACGTATTGTCATCTTGTGATAGAGATGATACTTCACCTCCTCAGAAATAAGATGCAAGAATAAAATTGTTTAGGAATACCTGCAAACCATGGCTTGCAAAACATGCACTCTTTCTATCCAAGGCAATCTCCTTTCAACATTTGAGATTTCTGAGTTACACAAAGCAAATTCTATGACCTGTTCTGTCAACTTGACATCCTCAAAATTTGTTTAAAATATTCTACCACTTCTACTGCAATTCAAGAATGCTTTAGGCAGTTGTATGTTTTAGGATACAACAAATGCGTGTCATGAAAAAAATATTACTAAAGAACTTCTAGAATAATTACATACCACGGAAGAGGAGTTGAAAATACACAGCTCTTTTCAGAAAAACAAAATGTGTGAGAGTGGGCGTAAGAAAGAGAAACATCTCCATTCAAATCTTGCTTATTATCTGAAAGTAATTTAAAATTTATTACTGTATGTTTAAAAAGAGGATAAGAAAGTTTAGGCATTTACTTTGAGTAGCTGTCATGAAGATTATTTTGTGAACAGAGTATTGACGATGTTACATGGGCAAGAACTCTGCATTCCATGTTACTTAGCGTTAACAAAGAAGGGTGGAGTCATGACTTGCTAGAAATTTCAACCCACTCAAGAACAGAAGGGATATAATCTTTTGCTGTATTTTCAGATAGCTCCCATAACCATGCAATAAAAAATATTTCCTTGATACATGCTATATACCTAAAATAATATGGATCAGAGAACTTGAAATATTCTCTTTTGCTATAAAACTTACTATATCATATAAAAAGACTACCAAAAATGAAAGTGGAAATAGAAATAAGTACCACTGGGAAATAAATAAATAAATACTAAATTCTATAAATACACATAGCTTTAAACACAACAGAAAGACAATATTAGGGAAAAAAACCCAACAAACTAACCAACAGCAAAACAATAAAAAAAACAGCTTTGGCAAAATGAGATGATATGTAGAGAAAATAACTTTTAGCATATGTCTGAGTCTAGATTAATATATTTTCATGCATTGTCTCATGTCTCTTTATGGTTAGTTAGCCATTTGGTTACACTTTTCAGAGACTTTATTCATCAAGTATCATAGAAACAATCCAAAAGGAAGTGAAGACTTACAAAAATGTGCAATAATATCATACAACTTTTTACCTCCTAGAGGCAAAGTAAACAAGGAGAAACACAAAAATAGGAAAGGTATAGTCCCATCCAGTACTCATTTGATAGAAACAGAATTATTTTAATTAACTTCAATTATCAGATGATTAAGCCCAGAAAGAGAGAAAAACTAGCAGCTAGTGACCAGTCCACAAAAAAAGGTTTGCAACTCTATCTTTTAGTCAAATTTGGAATAATTTGGATTTTTTAGTGTCTATCCATTAAATTATGTGTTGCACCCATTAAAATACACATAACAAATTTTGTTAATCACAGAGAGCTCTATTTTTTATTATTGTTTATATAGGTAGTACAGAAAAAATTCTGAGTATGGAATAAGCTCTTCTACTTGATATTATGAATTTTGAGACTATTGTGCATGTGTTTTTGAGTTTATACAGACATGTATTTTCTATATTATAATGTTATGCCTCAATGCCCAAGGCTTTGAGAAATAAAAGAATTTCCTGTAGTGTGCTAGATACATTCTTCCATTTTTCATGGGCTTGTGAAGCAAGCATTCATAGCAACATTAGTTTCCCTTTAGGGATTATTTATATTTAGTGTGAAAAGTCATTAAAATTTTCAGTCACTGGATTTTCCAATAAGCCAACACATCCTAATTATTAGTACCACTTCACATTTCTATTCCTTCTCTTTATCAAAGCTATGAGAAACATAGCATAAAATTTGACATACAGATATACAGAAAATATTAATAAAGGAGTTGAATAAACCACTTTCTTCATCAGAACACAAAGATATATTCAAGTCTAAGAATTAAACTGAGCTTTCTCCCAATTACTTATTGCAGAAAATAACTGATTATTAATTAAAGTCTTGTTTGCTCTGGAGATTTTCTGCACCAATTGCTACCCTAAGTGGCTAAATAACAGAATCATTGCAGCAAGAGTAGAGAGGTAAGGCTGATATTTGCATTAGAAGTGTTTACCCCTTTTTTTCCCAGTCTGAATAGATCCAGCAGTGCAAACAGCTGCTTCATTTGATTACACTAAGGATTTCATGAGGGCAACTATGCTGATAGTCCCAAATATAAAAAACTGAGATCTTACCCCCTTGGGTTTGTGGCTTCAGTTTTGCCTCCTCACAACCCCTCACAGACACAAATATTATAGTTCAAAAATTAAACAGGTGCATGAAAAATGGCAGGTGTTCTCTCAGATGAGCCCTTTTGCCTTGCTGTGCATCTGCTGTCTGAACTCTCAAACTCCCTTGCTGTTTGGCTACTCAAGCATCTGTCATTTGACTTCCCAACCTTGCCATTAGATGCTTCTGGTGTTATATTTTTTTCCAGGATAGATGTTTCTCAAATGTTACCTCTACCCACACCAGGGACTGCAAGGCAGCAAAACTGCAAGTAAAGATTTCCTTTTTTTTTTTTATTTCTATAACCAAAAAATCCTATTAACATTCATGTTGTTCCAAGATGCTCCTTAGATCCCAGATATTCTGGCTGCTTGTTGGGGGAGTAGACCACATGTGCAAAAGACTAGGAATGTAAGAGCAGTTCTTACTCCTCAAAACACTTACCCCATTACATTGTAACTATCTGGGTTGTTTTCATGCTCCCTTTGGTTTTTTTTATGAGTTTTTAATTGATTTTGGCTCAATATCAGCCAAAATTTTAACACCTTAGAGGCATCTAAGTTTGTACTTAGGCAGCTACATAAAAAGCTCTCATTATCAGAAGCAGTGAAAAGTCAGGGATTTCTCTGAATGCTGTGGAAACTTCAGTAATTTTGAAAATATGTCTGTTTTACTTAAGTGGTGAACTATGGAATCTAATCTTTGTACAGTCTAAATGACAGCTAATGCGAGGGCAGATTTTCTGCAAATATCTTACCTGCTCTTCTTTGCTGTATAGTCAACTGCTTAATTGCTGCTACAATTTCAGCAATCCCTGAAATGGACTAGAGCCTGGGCGCCTGGTGCATGTACCTAGCAAGAGAAACTCTCTTCACCCAAATATAAAGATACAGAAAAAAGATTCAGTACTGTATGTAAAGTTGTCCAGGCACCAGTCAAGAGTTTCACAGTCTACAGATGAGAAGGCAGAGATGTATCGAATGGTACATTTGCTCTGTCAAGTATTCTATATTCCTTGTCAAAGATTATGTTCCCGGGCTGTGACTCCCTGCATAAACCAGGCATGATTTTCACTGGATCAAATTTTATGAAAGGCGGTGACTATTCAATATTTTTATATGTGATTTGAAAGTCAATAAAACACCTGTTTCTTATAGAACTGATAGCTAGTGCAAAGAGTATAATAATTTTTAATAGCGGTAAGGACTTAGAAATTAGTGATTCAGATAATTAATTAATGTGACATATTCAAACTAAATAGTGTCTAAATCTATGGAAGTACCTTACATGGTATATTAAGGTATATTAAACAAACATACAAATAAGAAGAAAATGCCCCCAAAAGAACTTAAGATCTAAAAATTAATGCCTCCAAATTGAATTAGCCAGTTACCTTCTATACAACTAGATTGGAGAAAGGAAAAAAAGAGAATTGTGAATGATAATTACTCCCTGGGAAAAAGAATAAGCTCCTTGGCTGTGTTTAAACCATCTTTTAAGAGAAATATGAAGTCTTCTTGGATGCTGTTTTTCAAAATTTGCAGGCACGAACCTCGAAGTTTGCAAGAGAGATGCCAAAAAGAAGAATGCAAACCGAAAATAAGGGGAAGGAGAAGAAAAAGAAGAAATAAGATATTTTGCTTATGGCCACTCCCCAGGCCACTGATTTAGTGTAATACAAACATAGAACTTGAGTACAGACTATACAATGAGACTTTGGGGTGTGCTGAATCATACTACATTGACAATAGAAAGCATTGTGAAGTGTTTTTAAAAAATAAGTCATCACTCGGTAGGTATAGCAGTCTGACCCTAAGATTTTGTAACAAGATTTGATTGCCATCAGTGTGAAAAAAATATTTAACTTTCAATACTTTGAGGAAGTTAGAAAGACAAAAATGCAACTGTGACATTTGAGGAAATGAAAAGTCAACATATAACAATGTAAATCACACATAGCAAATACAGCTATAATAAACATACCTTTATCCATCTTAGATACAATGACAAATACTTCCAAAATTCAAATTACATTTTACAGCCTAAGTAAATATTAAAAGGCCGCCAAATCTGCTAGCGTAAATCCCCACGACCTCATAAGTTTTCACCATGTGCATTAAATAAAATGAGAATGAACCATGAAGGCATTTTTGTTCTGCTCAGCGAACACACAGGTTTTACCAGTTACTTTCAGAAGTGCTGTATTTCTGGAAGACCTGTGGAACTGTGGGCTTGAGTACAGGCAGGTTTCATATTATTATACTGCTAAAGTTACAGAAATAGTCATAAATGGCAATGGTTGTAAAAATGGCAATCGTCAGTTACCACAGACAGCACCTCAAAGAGCTCGTAGTTTGAAAGAAAACAACCCACTATGAGAATACTGGGACAAGTGTGGTCATTCTTGTAAAGCAGATCACTTTGATTGACTAAACTGTGTTTTTGCAGGCCCCACTAGGGAAAACACTTAGCGTGGTGGCTTTCTGCAGTGATGGTGTATGTGCGTGCATTTACCTTCTGTGCAGCACAGTGTAACTGCAGTGAGAGGCACATACAGTGGCATCAGGGGCGAGCATGCATCCCAGTGACTCCACAAAACCAGCTGAAAGCCTTCAAAATTCATATCCTATATTTCCCCCATCTTTTTGTACTCATGCCAGCAGATTGCTTCCTTTACTGTTAGTAATAGCAGTCTGTCCCTATTAATAATGTTTGAGCAAGTCTTGCAGAACTGCAGCAGTAATCAGTATTTCAAGCTATAACACTGCACCACATACAGAGTCTTAAAAATCCTTTTTCTCTGATAATTTGAAGCTTTATGTTTAATATTTATTGCAATGCATAGTCTCAGGAGATGACAGCGGATGCATGATAAATATGTTATCTCCCCCCCAAACAAACAGACATCCATCTGTCTATGCAAAAGATGGTACATGCCAGCTGTGTACATATAAAGAGTAAATGTAAAACCAGCTGTTCAGTCAGTTCATCCCATATAGTGAGGTTGTCACCATAATCACTTTGGCTGGGAAAATTTCCAGTCATCACACTGCTACTCCTCATGAATCACACTTGTCAGGAAAACGTCGGCATCTTTTATATGGCATTTGGTTATTTTTAGGATGAATGCTACAAGTATATTTAGGGCAATTACTTTCAGGACTTGAGTGAAATCAATTGATAACACTAAAAAACGTATGTCTGGCTCTCCATTCAAGCAGCAGACTTGATGTTTGAATAAAAGCATACAGTTATCTTTCCAGTGCACTCCATCACAACAAGCCCCAACAATAAAGCCTTATACAGCTTTCGGAATTTCTGAAAAATGGAAAAGTTGGAACAGTTCTGAGAAAGTGGTGACAGTGACTGGTCAGAGATCGAGTAGATATGACTAGTAGGAGAAATCTAAGTAATCTTTCTTGTTAAGGAAAAAGGAAAAAATGACAGAAGGCAGGAGAACAAATTTCAAGTAGTTTAAAGTTTGTCAAAAAGTAAAAGGCAATAATTTGGTGTTGTTTAACTGTAGTGGGTAGACTGGCAGTAAAGATTCAAACTGGATATTAAGATAATACTTCTATGGATTATGATGAATGGATTAGATTACTTAAATTTAAGCATATTATATGTATCTAAATACTTGGACAGTCTCCCATGACATCTACTTGTAGAATTTTTTTAATTCTCTTCAGATATACACAGATGCAGATAAAAGCTATAGATTTTATAAATATACAACAGAATAACAGCATTTCAGTGGAAAACTAAAAGGTGTGATGAAAGCTCTGTGGCTATCTGTTAGTACTACTAATCTACAGAGAATGGGTGGATAACTTGGATTTTTAACTAAAATCAGAATTTTTGATTATGTCTGGGTACTGCAATGTCAGGGAAAAAAAGCAAGTGGTGCCTTCTTCTGGATCCTGGTTCGATCTTTCATTGATACTTTACCTACTAAAGAGGATTTTCTACATACAGTAGCCCAGCCCATTAATTGCACAACATCAAAGTGGTCTTTTCCTCTTCAGTTTTCAGAACTCTAACACTTTTTCAAAGGATCTTTGGTTAAACCCTAAGTATCTTTAATGAAATAGGACACTTTCATCCCATTTTTAAAAGGAAAATTGCTTCAGCAGAACACCATTTTTCTGAAGAAATAGTTGGGAAAGTTTCTTCAATTAGCTACTACTTTTTGATCTAAATCAAAATATTCCTGGCTATGGGTTTCAAGGTCTGCAACTGAAAACGTTAAGTTTTGTAACATAAGTCTATTTCATTGTATTTTGACTTTCTGATTGTATTTATACTAATTAGTCATTATAGGCCCATACTTGACCATGTAGAAGAACAGGTGATTTGTATGCTGTTTGAGAGCATCCAGACTAATTAAAAAACTAAGTCATTATCATCATGGTTAGTCAGTGTTTTTTTAATGTGAAATGTTGTGAATGTCTTTTCTCCAGGAAAGATTAACATATTGTATCCATTTATGCACTAATTCAGAGGTTTACTTCATGCTTTGATATGTGTGAAAATAGGTGGGAGATGTACTGAACACATGCGAGTGTGGGTGATAGGGCTACGAAGATGAAGAGAGGGCTGGAGCACCTCTGCTATGAGGACAGGCTGAGGGAGTTGGGGTTGTTCAGCCTGGAGAGGAGAAGGCTCTGGGGAGACCTCATAGCAGCTTTCCAGTACCCGAAGGGGGCTACAGGAAAGCTGAGAAGATTAAGTAGTGATAGGATGAGAGGGAATGGCTTTAAATTGGAAGGGGGAAAATTTAGATTAGACAGAAGATATTCTTCACAAAGAGGGTGCTGAAACACTGGAACAGGTTGCCCTGGGAACTTGTGGATGCCCCCTCCCTGGAGGTATTCAAGGCCAGATTGGATGGGGTCTTGAGCAGCCTGGTCTGGTGAGAGGTGTCCCTGCCCATGGCAGGGGGGTTGGAACTGGATGATCTTTAAGGTCCCTTCCAACCCAAATCATTCGATGACTCTGGTTTTGTATCCATTTAGTTTGAAAACATTTTTAAAATATGGAAATGTCTTGGCAAAGGGAAATTCTGGTTTTAGCATTATCATAGATAATTTAATCAGGGCCCAGCTGCACTATTCAGAGCTGTACCATCTCAAAGCTCAAGGACAGAGCCCTTCTCCATAGATAAACCGGAAAATGCTATAGGATATGAGGAAAAATATGTTACTGAATACCAGGGTAAATTATGAAAGACTCATTTAAATTAACTGTAGTTCTGATTAGCCTCATTAAGGCAGAGATATTTTTTGGATGTCAGTCTCCGATATTGTCTGACCCATAAAACCCAGTCATAAGACAAAACTAAATAATTTAAAATTTACTTATAGCTTTTTTTGCCATTTTCTGCCAATCCTTTTGCCCTTTGAATTAACTCCAGTCTTAAAACAGCATTTAACTGGATTTATCATCATTGACTACTTCAATAAAAACTATTCTTCTGGGGTTCTTTAAATTCTTCTTCAGATGGCATTTCCCATGTGTACACAATCAGGTCAGTCTACAATTTAATTTAGTTGCATTCATATATGTGTACATCTGGCCTCTCAGACACAGTTTCATATTTAACACAGTACAGCTAGGAAGAAAGAAATGCATACAGGAGGATTCAAGAGAAGCAAAGCCAGGGAACATCTAACAAAGTCATAGACAAGGTTTTAGGAGATTATTCCTTTCATAGACTGCAATAACAATTCACAATTAGTTATGTAGAGACTTTATTTGGTGAGAACAGGAGATGATTAAATACATCTAGAAAACTGGGTTGTGAAAATCCTGTAGGAATTTGTGAGCTGAGCCCTGAAGACTGATTAATAGTTGTTGGATTGGAGTAAACAACTTCAGGCTTGCTTGGGGGACACAGTTTTAAAAAGAAGAAACAAAAGCCTCGAACAGTTTAAGATAAATCTTCTACAGCCTTCTAACCATCCTGTCCAACTGACAAAGCCTAAAAATTTCACCTCCTATGTTAGTAGCCTTCTAAACTACTTGCTAGTTTAGAAGTATGTGTGAAGTGCATTGATACATTTTTTGCCATTATGTTGTGCCGTAAATGCCAAAAACAAAACAGGCAGATTTGGGCAGGGATCCAGAGATATTCAGAACAAGCAAACCAAAAGTTGATCAAGATGATCAGTTTGCTGCTTGCCCTGTGAATTATGGCAGGAGAAAAAAAGGATTAGTAATTCTTTTCAAATACATACATAACTACAGAACAGAGCAATTCCCATAGTGTTTTGGGTTGTTCTCACAGAGATTAGTGTGTTGATTCCCACAGAGTTTTACACAATCAGGTATAAATGTAGTGTATATCACTAAAAACATGAGACAAAAAAGAGATAAATTGAACGTTCTTATCAACGCAAAAATAGCACCCATCTTCTATGTTTCTTGTCAGTTCTTTTTTTAAAATATCATATTCTTTTTTTAAAAAAAAGACGTGCCTGGGCCAGGTGGGGATGCCTATCTGTACTTCATGCCCTTAGAGAACAACGGAGCCTCCATGAAACTGAAGAAAGCTTCTAAAGTTCAAAGTGTAGCAAGCAAAGGAAGGATGAGATTCAGGAAAGAAATGAGAGTTGGTAGATTGGCAAAGTGTCCGAAAAACTGCTGAGAGAAGCAGGAACAAACACATTCAGAAGAAGATCCCTGGAAATCACTGGAGGACACTTTGGCGTAAACAGAAAAGCAAACTGTTAATAAATCAGCTTGGAAGCAAGGAATTTCTCTGCAATGCCACAACAAACAGGTGAAGATGTATCTATGAACTTCTTTGCAGTTCTCTGTTGTGTGGTCAGCTTTGTAGTCACTTTAAGTTTTACAGAAGTTATCTCCTTTAGTTCTTGATCAGGCTTGGCTTTTGGGATTACAAACTGCCTTGGTGTTTTGGGTATGCTCCTTAGTAAGAAAAATGTTTAGGTAATTTCACCTTGGAGATCTGGATCCTGTTCGAAACTAATTTATACATTTGACATCCAAAATATCCTGTGGCAAACATAACCACAGTTTACCTGTGTATCGCATTCAATTATCAACAGCATTCTTAATCTTACAGACTCTGCTATCTTTTTTTCAGTCCTCTCCTTTCTCTACATGGAATTTGTACATATAATTGTCCTTGCAGACATCCTCTTTTCTTCTTCCTAAATCATTACATAAACGTTTTGAAGAAGGGCTTTCAGAACTGTAGAAGTATTGAGGGTAATGGAATATTATGGATTAATGCACTTAAAGATATGTTGTATTTTGGATAAAGTAAACTGCTTTGATAACTTTATAAAACCAATCTGTAACTTCAGTTCAAGAAATGCTAATGAAATTATTCCAGTCAGCAGTGAATTGGTAACAAAAATATCAGTGATATAAATAAGTGGGTACATGAGGATTTTCTTATTTCAGAAG
Organism: Tapera naevia; assembly: GCA_033556795.1. Taxonomy (NCBI): domain Eukaryota; kingdom Metazoa; phylum Chordata; class Aves; order Cuculiformes; family Neomorphidae; genus Tapera; species Tapera naevia. Next base: position 28,385,045 of record JAUMJJ010000079.1, on the reverse strand, counting down.
GCAGAATAAATGCTCTCCTGATGAAAGTCAACAGTAATGCTAATTATTAGCTTGGGAAGAAGGATTTTGAGTGAGCTAGACAGTGTTTTTGTTAGAGAAGTTAAAGACATGGTAAGATGTCTTTGGGTATTTGGGGGGGGCAGGGAGAATAGTTCATTAGAACATTTTATGCTACCTGACCTGAGGAAAAGCATTTATTTAGTCAAGGAGAGCTTTGCTGTTCTCTTTGTCAAAATTCTTCCTATAGTAAAACTAGGTAGGCCTAGTGACATTTAAATAAAAATTGTATTCATAATAACAATAGCATTAGCATTCCACGGTGCAGTTTATTCTTCTGTTAAATGGATATAACAAGTCCCACAAAGCTTCAGTTGACCACAGTCAGTCTAGGATTTCTAAGGCACTGAATATTCCTGTGCTGAAATATCTACAACATATTTTAATAAAGAAGCATGAAAGAATATTATTTACCTGAACAATGAGCAGAGACCATGAAAAAAAATCTTTAAAGAAATGTGGGGAATAGATGCAGTGACATACAAGACTAGGACTTTATTTTAGAAGTCCAGTCTTTCTGCTGTCAAATGTTGCATATAACTCAGCTTCAGCTGGAATTATTGTGTGCAGTATCAAATTCCTTACAGACTCATAACTGTAGGATCAGGTTGATTGCATTTATACATTGATTTTCATGCTCAGATTCATTGATTAATCTCTTGGAAGGAGAAGGACTTTTCTGAAACTAGTACTATTAAACTAACACAAGCAATTGTCAGTTATCAACAGTCACGCTCCATATTTCATCAGCTCTCTGAGAATCAGGTTTTTTACACCACCTCTGCACTGATTTATTGCTTGAGTTTGACCATATTTCCTTATTCCCAATATGTACAGAGGAATGCAGAAAAGGTGGAAGGACAAAGACTGGACAGATGAATGAATGGAGTGAGAAAGAGGGAAAGAAGGAGAAAGGAAGAGAGGGAGAGAGTGGTGTCTGTAACCTTTGTATCAGAACAATCCATTTACAAAAGACTGCAGAAATGAATGTGTCATTTTGTCTCTGCGAGGTCCACCTACAGAGAGGTCTTTGTGACAAAAAAACTTCTAAAGAAATGTGTAAATGTATGCAACAGAGCCAACAGAGTAACGAAGGCTCCTTTAAGAATAATATATTCCCTACTTGTAAAGGTCAAGTTGTGTCTGCTGTTCTCAGCCAGCTCTGGAGAACTCAAACTTGGCTCCATGTGTTACCACACAAGCTTTCCAGAATATTTTCCCCACTTAAAGAAGAAAATAGCAACAGTGCTAATTGAAATAAACTGTCACAAGCAATGGAATTCTCGTTAACTCTAATTGCCAGTACTTTCACTTTCCATGACAGTTATGAAAGGATAAATGAAGGGAATCAAGAACTTTAACAAACCTGCTAAGAAATCCATAGATTTTGACATCCCCTGTCCCCTTCAGCCACTGCTAGCAGCAGAAAATGAGACCCTTGCTGTGTTTTTGTGAAAAGAAAAAGACAAGAAACAGCCAGTCTCCAATGACCTCTTCACCTCCATTAAGCATCAACTGCATAAGAAATCTGTAAGTAGTTCTGTCCTACATGAGATGGTGGACATTTCTATCTTGCAATAGAGACGTACACACTTTGATTTTTGTTTTTGAATCTGGCTTAACCTGGCCTAATGAAATCAGCCAGAAGTGGGTTTTCTTAACTGTATTACTTTGTGATCTACATGGGAAGAAAAAGTAGACCAGGTGCCCTTCCTTTTCTCAACCACCTGTTAATCAATGTACTTAATTGGAAAGAGACTTGCTTGTCACTAGTGTATGATATGGCAGAATCCACCCCTAGAAAACTGGACCTCTCCCTTGCAGCACTAAAAGCAATTGGCAATCTACCAGGCGAAGAAAAACACCTGGCCTAGCAGTCACAGGTTAATTCCAGGTCAGAAATTAATAGGTTTAGTACTCTCTCTTCTTCTGTAACACTAAACAAACCCTTTAATCTCACTCTGCTGGTTTTCTTTTCAAGCCTTCACTTGTTCTTCTAATTTATATACTCTTCAAAATTAGTAAGCTTTCCCACTTCATGTTTCATAGCAACTACCCCAGCTACAGGGATCCCTGTATTTGTTTAAAACCAATAATATTACAATAATTAATAGTAACATGAAGAATACTGGTAATCTTTCTTGAATGCATCTTCATATTGCTTTTTAAGATTTTACCTTTGCTGAAATAAGACTTTCACATGCTTACACCATAATTTTAAACCTTATTAATTTGTTGCCAATCCAGTAATTGCTATAAGTGGTAAAATATGGCCTGGGTACACATCTGAATCTGGCTTCTGGTCATATCATTGAGAAGGAACTTCCTGTGGTAAATGCTCAAGAAAAGAAGATTAGATGGAGACATTACAGTCATATAAAACATTTAACGTTACTAAAAATTATTCAAGGGATGTAAACAATGTTATTTCCATATTTCCTCAATATATTTTAGACATCTGTTTGAGAATTACACCTGCAGATTTCATTTTTTAGAATCATTAGCAGATGTCAAACCCCCATTTTAAACAAACCAGCTCCATGGAACTGGGAAGTAATAATGCATCATTTGGAAAAAAATCTGAGAGATATTGAGGAAACCATGCATTTATCATAATATCTGAGTGACTCAGTTCTTCTGGAACATCCATACATATTTTCTGATCATCTTTTTATTCTTATTTATGGGAGGGATCCAGTGTATAACTATAATAATAGACTTTTAACAGTAAAGGTAAATGTTTCTGATAGCCTGGAGAGTTAGATACTGTGTTTTTCACTTGCATATTCAAAAGGAAGATAAAATCCCATGTCCAGAAAATCTATAGTCAAAATAGAACAGCAAAAGACATGATGGGAGGGAGATGGAAGTAGGGAATATGATGAGAATTTGGATAAGAGGTTAGATGTAGGCTGAAAACAGACACAACATCCAGAAAGTCCCAGTCCAGTGACTGAATCAGCAGACCACAGTACCAATAATGCCATAGTAAGCACCATGTGGAGACAAAAGGGAGAGAGCATGGCAATGGCAGCAAAAGTTCTAGAATAAGACCTCTACCTTAGCAATCTGAGAAACAGCTTCAGCCTGACAATAAGAAAGAAAAGTGTACATCCTTGGATGACTGCACAATGTAGCAGGGAGAGGAGAGCACTGAATTAGTATCCTGTTCTGAACACTAAAATGTTTCAGTTTTTACTTTGATTTCTGATATTTTCTGGTGAAATAAACTTCCAATTTTATCATACATCACAAGATATCACAAGATCTAACAAGACATTTATACTATTAATAACTTCTAAGTCACATCTTTGTTTTTTCTTTTTACTGCAGAAAAAGGTACTTTGTTCATAAAGTTAAAAAAAAAACCAACAACCCACACAAGTCTGCTGCTCAGGGTTGCTCTAGGAGCAATCTGCATCAGTGATTGGATTATGTACTAACAGCATTACTTATCCTCATCTGAGAGGTACCCTACAGGGAAAAGCTCCAGAGAAAGACACTGCATTAAGGGAAGATTTGGAAGTCTGATTGCATTCTGTTTCCATCTCTCTGCAGGGCTGGCTGTCAATGGCATTCGGAGCCACACAGCAGAAAAGGAAAAACAACTCTCTTTCTCTAGCGTTGTAAGTCATCAGTGACTGAAAGCATCTTTGCGTCAGTTTAAGGTTTGGCCAGGACATGTGATCCAGAGTTCACTGAGAATTTGCATTGACTTATTGCAGGTTCAACCATAGCCTGTATTTTTCAGTTGAAAATATTATTTCACAGTATCATGAAAGTGAAGGAATAAAGTGTGTAAATCTTGTAGGAAAGGTGCAGTTCATAACTATAAACATTCTCTCAACCAGTGAATCAGGATCCAGATGGTACACAATATTAAACCAGAGAATCTGGATCCAGATGGTATACAATATTAAACTACTAATATCTCTCTAAGCACATTTAAAAATCATTAATATTACCATGGAGTTCCTCCAGACTTCTTCCCTATCACAAAAAAAAGAATAGTATCTTCCCTTAGGAAGGGAAAATTGCAAAGTTTTCAGTGTTAACCACAAAGTGACTTACTTACCTTCATCATCCAGTGATCTACTAGGTTATGGCTTGAATTTTAAGGGAAATCTAAATAGTTTTACACTGAACAGCTTTAAGAAATAGTTTCTCAAACATGGGATACCTCCCTCAATTGTCCCCAAAATTTGTCGTAACTCTTTGGAAGAACCACCTAGAGCCAAAAACTTAGATAATTTACAAAATTTAAAATAAACATATGAGTACAAAAAATTACACAGAAATATGCCTTGTTGACCTTAGTGTCGATTTATTTTGATGTATCTCATGTATACAATAAAATCTCCACTCTAGAAAGATTCTGACTTTTCTTTCAGAGTATATTTTTAATTGTATCTTTTTAGTTCAAACATAGGTTTACAAGATTGGATGTCTACCCAGTACTGAAACCCAGATCTAATTGTCTACTAAAATGTTTTATCTGCACAAACAAGAAACAGCTGCATTGCTTGCAAAAGGTAGGAGTAATATAGAAGTCTACAGCCTTTTTATATCACATATCACAGAGGGCAGCTGGATGGAAAACAAGAAGTAAAGATGAACACAAATAGACCTACAAATTAAGACTAGATTTTTCAACAAAAGTTATTCCTCATAAATCAGGAAGACTGGTGTCTATTTTAACATTTGAGGATAAGAATCTCTAGAAGTATCAGATGATTTAACTCCAGTGAAGCAAATAAGCAGAAACTGAATATCTGCCCTTGGGATTTCATAGGCATAATTTGTTTATTATTTCCTTTACATGAAGTAAAATTAGTATAGAATACTTTTTCCTCTTTGTGTATGAAAAAATGTGCAGTACTTTATATTCTTGAGCACTGGTACATCCTAGGGGACTACTGAGGTTTTGCTTCACTCAATTTGCTTCTCCCTACATATACAGAGATTAAGGTCTTACTGGTACCAAGCCACAGTTGCTAAATTTGTGCTGGTGTTTTTTTTCAGTAACATATTTACAAGTTTTCCTGTCAGAATAAAATCTAGGAAGATTCAAGTACAACATATTTTTAAATTACATAGCATCGTTGCTTAGACTATTATGCAATGTATTAGGATTTTATTTTGAATTTTTTTAAAAAACAGTGTTAGCCTTAATTTTGCCAGTTGTTTTTTGAACCTGGGCAAGTCACTTAATCTTCTCTTATTTCTGTGTCTTGAATAAGGATTGCTGAATGTCCCCAGTAGCTTTTACTGTCACTGTCATCAGAGCAATAATAACAGCAAAAAGCACTGCATTATAAAAAATACCTTAAAAAAATCCAGAAGAGACAATTTATATATTGCAGTTGCAAATATTTAGACAATTGACAAACATTTCACTTGTCTCTGCAGCCCTGTAGATTTTAAAACTAGGCTAGAATATGTTTCAAAGGCAAACAAAACCAACCAAAACAAACACAATGTCTCACATAGATTAAAATGTGACAAGGTAATATTACTAAAATGTTAGGTATGTTAGGTATCAACAGAAAAGGAAATTATAGTCTTTTTGATTGAAGCAGCCTCTCACAGGGTCATCTAAAGATTTCAAAACAATGAAGACAAGTGCCAGAATATTTTGAATTCATCTTGATTGTGTTAGCATTGGTAGCAGATCTCATTTCCAAAGTCAGAAATAAAACCAATCAGCCTCAAAGGCATTTGCTTTTTCATATTTTTTTTATTTGTCATCTGCTTATTTCTTGTCCTTCACCTTGCTGTGTCTCATTGATGAACAATATAAGCCTGAAAAAAAGTTTTACATTCTTTAGTCATATACTTTATTTCATTTAAGATACAGATTATTTATAGCTTGAGGGAAGGATGTCCTAGCCTTCAGTTTCATAGGAACAGATATTATATTTTGATACTGGTTTATCATGACTTGCATTTCTTTAACCGCACCTCCAATTTGCACTCCATGTTTACTTTCTTGTTTTCCCATAATAGGGACCTTGGATAAGCTTGAGAAAGAAGCATTGCTTAGTGATTTTTAAGGTGCAAAGTTGTGACTGTGTATGCACTGCTTATATAAACTGATGTCAGCAGAGACATCACCTTACTAGGCAATGTGATGTAAGCTGAAAGGAACCAGAGGAATAGCTGCATGCAAGAAAATATAGTGTATGTCAGGTGACACCACCATAATGCTGCTCTATGTGCCTCCTCTGCTATGGGAGATCTGCTGAGTGTGGGTTCCCAAGAGGTGGCACAGCTCAGACCCTCCTGCTGGGGGTGAGGTGTAGCAGAGCTGTCATGGATGCATGGGCTCCAGACAGTGCCTGCGATAGAAGAACAAGAGCTGGGAGCTAAACGGGCAGCCATGCTGTGATGAACTTGGCAGACCTGTTGCAGGTCCCAGCCAACACATGCCAGATCAGCTGCCTGTGAGACCCTGTTACGAATTTTCCAGGCCAAATGGAAGAGTGACAGGTCCAGACCACATACCCCATAAAAGAAGAAAGACACTGGGGAGCCTTTAGGGCTTTCTACTATTTAAACTGATACAAATATCCTGGAGTTAGTTTCAGTTGCTGGCTGGATGAATGTAAATGACATTGCATGTTTCTTTTTCAAGCTCATGGCAGCAAATGGGACAAATGGATATTTTTGCTTGGTCTGCTGGCTCCTCAGGGAACTGTAGAGGTCGTCCCAATGAGCAAGAGATCAGCACCATTTGTTACTCCTGTATGATACCTGCCAATAACATATCCAACATGCCTAAGCCTCAATAAGCCTTCAGAATCCTGTATGTCACTCATCCAGTGCTACTCATTTAACAGCACCCATTATCCAACCCATCAGGGAGTGCCACTTCTCGCAAGTGACAGGCGGCAGGACAAGAGGAAACGATGGCAAGTTGCACCAAGGGAGGTTCAGATAGACAACCCAAAAAATTTCTTCACTGAAAGAGTGGTCAGGCACTGACACAGCTGCCCAGGGAGGTGTTTGAGTCGCCATCCCTGGAGGTGTTTAAAAGGCGAGTAGATGAGTTTCTCAGGGATATAGTTTAGGAAGGGGACAGGTACAGTTGGATTAGATGATCTCAGAGGTCTTTTCCAACCAGATGATTTTATCATTCTATGATTTTGGCATAAAAAGGATCTCTAAGTGTTTGATCCAGACAGTTAAAATCCCCATATAGTCTCCTGCCCTTTTTGTAATATTTAGGCACCACTCAGAAGTTAGCTGTGGCAAGAGAGAAACCTGAGCTTTTTTCTTTTTTTTCTATTTTTTTTTCTTAATACACTACTCAGTGTAGGACACTGATTACTGAAAACCATAAGCTCACCATTCTTGGAAGTTAGCCTAATGACTATCTCATTATTAAAGACACTTGCACAAGATACAAGAGCACCTTTCTCTCTCTGGCTTCCCACTAATGTGTTAATGTAATCCAATGTAATGAATGCAGAAAAGTTTACCTTCATGCATTCCTTTTTTCTTTTTTCATGCCCAGAAGTTTTATTATAGTACAGATTGTCAGACGAATTCATTCAGTGATGATCAGAATATGAACAACATTATGTGCCTACTAGTGATGTCCTCTGCTTCTCTTATTTGCCCAATCCTTAGATGGCATTCATTGATGTAATTGCACCAGAATGGCATGGGTATATTTCAGCTGAGGATTCACTGAATATACTTGATGATGGGAGTTTTCAGCTTGAATGTGATGTCAAAGAATAGAGAGCACTTGTTTTTTAAACTGGCATTGGAAAGTCCCTTAAAAAATGGAATTCTCAGCGTAACATTCATTTGTATTAGAAAAGGGCTCCATTTTAATCAAACCATATCTAAATCCCTACCTGAATTTTGCATCTAATTACTCTTTAGAATATTTTTTTTTACTCCCCTTACTCCACTTCATTTAGGATTCAGATAGAAAATAATGAGTTTTAGCATCAGGTAGGGGTTTAAACGTCTTCTGACATTGAGGAGGTAGAAACAGAACAAATGAGATCCTCTGTCGCTGAGCTCTGATGTGTGTGATGGCACAAGCTCTGAGCAAGGGATTGTTTCCATACATTTGATTTGCAGAGCATGACACACCTAGCAGTACCTACTCTCTCTACATTTGTTTGCCTGATTTTGATGAGACACACAACGAAATGACATGTCTTAGGAAAGACATGAAGTTTTGCCCATGGCAGTTTTGCACCTAAGACAGCTGTAGCAAATTATATTCAATCAGAGGCATTAAGGACAGCAACGAAGGCAAATATGATGATCGAAAGATGTCAGCACAGACCACTCAGAGCTTGAACTGAAGCCTTTGGATTGCTCTGCTGATCACGGACCTCATTGTAAGGATTTTTCCTTTGTCTAGCTCCTTTCTTTCCCCAGCTGATAACAGCCTAAGAGGAGTACATTCTCAAGAAAACGAGATCATGTGCTACAGCTACTTCAAACTATAAAGGAATATATTATGATTAAGCATTTTAGAACCACAACATTTCAACATTAATTTTATTCCAATCTTTGTCATTACAGGGGGTATTGTCAGTTTTAGATTCATTCTGGCCATAACCAATATTCCATAGAAGTTTGGGGAAAAAAAAATTGCAGGCCTTCAAACAGTCCCCTAGTGAGAGTCACTTTAGTATAAAAGTCTTCATGTAGTATTTCGAAACTCAGTTTCACAAAGAACTGCAGTGATACAATGCCTGTTTAGCAATTTTTTTATGATGTTATGCAACCACTACATATTCTTTGCAGGCAGAGAAAAACCAAGAAGCGCATCCCTCAAGAAAGCTTAAAATTTCAGTAAAGTTTCTTCAGTTCTAACATGAGGTAGCAAAGGAGTGAAATGTTGGGATGCACCTTTAACTTGTAACAAATGTAGGTCAGTTTAACTCCATTTATGCCACAGTGAAAAAGGGCTGAGCTAAATTACATCAGCACTATTTGCCAAGGAGAAGCATCAAGATATTTGAGAGCTGCCACAGCTCATCTGACCCTCCATAATCTGCTAAACTGGAATAATATGTCTGTGTTTTGAGCCTTCATTTGCCTTGTGCTGAGCTTCCTGAGGAAGAAGATAGGTAGCATGACTTGGGTATCAAATAACTTTCTTGGAAAGGTAAAACATGCAGCTCAACAGCTGAATAATAAGCAAGAAGTTCTTCCAATGACAAGGGATAATCTTCTGCTTGGGACAGGGCCACAAATACAGTAATATGGATAATGCATGAAAAATGACAGAAAAAAACAGCAAAGACTGGGGAACTGCTGAGACAAATACAATTAAAACAGACGCCCTGCACTGAATGGGACTAAATGATGAAACAACATTTCAATGCCTCTTGTGGCAACTTTTCTGGAGAAAAACATTACCTATTTTTTCACATAGAAAATAAATCTGTAATCCAGCCATCTGCAGAGTTCATGCTCCTATTTTTAAACCTTCTTTTAGTTCAGATTTCCTCTATGTTAGTAGGTTAGAAGTTCACATTTCCAGCTAACATTCTGGATTTCTACCTTTGCACTGAACACTCCTTGGCAAATGTGATATAAATAACAGCAAAATCCCTCTTGGCAGCACATCCCTTCTTCTTATACACTGGACCTGACTACCAACACCACTGGAAAACAGGCACTTCACCTCTGAACATAACGAGTTCTAATCTTTCCACCAGTTTTAAATAGGTTAAATGCCCTGTGTGCTCTTAATTTTTAACAGAAAATTTTCTAACTACCCACACTTCACCTTTTCAGTGCTGCTGTTCCCTACAGAACAGTTGCCAGATGTAAACCCATGGGTGGCTTTGTATTAGTTGTAGAGAAAGCTATTCCTCATACTGGTGGGTTGAATATCCACACTCTCCAGGATGAAAGGTGCAATGTAATGTAATTATCGTGACTGTACCATCGATCCCTGCTGAAAGTGTCCTAAGGTTCCTTCATTATCTTGTTAGCTGAAACTGCTTGGTTTTGCTATTTTAATTATCCTCTTAGCTTCAGTGCCTTCATTTAGATCTCTTCGCTCTTGATACATCTGGCCTTTTAAGTGGTTTCTGGTATAGGGAAAAGGTAAAGAAGCAAGGAAACTCTACGACCAACACTGTATGCAGAGTTACCAAATTTGAAGACAGTAGTATACCTTAATCACTCTGGGAAGAAGCAAATAAAAGAGCAGAGCGGAGAGGAGAAGGAGGAAAAGGAAGGGAAGAGAAGGGAAAGAGCCATGTCACAAGAACGATTGTTGTACCACATATCTACATGGTGTTCTTCCCATTCGTCAGCAAAGCCTGTTGAGGGTGGGGGAATCACAGACCTCTGAACCCTATTATCACTTTCCTCAAAGGAATATAAACAGTGTGCTGACATCAATGTTTTGCTCTAGTTATCCCTTTTTACCTTAGATTGCTTTTGCCTTGCCAATCACTTCTCTTTCAGGTAAATGCATTAAACTTTGTTTGCAAATATTTTGGTTTTGGATTATTGAGCCTTCCAGCAAAGCTCCTGAGGGCAGGGCATGAGGCTGTCTGGTTGGACCTACTCAGCAGCAAGCTTTTCCTTCATTTTAACACGTCTCTTTATGTATAGTGATAAGATAGCAGAGAGGGAGGAAGAAAAATTATTAATTGGAAATGGAACAAAAGCCCATGAAATAAAGCTCTTGGGTGTCTACTAAAAATCACAGCTTTGATAATGTCTTCTAACTTAAGATATAACTTACGGTATTATTCATCTTTGACTTTTCATTTCTTCAAATAAGTGCTTAAAAATAATGGTTTTCACTTTCCAAAGGAAGCAGGAAGCCCAGCTGAGTACTTACTTTATCCTTCACTTGCAAAAGAATATCATAAAGGCAATAAAAATGTGCACAGATACCAAATGAGTGTAAAGACAAATTTTTCAGATGCACAGTAAAAAGAAAGAGAATTATAGCCTAGACACGCCAAGCGAAATTCATCTGCCCTGGCATAGTGGCATAATTCTACATTGTCAGTAGAGGGAAAGGGCACCTCCAAGAGGCATTTTTTTCCATCCAGAGACAGATGCATGGAACAGGTCACAGGTCACATGAATTGCCCTATGAAGATACTTATTTCTCTCATTAACTATGGAAGGACTGTAGTGACAGTTTGAAGTTTGACTATTCCATAATAGATATCTTAAATCAGACTAGATTAAGTTCATTGAGAACGACCTTCCAGTATGAAATCCAGGTGTCGAACTGATCTGTTACAATGCTCTAGAAGCACTAGAAAACTCTAGTTAGCACCAATCCAGGCTCAGAAAAGAGAAAATAAAAAAGGCAAAAGACATTATAGCAACTGAAAATAGAAAGAAAGAATCCAAGGGAAAGAAAATGGTGACATTAAATAGGAAATATTAGGCTACAGAGCAGCAAAAAGCCAATCTCAACTAACGCAAAGTCACCTTTGAATAGTCACAGATAGTTAATGCCGCGGGGAATGAGTTTCAGAGTCTGAAAATGTCACTTTATGCATTGTTAAAAGCACCTGCCTACAACACAAAAACAAACAAATAAATGGAAATCTACTAAGTGTATTACAGCAGAAATGAACCGAGTGCTGTTTTTTTTTCATTTTTCAGTGCTGCGAATGCACATTCAAGGCATTTAACTATTAGGAGAAGCTGAATACCAATTTCATTTCTGTGTCTTTAAATCTTCCACTAGAAAAATTGACTGTAGCTCATCAAAAAATAGCCAATGTTGTCTAAAATGTGACATCCAGCAACAACCACTAAATTTGCCTTTATCTTAAAAAGAATAAAGTAGAAAAAATTCCCAGTCACACTGTAGCGGCTTTGACCTTTAAGAAGGTTTGGAAAGGGACTCCAGAAAACAGTGGTTTTGTCAGTGGAGCCTTTCAAGTGCAACAATGGAGATTAACGTTACTCCAGACCTTTGCCAAGTGTCACGAAATATAAAACATGTTAGTAGGACAGAGGTTTTGAATGCACCCTGTATCAAAACACAGATCCTTTTTAACACTCAGCTCACTAAAAACACAGTGAGAATTTTAAAGTGAGCAAAGAAATATGGAGAAGATCATGCTATGTACCATTGAAAGGCATTTAAAGAGTAATGCAATCAGGCACAGCCAACATGGGTTCAGAAAGCGAAAGTCCTGTCTAACAAATTTGATATCCTTCTGTGATAAGGTCACCTGCCAGTGGAAGAAGAGACAGCAGTGGGTGTAGTTCTGCTGGATTTTAAAAGCTTTAGTAAGGTTGTCCCTCACAGCATCCTTCTGGACAAGTCGTCCAAGTGTGGGATGAGTGGTTTCATGATGTGCTGGGTGAAAAACTGGCTGAAAGGCAGAGATCAAAGGGCTGTAGTGAATGGGGCTACGTCTGGCTGGTGACAAGTCACCAGTGGTGTTTTTCAGGGATCAATTGTATAGTCAGTGCTGTTCCACATATTTGTCAATGATTTGGGTGAAGGAATAGAATGCACCATTAGCAAGTGTGCTAATGATACCAAACTGGAAGGTGCTGTGGACTGTCTTGAGTGACAGGAGGCCTTGCAGAGGGATCTAGATGGCTTGGAGCATTGGCTTATGATCAATGGGATGAAATTTAACAAGTCCAAGTACTGGATCCTGCACCTGGGACGGAGTAACACCAGGCACAAGTATAAATTGGGAAAGGAGTGGTTGAAGAGCTGCCCTGCAGAAAGGGATCTGGAGGTTCTGGTCTGCAGTAGGCTCCACATGAGTCAGTAGTGCCCTGGCAGTCAAAAGGGCAAACCTTGGGGTGCATCAAACACAGCACAACCAGCCTGTCAAAAGAGGTGATTATCTCGTTATGTGCAATGCTGGTGCAGCCTCACCTTGAATGCTGTGTGCAGTTGTGGGGTCCATAATTTAAGAAGAATGTGAAGGTCCTTGAATGCGTCCAGAGGAGGACAACCAAGCTGGTGAAAGGGCTGGAAGGTGTGTCCTGTAAGGAGTGGCTAAGGGCTTATCTAGTTTGGGAGAAAGGAGGCTGAGGAGCAATCTTAGTGCTCTCTACATTTTCCTGAGGAGGGAAAGTGGAGAGGGAGGTGCTGATCTCTTCTCCCTGGTGTCCAGGGAGAGTATGCATGGGAATGGCTCAAAGCTGTGTCAGGGGAGGTTTAGACTGAACATTAGGAAGTATTTCTTTACAGAGAGGGAGGTAAACACCAGAACAGGCTTCTTATAGAGGGGGTCAATGATCCAAACCGGTCACTGTTAAAGAGGCAATGGGGCAATGCCCATAACAACATGCTTTAACTTTTGTTCAGCCCTGAATTGGTCAGGCAGTTGGACTGGATGTTCATTGTAGGCCCCTTCCAACTGAAATATTGTATTGTGTTCTCTTCTCTTCTCTTCTCTTCTCTTCTCTTCTCTTCTCTTCTCTTCTCTTCTCTTCTCTTCTCTTCTCTTCTCTTCTCTTCTCTTCTCTTCTCTTCTCTTCTCTTCTCTTCTCTTCTCTTCTCTTCTCTTCTCTTCTCTTCTCTTCTCTTCTTCTGTTCTGTAATCCTGGATGCAGCAAACAAGAGGAAGCCTCACTCTCAAGCGTTCTGGTTCTGGCAAGGCATTTAGAAGGGGTAAAGAGAGCAGGCAGTCCCAGCTGAGTTACTCAATGCCAGCACAGTTAGCATATCCATCTGACAAAAGAGTAAGATGATTTTCAATCCACTACTTTGCATCCAGACCAAATATTGTGTGCCTAGTATAAAGAATTATGTCACTACATTCCAAAGAATGAAGGCTATTCAGCTTGTCATGACCATGGCATGTCTGAGCAGCCAGGAAAAGTGCCAAGCTACCCCTCTTTGATGTCTCTATGTCAGAGAAGGAAAAGGGGACTTATACCCTAACCTATCTTGCCTGAGTCATTCTGCTGGGGAAAGACATTAGCATATTATGCATGAAAATGCAGTCCTGCTAGTATTCAATGGAACTTGCAGTGCTTATGTGTCAAACAACTTAAAAACAGGTTTTGATTTTTACCAGTGTCCTTTTCCAAACTTCCTCAAAGGTCAAATACCATTTACTTCCTTGAATGTATCAGGGACAGACAAGAGTTCAGCTCTAAAAGCTGCCTCCTAAAGCATATTCTTAATGCAATTTGAATTTAGATGCAGCTTGTAGCTACATGATTCTAAAGTCAGAATAACTTCACTAAAGTGTCTTCTTAACAAGAAGTTCTGCCTTTCATTTACTGTGCAAGTAGACTTTTGCTGTTGACTTCAATAAGAGTTTACACTCCAGGTTTTCAACTTGCATGTACTAAATGACAGTATCATCAATTACTTGATTTCTCAGATTACCTCATTATTGTTCAAACAATTTTATTTGTCTGTTTCCCGTCTTCACTTAATAATATTTGTAATGTCTTTTGAAAATTAGTTTTTGAAAAACTGAAGACAAGGAATGAAAACAGGACCACCTATTGCCTCTCCAAGTAATCAAAATCGGAATCTAAATAGTTCTATGGCAACAGACTGAGAAAAATATGATTTTAATTACTTTCTTTCCATGTATAAACTGCACATCTAAATCACTCTTTGAATAGGTAACCAATTTAATATGGTTTCTGGTTTGGGGTTTTTTTTAGTGGGGGGGTGGTGCATTTCTATTTTTTTTTTTTTTATAGGATATAAACAAGAAATGGGGAATAATCAAACCCACCCAGTATTAGCAAACTTTTCTCATTACACTCTAAGCAATAGCAAGATGGGGAAAATAGCAGATTATTATGTCTGATGGGTATAATTACATTTTTTCGAAAAAGGGGAGAAATCTAGGTTTATCACTACACCTGTATTTTTTTAATAGATACCTTTAAATTCCACTGAACATGCAGCAGCAGAAAAATTATTCCTTCTCACTGTTTGATGGCCTCCAGTAATGCTTAAGAAAAATTGTTTTCCATTCCACTGAACTGTAAAATAAACAAAACAAACCCTTCACTAAATGCTCTAAAGGCCAAAGGGTCTCAATGAATGAACTTCAAATGGCTGCTTTGCTCATCATAGAAAAAATCCATTATGTGATTGTGTTTAGAAATGATCTAGCATATTTTGGGTTCTATAGCATTTTAAAATAATAAGGTTTGGAAATAAATAATAAACTGGTGAAGTGGCAGAAAGTAAGTTGCTCCCTAAATCTAAATACAAATGTATTTCAATGTCATTTTCTATACACAGAGAAGTGCATAGAAGTAAATCAGTTCTATCATTTATAGTGAAAGCTATGTTTTCCCTGTACTTTTCAGCTTACTTTCATTCCTTTCATGAAAGAATCTCATGACCTTTTCAGTATTAGCCTCAAGACATAGCTGAGCTGTTCTTTTCATATAGAAACCCAAGACCTCAGCTGGCTAGCAAGAAAGCTAACTTTGCCGACAAATCTCTAAGAAAACATGTGATAATGTTCATCTGTATTTTGGCGATATTATTTCATTTTTACAGAAGCTATCAGTGCATCTAAATAGAACAGCTTTCTGTAGTTTTTTAGATTTAACCAGGACCTTCTGAGACCAATCATTAATTAACATTCTGTCGTGAGTGTTATAGGCTAATAAAAGATTGAATATACAGCAGAATGATAAGACTTTCTGGTAACTGACCCTCTTTTACTGCGTCTGTTAGAAAATGTAGTACTGGTGGTTTAGGATTCTTAACCTCTTATTCATCATTGAAAAATAAATTCCCTGTAGTATCTGTTCTGTTGTAAGCTCCATTATGTGACGATTTCCAGCCTCTCAGCAGAATTTCCTAGAGCTTTCCTAAACCGTGAAGTTTACTTTTTATAAGGGATTTCTTTATAACAGATAAACAATAAGGATAGAGTTTTTCTGTAGAATATTTCTCTTCTCTGGTTTTGTCAAGTAGGTTTATTCTACTGGTATCTCCAAAGTTCTCAGGATTATCTACTAACACTGTTAATAGGTAATGAAATACACAAGTCATGCTTGAAGATCCAGAGATTAACTTCACATAATACTCCTCAAAAAGGGCTTTGGAACACTATCTAAGACACCTGCAGGGGCTGTTTAAAACCTACCCTTACACCCATCTTCATTTGTAGATGTTCAAATCCGGCATCTCTCTGTTTCTCATCAGAGCTTCTGTCTGACCAAGACAGTTGCATTGCTAAAATGGATATTGCGACCTGGAAAGCCTGTTTGCAGTCCTCCAGATGTAGCAGCCACGTAAGCACTCCCACTGCACCTCTTGATAAGAGCAGAATTCGCTCAAGTTTGTAGCTTCTCTAAGATGAGGCATTCAGTCAGTTGGATTGTGTATATCCTTTACTAATTGATGTTTGTCACCTTCACAGAAAACTGGCAGATTGGAAAGGATATGACTTGCAATTGGAGCATGCTGAGGGAGAGGAGTACAGAACAGTACAGCATTTTTTTTTGCACTTTCGAAATAATGGCTACGACACATGCTTCAATGAATATTATAATGTGGATGTACCCTCCCTGGAAGTGTTCAAGGCCAAGTTGGATGGGTCTTTGAGTAACCTGGTGGGAGGTGTCCCTGCCCGTGGCAGGGGTCTTGGAACTAAATGATCTTTAAGGTCCCTTCCAACCCAAACCATTCTATGATTCTACGATTCTGTGATTACCTGACCACAGACCTCACATGAAGTATTTATTAATGGAATTGGACCTTCCATCAAGGCAAGTCTTATCACACTTGACCCACATACAGCAGCATCCCTGTCTAACATTAGATACTCTGAATTAGGTTCTTCATTAAAACCTCGTGGTTGTAGAAGTGTCAAATTACCTATACAATTGGGTTGGATAGCCCTGCAAGACAGTCTGTTCTAGATCACAGAGGGTTCAGAAACTACAAGGTGTCACACATGCAAGTTTGTCTCAGAAAGTACTAGACGAGCAGTTGGGGAGCAGGCAGTCCTTGACTAAAGTACGACAAAATGTCACTGCTCAGGCCATTAGCAAATCGCTTCATCTGGTGACACAGTAGTGATCAGATGTGGAGGACAACTGAAAGCACAAAGAGAAGGCAATGTTGAAGAGTATCCAAGTATGACTTGGGCATAAGAGCACACCTTACAAAGATGCGTATTACTGGTGAAGTGGAATGGGATTTCTTTAGTGTCTATCCCTACCTGACTTGTACTTGGCAACTGCTGAGCTGCTGTTATCAGGGTAAGACTCTGACTGCTTTAAGCTCTATGCTGTGTGATGGCATTTGGTCATGAAGGTATAGGGAAACGAGAAGACCTTTTAAACCACTGCAAAGCAATCACATGGAAAATTCAGTACATGTTGATGCATTGTGTGTTTTCCTAAAGTTTTTGTAAGACTTGTTGTTGGGTTGGCTTCCAGCACGAACTAGTCATTAGAAGGATCAGTTGAAGCAACTGTCATCAATGAAACATCAACATCACCAGAAATATACACACACTACTGTTCCAGCTTTGCCTCTAAAGAACAATTAGCTATTGAATCTGCAATATAACTTCCCAACAAGCATGTAAATAAAGCCACACCTAATAATGCTGTTCTTAACTTACCAGGTGAAATTTTATTCTGTACCAGTAGACATGAAACTTTTCTATCATTCAAAGTAAACATATGCAAATTCCAGAAAGCTCTGTTTCTGAAGGCAAAAAAAAAAAAAAGTTTTCTTTCTCTGGCATGGAAGTAGTGTTGCTAACAAATTAAGCAGCTTTATACAATATTTAGAATTGCTGCTGACTCTGAAAACTTAGATAATTCCCACGGAAATAACATGTCTGTCATACATTTCTCTTGGGTTATGGTGCCATTTGACAACTAGGGAAGACCTTTAAAAAAAGAAGAGTTAGTCAAGATTATTCTTTCAGTACTCCCACAGAAGTCAAGACCTGAGCAGCTTCTTAAATGCTGGCAGAAGGCAGTATAGGACCAGTTAACACTTCAGTACATTTTTAATGCACTTTTGACCTACAAGCCTGTTGTGGAACCCAGAATAGGATTTATACCCACTCAATACAGAATAAGTGATAGTGATATCAGAAGTAATACCTTGCCAACATTTGCAGAGAAGAATTCATATTTAAACTAAGCTCATTCAGACAACATTAAAATTCCTAATGGACTATGAATTTTTGATAAAAATTAAAGACACAAGTTTTCTGTGGTCTACAGCTATATTAGTATATTAACCTGTAGCAGTGCACAAGCACTAGGTTTCAACCATCCATAATATTCAGGCTTTGGAAATATTCAGAGACATGTTTGACTTTGGCCAAAGTAATTTTCAAGTGCCTATACCATTTCAGATTGTGAGAGAATTTGTCGGTGTGGACAGTATCCAGCCTTGAGCATTATGTATTTTACAAGAATAAAAGATGCCTTAACAGCCTAAATGATAGTACCTGCCTCTCTACAAAGTCTGTGATGCTCTGCATACTATTCTGTTGGAAGGGCAAACAGAATAGGCACTTGAGAGCAGTAGTTGTGTGAGCTGACAAGAGGTTACTCTTCACTAGGTATTTAGGGCTTTTACAGTATCCTTCTTTTTGTTGATTGAAGTGCACCATTAACACACACAGTTGTTCTGCAACCAGTTTAGGATTCTTATTCTCTCAAATCTTCCAGTTCCAAAGCCTTTAGGATCCTGGAGATTCATTATCTTCCCACTCTAAGTATCTCTGTATTCAGCAACACAGAGATATTTCTTTCAACTCTTCTCATCTACTTTGTCTCAGCTTTTCTCTTATGAATCCCATACACCCTCATTCCTCCCAGCCCAGCACCACAATCTCTACCCTACTGCCAAATTTCATTTAGCTTCATTCCACCTTCTACATTTTACTCCACCATGTTCACTTTGACAGGCACTTCCTAATTATGCCAAGTATAAGCTAAGCCACACAGATTAACCTGCTCCCTCTCCCTGTTCTAGTGCATCTTTAGCCCAACTTCAGGTTCTGATGTGGAATTGTAAAGTTTAGTACCACCTACACAGAAACCTAAAGGGCAACAAGAAGATCACAGTATCACAAGGTTGGAAAGGACCTCTGAGATCATCAAGTCCAATCTATAACCCAACACTAACACCAACACTAACACCAACCATCATCTAAACCATGGCACTCAGTGTCTCATCCAGTTTCCTCTTAAACACCTCCAGGGTCGGCGACTCCACCACCTCCCTGGGCAGCCCATTCCAATGGCCAATCACCCTTTCAGTGAAGAACTTTTTCCTAACATCAAGCCTGAACTTTCCGTGATAACATGGTTGAGAAAGACAATCTTAGCTGTAATTGAAAATCTCTGTTGGAGTCTGGTCTTTGGTTTGTATTTGCCTGAATTGAGCATTTAGTTCAAAGAACAAAGTTTCTTTTTGTTACGAGCTTTTTTCCTACTAATTGTTTGGTAAAAGAAGAATTGTGTGATGTCTCCTGAGAGTTGATATTGCAGATTGTGTGTTCTATTAGCATTAAACAATAATGACTTGTACTTTAGAGACTCCTGTATCAGCACCTCATTTGCTTGCCTTAAGAACATCTGAAAGTATCTACAGCATACGTGCAAGCATATGATTTTCACACATTCAAATAAATAATGTAAAATGAGGAAATACTTACAAAAGTAATCAGAAGATCAGCTTGCAAACATACACTTAAGCAGCTCTGCGACTTGAGTCATAATACTTAGATCATTCAGAGTACTATTTCTGTAATAAGTGAATAAGACTTACTTGCTTTCTATGAGTTAAAAAAAACCTCTTTGTTTCCTTTAAGTCTTTGCAATAAGCTTAATAGTGTGGTTAAATGCAAATTAACAGCCATTATCTTCTGAAAACTTTTAAAAATTATTTTTTTAATATTATTTTTACCATTCTGCTGAAAAAAAAATTCAGTTTAAATAAGAATGAGGTCTCTGCGCAGAAAGCTGGAAAAAAATGGTTCTAATACATAATAGGTAGTTTTTCTTGGGTGGATAGCATCCCTGGTCAGTTTTGTGTTTATGGCTCAGTACTAGTGAAACATTTTATTTTCACATCTTAAAAGATCATTTCAGGGCTGAGCAAACACAGTAGATTCAGCAGCAGCTGGAATACAACTACTACTGCTCACCCTTTGGAAAGTTTATGAAAGCGATAGCATGGTTCTGAAATATTAAAAGGTCTTCTGAAACTTACTAAGAAAACAGCAATGTAAAATCAAGGATCTGGTCTGGCTGAGCGGATAAAGTGCCATCCTTTTATACTGGGGGCCTAAATCTTTCAAGCCATTATGTGGTATAGAATGGCTTTTATGGTCATTGGCTAGTACCTTTGAATTCATATCAACACAAGTAACATAATTCAGAGCAGGACAGAGGAAGAAATCAAAGTGTAACAAGGTTTGTGTTATAAAAAGGCACAGTCACTCACTTGGAAATAGTCTTGAACAGTAACACCTGACCCAAAGTTCTTACTCCTGAGAGAGAGTTCAGATCACAATTTGCATTCAGATGTTTCAGCTTGACTTGGCTCTATACATCTAACAAATTTTAGAGTTTGCACAGTTCCATATTTTATATAACTTCACTACCATGGCCTAAGAACGCCTCAATTTTTTATGCACATATTCTTTTAACCCTGTGAGATAAGGAATACTTGGACAGAGACATTACTTGCATTTATACAGATATCTTATCTTGCAGACAGAATATCCAGAGTGCTTAAACCATGCTGGCATAAATCAGGAAAATCATTAGTCTATAAAAATTTTAATTTCAACATAGCATCTCTGGCAGTCCTTGGGAAGCAGGCCAGCACTCCAGATCCACCTCAGGACATGCCAGCTCATCTCATGCACGTGTTCCAGGCTCAGTCTTAAGAGAAGGCAACTTGATGCTGCATGCAAGATTCAAGCTGAGGTCAAAATGACCTCCCTCAAGCCCTTAGCCAGCTCTTTAAACATCTCCTAAACTTTTTATTTCAAGAATTTCTACAGCACTTGGGCAACATTCCCTTATTTCATATCTGATACCTTTGGGTACCTTTACAATTTCCAAAAGAAGAAAAAAGTCTTTCTTTTTGCTTCAGTAGTTCTACGGTTATCCCCATAAGTGAAGTGGGAGAAGGGAAGTGCTATTTAAAACTATTTTCAGTCTTCCCACCTGCTACAACCTAACAAGCAGCTATCAGCCTCGCTGCTCTGTTTCTCACTGGTGGGTGGAGTGAAAGCTCTTTTAAGCAACATATTGCTCCCTCCACTCGTCCAGATAAGAGACTGTACTGATTTGTTCCTAACTGGTATAGTTGATTTCTGACGTATATTCACAAATATTTTAATTGCCAGCAATTAACTGCAGATATAGATGAAGGAAGGCAAAATGATTCTCAGGACCAGATTATCCCATCCTTCTAAATGGATTTAGTGCTAGATAAGCTCAGGGCTTGGATATGAATCTCACATGAGTCATTCCACACTATGTTTATGTCTTAAAAGCATGTCCCAGAACACACCTCCATTGTCCTATACTCGGTAAGGATAATTTCCTTCCCAAATGCTTATCATCTGATCGACTCACAAACAACAAAGTCACTTTCCTTCTAATTTTAAATGAGGTAGATTAAATGAGTTATTTTTTTTAATTTAGTCTTCTTTCATGAAAATCCACTTTGAATGTCACAGTGCAACTGTGTACCAGGTTCAGTTTTGTGTGTAGAAGTCATTGTTTGTGTTGTTTTTTAAAAAAACATAAGAAACACTCCTATATATAAAAAAAGTTAATATTGTACAGGAAGTCACTGGTGGTCTTTTGTTCTAGCTAATTTTAAATCTAATTTATGCTTTAGGTGCAATAAAAATGTGCTGTGTGAGATAAGTCCTTCCTTATATTTACCTTAAAGTAGTGGTATGACAAATTCTTGAGTTTCCCCCTAGTTCTTCAAACACTGTCAATTGCAAACATGGCAGTTCATCTACTCTGTGCTATTTATTATTTGGTATGCTCTATAATTTTGTCTCTTTGCCATTTTTTTCTCCTAAAAGACTCATAATCCTAGGCTAATGGCTCTTCACACAAAAACTTCTAAATATCTAATCTTTGCTGCCCACGTCTGTTTCAACAATTTTTCCTGTTGGAAATAAAGGAGGGGGGGGGGGGTGTTGCAGAACTTCATACAGTATTCAGGACACACAAGGTGATCTTGGCTTTATACAGAAGAAAAGTGATGTCTAGTCTTCTGTCCTTGCTGCTTTCTTTGTTGTTCCTATGATCTTCAGCTTTCACTGAGCACCTTTCAAAGAGCTAACCACAATAACTCTAAATGTCTTTCCAAAATACATATACCTCATTTATGAACCCATGGCAGTGTAAAATACATTAGGGTTATGCTTTCTCTCATCTATTATTTTTCATTTATCAGCACTGAATTTTGTCTCCCCTTTTATCTCCAACCACTCAAAATATCAAGATCTGTTTAACCTTTTGTTATCAGTGTTAGTTTCTGTCAGTGCAAAGAATTCTGTAGCATCAGCAAACCTGCTTTTCCAAGGAATTTGTAACTGTGATGAATAGTACAGACGCTACCAAGATTTCCTGTTTGTCTGTACTGACAACCTCTTTGCATTATGAAAACTGTAAATTTATCCCTACACTTTACTCCCGAGCTTTTCACCTACCATTCTGCTTTTCTCCATAGCTTTACTTAATTTTGGGTGTGGTTAACAAGAATTTCATGTAGGATTCCAGGTCCATTTTTCCCCAGCTCTCCAAAGGAATCGAGCATAGTTTCTTTCGTTTAATAAAACCGTAGATAAAGCCACTTCTCTGACCTTTCATGGTTCTGCAGCAGAGCAGCAAAGTGAACATATATCTTCTGTGTAGTCCTGACCATTGTTTCCTCTTCCTTTGTACCACTGCTGTTGAACATAGGACACAATTATACTGAGTTTAAAATGTTTCACCAACATCTTGTCCCAAAAAAATGGGAGGAGCAATGCAGACTTCAAAATGGACAACAGTCAGTAACAGCATTCAGCAGTCATCTCCCTGGCTGTCCATTTCTATGCGTCCCCATAGCCTTCCAATATATCAAAAAAACCTTGATAGGCCCCATTGCATATCTTAAATTAATATTAAATTCCATTACAATCAATTTTCTTTTTCTAGACTAAGCAGCAGAGAGATACAGTAGCTGAATTCATATTTTTTAGCTTTTGGGACAGTTATTTTGCCTTTTCCTGGTCAAACTTCCTCCTTCATTACTGATTCTCCCTGTATTTTCTACAAGGAAACACTTCACTTAGCTTAATATACCAAGAAAATTGTCTCACAAATTTGGACAAGCCGATCCAAAATCAGAAATAATTGTACATAACAAAACCTTGATGTTTAGAAAATCAGTACTTTCCTTCATCATATAATATCCATTCCTAATCAAAGGGCTATTTTAACTAGCTGAGCCAAAGCACATCTGTGCTTACTCCTGCTCTTCTTTATGGCTACCCCATTTCAGCAATTCACATTTTCACTAAGCATGTTAAGGATATGAAGAGACATTAAAACTTAGTGGTGTGACAACATTGTGGAGGTGTATTAACTTAGTCAGCTTTCATGCTGACTCTGCAGTGATAAAAATGAGATGAACCAGTGGGTAAAAAATACATAGAGATATAATAACCAATCTGCTCCTTTCCTACTCATCTCTGGCTTCATGGTGCTGAAAATCTCACTGATTCAGCCTGGGGAAAGAAATCTTTCCATAAACCTACAAGAGTTTACAATCTACCACACAAATCAAAGTAATATGGTAATCAGCAGATAAGCACAATAACACATGTGGCGTTAAATGAAGTCTCTTGTTGTCTCATGGGGAGGAAGAGAGAGACTTATGTGTTCAATATACCATTATAAAATTATCTGGGTTTAGGAAGAAAAAAACAACAGAGAACACATTTTAAATTCTTATCTTTTGCTTTTTTTTAAAAAATAACTTATTGATGAATAATTTAGAACTGTGTCTTAGCTATTCTCCTCTCTCTATAAAAATGTAATCTGACTTAATTATGTGTCATCACAGTAATAACAGTAAAAGAAATCCACTCCGGGATGAGTAGAGCATACAGTGTGTTATGAAAAGTCCAGAAGATATTATTTTAATTTATACAAGGTGGGTTTTAGAACTTGAAATGGTTTTATTCATGAAATTGTCTCCAAGCTTTTCACAGGCCTCCTACCAGTAAAGGGAGTTGCACAGCAGATGAATACAATGGGTGGTGGCAGCCTTGGTTAAAGGCTGACAGGCTGATCACGAGAATTTTATGCACTTATTCAGGAACTTAAGGTTGTTAAGGAGTATTTTAAGCATCAGAAACAGAGAAGATGGAAAATTTCTATTAACCCAAGGCAAATCTATTTAGCTGACCCCTATCTATGCCACATCAACAAATCCATGCTGCACAATTAATTAAAAACAAAATTAGCAACAGCTATTGCTGTTGTTTCTTCAGCCAAGTGGAGAAATGTGTAAGGACCATTTCAAATGAGATCTCTCCATGATAGTATTTAAAGCTATCCTCTCCTAAATCCAACTTCACATACACATTTTCATCAGAAGCAAATTAGATTGGACACATGCACAGTGATTCAGAGGTGTAAAGACATAAACATAGGACAGAGGATAACAATTTTATTTCACAAAGGTACATTAGCACATATCACCAAACAGACATTCTGTTGCTAAATGATAATAGCCACAGTGGCTAAAACTACATATTGTGTTACCGAAACATAAGAGCAACTACCAGAAAATGAAGGCAGCAGCTTTCCTGCTCTACACATACACCCTTTCTTACGTGAAAACTAAAGAGCTCCACTGTAAAAAGGCATATTCAGAACAATTTGCATTATAGTTATACTACCTTATGCCAGGTTACACAGGCCCAAAGAGATCACTATTTCCTGATGGAGAAGGGGCTCATAACCACCTAATATGGCCATACTGTGGAAAAAATCCAGAAGCTTAATAATCAAACAACACACCCTCTCATTAACAATAATTGCTTCTGTCCTCAGAGAGCTGAAAGAAAAGAACCTTGTTTTCTAGCATGCAATATCTACCTATTTTGAGAGAAAACCTCTAAAATGCAGAAAGTTTATATAAAATGTAAATTCATTATTGCTTGGATTTCCCTAGAACTTGATTTGTTTAAAAAGAGAAGTTGCTAGAAAACAGTATTCTAAATTCATTTTCCCTTACTAGTGCTTTTATCCTGTAAGTTTATACCAGACAGCAGTTGTTCAATGGACTTTATTGCAAAACGGCTTGAATGTTCTTCAGAAATCTAAGTTACTTTAAAAAAGTTCAAATGGACCAAGCAAAAAAAAGTGAAGATCATTTTTCAAAAAATGAGCAATGATTTGGCACAATCAATTAAAAACCTCTTGAAATGCCTTGTGTTTAAAGAGGAAAAATGATCAGAATCTTCTGAAGGTCAAACCAGCAAGCCAGTGCAATGAGCTCTCCACTGTGCACCCAGCCTCTCTAATCACTCTGGGGCAGACATTTAGTGCCAGCCCTCCTTAACTTAAGAGCCTTTTGAAAACCTTCATGTTTTGCCACTTACACTAGCCGTGGCTTACTCTCTTTCTTCTCCTCATTTCAGAAAAAAGATAGATTATTGCCATTCTTTTGTCATGATTAAATAATTAATGTGCTGGGGTCTCTATTCATGTCACAGTCTCAGTAATGGCCTTTGTATTTTTTCTTCTTCCAGCAATGCATGCAACTTGGAACTATTATTTTAATATAGATTAAAAACTGGATTCATCCAAACTGAAATTCCTTTGCATATAGTCTCTCGTAATCAATAATCCTTTTGGAGCTTTAGAAGCAGATTACAGTTCAGATTGTGGTTTTAGAGAAAACCTCATGGAGGCTTTCATGATATTGAAGCCCGTTCAAACTACAATGAAAACTTGCTTTCTTTTATGACAAAATTGATTCACTACAAACAATATGTAACGTGTATATGAAGCCTGTTTATATATCATTTCTTTAGTGCTATCAGGCTTCCACACATTCAGAGGGAATAGAGGAAATTGTGAAATATAAGACACTTCAGCTTTTGGGTGGTTGATTTTCTTTCTTCTTTTTTTTTTTTTAGATTCATAAAAAGCAGCTTCATAAAAAGTCAAAGGGCAGAATGCGTGTAAGTAGCTATGCCAGTTTCATTGCAGGCTTCACTGCATAGCACAGGGAACAAAGCACAGCTAAAAATGGCATAAAATGATGGGCCTAGGAAAAGAGACAAAAAAAACCCAAAAAAACAAACCCACGACAGTCTGAAAGAGCTGCTGTAGTAGGAGGAGATAATTCACTGAAAAGTTGATGTTGAAACGAAACAGAAATGAGTGGGTTGAACTGATGGGTGCCCTTTCTTCCCTGTTCAAAATGCAGAGTTCAGCTGAAGTAAATTGAGTGCGGACTGTAATGTCAGAGACATGCATAGAAAAATGTTTCAAATGCAGTTATCTTCTGTTGGTCCATGTTACTCTTTCCTTTTCCACTTTCAGCTTTGATTCCCTATTTAATATTTGATTGGTTTGGTGTTTTAATTGATGTGAATGTGGAAGTAAGGCTAATAGAATGGCAAATTTTGCCTGAAGTGTTTACAAAATACAAGATTTCTAGAAAGAATTGATATTTCTGGTAGTATTTTACTTCAATCCCATGCTACTGCTCTAGTTGACCGTCAACAGACTGCTAGATGAGTAGTATCTTGGGCATCTTGGATACCTAACCTTAAGCAACAAGAACTTCCTTTGTAGACCTCCAAAGTCCCTAGACTGCTAGAATGAAAGAGCAAGCTGCCACACAAACATGTGGGAAATCATGCGGCCAAGGCTCGTAGCACAAGGGTTGGCTGCAAGTTTCCTGGTATGCTGTTATGTTTTACGGGAAAAATCATCACGCTAAAGAACTAGCAGTCATTTCAAATTTTCTACAATATGCAGCAAGCTATGTAAAATTTGTATTTGGTTACATTAATTTTTCAAGCAAAGTCATTCAGCCCAAGAAATAATCATGAAAAAGCATGATTTTAGCAGCACAGTGCCAGTTTGCTACATAAGATAGTACACAGAGACAGTTCAATGCTCCCAGCATTTGCGACACCTTCCTAGAGCTTTAGGAATTTCAGGGCAAAATAATTGCAGGCCACCAAAAGCTCTTAAGGCTAGATGTGTGGATCAGATGTTCCTAAACTTTCTACTAATAAGATCACTACTGTTAAAGAAGTTTTAAGGAATTAATGTGGTTGCTCAGATTCTCACAAGGAATTTACCAAGGCTCATTACTAGTTGATGGGAGATTAATGTTGTGGAAAAAGGAGAGACTTCATGGAATTTATTAGCTTTCGTAAGACATCTCTGTGATAGAATGAGAATACAAAAGGGCTTAAAGGCTGCTACAGTCTCCTACTGACATAACTTGTTATACAAAATGGTAAGTGCTAAAACGCTTTCAAGCAATGCCTCACCTGACAAGGTTGGGAAAGTGCATATTATCTGAAAGGCAGACTATACTTCTGAAAAGTAAGAAAGGCGATTCTTTTTTGGCTTGCAAATGTCTACCTATCAGGCAGGAGGGGATTTAAATGAGAGTGTTCATTTGTCTGCTGCAGAGACAGACTTACTGCTAACAATTTTAACAGGCAGCATAAGCATAGTTAAAGTAGCATGAGTTAATCTTTTTTTTTCCATTACAGGAGGTCTCACATCCTTGTCCCTCCTCCTCCTCCCAGAATAAAAAATATTTTAAAAAATCTGAAGATAATTCTTCATCATCAACACTAGGAGCTGCTGGATTCATGCTAGTTTTAAAAGTCAGCATACTTCTTAAACTGCCCATATTAAGCTCATGGGATCAGAGCTTTTAGTTTATTAACTTTAACTTCAGACCAGCAGCCAACAGGAACAGCTGGGAATAGTGGTGGGCTGAGAGTCCAGTGTTCGGAGCTTTTTAATACACAAGAAGAAGCAGTTCTCTAGGATAAAGTGAACTATTTATGAAATCACACATATTGGGTATTCTGGTGTTCTGTTTCAGTGCCAAGTTACGGAAATCCACTACTATTTTAAAGGCTTGGGTTACGTCAGGAAGGATGAATTTAATAGTAGGAAATTTCTGAAGTTAGGGGAGTAGCCTGAGCACATGGGACAAGCGTGAAAGTGATGCGCTGTGACACCGGCTGTACAGCTTGCCCTGGATGGTGTTATAACTGTATTTTTTCTGTTTAGATAATAATATTTTAGGTATTACATCACAGAATGGTGGAGGTTGGTAAGAACCTCTTGAGATTCAATCCTCCTCTTGAGATTTAAATCCAATCCTCTCTACTCAGCTAGGATCATCTAGAGCAGGTTTGTATCCAGTTGAATTTTGACCCTTGGAGGATGGAGACTCCACAAACTCTCTGGGTAACCTGTTCCTGTGTTTGACCACATTCACAATTATATATATAAAAATATGTTTATGTGTGTGTTCAACTGCTATTTAATTTGGTTTAGTTTGTGTCCATTTCCTCCTGTCATGTCACTGGGCACTAACTGAGAAAAGTGTGGCTCCTTCTTTCATTCCTTCCCATCACGTATTTATACACATTGTTAACATGCCCTGAACCTTTTCTTCTCCAGGCTGGAATGTCCCAACTCTCTCAGCCTCTCTTCATATGAAAGATATTGCAGTCCCTTAGTAATTTTTGTGGCCTTTTGCTAGACGTGCTGTGGTACGTTTATGTCTCTCTTGTACTAAGGAGTCAGAGCTGGGCTCCATCTCTGCCTCACGTTCCTGGATTTTTTGTTCTGAGGGTGTGTTGCTGGTCACCTTGCTGTCCATCGGGACCTCAATGTTTTGCTCAGCAAGCTCCTTTCCATCCACTCAGCTCCCAGCATATACTAGTGCATGGGGTAACATCCCTCCAGGACGCAGGACTTTGCATTACCCTTTGCAGAACTTTGTAACGTTCCTCTCTGACCATTTCTCCAGCCTGTCAAGGTCTCTCTGAAGGTGGCACAACCATATGGTGTACCACCCAGGCCCCTCAGTTGTGATCATCTCCAAACTTGATGAGGGTACACACCATCTACCTGTGTTTTTCCCAGTAAGGTTATGAGATTTATTTCATTCTGTGTGTGCATGCATTTACAGCACCTACCTTAACGTGACCCTGAGCTTAATATGGTGATATACTTTGTTATAATGTAAATTAATAAAATAATAAGAACAACTAGGTTCTGTACATCTTTCTTACCCCTCAGAAAATAATGAAGGTGCCCGTCAGAGCAGAGGAGTGACAGTCGAACATCAAGAAAAGGAGATAAAGAGAAAAAATATGCTGGAAGAAAAAGATTATTACTATAGAAAAGAAAACTGAAGTCTTGTCTACGAGAAACTCAGGAAATCAAAAACATTTATAGTAAGTATGAAGTGAAAATGGTTTTTTTAAATCTCACAAACCTGGTGTAGACACATTTGTTCAAAATAGAAGTGGTTAAATTTGACTTAGCATAATTCATTTCTAGTATGTATTAAATTAAACAAAATTAAGGTCGTCTTTGCTTCTAACAAGGCTGTCTACACAAGGATTTAATAGAGCTGAACTGTTAACTTTAACATTTAATTTCGATTTACTTTCCTAAATGTCCCAATGCAGAAGAGCCCTATTAGCTTCAACGGTGGCAAAAATTAAAACCAGACAACAGGCAATGGATGCTAGCCAGGTAACAGTAAAAAGTAATTAAAAGAAGGAAAAGAATCTTTCCAGAAGGAATATGAGAAGCCACAGATTCTGGCCAAGAGGTGATCAAAGCTGCTACCAGCATATAGGAAAAGAGCCAGCAACAGATGAAGAGTAATCATAAAACTGATCAAATACTGTCAGTTAAGAGACTGGCATTGCAGGAGATCTGGAGCACATGAAAAGACACAGAATTACTGTTTTTAAATGCCCAGATGGAACTGGCAAGAAGGAAGAGAAAAAAATAGCTAGACTATTACACATAGTCAAAGTAATAGAAGAATTTTTAAAAAACAGAAGATTCTCTTAGCTCTAAAAGAAATTAAGAGGCACAGTTAATGAGCCTTTAGAGATGAAGATGTGCCAAAATTGGAAGCTGGAAGACCAGTTACCTTGTAGAAGGGAAATACACTTTGTTTACAGGTAATAATGACGGTGGGGCTTTTCACCTTTATTTCAGAGCAGAATGAAAATACACTGGGTCTCATTTTTACCTGCTTAGATAATACGACTATTTTGTGCCTGTAAGGGAAACAGTGACTGATCCACATAGTGCTTGCTACCTGTTTCTAAAAAGTAGTAGATTGTACAGAAGTGAAAACTGAGCAAGATTTCTGATTTAAATAGATTCTAAAACTAAAGGAAATTCCTAGCCAATCAAATAATACAGCACCATAGGTGTATGCTTTGACTTCTTCTACAATAGTTCTCTGCACCTGTACAGAAAGACTCATTACAAAAAATTACAGATTCACCTGTTCTCCAGATGGGGCACAGCGACTGCAAAGTAAAGCTACAGCTCCATTGATGAGTTTTACCATAGACTCATGCTGTCCCTTGTTGCAAACGGCCCAGGGAAAACTGAACTAGCCAGCTGACACACCGAGTTGTCTCTTCGATGAAGCTCATCGCGTCATTCTTCTGTATACTAATGACTTCCAAAATGCTACTTTTTCAGCCTTAGTAGCAAATGAGACAAGTCTTTTGAGTAATTGTCCTTTGTCTTACCCTCCAAAGTGAGATATTTTTTCTCCAAAAAAATTCTGAAGCCAGAATACAGCTGAATCAAGCAGAGCCAAATCAAGCAGATCCAAACCAAGCAGATAAACAGATTCCCGTAAAGTATCTGCTTCCTTCTCATCTTATATACTCAGGTCCAAAGCAAGAGATGAACAGAGGCAAGCTTCAGCCTGGGGACTCCATTCTGACAGAAAGCTGTCAGAAAATCTCAGGACTTTAATGATACTGCAGTGGAGCCTACGCTGGTGAGTTGAATAGTATGGAAGATAGAATGCGAAAAAAAAGAACCTAAATGGATTCGCAATGTTTGGGTTTGAATTATCACAGGACAATGCAGCATAGACAGAATCTGAGAAAAGCTTAATTTGGCCTCTCTGTCCAAGATGGCTACATGCCTGTTTTGCCTATGTTCTCAGTTTAGCTCTTTAAGAGCTATAAGTATGTATGTATGTATATGTAAGCACATTTTCGAAACTACCACTAAAGTGCCTGAAGAAATACAGTTTGCAACCATATTTATGCCAATATCTGCTCTTAGAGCCCTCATCTGTTACCTTGCTAAAATTTCACATTTCATAAAGTAGGAACTAAATCTACCATATGTGATTCATTCTTGACTAAATTAATTTGCAGCAAAAAGACTTATTTATGTTCTGCCCTTGGTATAATCTGATTGGCTTTTGTGACAGCTGTAAAAGGAAAGCTGCTAAGAGAGACAATCACATCTGACAAAGAACATGCTAATGAAATCAGGCTTTCTAAAGGGAAGTGATTTTGACAGATTAGAAATTATAGCTTTGTATAGATACTACCCAAGTTGTCAGCCTCTCTTCCCATGGTAGCAGCAGGCTCTGTTAAAATTGAGGAACACTCTGTCTGCTCACCACGTTATATAAAATCAACCTCTAGCCATATCTGGGTGATTTCCTACAGTGAAAGACTCAGAAACAGAAGGTAAAAATTCCCCATTTGGCATCTTAATCTTCTATTAATGATGCAACCTGTACTGTACCATCTGAAAAACATGAATCAACACTGAGCTCACCCTTCCACAAATAGAACTCTTCACCCTATAATGCGGTGATCTTTCTCTTTCTAATTGCTTCTTACAGATTTTTAAAAGGCACTTTAGTTCTTAAGTGTAAAATTTGCATTCAAACTACTGTACAAAGAAATACTAACAATGATTTTGAAGTAATTCCTTCTAACAAAGAGCACAGGCTTCTGATCACACATCATCGGAGAAGATGGAAGTGTACATGTAGCGTTTTTCTTATCTCATTAACAACCATTAGGAACCCACAGGGGGAACATAATGACCAGTGGAAAAAGGGCAGAACACACTTCAGTGAACTAAACAGATGTTTAGCACATATAGATATTATCCAACACCAGCATCAAACTAGTGAGTTTGTCCATTTAGGGCATCTCCTAGGAAACCATCAGATAACATTAAAAGATATTGACTAACATAAAAAGAGCTGCAGGCGAAATGGTGTATATTTGGTAGAAATGGGATGTGCTTCTAAATGCAGCAGTTTTAATTTCTGCTGAGGAAAGATTTGGATGTATTTTTCTAGATGCATATAGGGTTATAGTTAAAAGGCTTAAAATTTGCTGTACATTCTGTATCTTGACACTGCAGTCTTTAACTAAACAACATATAAGATGCAGTGCAAAAACACATCACAAAGAGGACTATAAAAATATCTCTTAAATATATTGCAACTTCTATGATACATAACACTGTTTTGTTGTTCTTGTTATTGTTTTAGTTTTCCTGCCAGTGCTTTCTGGCTGGAATTTTCCACAGAGTCTCAGAGTTATAAAACTGGCAAAGGTATTGGGCATTTCATTTCCTCTATGGTTCTTTGAAGAAACCTCCTTCTTCACATTATGCCAAAAACCCACTTTAATTGACCAGGACCAACTGGTAGTATGTTCATCAAACCACATAAATTATTCTTGTTCACAACTACATTTCACCCCTGTATTTTGTCCAGGAAGAGAAGGTATTTGATTCACTGATATATTTTCATTTCCTCTATCCAGTTTTGTGTCTGATTAACAATGCTTTTTGCCTGATAGTTTCATTTTAGAGTTCTAAGGACACTTTTCCCACTGTGATGTCTGTTTTGCCCTCTCTGCAGTCAGTGAGCAGAAAGGTTAGCTCCAAATTTGGCTAATGAGAACTTTGCTGGTCTGTTCAAGTTGGCTGTTACGCCTTTTGGGCATGACCAATCAGAGCATAAAGTGTCAGGAGATTTGCTGTCTCTCTCCAGCCCTGGTGAATGACTTCCTGCGGTCTACCAGACCATCAATTCTCTGCCCAGTTCTCTGTCTCTGTGGCAAGGGATAGTGACACATACTGACCTCTAGATAAATCGTAAAGTATTAATGCATGTTGTGTTTCTTCTTCAGCTTGGTACATTTGCTTAATGTGTTCAGGTCAAGTTGTATCATCAGTTTAGCAGAATTCACAAAAGTAGAGGGATGATCGTAATTTAAATGCAGAGACAGAGTTTGAAGAAGGTAAACACTTCATGAACAATGCTATTTTATTTTTTTCTGAATTGAGACTGATCTAATATACACAGAGTTATCTATAGTACAGCTGCATTGGATCAATAATGGTAATTTTAAAGGCAACCAACCCAGCAACTATATGCCCTGGAGTTATGCTTGGTAGAAAATTGAGGACAACTGAGAAGCAGATAATGGATCCATTGCTGAGAAGGACTACCCTTTTAATCCGATAAACCATATCGCTGTCCCAGTTTTCCCTAGCTCCTGCATTATACTCTTGTATACATCCCTTGTATCAACACAGCACCAATCCAGTGCTTAGGTGTCCTTGTTGTGGCAGGCTATTGCCATGTGGCTAACTCAAGGATCAGAGATTTACAAAAGGATGGAGGTCTACCTTCATCTAATTTGAGCCAAGGGACTCTATTATATAAAAGACAAGCTATCAAAAAAACCTTCTGAAATATAAACCTGAACTTCTTTTGATGTTTGTACTTTATTTTCCAGATGGAGCACTGCCAAATAACAGCTGCATAGACAGTTAAGCTTGATCATTTACAGAACTGCAAAGGGTTTGATTGATCAGCTTAAATGTCAGCAATTTCGTAATATGCTTGGGCACCAAAGGAGCAGAGTAGGTTGAGAAATGCAAAGGGGAACAAATATTGTGTATTCTGATTGTGTCCTTCACACAAAATTACAAGCATTTTCACCAACAAAGTAATTCACTTCATCCAATAGACTGCCTGCAAGTTCAGGACAATAAAACTGAAGAGCATCTTTAACTGACAATTTAAGCTCAAATCATTTTTGACTAGTAAGGTGTGGTATCATCCAGAAGAATTGATGCTATACTAGTAGCTTCAAATTATGGGGTTATAGTGCGTCTACTCACCATGCAGCTCCTACCAGGGGAGATAAGGGAGGGGTAGAAAATAAATGGATAGCAATAAATGCTTTCTGAAAGCTCTACAGTTAATTAAGGATAAGATTTTGTATACGTATTTATACTTGAGTAGAATTCAGAATAAAAATTAAAATGGAAGATTTTAACTGACACTGACTATATATTGTACTTCTCCTTTCAGCACCATCTTCCTATTTACTCCTCTGCATTATTTTTTTTTGAGAGGTCTCGGGCAAAAATGCATCGCCTTGTCAGCAAAGGAAATTTGAAACAATGTCGTTTTCTGAAAATGGTGGTTTACTGAAATTACATGTTTGAGTTAAACCAACCCATTCCACCCCCTACCCAAAAATAATTCAAGGCAGGTTGTTCTGTCAGCAGTTGTCAGTCTTTGCTAGTAAGCATCAGGGCTGAGATAGCCACTAACGTCCTTCTTTAGCTGATGAGTACAAAGGGCATTAAAATCAGAGACAAACTCAGTATATTTGAAATAAAAAAGTAAAA
This sequence comes from Tapera naevia, assembly GCA_033556795.1. Taxonomy (NCBI): domain Eukaryota; kingdom Metazoa; phylum Chordata; class Aves; order Cuculiformes; family Neomorphidae; genus Tapera; species Tapera naevia. The sequence continues at coordinate 28,350,260 of JAUMJJ010000079.1, read as the reverse complement.
CTCTCTCCCAGGTTTTCTGTGAGTAGTAGAACCGTTACCACATTTTGTAATGGGCTTCTCTCTCCAGCTGAGATAAATAATAGTCCAATAACTGTAAACTACAAATCCACCCAATTTTAAGAGTAAATTAAATATTGCAACAAATCAAGTACTACACTGAAAAATCCCAAGTAGTTTAAACAGAAAAGGTCTAATAATACTAAGATATACAGAAACCAAGTTAGATACATGTGAAGTTAGAAATCCCTGAATCAAAATGGATAAGTTAAAAGTTAGATCTAAGCAGTACTCGGACCCTGCTCAGTTTACCCGTAAACTACTTTCTAACATTTTCAAGACGAGGCTTTGTGGAGTAAAATCATTAAATAGATGACCTCTAAAATTACTGCTTCATATAAGAAAACCTGGCCTTAATTGATAACCTTTACTCACTGGGACATTCATATCAAGACAAATACACCAAATGATCCCCACTGGATCAGCAGGAATACTAGACTGATACAAACAGGAACACATTTCATCTTCTGTCCTGAGAGCACTGATATTGACTTTTCCCCCGTTACTATCAAAATTACTATATTGCTTCTCCAAATGATGTGTCTTTTGCCATAAAGAAGTTTTACAATGAATATTTCAAGAAACACCATCAGAACCATCTGTCACTTCTTTTTAAATGATGATTGTTTAAAAAGGGCCACACATATACACTGATTAATTAGCTCAAAACTTTCTTAATACATCAACTGGTTTTTGCTTAATTCTTATTTTGTGCACTTTTTAATTATGTATTTTCTATTTTAGAAACTGCATTTCTTTTCTTTAGTATTAATTTTCTTGCATTTGTACAAGATATAGTGGTTGAAGAACTCCTCACTATAAATCCTTAATCACGTTTAATAGCTTAATGCTGTACAGTAACAAGGTTGTGTTAAAGCAATTAACCCTTCAGATCAGCTGATTCCGTGGAAATTAGAACAGCACTTCTTTACTCCTTCCCCCTCCTACACATCTCACCTAAGCATAGCCACCTCAAAAGTAGGCATCTATTCTGGAATGCTGGGTCCCCTCTACAGTAAATAGCAAGAAATGGGTACAATTTGTCTTACAATATTTATCTCAGGATAGGGTCGATTGCCCTCTGTACTGCCTACATCTGTCCATTGACTTTACAGGAAGCTTAAAAGAATTCACTTAGAGAAGACACCTAACTTTTTGATGGGTAATATTAATCAAGGTGAAACCTTGCTAGATGCCAATATATGATTGCTACAATGCTGACTGTCTTATCTGAAATGCCACCTCCATCTCCATTGTCATAGAGGACTCTGACCATCTGACCATAAAGTGAAGATCAAAAGACACAGTAGATTGGGATGAGTTTCCTTTGTAACGTGGATTTGCCTGAAAGATACTGTGAATACTGTATCTACACAAGAAGTGTTAAAGATGCATTTGTGTACTTTAACAGGACTTGTAACTCTGAATAGTCCTTCAAAAATGCATTGATTCACTGTTCAGCATCATCTTTACTATGTTCCAGAGCTCAACATTTTTACTGTATTAATGTTTGTATTTTATCCATGATATTCCTGCTCATAAACAAATTACCAGCCAAATGCTTCCTGGCTTCTTGCACCAGAGCTTGACTACATCTGGCTTTCAATCACAGTTCCTCCACCTCTCTGAAAACATCCTTGGTCTTCTGGGCAACACAAGCCCTGTGGCAGGCTAACCTATTCAGAGAAAAGGTCGACTAACTGTCGAAGCAAAGCACAAAGAAAGCGAAACCCGCTGCACAGCTGAGAGCTGTGAAGTTGCCAGGAGGCTGGGGAGCTCATGCAAAGAAACCCCCTGCCTTCCACTCTATGCTGTGCTTAGGTCTCAGGATTTTTAAACCTTCAGTTTTCCAGACACCCTCCTCACTTTAAATAGCAAACAGGAATCAATTTAACTGTCAGCTGGAGAAAGCACTCAATATGTGAGACAAATGGGGATTTGGTTTAGGGCCCGGGGGTGGGAGGCAGTTGCCTGAGACAACTTCACAAGACAACCGCATAAATAATGCCAAGCTTTTTTTCCCTTACCATATTTCTAAATTTCCCAAGGAAGTCATCAAGGCAAGTTTGACAGCAATCACAAGGCTAGGCCTACATACGGTCTGCCAGGGTGTGAAAAACTGAGAGACATAACAATACCTGAAGAGGACAATACTGCTGTGGGTAGGAGGCCTCAGTGAGCTTTCCCACAGCTGATTCATGCCAAGGGAAAATTCTGCTCAGCTCTGCAGCAACCAGGGCTCCATGAACTGGGCTCTGGTTGCTGTAAATCCGTTCAGCTCCAGCAAGACCTTCACCACAGCTGAGATCTGGCAGCAGAGAACGGATAAAGAAACTCTCAGAAAGACGTTTTGATGGCCAATAATTTATCCTCTGACACAATGCAGTTTTAAGTTACACAGGAATTTCACAGTGTGTAATAGCAATACGTACAAGGTAAAAACTTAAAGTCATTAGCAGTATAATTTATTAGCTAAGTTGTGCCAACGCCTATCAATCAGACTTTAAGGTTGGTTCCAGAGAGGTTTTTGATCTTCCTCATATTGCTTTGCTTTTCTTCTTCCATGGCAGCATTAGAAGGCGACAGTTACATTATATATCTACCCAGTGCTCTGGTGAGAGACCATTATGTTCACAGATCATTACTGACATCCTGACATTTGTCATCTCCTTTCATAGCAGTTAAATCTTGCTTTATCTGTAAATGTCACCACGTCATTTATTCATGAAAAGGGGTCACTTTCCCAAAATAGTACACTCAGCTTTTAAAAGGGAAGTTGGTTTTATTCACTGTGGTAATCCTTGGACAAACTTCACTGCTGCTAAGGACTGTCTTTTTTCCCCATGCAGTTGTTTACATCTCCACACACAGATTTCAGGTTGGTTTTTTTGGTGGTTTTTTTTGGTTTTTTTTTTAAAAAAAACAAACCCTAACAGGAAGGCAAATGATCTGGATGAGAAAAATAGGTGTTTATTTTTTCAGCTTCCTACGCTTAATCCACATGGATTTATCAGCACTGAGTTTACTGTTGCAAAGTATAACTTTTAATTTGACATCTTACTGGTTGAAAACCCACTGGTTGACTATTTTTATTAAAGCCTTGGCATGTAGTTCTCAGCTGGACTGTATTTCAGCTTCACAAAAATGTAGTTTAAATAATCCTTGATAATACCTTTTCTTTTTCATCTTCAAAGGTCCTGAAAGTTTAATTAATAAAAGTCTAGGCCCACCCTAAGAGATATATGGACATTCTTGTGTAAAAAGTAGAGAAGATAAATAGAAGCTGAGGCAAGCAGGATACATAAAGGGCTCAGAAAAAGAGAATCAATCCCATGTGTAGAGTCTGAAATTAGGAGGGCAGAGGCCCTGTTTATGTACTAACACACAACCTTCCTGCAATAGGATTTCCTTTAACAGCTAAGCTTATCTCATTCTTCCCTTTTATACCTGTTCATACACTAACTTTTTAGTTGATGTTTTGAGGTGGTTATTTTTTCTTGATATTTACAGATTTGTTATTCAAGTTCTTGTTCAGTTTCCCTTGCACCCACCATAACAGCCAGGTGTGCCACCTGGAGCTCTGTCTTACCTGGGTTATCATTGTAGCATTACCATCTTGGCCTGTATCAGAAACAGTGTGGCCATCAGGACCAGGGAAGAGGTTGTGCCCCTGTACTCGGCACTGGTGAGGTTGCACCTTGAGTCCTGTGTTCAGTTCTGGGCCCCTCAGTACAAGAAGGACATTGAGGTGTTGGAGCGCGTCCAGAGAAGGGTGACAAGGCTGGTGAAGGGGCTGGAGAACAAGTCCTGTGAGGAGCAGCTGAGGGAACTGGGGTTGTTTAGCCTAGAGGAGAGGAGGCTGAGGGGAGACCTCATCGCTGTCTACAACTGCCTGAAAGGAGGTTGTGGCGAGGTGGGCACTGGTCTGTTCTCCCAAGTGACAGGTGATAGGACGAGAGGAAATGGCCACAAGTTGCGCCAGGGGAGGTTCAGACTGGATGTCAGGAAAAATTTCTTGGTTGAAAGGGTGTTCAGGCACTGGCACAGCTGCCCAGGGAAGTGGCTGAGTTGCTATCCCTGGAGGTGTTTAAAAGACGGGCAGATGAGTTCCTTAGGGACATGGTTTAGTAAGGAGACAGGTACAGTTGGACTCGATGATCTCAGAGGTCTTTTCCAACCAGATAATTTTATGATTCTATAATTATTTCTGTGGACAAATTTTAAGGCCAGATTCTAAGGAAGCATGAATTATCTTAACAGTTGGGATCCATATGTATATATGTATATTTATATATGTATATACATATTTATATAAGTATACACATATAGCTTATCTAGTGATCTGCCTTCTCGAGGTTTGCTGTAGTGATAAAAAGTAGCAGCACACTTCTCAACAGTAATTTCCAGGTCATTTTACAAGCTGTATAAAGTAGATGCAGCAATTACTTTTTACACTACTCACAGCAGCTGCTTTATGAGCTCACCATTGCTACACATTAGCTGAAGGTAGAAAACAATAAAAACTCAGGCCTGAATTTACCAGGGGGGTAAAAGGGCTACAGCCCTATATTAACGTTGCCCCCTGAAGTATATAATCAACAGCTGGATCCATTTTTGAAACTGTCAGTTCTCTTTGAAAACAAAGAATAATTTAAGTAAACTGAACAGTATAACAGAAGCACAGAATAATTCAGGTTGGGAGGACTTCTGAAAGTCATCTTTTCTGAAGCTAAAGCCACATTAGATCAAGGTGCAGGGCTTTGTCCAGTTGAGTTTTGAATAACTACAGAATATCAACAACCTCTTTTCCAGTCTTTGACAATGCCTATGGTGAAAAATAAAACATTTGTCATATCTAATTAGAATGTCCTGTGTTCCAGCTTTTGACCTTTGCTTCTCATCTTATTACACACCTTAGAGGATACCCCAGAGCTGAACACACCTATCTCCCTTAGAGAGTCATCATACACCTTGTGCTCCAGTCTTTTGACAAATGGTGCCCTCCACTCAATTGTTCCAGTTTGTCTATGTCCTTCTTTTATTGGGGTTATCCAAAGGACACAATGTGTGGATGCTGCGTTGCCACCTCACATATACCAGATCAAGGGGGAGAATCATTTCTCTCACTGCAAGACAGCACTGCTGAGGTGAAATCCTGGTCTTCCAGGTGTCACTGGCAAAAATCCTGCCCATTTCATCTAACAAGTGATTCAAGTTGCCATAGTTTCTGCTTCAAGTTTTCTATGTCTCTTTTCCTGCCAAGTTTTCTGCCACTTTTTTTCCCCCAGTATGTCTTTACAACTTCCAGTTATGTGATTTTTGAGACCAGCTGGAACATAAATGCTCAGAGCCGAAGAATAAATAAAATGGTTGCTTTCAAAAAGTTAAAAGATTAAATTCTCCTCTGTGCCAGCTATCTGTGGAAGTCAGGGTCATTACATCCACTTAAACCAACTGAGAATTTCATCAAGTATTTGACCATAGCTTCTGATTGCACCAAGTGTGAGATCAGGTTTCCTGGGGAAATCTGTGGTATTCCAATTATGCTGAATACTCAGTTTAGACACAAACTTACTTTTTAACAGTATTGACCATATTATATGTTCCAAACAATAACAACCTCCTTTTCTGCTAAAGATTGGCTCCTGAAATTTGCCTCTACAGTACCTTTTGCCAATCCAAAAAAGAAGGTCACAAAATAAACCTTTATTTGTAACAATTATATTTCAAAGACTTCACTCTCAATATAAGAAAAGAAATATTGTCATTACACAGTTTTTTATAGGATTTATTAAGTATCAAATATGTTCATAAAACTTCCTGGAAAAAAGCTAAACTGGATGTTCCAAAACAATCTCTACTTAATGCTGGGCTAGGCTTCAGAGAAAAGTTTTTCCCTTTAAGATCTCTACTGATCATATTGTGCAAGAAAGCAGATTTACTTTAAAAAAATACATTCAAGTTTTTACTCTTATGATGAAGAGTAACACATTGTCTAAAGATTTCTCTACAATAAGGTAGAGCAAGTAATGATACTCAAAAGGAGAGGGACTAGGGCTCTGAAAGCTTATTTTGCTGTAGTTATATTTACCATGTGAAAAATATAATGGATGTCATTCCACCTATGGGAGGTTTGTCACAGGTTTGAGTAATGTCAGGAACTGACACTACTCAGGTTGCCAGTAGTTTTTCCATGTACCAGGTAGTATTGGTGTGAACTGAAAGAGCCTCCAATTAACTTCAATTTAGTTTACAGAAAGCCTTATTTTTTTCCTCTCTCTTTCCCTTTTTTATGCTAGATTTTTTTGTATCTTTCTCAAGTGCAGTACAAAGTCATACATGCAGGAAATGTTTTGTTTGAAGCATATTATTTATACTAATATCTCTTTGAGTGTGTGTGTGTTTATGGGTGTGCACATGAATGTACATACATGTGTGTACAGAATCTTTTATCACACATCAAAATGGTATTGTGGATATTAAAATAATTCTCTTTTCTTTACTCACCATGAAGCCTATTTTCTCCTGATAACTACAGCAAACTCTATTGACCTCTGGAGACTGGCATTTATATTACATATTGCCTGTTAAAACAATTGGAAAAAACAATTCCCCACTCAAGCAGAAGCTGCACTGGTTCATGTGAGAATTTGTTCCTGAATCCTTAAAATTAATTTTGAGATCAAATGCTGACAAGCCAAGTGCTACAGTCCTTATTATTCAGATTAAATTAGTAAAAATTGTCAACTCCCCTCCCCTAAACAATCTTTTTTCTTTAAAACATGTTTTTATTTTCTTTCAGCACATTTAATCTCCATTTCTTTCAGAAATATCCTTCTTCATGTAGTCATGCAAATCAAAATCATTGGCTTCAAAGATACATCTGCTTTCCTGGTGTTACCCCCAGCTTACAGCATGTTTGTACTGCTAGTTTCATCTATCCACTGACCACATGTTTGACCAAGCACCTCTCCAGCTTATGGTCTCAAAATGTTTGTTTCAATCGATTGGTGACTAGTGACAGTGCCTCTTGTTGAACAGCAGTGCCTATCACTTACGAAAATTAAATCACAATAAAGGACACTGACGCATGTATAATCCACCTTTGTACTGACTTTTGGTCAGTATAAAGGTGAGCTATGCCTCACGTTTAATGCAGAAGCATTGCTCACAGTGAAAACAAGTGAGTGGTAAGTGACAAATGGTGGAAAGGCTACCTTTTAAATTCAAGGGTTGGGAGACAATTTTTTTGTTCTGGTTCCCAAGTATGAGTAGACACACCACTGGTATCCTGGACAATATTGATTACAGACTGGAGCACTAGAGGGGACTGCATAGAAAATGATCGTAATATGGAATAAAACATAACTAATGATGGATAGTCTCCTACCACATGGCAGGTATTCAACAGAGGGTCTATACAGTGAGGCTCAGCACAGTCCCAACCTAAAGTCACACGACTAGAGACAGGTAAGGAAATGCTGGTGTTAAATGAAACCTCTAGATATCTCTACAGACGCCAAGGAGGAGATTTGCCCCCTCCCAGATGTGGTTCACAACTGGGAGAGTTATCAAGCACAGGGTGACAGAGCAAACCCAGCAAGGAAGGTAGCTCAGAGCTGCCACTGGCATCTCTGTCAGACTCAGATGCAGAACCTGAGCATATTTCTGAGCATAGTCATAAATGCCTAGTCAGTCATTAAAAACTTGGCCTTCAATCACAAAAGCTAGGGATTAGACTCCTATGGGAGAGAAGGAGACAGCTTCTGTGTTCCAGGAATATTCAGATATCTGGCAAGGAGTCTGCCTGTAAGAGCTAAGTCATGTACATGAAATAAAAAGGAAAGAAGCCAAAACTTACACCACACTGCCTAGGACTTACAAGTCAGTAGGAGGAAAATCCTATGATCAGTCTTCACCACAGAATATCCAGTTGTTTGCATTGTGAAAAATGAATGAATTCAGTGTAGCCTTACTGTCATGCCCTTACATCACAGCACAAGTTTTAGAAAAACTCAATACAATCAGGTAAGTTCACTCAACTAGCTGGGCTCTAAAGACACTCTAGATGTATGAATGGTTGTTTTCTCAATTACTCAGGAGAGAGATTTCCTAAGTAACAAGCACAGTAGATTTGTGATTCTGCTGTGCATTCCCAGCGGTAGGACTTTGGGTGTGTGAGGCAAGGTCTTCCCCAAAAACTTGTAACAGATGAGACAAATCCAGTGACAAAAAGCCTTGGAGAGGTTTTCCTGAATTCTACAGAATTTAAACTTCATCATTTTGCTCAAGTGACACATTTGGGTTTTAAGTGTTTTTCTTATTTCCTAACTGTAGCACAGATGCGAATAATTTTTGGACCACTATTGCTGCCAGTGGAACACATAGTAGCAACCCTATTACCCTATTGGTCTGCAGAAGATGAGAATTTCTGAAATGCTTCAGAAATAGTTTCATTTTCCCCAGCGGAAATGTGTTCCAAACAAAACCCAACATTCAGTGAAACTCAATTTCCTTTCTTCTCCATGCAGAATATACACTAGCATCAAAGGGATCCATTCATGCTCATGGAGGAAAAAGTATATATCTATATCAGGGGAGTCAAACTCATGGCCCACAGGCCAAATCCAGCCTTCTACCTTGTTTTATCTGGCCCAGCACCTTGTTTCTACGCGGCAGCAGCACCGAGCTCCTTGGCCCTGCGCTCCTGCCAGCGCTGGGCACGTGTGCAGTGTGTGACGCGCGTTACGCTGCAGGATAATGATGGGAGTCATGAGTCTGACACTCCAATTTACATACGGGTGGAAAAAAAGGGAAGCAGGTGGAAAAAAATCTAGCCTTTCTATAAATGTAACATCTGTGGCTCACTCTCCTAGCTGCAGAGAGCGTGCATATGCTGAGGACATTTGACCAGACAGATACAGAGCTAAAAGCATGAACTGCAAGCCTGTATAGTATTAGAAGTTTCTGTCTCAGCACAATGCGTTCAAGTAAAGAGAAGATATCCCAAAATGCTTCTCATGTATTAAAAATAGTTATGTACGTAGGCTTATGAGGTTTTATTCCACCTTCTGAGACATGTATTATGGTCTTTATGCTAAATTTTGAATAGAAGGAATTTGATCTGGGATGAAAAATTCAAATAATCCTAAGAATAGCAGAAGGGATTACTGGGTAATTTGCTTCAGCATCTCTTTTACAACTCAGTTTCTTAAACATCCCATCATACTACCCCATGAAAAGCTGGCTGACATTTTCCACAGTGCTTTCCAAATGTAGTAGAATAAGAAAAGAAGACATCTGCAATTATAACCTACTGTATTTTAAGACACTTTAACACAGGTAACTGCATGCCATAACTTAATGAATCCTAAATAAATCCCTTTTCTGATCCTCTAATGATTACCGAAAATCCAAATAAACCATATGACTATTACACATTCATTTGCCTAGCAAGTATTTTGGATGCCCTCCAATTAAAATGTCGTTTGAAAGAATATTTAGTTCAGTGGGAGATGAAGCATCACCACACAGGTCATGCCTAAATCAACAGAACAGCTTGTCTCTCTCATAGCCAATCTACATATAATTGATTTTCAGCATCCACGTTCAGTGAAGCAAACTGTTACTTTGAGATATTGGAGTGCCACATTTCACAGCTCTCTACGCACAACTTTGGGTATGGTCCATCTTCCACTGCTAAGGCATCAGTGAAAAATTATATATTGCAGCATTTCCAGATGATGTTCTACCTATTGCTGTTGGGCGAAAAGTCATAAAATGAAGTTAGAAAAGTGATAACTGAATTTATTAAAATCTGCTTTCAAGCTCCTCTTTTCAAATGACTTACACCGGCTGTCACCCACACAGCATCATATTCAGTGTCAGTGAGAAGTGTTAAACAGGCTTGGTTTGTTCTTCTTCCTCTGCACATTCTTGGGTTTGGGAACAAAGAAATTTCCACGTAAGTGGAACATATGAGCAGACGGTTAACACTATCACCAGTCTGAGGTAATTTCCATAATAGCAAACTGTCGTATGATCCCAGTCTAGGCCACACTACTAGAGCTGAATTACACAACATCTGTGTGTAATGGATTCCAGTTTGATTATAAATATTAGCATGTAGCTACTTCATTGCTAACAAAGCATCATATCACTTCTGTACCAATACCCATAAAACTGCAAAGTATGTGAAATTGAGCATAAATTTGTAGGGTTTGGATTTTCAAGCTCACCTACAGATAATGATGCAGATACGTACACAGATCCCTGGAAGCAGACCTGTGGTCAAATATTCCCTCCAAGAGAGGAAGTTTGCATAGCCATGATGCTGCACGACTCTTTGGAAGAGGGGGTTTCTGGAGAATGTGAACTGCAGGGAGGAACCATCAGAGCAGTTTTCCCTCACCGTTCTGCTAAACCCACACTTGAATCTGCTCCAACTGCTAATGATGTCAGTGGAAATGCTTCCTGTTCTTTCAGCAGGAATGGGATTATGTGAAAAGTGCTTTTCCTCTGAAGACCAAATGTTCTAGAACAGTTTTGTTGTTGTTCTATTTGTATTATTATTATTATATTCACTTCAGCATAAGCAGTGCACGGATGAGAGTGGGAGGTAACACAGGAGGTAGGCACAAATGTCAGAATTCTTGAGCCATAGGAGACAAAAATCACATAACAGTAATCCTAGCTGCAAATTAGCAAGATAGAAAGAAACTAAAAATGTTCATTTGAACTTATCATGTTATCCAACACTACAATAAAGCAGTGACAGTCAGTATAGATTATCTTTATTTTAATTCTTGGGAGATAATTATTATTTTACCTGAATAAACTATGAGTCATTTGAAAGTAGCATTGGCAAAATGAGGCAAGATTTATGCTGCAAAATGCATTGCTATTAATGAATATATAATTTGTACTTCCAGCCCACAGACAGTAAAAACTACCAGTAAAACTCCAGAAACACACACACACACACAAAATTAGTTTCTGAGAAATAATGAATTGCCACGTCAAAGACTATAGAAAATATTAGGGATATACTTTTTCTATAAATTAGGCTCAGGAGGGAAGACGAAAATGAAGGAAAAAAGAACTGCTATGAAATGTAAGATGGGTCTTCTCATGGGTACCATTAATGAAACAACAAGAGGAACACTGAAATATATTGCTCACTTTAGTATCCATTCCTCTTGCTCTCTCTTTTTCCTTTGTTCTTCTAGACACATTCATCAATGAGAAACAGGTTCATGTTACAATCTTTTACCTATCCACAAACATAAACACATTAAATAAAAATAAAATAAAACAATATTCTGGAACAGGATGAAGTAACTGCACTGAAAATTTAATTTATCTTTTCAACAGAATTTGGGTTTAGAAAAAAAAATTAAAAAATATATTTTTAAAGTCCTCTTTTCCTCCAAAACCATGTAGCTGCGAAGCACTAGCTAAAACATATATCTTGAGGAAACAGTTCTCTTGGGATGATTTCTAAGGTCATTTAATCTTGGAGGCTAAAGCCACCATATTGCTACTTCCTGTTAATATGCATTTAAGAATGTAGCAGATCCCAGCTTTAGAGTGTTCTTGTGTATGATTATCACCAGGCAGACAGTGGGAGAAGGTGTAGTGTACTTCATCATGAGTCTTTATAGTGGGTTACCTCACATCCATTGACACATCCATTGTGACAGTTCTCTAATACAATGTCTAATGTAATCTACATATTTAAAAAAATATATATAAGTGAAAGACTGAACATAATGATTCTCTAAGCAAAATACCATTCCAGCATTAAAAAGTCAAGTTGTAAAAATCGTAGGTTTGAAATAAAAATGATTTAAATGTAGATTAAAATGTGTCTCTCCCTTGACACATTAAAATGTGTCTCTCTTTCCTTCCTTATCACCCTGCCAAACACATATAAACACTCCAGTTCTTTAGCATGAAGGTTCATTTTTCTCAGATTATTTACTTTAGAAAATAAACATCATCAGACTCAGCGATTCTAGCACCTTAATATTAAAACAATTTAATGTAATTCATAATAGTAAAGAAAGTCTAAGAGTCGGCAACTTTACAGGGGAGGAACTTCAAAACTACATTTTTTTTCCCTATATTTTCAAGCTATTCATGTATTTCCCTCTTCCTGACTCTGATCCCTTTTACTCTGCTCAGAAGTTTCTCGAAGCTGCTGGCTGACCCAGCCATGTCAGGAGCACACGCTATAGTGCACACTTTGTTGTTGCTTTCTCTTCCCTGCATCAAGGAAATCGTTGTTCTTCTTTGATCCTTCTCTCAGCTGCATGACTTTTAGTTCCATCTGTCCTCTCTGCAGTTTATAAAATAACATTTTTCCCCAGTTCCTGCCAAATAACCTTATTTTGATATTTCTCTCTTTATGCTGAATACCCAGTCATACATCTTTTCTAACTGCAGGTGTGTTTGGTTGTTTAGGTTGTAATTGAAGGCCTAGCTTGAGATCGAAGGGTGAAAACTTATGTTGTTGAGAGCAATTTATCTGTGTGAGGTCCCATCAATGAGAACAGAAGGTAAGTGGCGAAATGCCAACGCAGCTCATAAAAAGTATATAAATGACTTTCCATTCTTCAAAAATAATAAACTGGATGTATTGTAAATTATATAGTCCAATTTACAGGGACTGAAATACAGAGTAATTTAATTTTGGAGTTTGCTTTATGTGGATTTGAAATTAAAGGGCAATTTGCTGAAGATTAAATAAAAACACAACATCAAATCAATCAGAATACATCAAAAAATAAGTATACCTAGATAGCTTTAATATTCCTTCATACTTAGAAGTAAGAACTTCAATATTTGTACTGTTCAGGTTATTTGTCTGAATATTGACAAATTCTTCTTGCTGTGGTAGGAATTGGTATGCAGAGGTTACTAAGGACAAAAACATCCTTATTCTTTTAGGAGACTTTAACCTTCCAGATATCTGCTGGAAACTTAACACTGCTGAGAGGAGGCAGTCCAGGAGGTTCCTAGAGTGTATTGAGGACTGCTTTTTGTCACAGCTGGTGAGTGAGCCCACCAGGGGTGAGGCTCTCCTTGACTTGCTGTTTACAAACAAAGATGGGCTGGTGAGTGATGTTGTTGTCAGAGGATGTCTGGGGTGTAGTGATCATGAGATAATTGAGTTCTCTCTGAACAATGTAATAGGAAAAGCCAGGAACAGAACATCGATGCTGGACTTTCGGCGGGCAGATTTTGGATTATTTAAGGAACTGGTCAGGAAAGTACCCTGGGAAATAGCTCTTAGTGGCAAGGGGGTCCAGGAAGCTTGGATACACTTCAAGAATGAAATTTTGCAGGCGCAGGAGCGGGCTGTCCCTGTGTGTTGTAAGAAGAGTCGTAGGGGCAGACGGCCGGCCTGGATGAGTAGGGAACTTCTGAAGGAACTAAGTAAGAAAAAGAGGATGTATCATCGTTGGAAAGAAGGGGATGTAAGTCAGGTCATGTTTAAGGATGTTGTTAAGTCATGTAGGAGGAAAATCAGGGAAGCAAAAGCCCAGCTGGAGCTCAAATTGGCCACTTCTGTTAAGGACAATAAGAAGAGTTTTTATAAATACATCAATGGCAGAAAGAAGGGCGGCAGCGACCTCCACTCCTTGTTGAATGTGGAGGGAAATATAGTAACCAGAGATGCAGAGAAGGCTGAGGTACTTAATGCCTTCTTTGTCTCAGTTTTTAACAACAAGGATGTCAGCTCGCTTGACAGTTGGCCCTCTGAAGTGGTTGATGGGGGCAGGGTGCAATATGGCCCTCCTGCAATCCATGAGGAGGAGGTTAGAGACCTGCTGAGCCGCTTGGACCCTCATAAGTCTATGGGGCTGGATGGGATCCATCCTAGGGTGCTGAGAGAGCTGGCGGATGAGCTTGCTAAGCCGTTCTCCATCATCTTTCAGCAGTCCTGGCTCACTGGAGAGGTCCCGGAAGACTGGAAGTTGGCCAATGTGACGCCCATCCACAAGAAGGGCCGTAAGGTGATCCAGGTAATTACAGACCTGTCAGCCTGACCTCGGTCCCAGGTAAAATCATGGAGAAGATAATCCTGGGTGAAATCATGCACCACCTGCAGAACGGTCAAGAAATCAGGCCCAGCCAGCATGGATTTAGGAGGTTTAGGTCCTGCCTGACCAACCTGATCTCCTTTTACGACCATGTGACTCGCCTGGTGGATGAGAGGAAGGCTGTGGATGTGGTATACCTGGACTTCAGTAAGGCCTTTGACACTGTCTCCCACAGTAGACTCCTAGGGAAGCTGGCAGCCCGTGGCCTAGATGGGAGCACTTTGTGCTGGGTTAGGAATTGGCTGGATGGCCGAGCCCAAAGAGTGATGGTGAATGGTGTCTCATCCAGTTGGCGGCCGGTCACCAGTGGTGTCCCCCAGGGATCGGTATTGGGTCCTGTCCTGTTTAATATCTTTATTGACGATTTGGATGAGGGGATTGAGTCCATCATCAGCAAGTTTGCAGATGATACCAAGCTGGGAGGAAGGGTTGATCTGTTAGAGGGTAGGATGGCCCTACAGAGGGACCTGGACAGACTGGAGAGCTGGGCCGATTCTAATGGGATGATTTTAATAAGTCCAAATGTCAGGTACTTCATTTTGGACACAACAATCCCATGCAGAGCTACAGACTGGGGACAGAGTGGCTAGAGAGTAGTCAGGCAGAAAAGGACCTGGGAGTGCTGGTGGACAGGAAGCTCAACATGAGCCAGCAGTGTGCCCAGGTGGCCAAGAAGGCCAATGGCATCCTGGCCTGCATCAGGAATAGTGTAGTGAGCAGGACCAGAGAAGTTATCGTCCCCCTGTACTCGGCACTGGTCAGGCCTCACCTTGAATACTGTGTACAGTTCTGGGCCCCCCAATTTGGGAAAGATGTTAGGATACTGGAATGTGTTCAGAGGAGGGCAACGAAGATGGTGAAGGGGCTGGAGCACAAGCCCTATGAGGAGCGACTGAGGGAATTGGGGCTGTTTAGTCTGGAGAAGAGAAGGCTCAGGGGAGACCTCATTGCTCTCTATAACTACCTAAAAGGAGGTTGTAGTCGGGCAGGGGTTGGTCTCTTCTCTCAGGTGACCAGTGGCAGAACCAGAGGGCATGGACTTAAGCTTCGTCAGGGAAAGTTTAGACTTGATATGAGGAAAAAATTCTTCACTGAAAGGGTGATTGGCCATTGGAATGCGCTGCCCAGGGAGGTGGTGGAGTCACCGACCCTGGAGGTGTTTAAAGGGAGACTGGATGAGGCACTGAGTGCCATGGTTTAGATGATGGTTGGTGTTAGTGTTAGGTTATAGGTTGGACTTGATGATCTCAGAGGTCCTTTCCAACCTTGTGATACTGTGATACTGTGTGATACTGTGATACTGTGATCCAAGAACTACCTTTTTTTAATTTACAGTGGCCAATGAAGAAAGCAGCAAAAGCAAAAAATAGGCCTTGCGCTTCTGAGCTATTTGGGTTTTGTTTTCATTAATTACTGACTTGTCTACTTGACATTTATACATTGTCCCACCTTTAATTCGTGCCTTTATTTGTACCTCTTTATCTACTTCATTTTTCATCAGTTTATGTCAAGTTTTTCTCCTCTATTTTGCATTCCAGGAATCACTTCCCTATTCCAGATCATTAAGCTGTATGATCCTTTGTTAATCCAATTGCTACATGGAGACACAGTACCAGAAGAAGTCTAGTGACAATCAAGTGGTGCAACAGGTTGTAAAATGACCTTTCAGTGACACCATGTAGCCCAACGAGGCCAAAGCCACTTAAACTGGAACGAAGAAGCCACAGAGAAAAGAAGAACGTATAAGTAATTTGTGAGTACTGATAGATATCTGGAGTTTTTTTCACTATGCAAGTGGCCAGCTTTCAAGTGCCATGACTAACTACTGAATATATTTCTGTGTATCCAAGCACTTAATAATTACCTCCTATTAAATAATGATAAGGAATACACTACATGGTCTGTGAATTTGACTGAACCAAGTAGCTTTTGCCATTCTTGTGTTGTATTTGGCTTCTGACAAGTGTTCTATCACCTGTACTCTCCATAACATATTTTCTGTTTTAATTTTTTGTGATGCTAAACAAAACCACTGAGTTGCTCATCACAGTTGATGACCAACACTCCATCTGCAATACAAATGTATGCGGATATCTATGAAACAGAACTTTTTCACAGCTTCGTGAGCAAGCTAAGAAGCAACTGAACAACTGGAGACATATAGTAACAGAAGGTATGGGCAGCAGCCAGGATAGCATCTCCAGGCACTCCATATGCAGATTCTCCATTGCCTACAGCAAATAAACTTTTGAAGCCAGCAGTGGTAGGAAAGCTGACAGAACAAATTAAAAAGTGGCAGTGGGGAGCCAAATACTGCTGTAACAGAATAAAGGGGAACTCCCAGAACTCTGAGCAGGACAAGCAGTAAGAGGGTTGCCAGTGACAGACCAAAAGCAGCAGAGGACAGACATCAGTATAGAAAAGGTACATTCAAGGTCAGATAACAAAGAAGTAGAGAACAATTGTAATTAGTACAACTGCATTTCCAAGAAGCCATGAAGGAAGAGCTTCACTTATGGGATGATGGAAATACAAATTCCTGCATGGAAGTAGGTCTGGAATGGAGGACAGCCATGAACGTTTGGGGATGATTTACTGGAAAGGTTCAGGAGCTGTCAAAGAACTTCCAGAAAATATATCAGAAGAGAAATCTCCAGAGAGTAAATGAAAGTGGAAATCAAGCTCCAACTAGACAAAACGCAAGAGTGCTATGTTTGCCTAGAAATTTCTGAAATCCCATAGTTCGGTGACATTACTCATTTTCCAATAAAGGAATATAAACGTTCTGAGCATGTTCCAGATTTGCATTAAAAACTGATAGAAGTGCCAACAAATGACAGTCAATGAGCCCTTATCAAAAATTCCAGCAGCACACAACCAGCAAAAAGCCTTGTTGTGCACCAGAAATGGCTTCCTCTGTGTAGTTTTTCTATATGTCATTCTTAACACTGCTGTCTATTTTCTCATGTTTTATTATTTACCCTGTGAAGTGCAAATTTCTTCTGTTCTGAAAGTCTCGTCACACGTATACAGACACTGTAAGATAAAGTGATAGCTTTCTACACAGTTCTATTATAAGAACTTGAACACCAGCCCAAATTACCTGTCATCAGCTGTTCAAGTCTTCTTTCCGTTACTGACAAAACAAATGAACAGCTGCTCACTCTACAAACCTGCGCACAAAAAAAAAGGCATGCTAATAAAAAAAAAGCTGTAAACAACAAGCAAAATACATATATAAAAGTTCTAGACATAATACCAAGTAGGTTAAGGTCACCTGCATTCCCAGCTAGCTAAACAGAAAAGTATCTGTAAGATGTTGTATTATAAAATAGTCTCATTTATGACAGCATTTCAAGAGCATCTACTGTATAAAGATGTAAAGAAACAACTTAATTCTTTGTGGATAAAAGCCTATAGTAATTTTTTTTCTAAGTACTAGAAAAAAGGTGAATTTAATATAATTTAATTTAATATAATTGAATCATTATATACTAGGACATGAGTTTCCCTTTATTTACTTCTGTTTAAAAATTTTTCAAGGTTTACTAAGTCTTGAAAAATGTCATTGTATCATTTAATTTTTTTCTTTGCGTAATGTCAAGAAGGAAAAGGGAAATATGCTTTTAACTTAATCTTCAGTTAAATAATTTTCTTCTTTAAAAACTTAAAATATCCGTCCTTTTCTGGCCCTCAATTTCCAAACTTTTTTTTTTTTTTGTGAATGAGGGAAGGCTAAAAATTCAGAGAGGAAAAAAAAAGAGAAGTTTTCAGGTAAGTAACAGTATATAAAAATTAAAAATATAAATATTTTACCCAAAACTTAGATAAATGAAATTGGAAATAAAGCAAAATATACGTTTTATATCCAAAACCAAACTAAAAGAATTTTAACCAAATAGACGGCAGTGATATTGAAAATTCTGTATAATTATTTTTTATTTTCCCTCTTCATCATCTCCCCCATTTTTCACCTTCTTGTTTGCCTTAGTTAGTAATTTCTCCCAGGCATCTCTGGAACTTGAAGCAACACTGATAAATGTGCAATGTTTCTTTTTCTGCCCTGTGAAAACAGGTTCTGAAATTCATAGGTTTCAAAGCCAGAATGAATAAATGTGAGTATTCAGTCTGCTGTTTGGTGTATTCTGGGTCACAGAATCTCACCAGGAATTTGACTGAGCTCATCACTTTGCTTTGCATGGTAGCACATCATTTAGATATGCACTCAAAGCAATGAGAAGCCTCTATATCCTGAGATAAGCTTTTACAGTCACTAGCTGTGACAGTCACACAGCTTCCCCTGCACAGCCACCTCCATTGTAAATAAGGTGCACTCTAATTTCGGCACTTACTTTGTGCTAGTTTAGGCTTTCAACTTTTGCATTTTATGGGG
Organism: Tapera naevia; assembly: GCA_033556795.1. Classification (NCBI taxonomy): domain Eukaryota; kingdom Metazoa; phylum Chordata; class Aves; order Cuculiformes; family Neomorphidae; genus Tapera; species Tapera naevia. The sequence continues at coordinate 28,331,702 of JAUMJJ010000079.1, read as the reverse complement.
GATTTTTCCTTTTTTCTTTTTTTTCTTGGCCTGGAAGATTAAAGAGCCTCCTACTATCAGATACTCATCTTCAGATCTAATCATAAGTTGCAACCTCTTAACCTTTATGGACAAACAAAACTGATTGTAATTCTTCAGTTCCACACTACAAAGTATTTTTTCCATAACCTGAAATGCTTCAATAGATCTTCCCCAAACTCTTTCCAGATTGTCAATATTCTTTTTTTTGTACTACATTGGGTTGATATCATCTAACTTCAGTTTAACTATCTTTCCCCATAGTTGATGGAAAGAATTTCAGCACCATACAGTGATGTTTCATTTCATCCTAAAAAAGGCATTTCAGAGCTGAAGCACATGGGAAGGTGCCTATTTTCTCTATCAACTTTAAAAGGAATCTAGCTCCAACTCTGGCATCTTAATTTTGGATGCCTTTAGTGAGGCAGATGAATGCTACTTAGCATGGGCACCAGGGGACAATACAGCTGTCTAGACATAGAGGTTCTATGTGATTACAGACACCTCGGGCATCGCACCTGGCTGCTAGCTGACACTGTGCCCACGGATGCCATGTCACATCTTCCAGCTGCACGCAATGTCTCTGAAAATATAAAACATCTAGGTATGTTCCATCAGGATAATTAGTTTATGAAAATGTCTCACAATCTCATCAAGACACAGGATCATTTAAAAAAAAATATTTTTTCATAGTATTGTATTAACTGGCGTCAATTTTTAATTTAAATTTTAGTTCTATTAATTGAAGACAATTTTCCAAAATAAGTTTGGGCTAACTAGAAAACTGTTTTCAAAGCCAATGAACCTACTATTTGCTACTAGATGGGCCAGAACTATTTTTTTCAGGCTTCTGGAATTTCCTCAGAATATTTAGATCTGCTAAAAAAAAAATTGATTAGTTCAGGCAGCTGACTGTGAATTATCTAATTCTGTAGATTTAAAAATATTTAGTGTTGCTGTTTAGCACTCTTCCTCAGAAATGACAGAAAATAAAATAATTCATCTTCTTTTAGAAAACAGACATATTTACTTAATTCTGTGTTTTCTCTACCAGGATTAACAATTTTAACATCCATAGTTCTATAATACTGTAAGCATTTGTTTTCTGCTTAAAGAACTTCTTGTTATCTTTGCCCTATTATCCGCAGATTTACAACTGATCCCTTTAGTTTTCTTTATCAGTTCTCTCCATTACCTAATACTGATTTTATTCATTACTATCAGGCTCTATATTTTTCCATTATTTTTTATCATGGGCTTCACCTCCGTCTTAGCCAGGATTGTTTTTTAACTGAAGAAAATATCTTTTGTCAGTGCAGAACTCCATTTCTTCAGGTATCCAACAAAAATTTTAAAAATTTCCCTGACCTAAACTGCTATACTTTTTTCTTAAGTAATTTTCCACTCAGTTTTGGTGCTAATAGTTTTTCTTTTGCAGTGTCCATTTTATAATTAAGGAATGAGGAACTTGGATCTAAGGTATGTGTATGAAATCAATTAATTTGCTTTGTTCTAAAGAGCCTCTGAATGTAACAAGCCACAAATCATAGACTTTCATGGAATGAAAAACAATCTCAATTTTAAATTTTCTAATTAGAATTGAAAACGTTTTGGGTCTTGAGGGGTTTTTAGGGCTGCTGGAAGAAATAAGATAAAGTAAGCATACTCTAAGATTCTGCAGAGATGCATTGGATCCATCTTACTGTTCCAGTTTTGTTAAGACACCTGTATTTGTGGTACCCTAGAGCTATTTAGAGCCCTGTCAATTCCAGAAGTCTAGACAAATGACTTGCACTGGGTGCCAAACTTGCAGGTGACTAAAGTTACATCAGAAAATCCATCTTGTGTTGGGATCTCTCTTAATGATCTACTTTTCAAAGATCCCGAATTACTGCCTTATCCTTCTTCACCGTACAGGAACAGAGTCATGTGGAATGGATTGCTGATCAACAGAGCATTGAAAAGACTGATACTGTGATAAGCATAGATCTCAGCATGGGTGGCCACGATCATGCACTTAAGACATCTAGAGCATTTGCAGAAAATTAAAATAAGGTGTCTGAATTAGAATCCGGATCCCTCTAGACGACAGATGACACAAACTCTGAGAAATTACTAAATTATGGACAGATTTTAAAAAATATTGAAAACGGACCCATTGCAGTGTCTGTTGTTATTGGTTGAGCCACGGAAACTCAGGTAGAGATGGAGGAAATTTTCATTCAATAAAAACAGAAGTCATGGGAACAAAGTCTTAAATCAAGCTGAAATCAAGCGGTAGAGAGCTGTGCAAACACATTCATATTGCCTTATATAGCTACTACTACAATAGTGAATGACTATGTCGATGAAGGAAATATAAAATGACAGTACTGTGTTTCAAACTACCTCAGTCATTAACCATTCTTGCTTGCTTAGAATTATTCTTTCTCTATAAATAATTGCTTAATTCTACAGTATCCAAAGGTGTTTCAGCAGCCATCAAATCAGACAGAGGAAAACTAAAATATGAATAATTATTTCACACTCACATTTTGAAATTGAATTTTGTTCTTTGGTTTGTTTCCCTACTAAAATATTTTGTCCAGGACTATAGTTGGAGAAGGTTGGGGAAAAGACAACCAGGTTCACCTTTATTTCGCTTTTTATTTTTAAAATTTGAGTAAGTCTCAGTTTAGGCTACAGACTTATCTTCAGAAGAAGTGCAGTGCAATTTATACTTGTGTTAAAACAGTGGTAGTGCTGAGTAAGAAGATTTGTTAACTACAGCATATAAAACAGTCTTGAGAACTATATATCAGTTAAAAAACCCATTACAAAAGAAATGATCGTGTCTCTGAAGCTCATCATTAACACATTCATGTCCTTGATTCAAATTTTCCATAAGGCAATTAAGAAAATTAAAAAGTCTTTTATTCAATGGCATAAGCTGCCAAGAAGTAGAAGTTGTTATTTTTATTTATAACTATGGGCACAGCATTGAGAAGATGCAGAGGAAATCACACAATTTGAACAAAGTAGCTGAAGCAATAATTAGTAGATTTTGGTTCTTTGGATCTTTCCACAGTTACAAGGCCTCCTCTTAGTTACAGACAGGAGAAAGTCATTATGGGTTAGAGCAATATGATTCTACAATGGCTCAATGGAGTAACTATTATGCAGGAATACTTACCATAAATAATAAGTTTTACAATCTAATCTAAAAACCTGCCAGATATCCTAGTTTTGACACATTAAGTTAGAAATGGCTCTTCAGAACAGAATTCCAAAGTAATATCTCTGAACATTCATTTTCTGATTAATTGAGAATCAGCAATATTTACTGTTTCCTCTGCCTGCTTGTATGTATTTCCATTACTATGGCATTATTAGCAGCTTTCTTATGGATTACAGCCTCACTATGCTAATGAAATGAGACAGTTCTCAGGTATTAAGAAGAGCTCGGCACCACTGCCCTTTGGACCAGACAAGTAAAGGCACTAAAATAAAGGTAACAGAGCCCTGGAAACAATACCTACTGACAGTGTGTCCAAAAATGTCACAGAGCAGGGATCTTTTCAAAACAGTGTCATAATTGCACACAGTGAACCGTATAGTTGACTTGTTTTGAAAATGTGGTCCTTGTATTGATAATCAATATGTTCCATTGTGACAGAGCAGACATCTAAATGAATGCTTTCAGTTTAGATTGGATTAAAGGAGGCTGCGGTAGCGAGTGGGCTGTGTGGCAAAGGCTGTTTCTTTTCTAATTGAGCCACTTGCTTTTGAAAGAGCCAAAGATCTCCCTGATGGATATAACATGGGGTATACTAGAAGGATAAGGTTAAAAGAAAGGAGGCTAGAGAAGTTCAAGGCACTGTTGTTTATTTCTGAACATTTCTGAATTAAGGGGGTGTTAGCTTTTCAGGGAGGAGAATGCAGGCATTTCATTCTTGACTGTACTGATTTTTAAGAGTGTCTCTCTCTCCTTAATCTTATTCTTTTCTCTTTAATCTGTATGTTTTATAAACCTTATCTTTTCTCTGACCCTACCTTTTGAGTTAATCCCTTGTGTCCTACGCCTCTATGCCTGTCTGGGTCTATTCTGTCTTGAAAAGACACTCATCATTTCCATTAGCACCACAGGGATCAGGAATGCGTAGCTCCCATCTGAAGGTCTTTCTGTTGCCTCTTCAAAAACCCCATGTTCTGCATCCACAACCAAAACGGTTACCCCTGATAAATGTTGAGTCTCCCGTGTTTCCTAAAAATTGAGGAATAAAGGAAAGAAAAGGGAAGAAAGGAAAAGAAAAAATAAAAGAGAGGAGAGGAGAGGAGAGGAGAGGAGAGGAGAGGAGAGGAGAGGAGAGGAGAGGAGAGGAGAGGAGAGGAGAGGAGAGGAGAGGAGAGGAGAGGAGAGGAGAGGAGAGGAGAGGAGAGGAGAGGAGAGGAGAGGAGAGGAGAGGAGAGGAGAGGAGAGGAGAGGAGAGGAGAGGAGAGGGGAGGGGAGGGGAGGGGAGGGGAGGGGAGGGGAGGGGAGGGGAGGGGAGGGGAGGGGAGGGGAGGGGAGGGGAGGGGAGGGGAGGGGAGGGGAGGGGAGGGGAGGAAGGAAGGAAGGAAGGAAGGAAGGAAGGAAGGAAGGAAGGAAGGAAGGAAGGAAGGAAGGAAGGAAGGAAGGAAGGAAGGAAGGAAGGAAGGAAGGAAGGAAGGAAGGAAGGAAGGAAGGAAGGAAGGAAGGAAGGAAGGAAGGAAGGAAGGAAGGAAGGAAGGAAGGAAGGAAGGAAGGAAGGAAGGAAGGAAGGAAGGAAGGAAGGATTTGTCACTAGTGAAACGAGAAATTCAATTCAAACTGAGTTTCATTTATAGGAAATATAATAACAGCAATATTGGAAAACCTATATTCAAAATACAATCAAACTCTGGAGGTTAAATCTCCCTGGGCCCAGGGTATGAGAGGCACTGTTCACATTGTTAGATATCCTTGAAATAACTAGGGCCTATAGTTACATTTTCATTTTGAAAGCTAATGTAGGAAGTTGGAAAAAGTTTCATGAAATGTCACAATAACATGAGAGAAGAGTGGCATACAAGAGGTAAACAAAGAAGTTCTGTGCAAACATGAATCAGACAGGCTTCTAGTTCAAGACTGGAACTGTGCTCGAATTTTGTCTGGTAAATAAGAGAACAGAAGACGTAAATCATGTTGCTAAAGCACAGCTCCTTCACAAACAAATTACTAACAATATGGTTCTTTCCTCCTCATGCCTTTTTCTTAAGTTTCATAAAGAAAGAGTTTGCAGAACAAAATAGCAGAGTGGACTATCAGGGCTGCAGACAGACGAAAATTTTCCTCAGAGTTAGGATCTTCTCTAGTTGTTTTTTCAAAGAACTAAACAGAGTTCATTATTTTCCTGAAAAATGCAGCTATTGAAGGATAAAGTGTTTCTAAACATAGCCACTTTTCTCTGTAGTAGATTCACAAAGAAGTTTGGGGGTTTGGGTTCCAGGCCTGTAACACACAACTGTACAGTTGCTTTTTTGCTCGTATATGAAAGGCTGCCTAATGTCCTTCTTACAAAAGAATGACAGAGATTCTCCATGTGTAACCTCAAGTAATTGCAGTTGTGCCGCTTCAAGAGGACGTTGGACAAAGGGTTGGACTTGATGATCTTGGAGGTCTCTTCCAACCCAGATGATTCTACGATTCTGGCCAGTGCCATCTCACATTGCCCTGTGCAATTCTGGCGTGTTGCACTGCCTAGGAAGGTGCATTTTTTTCATTTACCATCAAGTGGTCATTAGATTTAATACGTAACTTGAAAAACAGCCTTTCTGCTAGCACAATTGTCTTATTATGGGAGATGGCAGAAAGCACAATATGGAAGACAGATTCAGAAACACAAATTTGTTAGGAATAAAGACTTTTCTTGGCTGATTGTGATCTTATTCATATCATAGCTTTTTCCTTGTTTTTCCTCCTAGCTTGCTGTCTTGTTCTAATCTGTTTTCCCTCTTTGTCATTCCATTTATATACTGGTGTCTTTTAGACATTCTGGAAAACAAAGACACAAGTGCAGATCATCAGGTAGAACACAGTGTGGAAACACTGTAGTCTTTCTCCTCTCAAGTCTTTTGATGTTTTCAACTTTATTTTTCTTAAGGAAAAAAAAAAATCTTTCTCTAGGGTCTGTTCCACAAATCTGTGGAACAAATTAGTGGCAAAGGGCATAATCTTGCCTTATATTCTGTAATTGGACTACTGTTCTGAAATAGGCAGTGGTTTACCGTACTAATCAATTTACAATAAGTGTGAAGGCTGAGGGTGTATTTGTAAATATGCTGGCAGACCATAACCTTTCCACAAAGACACCCATCAGTGAAATAGAGCACAGATCCAGAACATGTCAAGGAGATGAGCTGTGGAGCAAATAATGCCATCTGTACTGCTCATGATGTTCTTGGACCAAAGTACCAGAAAGATGTAAATGCATGCCACATTTGTGTTCGCAGAATACAACCATGATTGATAAGCTAACCAACAACAGTGGGACTTTTTTTTAATAAACTGGTAAATAAACAATTTTGGATGACAAACTTCCATGTGCTTTAACAGAAAATAAGTAATAGCCTGCAGAACCACTTAACATATAACTTCTCATTATGTAGATGAATATTTTTCAGGAAATGCGTAATTTTAATCTCATCAGGATGATCTGGGATATCTGACAAGTGTCTCTCAAATATTCCAGTTGCTCAGAGAACTCAATTCCACATTTTCAAAAGGAAGGTCGCTAAAACTTAAAGTATGTCCATTGTAAAATTTGTTTGGGTTAAGGGCATGAAAGATTAATGGGCACAACTGCAAGCACATTCTTTGCCCGGATCTCCATGAATTGGCCAGTCAAGGCATGAGGTTCACTTTGTATTTCTATAGTGATATAATTTGAAACATTACAATGAAACAGACAATTAATAACTTCAGAAGATAACTTACTTACAAGTTACTCGGTACTTCAGTGTTTTCATTTCAAAATACATTGTACAATTTTTTGAACTCCATAAAAGCATTAAGATAAAATTCATGCAGACCATGTTACTCATACACAGTCATAGTCACTCCTACTTACATTATTAGGAATCTTTCTATTGACCTGAAAGAGAAAAAGGTTACCCTATAGTCTAGACAATTATTATCCTGAACAATTACCAAAATAAATTCTAGTAGTCATTGCTTCAAAATGAAATTAATCAACCGTTTCTCGTGATCTCAGACTTGGGACTCTTCCCATTTTTGCCATGGATTCAGCGATATCATAAAATAAAAATTTCCTTTGCCCTGATTCTTTTGAGGATGTCAGGTTGCATGTAAATGAATATTTTACACAGAATTGTATGCCTTTTTTTCTTTCGATTGATCCAGACTCACTTACTCTCACTTACTGAGAAAAGCAGGAAGAGTGAAGCCAAACTAAGTTGTAAGGGGAGAAATAAGACAAAGACCTAATAATTGGACTAGGCAGTCCAAGATTTTTCAAAGTGAACGTGCCCATCTTAAAATGGATTCATCATCACTAGACAAACACTATATGAGGCATATTTAAGACTCTGCACTGTTGGGCTTAGTCTGTTACAACTGTTTGTTTTGTGTTCTGTTCTTCTCCAAATTATCTTCCTCCTACTATTTTTTCTGCTCTTCTCTCCTTAAACTTCATATTAGAAATGGTGGAAAAAGGTATGGATCCCCAGGAAAGTAGCAATTAGTACAGAGAGAGTTCTGCAAAAAAATTTCCTTGTATAAGTATCTGCATGAGGTACCTTTTTAGTAAGCATTCATATCAACAGAAATTAAAATGAATGGCTACAGACAAGAAAACAAAGGAGATAATACAGCTGAACTTAAAAACAAAGGAATTCAGCAAAATATTTGCAAATAACATTTCCAGTTGTAGCACAGACTAAAGCTTTGGTCTAATATTTACACCACAGTGAGACACAAAAAAATTACTTCACACTTTACAAAGCAGACAGATAGCTTCTGACTGAAAAAAAGAGTTCAACCAAAGGGGACAACTTTCTTAGCAAACTTGTGCTCCAACTTGTTATATGAGGGAGTCACCATCAGAAAAAAAGAAAATCTATATAGTACATAAAAGCTTTCAAAAGCAAAAGGTGAAGTTCAAAGTCATTTCAGCTCTGGTTTTTTGTTGTTGATTTTTTTATACAAACATATGTATCCCTCAAAAACAACAAATTAGTTGAAAACTATTTATTTGCTCTAAAAACTTTTTTATAGTGGTGTGCGTGCAATCTTGAAAATTAAGGAAGAAAGCTTGCTGGAAATGATCAGCATATTTTCCAATTAAGAACACAGTTATAAAAAAAAATGACAAAGCTACTTTTTGCTTTACAATTACCCACAAGGACATTTTTCACAGCATTTGTGAAAACTAGAATAATGGTTTCTGTGTTGTAGACATACAAGAATATGCCCTCATATTCTTTTGAAATTAAGTCATGAAAACCTACTTAGGTAGGAGAAAAATTGGTTGAGGCAGAAGAATCAAAGAGCAGAGATGGCCATTCACATGCCTGCACCTTTGTGAAGGTTGCTTTTATCTGCTGTGAAAGATACAGGTCCTGGCTGTTTGAAATTTTTTTCCCCATTCCATTTAGAGAGAAAACAGAAGACATACAGTAGTAATTGTTCTGAGTCTTGCTACATACTCTTTTAAACTAGTAAGTATTTCAACAACATAATGAAATGAAGCATCAGTAGGTATGACTGTATCTATGGTCTTTGCACTGCCAGAGAAAAGCTACCCAGGCAGGTCTGCCTGGATGTACAAGCCACTGTTACTGACACTGGGGTGAACCACCTCCTACACCTGTTTATTCCTCATCCCTGACCGCAGTGACAGCTCAAATGAGTAGGCTGTACACATGCCTAACAAGTAGACAACTGAAATCAGAAAAATTTAATTCCAACTTGTCTGTACATCTCACCAATGCGAAGTTCTTCCTGTTGGCATATCCATCACAGTTTGGTATGTGTTAAAAATTAAATTGTTTTGATAAGTTCATGGTATAAAAGATATTATTAACAAGCAAAGATTCCCATTCTGTCTGTTTTTCTGGATGCTGTGAAACGAGTATACTTTATCTCAATGAACAGTGTTTTCAAGGGTGCTACTTCATTAGTATTCAACAGTGATGATATGGAATTACAAATGGAGAGCATAGAAAAACAGAAAAATAAAAGTGTTTGGAACATCTAGGATGGTCAGGAGTTATTCTTTTTTTTGTCTTAAATAGGTCAATATTTTGCCAGTCTTCTACTAACAGGTACTAATTAATAACAGTCTCTATTAAAGAAATCATTCATTTCAGAGACAGAATTGTTGATGATGAGGAGATACTTTTGTGGTCATCTAGAACAGTTTCTCACAGAAGTCAGACGTTATTCCTGTGTGAATTAATGATTCAGATCCAAATATATATTTCAATAGGTGATATATATTTTAGAAAACAAAACCCAATCCTGATTTTTAGTTTACTCTGATGATGATACCTTGATAGATGCATTGAAAACAAACATTTCTTGTTTCTAAGACATGGTCATGTTTCCAGTCTTAGTTGTCTAACTTCATGGCCTAGATGAAGGTTCAAATTATAATTTTCTGGATAGATTCAAGAATGCACCGTTGCAGCTTGCTGACCAAACAGACACTGACTCCCTAGTCTTCTCTTTGATAAACTAAATGCATGGAGCTAATTTAGTTCTTCAGTATGTTTTCCAGGTCACTAATCATTCTCATAGCTCTTCTTAAATCTTCCCTCATTTTATAACACTCTTTTCTGGATATCAGAAATGGTCCTAACACAGAGGGGTCAGTGCAGAATCCAACACTACAGTAATTTAATCTCTCTATAACTTCTCATATCCCCTTGTGAATTCATGTAGTGGTCTCATTAACTTTTTTTCCACAGTGTTATCTTCAGCAGCTCATTTTCACCAGATTAACTCCCATGACCTATACGTCCTTTTCACACTTCCTGATCCCAAGAACATATTTCCAATTCTGTATGTATAATTAAGACTTTTTTTCAGCCCCTGTGACTACATATTGGACAATACTGGGAAACAATTTGCCTACACTTCAGTTCCAAGCAATCACACAATCACAGAATCACAGAATGGTCAGGGTTGCAAGAGACCTCTGGAGATCACCTAGTGCAACCCCTCTGCTAAAAAGGAGGCTCACAGCAGGTGGCACAAGGACTGTGCCCAGGTGCCTTTTGGATATCTCCAAAGGAGACTCCACAACCTCCCTAAGCATGTTGTACCACTGCTCTGTCACCCTCACAATAAAAAAGTTTTTCCTCATGTTAAGGTAGATCTTCCTGTGCTCCAGTGGGTACCTGTTGCCCCTTGTCCTGTCACTGGCACTGCTGAGAAGAGTCTGTCCTCGTCCTCTCAGCATTTGCTTCTCAAATACATATAAGCATTGATAAGGTCTCCTCTGTCTTCTCTTTTCCAGGCTAAACAGACTAACCTCATTCAGCCTCTTCTCATAAGAGAGACGCTCCAGTCCGCTGACCGTCTTAGAGGCCCTCTGCTGGATTTTTTCCAGTATTTCCTTGTCTTTCTTGAGCTGGGGAGCCCAGAACTGAACAAATACTTCAGATGTGGCCTCACTAGGGCAGAGTAGAGGAGGAGAAGAACCTCCAACCTCAATCTTCTAGCCATGCTCTTCTAAATGCATCCCAGGATACCACTGGCATTCTTGGCTATAAGGGCACATTGCTGGCTCATCGTCAATTTGCTGTCCACCAGGACTCCCAGGTCATTCTCCACAGAGCTGTTTTCTAGCCAGTAAACCCCTAACCTGTACTGACGCACGGGGTTATTCCTCCTGAGCTGTAGAACCCTTCACTTGCCTTTGTCGAACTTCATTAGGATCCTCTCCACCCAACTTTCCAGCCTGTTTCAGCTTCATTGAATGGTAGCGCAGCCTTCTGGTGTATCAACCACTCCTTCCAGTTTTGTGTCATCAGCAGACTTGCTGAGGATACACTGTTCCCTCATCCAGGTCATTGATGAATATGTTGAACAAGACTGGACCAAGTACTGACCCCTGGGGAACACTGCTGGCCACAGGCTTCCAACTAGGCTCTGCACAACTGATGACAACCCTCTGAGCTCTGTCATCCAGACAGTTCTCAATCCATATCACTATCCACTCACGTAACGTACACTTCCTAAGCATACCTATGAGAATATTGTGGGAGATAATGTCTAAAGTCACAGTAGACAACATCCAATGCTCTCCTCTCATCTACCCAGCCATTCATGATATCATAGAAGGCTCTCAGATTGGTCAAGCACGATTTCCCCTCAATGAGCCCGTGTTGACCACTCCTGATAACTTTCTTTTCTTCTGCATACTTGGAGGATGAGCTGTTTCATCACCTTTCCAGTGATGGAGGTGAGGCTGACTGGCCTGTAGTTTCCCAAATCCTCCTTCTTGCCCTTTTTGAAGTTTGGAGTGGCATTAGCTTTTCTCCAGTCCTCAATCTCCTCTTCTGTTCTTCATAATCTTTTAAAGATGATGGAGAGCAATAACATCTGCCAGCTCCCTCAGCACCCATGGATGTATCCCATCAGGGCCCACAGATTTGTGAGTATCCAGTTTGCCTAGGTGATCTCTAATCCAATCCTTCTCAACCAAGGGACAGTCTTCCCTTCTCCAGACTTTCTCCTTTTCCTTCAGGGTCTGAGATTCCTGAAAGCCAGCCTTAGCAGTAAAGACTAAAGAAAAGAATGCATTCAGCAATTCCACCTTCTCTGCATCATCCATCATGAGGGCACTCACCTCATCCAGCAGTGGCCCCACATTTTCCCTTGTCTTCCTTTTGCTGCTGATGTACTTGAAGAAGCCCTTCTTGTTGCCCTTGATGTCCTTTGCCAGATTTAATTCTCAGTGGGCCTTAGACTTTTTCGTTGCATCGCTACATACTCTGACAGTGTTCCTATACTCCTTCAAAGTGGCCATTCCCTTTTTCCCCCCTCTGTAAATTTCTTGCATCCATTTGCATTTTTCCAGTAGCTCCTCACTCATCCATGCAGGCCTCCTACCTCCTTTGCTCAATTTCTTACTCCTAAGGATGCACAATCTTGAGCCAAGATGCCTGCATTTTAGTAACATTTTTTCTTCTTTATTTACCTCCTCCCCTATGTTTTTCTCAGTCACATGTTCTAGCAGTACAATTCTGCATTTTCCAAATTGTGATAATGCAAGCGTAGCGAAGAACAGATCCTACTGAGGTTTCCCTGCGAAGATGTATGCTTCATAATAATTCCCATTTACAACTTGTGGGATTGAACTTGGCTGGTGATATGTGCCAAACAAGCCACTCTCTTACCCTGCTCCTCAACAGGACAGAGAGAGAAAATAAGATTAAAAACTTGTGGTCTGATATAAAGGCAGTTTAATGAAAGAAAGCAATAGCTGTGTGTGGAAGCAAAGCAAAAAAATAAAAAGATTTTCTTTCTACTTCCCATCAGCAGACAACATTCAGACACTTCCTGAGAAGCAGGGCCTCAGTATGCACAGCGGTTTCTTCAGAAGACAAAAGCCTTAATAATGAATACCCCCTGCCTCCTCGCTTTTAGCTTTTATTGCCGCGTATGACATCATAAGATATGGAATATCGCTTTCATCAATTTGGGTCAGTCTGTCCCAGCTGTGTCCCTTCTAATCTCTTGTCCAACTTCAGCCTATTGGCCTTCGGTGGAGGAGGATGAAAGACAGCCTTGATACTCTGCCAGCATCGCTCAGTAGTTGTCAAAATGTTGGTGTGTTATCAACACCTTCCTAGCTACAAATACAAAGCACAGCACTATAAGGGCTGCTATGGGAAAGTTAACTCCATTCCAGCTAGGCTCAATACACAACTGTATTTTAAAGCTCATGAATTAATTTTTTCCATACTTATTAATCCATTGAATGATTTTGCACCATCCTTCTTATTTAATGAAATATTGTTCTGTACCAAATCGAATGCCTTGGAGACGTCTGATTATATTAAATAGATTTCTCAATCAAATTTGTAATCTCATAAAAATGTAGCAAGCTAGATTAAAATATCCTATTAGCATATACTGATTCTGATTGGCAATGATTAAAGTAACCTCTTTTAACTCTTTATTAATTTGAAGTCCATTAACGATTTCACTATGGTTCCTGAGATCAATGTCAGGCAATCATCAGGCTAATAATTATCACTGCTGTCCTCTACAACTTTTCCACATATTGGTGCATTTATTTTCTTTGAAACCTCTTTTGGTTTCTTTTCAGGATAAGGTTTCCAAGACTAGAGAAAAAAAAAAAAAAGAAAAAGTACTCCAGAAAGGGGTCCATCCAGCTCTTTCAAAACTCTTCAGTGTTAAATCCAGCTGAATAAAAAGTAGGTAACTTATGTCTTGGATACATCAGCTTTCTTGTCAAAAAACCAAAATATGTTCATAGAGAATAATATATTAATATAGTATGATATGAATGAGCCATTCCATTTTTTCCCAGAGAGAGAAGAAATATTTGCATAACTCATGATAATCAACGTGTCCTGCATTCAGCTCGGATTGCATGTGAAGGAAGAAAATGAAACACATTTTTGTCTTAATCTATGTGAGATTCAAGCAACAAAAACTGTTTTCCACCTCTGCCTAACAAGGCTGGAAAGCTGAGAAAAGTTTTTGACTGTGTCTACCTTACATGTCCACAGAGCATTATATTTCTCATTAATGTCAATGAGGATTACAAAAACATATGTGGGGGTGATTATGTCAGTAAGAAAAGAAATTGTCATTTGACTGTCCATAAATTTCAGAACATAGGTGATTCAGCTTGCATTAGTTATCCAGCCAGCAACCCAGGATACTCACGCTTATTTTCTGGAAGAAACAGAAAATTATTAACTGGCACAAGTCCTTCTCCATTAGGGCTGGAACTAGACTATCTATTCTTGCTTACTGCTTCTGAGTCACTATCCAATTCTGCTACTGTGGAAGAATTTTAATGATTGTTTATTTGCTCTTGAGTTATAGACATCACTAGCAGCATTACTTTTGCAAGTTTTCTAATTGCTGAAAGTTTGGGTATTTGTACATTGATTAATAGAATTGAATTGGCAGCTATATGTTCTGCAATGTACTCCTAATATATGTTCACTCTAGGTTTACTAGGAGGATATCAACCAAATGTGCATTTACTTTCCCAATTCCCACAATACCACAATGGTAAGCGTGAGGCTGAGCACTGCCAGACTGCCTAACACCACCATGTATCTGTTCAACTTACTGAGATCGGGGCTACAACTATTCTTGGCAATACCACAAACCTGTCTCAGCTGCCCAGTCTACAGAAGGGATATAGAACTATTTCTGTTTTGGCTACAGACACTTTCTTTTCAGCTCAAGCTGCAGAGACTTCTGGTTTTAAGTTCAAAATATTCCTGGGCTAAATCTCAAATGACACTAAAATGGCAGCTGTCACCCTGTTACCATGCCAGCAGAGTTTGAGGCAGTGATTCTTGCACTAATGACAGGGGAGCACAACATGATTAAGTCACATTAAGCTTCCACTGACATCAAGTCCACATCAGTAGAAGTATGGACCATAAGTGTCTACCACTGCCTCTTTCTCTGAGCTTGGACTCTGCCCACTAAATCTTCCAACAAAGCATAATTTCTACACTGGGGAAGAGATCACTTTTAAACATTCTATTGTACAGATTTCATCTAGGCAAAGTCATGGTTTGTATCTGAGAATTAAAGAATTGAGAGGTGCACGCTGGTATAAAACATGCAGCGTGTTCCAGGGCTTTGCTGTGCATCTGTGCTTTGTATAATAAATGTATCAAAAATATCAGTTACTATCAAGGAAAACCTCTGGCCTCACAGAACTGAATCAAAAAGTGATTTGAGTTTATCGTAGTCTCACCTACTGTGAGAGGGACCACTGAATTTATTCCAGTTTTGTACACAGACTCATCTTATTCAGACCACATAGGAAACGATCCAATACCGTGCTTGAAACAGGTTATTACAGTAAAAGAACACAGGGTAAAAAGCAGAGTATTTGGTTTTTTGCTATGGCTCCATAGTTGCAACAAAACTAAACTTAAACCTACAAGATGCTTCTTCCAACTTGTTCTTCAGACCTCCAAAGATAAAGATATCAGGCACACTGCACTAACAAAATGCCGTATGCAAATTCACAACTCTGTCAAAGTACCATCAGAAGGGGAAGTTTTTTTTCCTGCATCGATAAGGATTCCAGTTGAAATACAATCAGAAAAATAAATATAATTCAATATAACCTTGAAGGCTGACACCAAGTAGTTACTTAGCAAATCGAAGTAAACTATGTGAAGAATGAAAGAAGAAATTCAACAGAAAAAAATCTCTAAAGATATCCTATATTTCAGTCACAGAAATGTCATCTTGTTTAAGTTATTTGGTAGGAACTAACACTCAGCTACTGTCCCCATTTCAGAGATCAGAAAATTGCTGCAGAGCAGTTAAGTTATTTGCACTAAACTGTAGAGAAAAGAAATTTCAAGTAATGTTTTTTTGGCTTCTACTCCTGTGCTTTGGCAAAATCTTTCTAATCTACTTCAACTGCATTATAAATATAATAATATTACGTCACCCTTACATGCAGTACCTTATTACTGGCATATACAGTTATAACTACATATTTATGGTCATTTTACTTTAGTAATAGAAATTATATGATATCAATAATAAGGAAGATTACATAAATTATGATTATGTATTGCTGCTTAATAAAGGTACATAAGTTCACCACAGGAACATTTTGAATATCTTTGTCTGTGAACCGAAAGAGGGAAATACTGCGTAGTTCCTTTCTACTTTTTTATTCATTCATCTGATCAGTCACTCCTATTCCACTGCCTTCTTTGTAGGAACAGGCTGAAATAGATGGAATTTATTAGGAATCACACAAAAAAATACAGAAATGAGCTCGCCAGCCCAGATGGAAATCTGTGGCTAAGATCCCTCCCTTACATACATTCCAGAAACTATTTCAGCCGATTCTTACTGTCATGTCAGAGGAAAAGTGTCCTCCTCTGAAACACTGATAAGGAACTACACAGAAGGGAACAGATAACAGCCTTGTTATTATACTAAATCATGTTCAAAATAAATCCCAAATATTTAAATTCACAAGCCTCCACAATAAGGCTGCACAAGGTGCATGTGAGATACATCAGTTGGTGAGATTAGATAAGCAGAAACATATAAATAGGTATTGTGCAAATTGAGAGTGGGGAGAGAGAGAGTGAGTGCAACACAAAGAGATTTTTCAACACTACCAAGAACCTTACTCTGAACCCCTCTCTGCAGTGGCATCATGGGAGCTGGCAACAAAGTGCTAATGGAATAAGAAGACATCAGAAACCTCAGGAAGCTGGGGCAGGAATCTGCATTAGAGTCAGGTTATTGTGACAGTTCATAAGAAACACCAACATATGTGCCAGACTTAATCAAGGGAAGGGTAATCCTTCAGATTGGCATAAAAGGAAAACCTCTTTTGTTTTTGTTTTTCAGGAACCTACCACATGTGTGTGTCACTGTGTATACACATACACCCAGACACACACACACACTGATACACACACACACAGACTGTTGCCAAGCTGAGCAGAGACTTGCATAATGCACAGTGCATACATCAAATTCCAGTCAAGTGCAAGAAAAGAAAGGAAAGAAAGATGTAGATTCCACAAATAAAAAACAAAGTTCAGGATGTCATGTCAAAAAAGAACAAACCAAAACTGAAGGAAACTCAAGTAAATATTAAACATTAAGGATGACTGAAGTGTTACTGTATGTTTTGACCACCATACAATGTATTTGGTTTTCTTGGCATCCACCATGAAGGAAATATATGACCACTCACAGTTCTGTGTGCATCATGCTGCTATGGACATGAAGGGGAAGACACGGTTTTTAAGGGCATGGAGAGCTGGAGTAAACAAGCCTCCAAAAGTGGGGAAACTGAGGCAGTAAGTTGGGACTGTTTGACTACACTGGTGATACAAAAAAAGATTTATCCCTGTAAAAAAGGCTAGGGATTTAGCTTGGTCACCACATTGCTTACACATGAGTAAGTCAAACTGCCTTAAATTGGTATCATGTTATGAGCAAAACAATTTCAAAAATCATCTTTAGGAAGCCATCTTAAAGCTGGCTAAAACACAATCTTTTGCTGTACTTGGAAGTTATTATGGAAGACAGAATTGGGCTGTAGCCAATTTCTGGCTGCTGGTAACTTCCTCTCTTGCACAGAAACACATTATTCTCACCGATACACATACATACACTCATGAATAATTCCTGTATAATTTGGAATCCCAATAAAAATACAGTAAAAATAGTGGTGTGTACAACACAATGCTGTGCACAAAATGAAACAACTTTATAATCAGTATGTAAAAGATGTGGCTAAAGCAATGCAATCTTAAAGCTTATGATGTAACTGGAACAATACCTAGCAATTTGCTCACAATGATGTGCTTGCCATCGAACGCAATAAAGACTTCCCAAGGATCAGGTTCTCATCAAATTGCAGTCCCCAATATATGTTTGCACTGGTATCATCATCACGGGTTCTTGACAGGTTGGGTTTCATCTAACACAGGTACCTGGAGAAAGAAAAGAAACTCTGATCCTTGAAGTGACTTTCTATCTTCCACTGAATACAGAGGGACACTTGAAGAGCCTCCTTAAACTGGATATGAAAATACTTTATTGATCCAAATGAGTGTGATGAATCTCACATATGTTTCTGGCCCAAATTAGACTCCATTCTGAGGTCAAAAATTAGTTTAGATATGAGCACTGCTGTCTTTCTCCTTCCTTATTCTACCACTATAAAAAGTAGACGTTATCAAAACATTTCATAGGTTCCTAAGTATGAGAGGGCTCAATGGTGCACAGATGGCAAAAGAGTAGAATGTAGGCATTTTTTTCCTTTCAGTCTTTACTTGATACAGTGGCTGTGATTAGATGTCTAACACAATTAGCATCAACGATAAAAGGGCAAGAACTTGGGATGGAAAAGGTAAAGTACAGGTTTAATTCCACTTTGAGAAGCTGGATGTTTTTAAACTGGCTAGTCCTAACGAAATTCATCTGAGAATACTTAGAGAACTGGTTGAAGTGATCTCAGAGCCCTTAGCAATCATTTTAAGAACAGAGTGAGGACAGGTAAATTTTCAGAAAAGAGAAAAAGGTGATCATAGTTGTTATCAGTAAAAAAATGAAAAGGACTGTAGATCAGTCATCTAATTTCAATTACAAAAATAAAAAAATCCCAGTTCAAATATTCAAACATCTGGATGGTAACAAGGGGATAAGAATCAGCCAACACAGATTTGTCAAGAACAAACCACGTCAAAGCAACCAAATTTTCTCCTACGACATGGTGACAGGCTTGTGTACTGAAAAGAAAAATATCTTTACTTTAGTAAAGCTTTTAACAGTGTCTTTTATGACATTTTTCTATGCAATCCGGAGTCTTCCTGAAACTGCCATAAGGCAGGAACACAAGTGATTGGGATACTATGCATAAAGAGGAACAGTTCAGCTGGAACAATGTAACAGTGAGGTCCACTGGGAACTGATTGAAGTCTAGGTCTATGGAACACTTCCAAAATAAAAACTGCATTATGGAGCAGGGAATATACTTGCTATATCTGCAGATGATTCAAAGCTGGGGAAGGCTGAAAAAGCATGTGGATGATAAGGTTAGAATTCAAATTGATTATTATAAATTGGAGAAATGGTCTGAAGTGGTTGGGATGCAATTTAGTAATGGCAAAAATTCAAAAGTTCTCCACTTAGGTAAGAGTAACCATCTGCACAATTATAGGATGAGGAATAAACTGTTCTGCTGAAAACGGATGGATGGGCTATAGTGGATCATAAATTGAGCATGAGTCAGCAATGCTCGGCTAATATCAAATGCAAAAGGGAAGCTTCTTCCTGGAAGGTATAAACAAGAGAATCATATAGAAGACAAAGGAAATAAACTTTCTGTTTATTTCACTTATCTCAAATGCTTTGTCTAGATTTAGGATATTTTCAGGAAAGGTGCTGACCAACTGAAGAGACAAGAATAATTAGAGAGTTAAAAAACATGACCTCTGAGGACAAACCAAAATGAGTCAGTTTGTTTAGTGTAGGCAAGTGAGACCTGAAGAGCATTTTGACGGTCTCCAGATATTTTAAAATATTACTGCACAGAGGGCAGGAGAAAAATTAAAAAGCAAAGGAACAAATCAACTAGTCCAAAATGCAGCAATGGAGATCAAATCAGATTAGAGAGGAAAGAGGAAAGAATGGTAAATATTGTTGAGCACTTGAATAAATTGCCTAGAGAAAATATGGACTTTTGAACACTAGAGAGTTTTAAGAATCAGTAGGCTGAACATCTATCGGGTACGGTTTAGGAAGAGCTGAACCTGCCTTGGGGCAACAATGTGTACTGGATAACTTCTCAAGATCTCTTGCAGAAATATGATTTCTCTACTATTTTTAATGTGTTTGACTCCTGTGATAACACAGACGTGAACATGAGAGGGGAATTTTCCCAGTAATATGCATTGTAGAGCTAGTCTACTTTTATGAATGTAGTACCTCTGGAAAAATATTTATTGATGCGACTGCCTACACCTTTGTCACAGTTTCTGTTTTCAATATCTCCAAAACGGTCTCCATTTAAGTTCAAGAAAGAGTGCACTAGAATTCTTGAAATGAAGTGACAGAACTTGCCACAGGCACATGTAACTCAGAGGACAGCACCACGGAAGACCCAGAAAAGTGCCTTAAATTTCCTTAATGGGTTGATGTAGACAGGTACCTCAAATCAAACTGGTAGCATGCATGCATTTGCCAGTAGCTGTCAGTATCTCAAATAAGAGAGCAGGACAGGGAAGTAACAGCTCTAGCTGCTCTTGACATGATTTCATTTAACTCACTAGGTCTCTGACCTTTCAGCACTGGTGGAAATAGAAGTGGAAATGTAACACTAAGGGGGGAAAATCCATGCAAATAATAACCTTTAAAACCACCAAGTAGGTCTTTTTTTTTAAAGGAGAGAAATCTGATGATCCAATTATACAAGTCATTAGGAAAACAATGCTGAAATTTTGTGGCTAATGGGATTTTAAGTTATATTGACAATGAAAACCAATTATACTTTCAAAACTTTTTTTTCTCTATCTGCAATTGCATTATTTTAATGAAATGGCATGCTAAACCTCAAGTACCCAAATGAATGTTAATTATGGAAATAGTTAACAAGAGAACCTCTCTCTTTCTATGACCTCATAATTTCACAAGTCTGGATAGAAGCATAAAGTCATTCATTTTGCCTCTAAATTGTTTGATGTTGTAAATATAGCAATCTTCAAACTCTTCAGAACTACTTTGGAATAAAATAAAGATTAATTTTCTTAAGAAGTACAGTGGAACCAGAGCTCATCCACAGGACGAAAGCAATTCCAAGATTTGTGAATATTTAGACAATGACCTAATTCTTCCAGATCAGAAACAACTCTAGTTTAACACATTAAAACTTTTCTGCTTTAATTGATTTTTCCACTATCTATTTATCTTTCTAATTGGATAGTAAGGTACAAGGTAAAAAAAAAAAGTGTGAAATCCAACCAGTTCAGGTAAACAATTTCAATAAGTAAAAGGGACAATGGGAAATTTTGCAAGTTTAGTGAAAAATTAACAGAAGTCCCCAAAAAAACAAGTTTTTCTCAGTTGCTAGTATCATCAAGCTAATAGCAGAAAATAATCTGTTGTTTCCTAAAAGATATTTCTGTCTGCAATAACCAACTCCATGCTTTACTGAGTTGAATATGCAGAGAACAAAAGAATCGTAGATCAGTAGAAGTCTCTGAGTGGGAAGGAAGCTTTGAGAGATGATCTGGTCCAACATTCTATTGAAAGCAGGCCTTAGCCTGGTTTAACAAAGGCCCTGTCAAGCTGTCTTGAATACGTCCAACAATACTCTGGGCAAGCTACTCCAATATTAAATTATTCTCATGATGAAGAATTTGCTTCTTATCTCCTTATTGAATTCACCCTAAGGCAACTTGCGCCCATTGCTTCTTGTCCTGTCACCATCCATCCTTGTGAAGCAACTGACTCTGTCTTCCACGTAACTACATTTCAGGTACTGGGAAATCATGATTAGATTCCCCTGAAGCCTCTACTTCTCTGATTTGAACCTTATTCCTTCAGTCCTCTAATCTTTTTGCTGGCCTTTCAGTAGAACTGCTTTTGGAATCTCTCTTGAACTAGGGAAACTCTAACTAGACGTGATAGTTCTAGTATAGCTACCAAGGGGCAATAACATCACTTGCTCTTCAGGATATGCTCTTACTAATGCCACTAGGACACAGTTTGCCTTCATTGCTGCATGGGGATACGTCATTGGACCATTACAACCTTGCCTTGATCAAGAACTGAGTGCGTGAATATAATAAGAGCACTGCAAACAAGATCTGAGCATGATGAGGCCTAATACGGACATGGATAATGAAGTGAGGAGAATCTCTGAAAGGTATAATATGATATCAACATAGCCTGTACCAACATCTGGCTATAGACACACACACACATCCCTTTCCAGGTAACAGAGATCACGGAGAAAGGTTTTTATGAGGACATATAGAAGGACGGGATGCCTGATGGGTCCATCACATATCAGTGCTGAAATACCTGCCTGTACTGCTGCTCTTGCCCCACGTCCTGGACATCCATTTCTCTCTATAGAGACAGTTTAGATAGGTTTAAGTGGCCTGACTGCTCTTTTCTTAACCTAACAATGTGTAAGAATCTAAAAATCTTGCCAATTTGCCTTCAGCAGTTGTATCACACATGAGTGAAAGAAGGTGTATGCTTCCCTTCAGTGCAACTGCAATTAATTTATTTTGCCAAACAAAATTTTCCTCTTAGATGTGCCTACGATTGCAACAGCATCAGATAGCTTACAATCTACTGTTTGGCATATGATTTTGGCTGTGAAATCAGACAATTGGCTGAAAAAATAATTTGAGGGCTAAATTTAGGGCAAAATAGTTAGGAGTGAACATAGGTTATAGAACAGTATTCATGCATAAGGAAAAATATGTTTCCACTTTGGTCATAGAACCTTTCTGGGAATATGGTCAAATGATTCATACTTTTGTACAGTTGTTCTCCCCATTAACCTTGAGCTGATTATTATACTAAAGTGTTCTGGAGATGGCATTAACCTTTACCAAAATAAGAGATAGTGCTGTTTCAGTGATCGTAACTTTGTTCTGAAATACAGATGACAAAGTGTAAATGGACTCAGACACCTCACAGAGGTTAGAAAATCTTCTTTATTCTTCAAGAAATTGTACAGAGAAACAAATATTCTGCCAACCCACTGATACTGAAAAACTTGTAGGCTCATAGATAATTTGTATTGGAATTGACTTCCAGAGGTTCAACGCTCCTTCTCTTCTTATTGCACCATTTGTGCCAAACTGCTCTCCCATGTTAATAGACAAGTTTCTCTCTGCATCATTTAGTTTTTGCTCTTGTTCTGGAAGTTGTATCACATCAGAGACTTAGCAGATCTAAAAATTAATGAGAACTTACTAGATTCCTGTGCCTAAGCCTGTTTGAAATGTGCTCCCTCCAGTAGCTGTAAGATGACAGAGATGTTTTGCCTTTAACTTCAGAAAAGGCACTTCTAACAGTCTCTGGAGAGAATTCCACTTGCAAAGCCACATTTTGTAGATTACATGTATCATATTTTTTGTACTAATTAATCTAGCTCCAAAATTTACCAAAATCATCCCATATGCTGGATAGTGCTGTCCCCATGTGCAGATATGACACTTCATTTATGATGTGAGGAAGAGGTAGCCGGGAGAACACAGAAAAAAGTGAGGCTTCCTGAAAGCAGAGGGATCTGATGAACTGGTAAGGGCTTGTCAACTTCAAAAACCCAAGGAAAGACCAAGAAGAACACCAAACCATACGTGACAGGTATTACTCATGTCTTGCAATGCACAACTGGAAGGTGGTCAGAAATTATGGTGATGAGGACAGGATCTGAAGCAGTCTTGAGGGGAATTGGAGCAAAGCCCAAACACACTCAGAGAACCTGGTAAACAGCTGACTTGAAATAATACCAGCCAGAGGCTGACTGAACTTCCCAAATTAAAAGGGCAACCAATATGGTGTCCATGCTTGGGAAGTGTTCACTAAACACTTATGTATCGAAGTACTAAATACAGGTCTAAGCAATTCTTTTCCAGAGATGGGGTTTCCTGGTGTATTGCCTTCAACAATGCTTGCAATTCACCACAAAGAAATGTCGTATTATTGATATGATTTTGTATACAGATTGCTCACTGGATGCAAGACATCTGGGATGCTCGTTTCTGCCAAACTGTACCTACTTCCATTTCTTCTTAGCAGCCAAATAAAATACATATTAAAATACTTATTTTCCTAATTGAAATACACATTTAAATTACCCCTATAATCCATTGCTTTACACAAAGACTTATTTCTTCATTCCAGTCTGGAATATTGACCTAGCTTTCATAGAAACAGCTATTTAAAATTCATACAATTTAATAGAAAAAATAGGTGACAGTCGCTTTTAATATTCTTCTCAACAGCATCTATAACAACAGCTAGAGAATCAAGGTAATTGTGTCAGTCAAGAGGAGTAGATTGGGTTACTTATTTCAGTTTCATCTTTGATTTTAATAAGATATTTTGAAATTGTTGATCTTCCCTGAAGAGTTTGCAGTAACTCAACTTGGTCTAGGTGTCCTCAATTCCTATTGAAAACAAAATAATTCAGACAATTTCGAGAAGGTTTCAGTGCTCAAGACTGCAAATGGGTTTCTTTTATATGATATATTTACCAAGATCCAGAATCTAGACTCCTTGCACAAGAGCATAGCCCAGGAGAAGAGTAACATGAACAACATATGCTAGATCTGAGATGTAAGCAATATTGCCTTTTTACAACAGCAAAGCCAATTTAAATTTCCATTTTATGCTGAAAAGTTGAATAAATTTAATACTGCCTTATGAAACTACTTGATTTTTTTTTCCAGGACACTTAAAAACCTTATTTAGAACATGTAAAGAAAACAAATAAACAAACAAAAAAAGGCCAGAATTTCTAAACCTGTTTGCAGTTTTACATCAAGCAGCATGACAGGATATATAAATTCAATGCTATTAACATCAACTCAGTCTCACTCCCAATTTGTGTTAATTGAACTGCACAGTGAATTTAAACCCCACTGCCCAGCCAACAATAGAAAAAACCCCTAACAGAGCTCATGTGACTGAGTGGAAAATAAAGGACAGTGTCTCTCCAGAGCAGCAACGAACACTGATCAAGTTGAATCCACAAGAGCAGAAAAGATTAGAACGGGGGCAAATTTTCCACCAGCTTGTTCCCATGCTTTGTGCCTGCCTTTACACTTTTTTACACATGAAAGGCAGAAGCAGTTTTGCTCCCAAAGAGCAGAATTTAACAAAGAGGGCAGATGCATTTATTCTTTCATCTCTAACAGTATCCTGCCAATAGATTGAAGAGGTCTGTAGCTGGCTTTTTTCAGCACATCCATCAACAGCAATAGCTATGTGTCCACATTCAGCAACACCACTGCTTGCGAAGAACCTGTCTCTGGCAGCTCAATCCAAACCCTCAGGAAAGCAATCCATGTAATGTTTCCTGTATCATTTCCCCAAAACAGCACTGTGGAGAGCACAGTGCATAGGCAAGCATGAGCCAGAAAAGAAAGGGTTAGGAATGACTACCCTGGCATTGCCATTGGTGAAACAGGAGATGCCAGGTATGAGACGGGCAAGGGTGTCAAAGCAACCCAACCTGCATCTCACCTCCCACCTCCTCCTCCTCAGTTTTTTCTGTGCTACAGAACTATGACATAAATCTCATCAGGGGCATAACACAAGGATGTACAACCAGTGTTGTGTAACAAGTAACAACTCATTTCACTACTCTTTTTCTTCTGAAATTAGTTTTAACTCTTTTCTGAAGATCAAGACCTGATCTGTGTTTTTATAAAACATCATTAACCTTAGAAAAAACTCATAAGCAGTTATCAGTAACTCGAGTAGGCTTTCAAAGAAATAAGCTTATAGTGTCTGAGCTAACGCATTTCTATTCCCAAAACAAAGGAGTATATACAGTATTCAGAATAACACTATTAGCAGACAGATTTAAAGATGCTGTTCAAGCAACAGTCCATATTTATTGCTAGTACATAGTTATCCTTAAATGAAGGACTTCAGTACAATCACTGCAGGTTAGTGCAACTCTCCCATTACCTCTTTCTTATCCACATTCGAACAGCACCTCTACCAGGTGTTGAAACATCGGTAGTTAACTTACAGAAAGTAAATCTGTGGCCATTTAAGACCACAGGACCACCTCCCTGTAACTACTATATTTGACCTTCACTCCAAAGCCTGGTCAATAACTGAATCTTTCATGGTATCAACAGCACAGAAAGTTACTATGGCAGCAGGCATGGTTACACAGCTCACTTCTTCCCAGTGCTGAAGTAGAGAGGTTACATCATTACTTGAACTCCACAGAGAGAAGAATAAAGCAGAAGGTAAAGAATGAGGCATGGAGAATTAGCACAACAGAAAGAAGATTCTGGTTCTGTAGCATGGGACGCAACAGAGTATCATTGGAAGATGAGTGGTGTCCCATAGTAGCCCTGGTAGATCTGAATACTTCCAGTATTTCAAAAATGCTGATCTCTTCTTTCTGGTGACCAGTGATAGGACCTGAGGGAATGGCAGGAAGTTGTGCCAGGGGAGGTTTTGTTCGGTTATTAGGAAAAGGTTCTTCACTGAGAGGGTGGTGGAGCACTGGAACAGCTCCCCAGGGAAGCAGTAATGGTGACAAGCCTGACAATATTCAAGAAGCATTTGGATAATGCCCTTAGACACGTGATGTGAAGTTTTGGGTTGTGCTATGCAGGGACAGGAGTTGGACTTGGTGATCCCTGTGAGTCCCTTCCAACTCAGGACATCCCATTACTCTATACTCTCCTGTACTAGAAACACGGACTATTGCAGGGAACACCACAACTTTTTCCTCTTTGCTGCCTTCTCCTTCTGCAAAATGAAAAAATAGTCCAATGTTTACAGAAAATGTATCTGGGTTTATGTATATGTTCAATTTGTGGCATAAATATAATACTGCATGTATAAATGCAGCTCAGCCACGTTTCTCTAAAATGGAACATATACCAAGTGAAAGAAGAACTTACAATAACCTTAAAAATAGAACAAGAAGAGTTATCATTTCGTTTGATGATACAGAGACAAAAGAACTAAATGTTCGCATATAGGAAAGGCTCCTTTCTTCCCCAGGCGGGAGGGAAGCCTGCCCGCAGCTCCCGGGCTGCAGCCCAGCCCTTGCGCCTTGGCAGCGATGGGCATCTCTCGGCCCGCAGCGCCATCTAGCCCTGAACACCACACTCCGCAGCCGCCAAGGGCTGCTGAAGGACGTTTTCTGGTGCTAAATGTTAAGTTCATAAATAATTTCTGACCCTGAATGAAACTTAGCTTTTGGCTTATTGTATGACATTTTAATCTTTTTTTTTTCTGCACCATAAATGCAGCTGAGCAATATAGAAGCTCCTCTGAGAGCTATAGGATATATCTGACATTCATTATTTTCATTATTTCTCATCTAAATTGAAACCTGAGATAACCTGAAATAGTGAAATAAATGAAAACCCAGAGCATATACATGTTTTGGTGTTTTGGTAAAAAACTGAGAAATTTAATAACAGAAGAAAGGAAAATAAAAAAAAAAACTCTTACCAGTTTTGCCAATGTGGAATTCAGTTATAAGGGGAAAGATTCTATACAGTATTATAATATTTCTTCTTTTTATTTTTATAAATGTCAAGTGAATTCCCTAGGTGTTCCATAAAAAGTGGAATTCATTCATACTGGTTTGAAGTTTATCTAAATTAAATATCTGGGCTTGGATACAAGTGAGTTTAAATCCACCAGGGAAAAGAAGGAAGGCTTTAAAAAGTCTAGCTAGCTTCTTCATGATGATGTTCTGTTTAGTCAATTCAAAATGTGATCACAGGTCTTCTAAAATGTAAGTTTTCAAAAACAGCACTGCTGATATTGTTCCACTGTTTTTCTTTCATAGTCCATATTCTGTAATTTCTTGAGGATTTCTAGTTATGTTCACAGCAAGCGAGATTTAATTTTAATATGAAGTAAGAGCACATCTACCTTTGAAATTCATCACAGAACGAATCACCCTCTCTATTGATTATGGAGCCGACATAAGTAGTCAGCTTCGACTGTGTACACCTCAGTTTTTCTAGGAAAGATCTGTTTCTTCAAAGAGAGTATTTGAGTCCCAAGATTACTGAAGTATTTTATTTTTTTCATTTCTATGAGAACAAAACCTTCATAATTAATTTTTTTTCTTTTTTTTTAGCTTCAGGCATGTCTTTCCACACAAAGAACAACCTAAATCCAAATACTAGATGCATACCTTAGCACTGTTACAAAGTGGTACTCAGCTAGCTCTGAGAAAACTATCTTGGGAGCCAGACACCATGTAGATCTGCTAAAAGGGTTCTTTGAGAGTCTAATACACCCTGTTCCTCAGCTAATCACACGGCTAATTCAGAGCTTCTATATCACCACAGAGTGCTGTACTGTGACACAAAGATACACTCTTAACTCTTAAGTTAATGGATAAATGCTTCTCCTGTAAGAAAAAAAACACCTGTGTTGCTGTTGAAAGAGAAGTTGACAGTAACCACATGCATATGGATTTTAAATAGCACATTTCTAGTTTTTTCATAATAATACTAGAAACATACTGGTGCACAAGTGGCCCAGAACTTTTTAAAAAGATGGTCAGAAAGGGAGAAAATGTTGGAAGACTTGTAGCCACAGAGAAAATCAAATGTCAACAGATGCTGATAATATCATTACTAAATAATTTCAGTTGATTAAAAGATAATGATCAGATTTACTAACAAGCAACTTTTATCTGATAGTGAGCGTCTCTCCCTTTCAAGCTAGAAGCTGTTAAGATGCGTGTGTGTGTATAAACCTGTGCATGTTTATGTTTGCATTGATTTGCAGAGCAAAGCCATAGTTAAAATGAGTCATATAAAATCTTCTCCTATAATGTGTTAAATTGCTGGGCTTTTGCTTCCCACTAGCAAAAGAGGGATTTTATTATAAACTATCACATATGCACCATTTAATAGATGCAAGTCAACCTTCTTAATATTTATTATTATTACTTAAAAAAATATCATATAATTGAAATAGAGTCATATTTTTCCACCAGAAGTTATCAATTTTAAATACTGTGGATTACAAAGTCTTTACACTATAACTTATTAATCAGAAGTGCTGCATTCATACATAGTATCACTGTTCCATTAAATGTGTATATAACATTATGTTGGATAGGAAAGGAAGGAGGAGCTCTATTTTGCATATAGTCAATGTCTAATTAGGTTTCATATTTGGGCTTTTGACCCTGCTTTCAGCTGGGAGCCTGAATTAGCAATTGAATTTCTGTTGGGCTGGTGACCCTATTTGCAGTGTCACAACCTGAGCTAGGAGAAACAGTTCTTTGGGAATCCTTGGCTCGCAGTTACATGTTCTCCTTGTACTCACTACGACTCCCTGGGAGACTCAATTAGGGCAGGATCAAGTTCATCTTTCTTGCACCAAAGTCGCTCCTAAATTTCAAAGACGTAATGAGGCAGACCTTCAAAAATCAGTTTCATAATACCAGTGAGGAGAGGCAGGTGATGGCAAAGGCTTTGCAGGGAGAAAAGTCATCTATGTAATTTGGTACCTAACATGAGACTACCAGATTTTCCCTCTGAGACCTTCAGAAGAATCTGCTCTATCTACTGACCACATAGGCAATTCAGACATTTACTTTAGGAAGACCTCCAGGTAAGACACACAAAACATATTAGCAAGTCAGATGCCTATGTGTGCTGTGCTTGAGCTTAGTTTTGTTATCATCATATTTTAATTCAGATCTCCTATAGGCTACCAGCCTATACATTTCACCCATTTTGACGTATTTATTCATTGAAAAAACAAGCATAAGTAGGAGAAAACGAGAGAAGAGATGAGGTCTGAATTTAAATGACTGTCATGTATGAAAAATCGAACTTTCACTCCCAATGGCATCATTTCTGAATTTTGGCTTTAGAATTTACATTTTATCATCCTCATCAAGATCAAAAAAATGCTTCCCTTCCCTTCCAAAACAACTCTAAACCTTGCAGCATAAAATATAGTATAGCCACCCAGGCACCAAACATAATAAAATCTAGCAACAATAACTCAAATATGTGTCTCCTTTTCTGAGTCACTTTAGAGACATCCAGAAACATAAATATATGTTTCCCCTGAAAGGTAACAGTTTTCTTCCTTTTAATCTGAAATAAAATTCTGTCCCCATCTCCCAGGGAACTAAAGGTGACAATAAGAGCGTGACAATGTTCAGGAGATGTGCTTTTCACATTAACGTTGCCAACAGCTGCACCATAAATACTTGGTATACGGAAAGTGCATTCAATCATCATAGGAGGTGCAATTTAAAATCTGAAATTCACTCAAATAAATCAGTAGAAAAGAGTTAAGGGATCAAAGTCTCCAAACCCTAAAACACACTGCTTCTGTGGTCCAGCTTTATTTGCAAGGATATCTAAAATCTACTGGAACAAAATATTCCCTTTAATGTTCTGTAAATATCTTAAGAAATATCAAGCTTTGTCCATTCATCTTTCCTTTTCCTGTGCTACCCCCTTGCCAGACATCAAGGATCTCATGCCAGACGTCTGTAAATTCATGACTTACGAAGGGCAGAATTGGATGAGGGAAAGAAAATCATAAAGAAAAGATTAATATGTTGCCCTCCCCCAACTTCTTATCCTTTATCAACACTGACCCACAGTTAAATACATTCCACACAGAGAGCTGAGAGCCAATATGAGCATCTTGTAATTATCTGAGATACAGGACCTACTGTCAGACCTCCTGCACTCAGCCCTAGAGGTCCTCTCTTCTGTTCCTGATAGCTGATGTGGTGGCATCAACTGCATGCTCTCGACTAGGTTTGCTTTGCACATGGGAGACCCTTAAGAAGGGGCTTACAAGGATGCTGATAGTAGACCTTGTCAAAGACACCCTGTCAGTGAAACAATGCTTGTCCCCTGCTGGCATACAGAGAAAGTGCCCAGGAATCTGGAGGGGTGCCATGAACTGCAGTAGTGATTCAGGTCAATATTCTTTCTATCCTTAGAGCCATGGTAAAAAAAATAAGGAACAGAGCAAGTATAGGATATAAAATATTTTAAAAAATCATACAGTGAAAACATTAGAGAGTCCTCAGCCAGTTTGATCCAAGACACATGTTTAACACAGCACAGTGAGCCAGCTGACATTTCTGAGGTACACCTAGTGACTATTCCACGAGCAGATGAGAAACACCATATTCTTTAGTGGACTGTCAACAAGAAAACAGCCTGAAACAACACTAGAATCATTATTCACTCTCTAAATTTCATAAAAGGAGATTGATCTGTACCACAGATATTAAAACTTCTTCTATCAATTTATCAGTTCAACACATAAGAGTTTTTGCTTTAGCATCCACATTCTTGAATGTCTCATGCAAGATAATTGAAGTAATTTCCTAGTATCTCCTTTTAACAAAATTGGTTTCATTAAAAAGTGAAGATGAAGATGGGGGGGACAGAGGAAGATATAAAAACTACTATAAAACATAACGGATTGATTTATAGTCTCTTTAATAGACTGATGAAATGTGTCTAATATATCTATCTCTAATTCCAGCCTCATTTGAAAGAAAAAAAAAATACATTGCCAAAGGATAGCTCATTTTTATAAGCCAAAAATTTCAAGAATAACAACACTGTCCTCATACACATCTTGTAGGCTGTCCTTATCAATAACCACCATGGGCACTTTAATAAAAAGAGTACAAGAACCAGGTAAAGTACAGAATAAAAACTCTCAGCTTTCAGTAGTCCCACAGTGTCAGGAAAATCTATCCTCCAGTCATCGCTTCATTCTATTCACACTTGTAAAAGACATCATTAAGTTACATATTTAAAAATCTAGAACGAGCCCTGTTTCTTCAAAACCGAGTCCCAGACTTTTAACAGTCACTGTGATGACTGTGCTGGATCACTGCAAACAGGGCTAAGGATTAAAGCAGGATGAAAATATATTACAGATCGCCTCAGAAAGCAGTCCTTGGGGAAGTGCATTTGTAAATAAAAGCAAAGCATGAGGAATTTCTAATTCTGAAGCTCTGATTCAGTTTTCCCCTTTATTGAAAATAGTGTATCAAAACACACAAACTGCCTTTGCAGCCTGACATTCAATCTCTCAGTGCTACTGGAAAGGAACGGTCTTTTGATTTATTTTCCCCTTCAGAGCCTATTACTCTTATCCATCTAAAGTACACATGTTCCTTCTTTCCTATATAAAGAAATGTCTCTTGTTTCCAAAAAATATGCATTTTTTTAATGATACCCTACAGTCTCCGATATTTTCTATTTCTGAAGCAATTCTAAATGAAAGAAATGAAAGGCATATATAGGAAATTTAGAGTGCTTTCAACATAGCATTCAAGCTACTGTATTGTAAATGACCATTTTATAAAATGATGCAGTCCTATTTGATTTCAATCGTAGTTAAAAGTAAAATAAAGCCATTTCCTGGTTGATTTCAGTTGGAATTGGAAATAGTTTTTCAATATGACCCTCGGCAGTGCTTAAAAAAGTGGGGGAAAGAGGCAGGTAAGGCACTGAATGAAATAAATGGATCCAATCTGAACCCAGTTACTTCAGAAGTTGATAGCATATAGGAAAGGCAATGTGCAACCAGCAACCTCAGCCATAAGAAACCTAATGATGGATGAAAATGAAAAACGTCAAGATGCCTATTTATCTGTGAGAATTAGAATCCTTTAAATAAGTTATGAGTGAAAGAGCTGTAGCTAAACCGATTTTAAGCCAATTAGAAATGAATGAAAAATCTAATTTAAATGCACATCATCTTTCACTAATATTAGAAAAACAATACTTTCTACATTTTATTGGAGGTGATAAACTTATTGTGACACCTGAACAGGACAGCTATGTCATGCTACAAGACAGTTTCTTCTCCTTAACAAACAGCCAAAACTATCCCTCATTTTTTAATTTTTTTTAATTTTTAATTGTGAATAATTCATAATTGCAAATTATTTCTATGACTTATAATGGGTGGGGTAAAATCAAGTTTTTATTGCACAATCAACAAAAATAGTTTGGAAATTATTACATGATTGTATCCAGGACAATTCTATCTAATAATTCAAAAGTTAAGTTGTCAATCTGCACGATGTATGTTAGTTATAAGGTGACAGATTCTGTTCTTCTTTATATCTCTGGAAAATCACATATCTTTAAGTCCATAGCAATGTAATTGATGTCAGGTTTGATCTAATTTCCCAACATGTTTTTGATATCAGTTGTTCATTACATTGTGCATGGCAATCTTATGAATTACTTTGCCACATATTATGCTCTAAAACGTCAAAGCTGAGACAAAATTCAGGTTACATGCTCCCTTTCTCTCTTCCTACACAGAAACATATAGAATCGTAGAAGCACATGAGTTGGAAGGACCCAAAAGGATTGAATCCAACTCCTGTCCCTACATAGGACACTCCCAATATTCACACCATGTGACTGCGGGCATTGTCCAAATGCTTCTTCAATGCTGGCAGACTCTGTGCTGTGACTGCTTCCCCGGGGAGCTGTGCCAGTGCTCCACCACCCGCTGGGTGAAGAACATCTTCATAATATCCAATCAAAGCCTCCCCTGGTACACAGAGTACAGCAGAGAGGAGCAAAAGAAACTGCAAGGTCAAAGCCTCTGTCACCTGCTGGCCTGCCTGCAGAGGTGGCTGCCTCCTTCAGCGGCCAGCAAGAAGATGCACAGTGAGGTGGTGTACGTGTTTTTGAACCAGGAGGTTCCAGGGAGGAAATCATTAGGGCTTTATACTGCAGCTACCATGGGCAACAGTGGAGAAACAAACCCGTACAGCTTTGCTGATACAAAGGCTCAGTGCAGAACACCAAACAGAGAGGTATGAGGCAGTCTTCTCTCTTAATTCTCTCTATAAACAGTAGATGAACCATATATGGAAGCTCTCTCACAAGAAGCAGCAACATGACTGCAAAGACGTGCTTTCCTATCACCTAACGCAGTTCAATCCTACTGATTTCATGGGGGTTTCTGTGACATAAATAAAAGCAGAGAATTTTGACTCAGAATTAATTTTGTATCAGAATTCTGTATCAGAATTAATATGCTGCTTTCCTTGGACGTTGTTATTGTACATGCAACAAAAAATGTTGCTAGACAATGAGCAATGATACTTCCAACCCACAAATAAACAGAGTATTTGGTAGTGCTGTTGTCCATGGGATATCACTACCCTGAATTGTTTTAAGGACAAACAGACACTGCAAGATTATTTTTAAAATTAATATATATGAATTGGATCTGGTCATAGGGGTTCTTTTTTTCCAAAAAGCTATTAGTAACATAGTTTCTTTATTCCATTGGCTTTGATTGATACAAGTGCACAGAAAGACTTAGATTGTTAACCTCAGTATCTGCATTATTACTTAAGAGAAAAACAGGTGAATCTGCTTGGCAGTAAATAGGAAAATCATGATTTTTCTTAAATATGCATTCCAAAACACAGCTTGAACAATTTACACTGTCACCCAAAGTAAAATTTTGTATTTCCAACTCTGTTATTACCAAACTTTTCCTTAGAAAATAAAAAAATACATATTTTCCTTCTGAAAGGAAATACAAAAGCAAAAGCTTATAAGAATACAACCGTTTGAGTAATTGTACAAAAACTGGTTTACCATTCATGATATCAGCTTATTTTAGCACTGCATGTAAATCTTCAACTGGAATGCCACAATGTGTTACTCTAATTCCAAATACATAGCTCTTCACTACTGTCACTTCGCTAGTATGCCATTTTCTTCTTCTACTGAGGACACCCAACCCAATGCTAGGAGCACTTGTCTGAAATAATTACAAAGGTTTCTAGTCTTTGAACAAGGTCTACAGTAGGAAAAAAAAGAGAATAATAATTTTAAAAAATCTAAACAAATTAAAATCTCCCAGCAAGCTCTTATCCTGACATTTTCTAACCCACATAAGTGATTCAGCCTCCTATCAGCATTTGACAATGAAAAAAAAATGAGACAAAATGAAAAAGCAAAAAGCCTGGGAGATACGAAGAAGGTCCTCTGATGTGTTACTCAGATTCATGCTTAGTGTTATGTCACACACCATAGATTGGCTGCTGGCAACTTGTGAAAGGAAATCCTTCTAATTGCTGTTACATGCAGGATCATAATCCAGGTGGATTTAGATGAGCTCGGAGCATTCAGTTGACGCAATATTTCCATATAGAGAATTTTGCTATCTACCAATTGAAAACTCACAGAAAGGAACATACTGAAACTCTTACACTGTCTTGCAAGTGGAAGACTAAGTCATGGCTGGATGAGAAGGCACTTACTTTCCTTCGCAGTTGCAGACCACTACAGTAACACCTCCACCCTTAATCTCATTACTAATTTCAAACTGTTCTAAGACCAGAATTGGGAGATAGTACACTGCACAACCAGAAAAAAAGACTATGGAAAAATCGCTCTGCATTTTCCCTCCTTCAGCAGAACTGATACCACTTATGTTCCTATTGAGCTGTGTTTCTAACCTCATCAAGAGTTTTAAACCATCCTCATGATCATCAGTTATGTTGCACTGAGCACTGCAGAATATATTTAGCATAAACAAGGGTAATTAAAACAAAATTATAATTAGTACATTTCTGGTTTTGAATCCATACAGCATCATATATTGAGAACTAATTAAAAACTAAAATTAATTATGCATTGGCATTTGTCTCAGGTTATCAGCAGACAATCCATGTAAAATACAATACCTGGTTAAAGATAGGTCACCTATTAATTACGAACATTGTGACCAAACTAATGAATGGCGGTCTTAGTAATTCATAATAATGGCATTAATGAGAGTCATGACTTGCATTTAAAAGATATTAATGTGCACTTTCAAGAAATAATGGTATCAGAGCAGCATCTGTTTACACTCATCAAGTCCAAGCCTTGTCACAAATACAGGTTAGTCTCTTTTGAAGACAACATATTACCAGCTGTATTCTCTTCTTGATGTATAAAGATCTACACTCTCAATCTGGCATCTTTTGAGGACAGAACATGCCCTTTTTTATTTCTCAAGTTCTATCAATTATGTTTATTTATAGAGAACAGGACAGAAGTATTTAAAAAGCAGTGACTGTACTCCTGTTCATGTTCTACAGTGTTGAGAATGATGACAACTTAATCAGCATTCTTAATTATGTCCTTGAAATGCAAGAGGTTTGCAAATCACTTAGATGTTAAAAGCAGAAGAAGAAAAAGAAAAAGAGGTAAGGGGTCATTTGAAATAAAAATCAGTTCCTAAAGAAGAAACCCTAATTTACAGAAGGTCCTGATTACTGTTGCTTTACCAAGACCTTGCTGAAACAGAGAAATTATTTATTTGTGGCATGACCTTTACAAAGTTACTCCTTTCTTCAAAGAAGAAGCTGAAAAGCAATTGCTGGCAATGGCACATTAGCACTGAAACTCAAATTTGTATATTCAGATACCTGTCATTTTTTTTTTAATTTTCATTTTTTTTCTGGAGCAGGAAGAACATGTTTTTTTGAATTTCATTTATTTAAGACTCAAACCTCTCGGATACAGAGCAGTGCTGGAAGATGCTGAGTACAATGAATTTTTCCCACCATCACCACAACCATCTCTTTCGGAAGATGGAGAAGCACTGGTCCAGCTTCTTGCAGGATCACATATTTAGTAATTAGCTACCTGATCCATCTCTCTGGGAAGTCAATGGGAATCTTTCTCTTGATTTCAGTAGCACTGTACTGAGCTCTCAATAAGTTCAGTGTGAGCTTCTTCTGCATAAAGACTGCAGAGTTTCTTTGCCATTAGATTGCTGTCTTTCGAGGTTCTAGATTTTGCAAACTGAATAATTAACTCAGCTCTTACCGAAATAAATGGGATTCAGAGGGGGTGCTAAGCTGCAAGTTCTAAATCCCATCTGTATCCTGCCTTTTGCAGCAGCCACAAAATTATTCTAGGAGACTGCATTATGAGTCTTGTGCAAGCAGATATGCTTAATGACTCTTTCAGCTAATCTGCACAATTGCATAGGACATGGTTCTTAAAAATACTTGCCAGTGCACACAGTGAATGCTTTAAAAGTTAAAAATCTCTAATTAAATACATGAAACACGGCTTTGGGGGAAACAAGAAGCCCAGCATACAATTAGCATCCTGTAAAAGTCCGAGATAGAGCAAGATCATCATATTTTGCCCTAAGGTAACTCACATATTTCTACCATTTTACACATCTCATATTAATAGGCCAACTGAGTGAGAAATAGAGTAACAGTGGTGAAATCACAGATAAAACTCCAGGAGAATTTTTGACGGATTGCAACATAATTCCACCTTCCTGTTTATTTGTTTGTTTGTATTTTAATTGCCAGAACTTTCACCAATCCATTTTTAATGCAGAAATTTATTATTTGTTCCTTTAATGGTTTCATAAAATATTTACCATGGTCTGTTTAAATAAAGGAATGACATCATGCATAAAAAATGACAAATAATGTGTCTGTAATAAGCTAGAGGTTACATTTAATAAAACAATGCCCATAAATGAAATTTCATCGTGAGTGCTGATGATGCTCATTTCAGATGAATGCACTTTGTATTTATTAGTTTTAAGCGTGTTCATCCTCAGATTCTGTAATCAGAATTACAATATCCACTCAGATGAGAAAATTAATTAAATCATTAAGACATACTTTCTTAGGGCTTGGTGATTCTATGGATATGCAACTGTTGGCTGGCTCCTGCCCTAACCCCCTAGCACAATAGATTGTTTTCTCTTTATTTGCTAGTGGGTTTCTGTCCTCATGACAACATGGATGTATGGTCTAAGTAAAGGCTATATGCCTTGCGCACAGTACAGCAGCATGGATACTGATCTTTGGACTACTGGCACAAACAGCAGCAGATTCCTTGTATGAATAGCCATGGAGAATCACTTCTCACATCATACTTGAGACAAGACTCTTGAATGGAAGAGTGATTGCTATTGGAGAATGTCAAAGTTTGGTAGACACTGGACTCTCTCTGACTGTATTTTTTTAACCTTTATTCAGTGGATGAGATACACAATTTCATTAGAACTCACTCCACAGAAGGATGAATTATGAACCATGGATTCATATATTTAATTACTCTGTCCTTATGTGTTGCAAGTTTTCCAGCAAGAGCCATGAAAAAGTTCAGGAGATTCACAGACCTTTAAGGTTTGTACAAACATTATAAATGAGTCTAAGGACAGACTGGGCCTTCTGTCCAGGACGGACCATGCACATTGAGAATATTATCATGTGGTCCCCTAACAGTATCAGCCCTGTGCCACAAAAGGAGAAAGTTTCAATACCCACCATGTGTCCACATCTCCCACACCTCAGTCTCATGCTGTTTTTATTGCCAGTGTACAGATTATGAAAAACAACACTGCCAAGGTAGGAATCAGATGTCACCAACACAGCTGGGTTGTATAGCATCCACTAAAATATATAAATAAATTCTTATTTTGCTGCTTCAATCAGTCCCCTAGAAAGGGAATTTCTATAGGTTGCCCTGCAAGAGTTAAGCTCTTAAGTGTTATTTGCACATATTCCTACTTCACATATGCATCTCTGAAGTCTCCAGTACTGGTGCCAGAAGTCATCTAATTTTATATGTATACATCAAAGGTATCTGTACCTCAGCTCGTCACCTCATCTTCTCTTTATAGTCAATGAAAATAAATGACACAAAGCTGTGGTTCATATATGCATGGAGAAGACACGAAAGGCAAACCCTCAATTAGACTTGAAACTGGTCAATGTTGTGTCACAAAACAAGAAGGGCTCTTTTTAAGTACATTAGTAGGAAGAGGACCAATATTTATTGAAGATTGTCATTTGACTAATAGAGAAGAACAAAAAGCGGAGGCAACTAATGCATTTCTTGCTTCAGTCTTCAATGATAAACTTTGGGCTGCTTGGTCCCCTGAGTCAAAGAACTGCGAATGTGGGAACAATGACTTTTCATTTGTGGACATTGAAATTGTAAGGGACTGGCTGTACAAGATGAATATTCATAAATCCATTAATTAATCCCAGAATACTGATGGAGCTTGCGGATATTATGGCAGTACCCCCCTGAATCATCTAGTGAAGGTCTTGGAAGTCTGAGGAGGTCCTTACTGACTGGAAGATAGTCGATGTTATTCCAAACTACAGAAAGGGTGTGAGGGAACACCAAAGGGACTAATGACCTGTTAGTCTAGCTTCAGTTCCTGGAAAAATGATGGAGAAAATCATACAGGGTGCTATTGAAAGGCATTTAAAGAATAATGCAATCATCAGGCATGACCAATTTGTGTTCATGGAGGGGAAGTCCTGTCTAACTAATTTTATATCCTTCTATGATAAGTGGATGAAGAGAAGCCAGTGGGTGGAGCTTTCTGGATTTTAGTAAGGCTTTTGATACTGTCTCTCACAGCATTCATCTGTACAAATTGTCCAAATGTGGGATGAATGGGTTCACGGTGTGCTGGGTGAGAAACTGGCTGAAGGGTAGAGGCTCAAAGGGCTGCATCTGGCTGGTGATCAGTCACCAATGGTGTTCTTCAGTGTTCAATTCTAAAGCCAGTGCTGTTAAGTATATTTACCAATAATTTGGATGAAGGAGTAGAATGCACCATTAGCAAGTTTGCAGATGATACCAAACTGGGAGGTGCTGTGGACTGTCTTGAGTGACAGGAGGCCTTGCAGAGGGATCTAGATGGATTGGAGCATTGGCCTATGATCAATGGGATGAAATTTAACAAGTCCAAGTACTGGATCCTGCACCTGGGACGGAGTAACACCAGGCACAAGTGGCTAGAGAAAGGGATCTGGAGGGTCTGGTCTGCAGCAGGCTCCACGAGTCAGTAGTGCCCTTGCAGTCAAAAGGGCAAACCCTGGGGTGCATCAAACACAGCACAACCAGCCTGTCAAAAGAGGTGATTATCTTGTTATGTGCAGTGTTGTTGCAGCCTCACTTTGAATGCTGAGTGCAGTTGTGGGGCCCATAATTTAAGAAGAATGTGAAGGTTCTTGAATGCATCCAGAGGACAACCAAGCTGGTGAAAGGGCTGGAAGGTGTGTCCTGTGAGGAGTGGCTAAGGGCTTATCTAGTTCAGGAAAAAGGACGCTGAGGGGCAGCCTCAGTGCTCTCCACAGCTTCCTGAGGAGGGGAATTGGAGAGGGAGGTGCTGACCTCTTCTCCCTGGTGTCCAGAGAGAGTATGCATGGGAATGGCTCAAAGCTGTATCAGGGAGGTTTAGACTGAACATTAGGAAGCACTTCTTTACAGAGAGGGAGGTAAACACTGAAACACCTAGAGAGGCTGTCAATGCCCCAAGCCTGTCAGTGTTAAAGATGCAATCAGACAATGCCCATTAACTTTTGGTCATCGCTGAATTGGTCAGGCAGTTGGACTAGAAGATTTTTGATCTGTCCCTTCCAACTGAAAAAGTTCTACTCTATGGTATTCTAAATAAGACTTAGAAAAAGTGATTCATCTGTTCCTAAAGCACACCTTTAAAATGGGCCAATGCTCTGTAGATACCCACTTTGTCAGAGTAATCCTATTCTCTGCAACATAATAATATTTTTTCCAGTGGTGATTAACTCCTCTTGAAAATTTATGAGATTTATAACACTAAGGTGCTTGAAACTTTATCATTCTATATCGCGGTGCAGAGTGAAAAAAGAAGGGAAAAAAAAGATTGCGTTAGTATGATGTTAAGATGCCAAAAAGTAATATTAATGTAGGCACCATGCATGTTCTGTAATTTTTCTTTTACATGCTGGACTGGAAACTGTTTTCCTGTCCCACAGAATATTTCCACTTCATATGAGGACAAAATAAAATTATGTGAGGAAGAGAGAAGAGAAAGGACTGGCAGACACTCACCCAAGCAAGAGAGTAAGACCAATGATTAGGTCGTTACCTCAGATAAGCACGCTCCCAGCCACATCAGTAGCTTGAATCAAGTGGGGCGAAGACTTGAATGGGCATTTTCTTCAGTCATCCAGGCTATTGGCTATTATGCACAGTCAGTCTCTCCTTTTGATTAGACTCCCTTCTGAGCCTAAGAAAACATTTTCCAATAAAAGATTGATCTCAATTTTACTTGATTCCCCAAAACAGCTCTACTTGCTACATTTTGACACTTAGAACAGTAATAATCGACATATTTCACTAGAAAAAAACATGCAAGTTGGAACAGTTATTAGAAACTTTCTTTTGTATTATATTTTATTTAAGTGGTGAGGAACATAGAAGTTAGTACCAGCAGATTACCAAGAATTTTGTTCTTCTGCTAAGAAAAAAGAAAGAAGAGACAGAAGACCCCTCGCATAATAAGTTGATTTTACAGTTTTCCAGTTAGACTTTGAAGTTCTCCATTCACTGAGTTGAATGTTAGTGAGAAAATTTACATTTTCTGTGAGCTTTGTGTTAAGATAGGCAAGTAAAAATGCTTTTTTAATCATGTATGGCTGTCTATTTCTTTCCCTTAAACTACGAAAAGCCCTGATTCCTTATATAAGGGAATTTATGTGTGAAGATCAGAGTTTCAACTTCAAGCATTTCGTTGCAGTTCTGTTCAAAATAAAAAAAAATTGTAGTCATCTATTTTTTTTAAAATAGACAAAGTGTTCTTTCAACACAAACTCAAAAATAGCTGAAGGAACTGTATCTCAACAATTGTATCAACTTCTCAAACACACTATTTTCTCAGATACAGGCAAGTATGAAAAATATCAAGCAAAATGAATGCTTCACACAGACATCCATTTTTCTAGGCCCTTCATTACTACATGTATGACCAGTGGCTGCTATTAAAAAGCAAGAGTAAACTGCTGGTCAAAATAATTGCATTATAGAATACACCATACTTTTAGTCATCATTTTGACAACTGATAGGTACAAGGTATTGATTTGACAGTAAAACTATAAATTTAGACCATTAGAACTTCATTTCTGACATTAAAAACAAGAAAATCACATTGTTCTGAGTAAAGAATAACTCGTCTGATCAATATGTTCCTTAAAGATGTTCTTCCAGAGATGAAAAATAATTTAAAAGCAATTCTGCTAAGATATCTGGACGCTACTTTGCCATCACTAACTCATGTTTAAATATCTTAATATGGAGATTAACCCCAAGCAATTTGTAACCTGCACATAGTTTTTAAAAACTGATAACAAAAACAATTCCAACTTTTGTCAGCCTTAGACATAACTGACTTTTCTGATAATTTTGAAATTTGACAAGAAAATTTTTACATTTTGGGAGAGAGTTAATAACATATCATGTAGAAAAAACATTTTAAGATTAGCAACTATTTTAAATGCTGTGAAATTCTTCATGATTCACGATAGTGAATATTCTTCATAATCTTTTGCAATATGTTTGAGCTGTTGGGGTGAAGCTGTGCCCCTTTCAAGGTAAAAACAGCTGCAAGAGCAACAAAGAAACACGCAACAACTGAAATATCTGCAAAGAGTGAGCTACAAAATTGTGGGATCAAAAGCAATAACGTATAAAGATCTTTAAAGAGTTAAAGAGAAGGGAATACAAGGACAATTCCATGTAGTTGAAGGCTCACAAAATATCATACCAAGAAAATCAACTTGCTATTAGGAAAACAAACCTGCAACCATCCTTTAGCATGACTGAGTAATTCTGAGAGTGGACAGCTGTGACTGTGAGAATAACAAATAAAGCAACTTTGGAACTTGTCACTGGAAATTTTTTCTAGCAGTTCTCTTTTAGGAAAAATCAAAATGATGGCTCCCTAAATGCCCACTCTGGAAGATTCCCATCCATTTCCTTTTCTCTCAACCGACAAAACACTTCCATGGCCACAGCTGGAAAGCTGAAAAATTCCACTGCAGTTTTCTCAAATGGAATTTTCCATCAATTCTTAACCACAAAAATTCTGGGGTCTTGCTTTCTCATCTTGATTGAGGGTTATTTTTCTAACATTTTTTTCAAGGGAAAGTACTTTCTTTTTTTACCAGGCTTAATAATAAACATTTGGCTGCTTAAAAAATGCTCTTCATTTCTCATTAATTGCTACAGTATGAAAGCGGAGAGCATTTTTTAAAAAAAAAAAATTGGATATTTCTAAAAGATGTGCAGACAAAAACAGGGGGAAAGTGAAAATACTGAGACTTTAAAAGTTGAAGGAGAAACTGCTTTATTTGCTGTGAAAATACTATTTTATACAATAGTGGTAGGAGTTCCTCTGGGGTTTGTGGGAACTATTTGCTGAGTGTCCTTTATTAGCTTATCCTTACCCAGCTATGTCAAGATTTCACTTGTGTGCAATCTGAACTGCATCCGGGTATACATGACAGGTAACACAAAACCTCTATATTCATCTTTAAATGTTAAAGATAAATATTACATTTATGTTGAAGTAGCAGTAACTGTAATATTTGCTCAACAAATTATTACTTCAATAAATTTTGCCTTTATACTTCTCGTGAAGTGGTCAAAAAGATCACAGATGACTTTATTCATACTTACTCAACAGAACAGCTGAATGAGGCCAAGCCATAATAGTTATTTTAATTATTTTATTTATAATTGGCAATATTTTGGTACAGGAAAAATAGAAAGTATTCTCTGGAATCTGAGAGGCAATTTACCTGCAACTTTAGAGAAATCACTTCCAAAAAGAGTTTCATCTGCATCTATTTGCCATTGTTGGTTATATCAGCCTGAAAGCTGATTTCACTACTGCAGCTTCATGAAGAGTTATCCAAATTATGCAATAAACAGTATTACCGTATCCTGACTATGTGACCTAATTGTGCTAAACTACTTTCCACGCTGGCAAAAATACAGCATTGATTAAATAAACCTTTTCTGAAGGTTTACAATTCACCAGCTCCAAAGTAAGTTTTACTTGTATAAATGTTCACAGACATAATGGGAGAACATGCTGAACAGAAATCTATTTGGACAATTTTTCAGCAGCAGATTTCCATACTACCCAGTCATCCCTGTTAGTTTGTGGTGCACAGTGTCTGACAACTGAAAAATATGTAAATTGCTCTATAGTTGTTATGAACACTCCTCCAGATTTTGTTCATAAGCTGTAACAGACTCAGCTGCACAGCACAATTTTTTGAAGCATTTGCAAAGCTGCTACCAGACCCTGCCTTCTTTCCATATGTATACCCCTCATTTGACTTCCATGGCAGAAACACCCATTTATCTATATGAAAAAAAAAGTCATTTAACCTCAACTCCATTTTCCTCCCATAGAACCAGAATGGTGTGAGCTGGAAGGGGCCTTAAAGATCATGTAGTACCAACTTCCCTTCCACAGACAGGGACATCTTCTACTAGGCTGCTCAAAGCATCATTCAACCTGGCCTTGAATGCTTCCAGGGATGAGGCTTCCACAACTTCTCTGAGAAACTTGTGCCAGTGCCTCACCATCCTCACAATAAAAAAGTTCTTCCTTACATCTAATCTTAATCTCTCCTCTTTCAGTTTAAAACCATTACCTCTTGTTCTATCACTACATGCCCTTCTAAAAAGACCCTCTCCAGCTTTCTTGCAGGTCTCCTTCAGGTATTGGAAGGCTGCTGTAAGGTCTCCCTGGAACTTCCTTCTCTCCAGGCCGAACAAGCCCAACTCTCTCAGCCTGTCCTCAAAGGAGAGGTGTTGCAGCCCTCTGATCACCTTCACGGGCCTCCTCTGGACTCACTCAAATAGATCCATGTCCTTCTTATGTTTGGGGCCCAACAGCTAAATACAGTGCCTCAGGTGAGATCTCATGAGAGAAGAACAGAAAAGGAGAATCATCTCCCTCGACCTGCTGGCCACACTTCTTTCGATGCAGCTGAAGATAAAGTTGGCTTTCTGGGCTGCAAGTGCACATTGTTAGGTCATGTGGAGTTTCTCAGCAGCCAACACATCCAAGTCCTTTTTCTCAGGGATGCTCTCAATCCATTCTCTGCCCAGCCTGTATTTGTGCTTGTGATTCCCCTGACCCAGCTGCAGGACCTTGCACTTGGCTTTGAACTTCATGAGGTTCATACAGGTCCACCTCTCAAACCTGTCAAGATCCCTCTGGATGGTATCTCCTCCCTCCAGTGTGCCAGCTGCACCACACACCTTGGTGTTGTTGGCAAACTTGCTGAGGGTGCCCTCAATCCCACGGTCCATGCCTGTGGCAAGGATGTTAAACAGCGCTGGTCCCAATACCGACCCTTGTAGAATGCCACTCGTCACTCATCTCTACTTGGACACTGAGCTGTTCACTGCAACTCCCTGAGTGCAACCATCCAGGCAATTCCTTATTCACCAACTATACCATCTGTCAA
Organism: Tapera naevia; assembly: GCA_033556795.1. NCBI lineage: Eukaryota > Metazoa > Chordata > Aves > Cuculiformes > Neomorphidae > Tapera > Tapera naevia. Next base: position 28,286,873 of record JAUMJJ010000079.1, on the reverse strand, counting down.
ATCCATGTCTCTCCAATTTAGAGACAAGGATGTCGTGCAAAATAGTGTCAAATGCTTTGCACGTCCAAGTAGATGACATCAGTTGCTCTTCCCTTATCCAGACACACTAGACAGAAATTTTGTCTTGATTATTTATGGAGAGCTTCCAAGATTACCTTTTACAGCTGATTTATAAAAGTAATCACCTGCCTCAGACCAAAATGGAGCACTTGAACTTAAAATGCTGCTTCTGATTTGAAAGAAGTCATTTCCTTGAATAAAATCCTTCATCAGAAGCACTGAGAATCATTTTGTGATAGGAAAAAAAAATCCCAAATTAATTTTAAATTCAGACAAATCTTTTTACTGAAACCACTTGAATATGTATGCAGCTTGCATTGGATAAATATTGTATTTTTAATTAATTCTCTAATGAAATGTGTGCATTGTGAAAACATACATGCACATATTATTTCATTAACAGCCATTTGAACCAGTAATACTCACGGTTCAAAGCAGATTCTGTTCTTTATGTGCATCCTTATAAGAAGACTAGATTATATTTTAAAGAGAAACACTACACTACACAAAATTAATTCAAGTAATGTCAAAAACATGCTCAAAATCTGTCTCCCAGATATACAAGGCAGGTTTCAGATCTTGCAGAGTTCTGCTCTAACGCTCTCTGCTCTACACAGGACCCTCTACAGCTCATGGAGAGCTTTTCATCAACCAAAACCCTCTCCTCAGGGTTGCTCTCAATCCATGATCTGATAGAAGGAATAAAACAGGCCACCTCTGAAATAAGCAATTTTTGATGTATACTCTGAACTTTTTAGTTGCTATCAGGTTTTTAGTCAATACCTTGATCCGTTAAATCTCTGGGAAAGTTCCAGTGGCTATATCATAACTTTTACTTTACTGTTGTCCAGTCTTTGGGATCTGAAGAGCCACTCAAATGGCAGAATGGATCCTTCTGTCTTAAATTAAATAGCCAATTCAACTGTACAAATTTTATTTGTGGTTTATTTGTCTTCCCTATAGACAAGTCTCCGTTTATTATATAACAGAAGGTGGCATTCCAGATTGTTTGCATGATGTAGACACAAGGGTTTCATTTTTAGCACACTTCGTAAGTATTTTGCATAGACAGATGAAGATGCACAACATACTGCAAGCAAAAGCAACATTTCATGCCTTCATTTCATAATTAGGTTTAGCTGTTAACAAGTCACATTCTAATTCCCACCAAGCAAGTATGAAGAGGGCATCTGATCTCAAATACCTTATTCATGCAAAGAATAGGTTCAGCTAAAGTGCAACAATGAATAAAATATGGGAAACGTATTTCTGAAAGGTTATTTTACTGTGTCACCAAGTTAATTCTGGCACAAGATGACTCAAACCATCTGCAGCTTGAACAAGAAGAATTAAACATTTTGACAGGCCTGAAACCTCATACTTTGATTTTCCATTTTTTAAAATCCCAGTTCAATTCCACCTCACTCCTCCCTCTTTCTGATGCGCTTCTTGCCATTATCTCTCCATTAAATCCGAGTACTGAAAACCCCCCACTGTTTGACACTCTTAACCATAGGTTGCTAAGGTTGAAATGAAGTACATGTTAGCTGTTCGAAAACAGTCACCTTGCTCAGCATGCAGACTCCAGGACTGTTTGCAAGGCTGACTTAGAGCAACCTTAACATATTACCCACAGTTTGTGTGGGTTTGAAATGCAAATGTTTACTTTCTATTGTAACATAAACATGATTTGTTATGCAGGGCACTGACACTTCTTATCATACCTCTAAGAAATGGCATAACTGCCACTCTTAAACACATTTCTTAACACCAAGATGCTTGAAATTTATACTTTGGATAACAACATCATATAACAGTGAATGCATAAACCAATATACACTGACCCTCCTTTTAAAATTTAGACTCGAATTCAGGAAAATGTCTGTGGCATATTCTTCTGTTTAAGAAAGCATTTAACTATTGTTCTCTATGAGGATGGAATTTTTAATGTACTTATAACGTTAGAGAGTTTCATTGCATCCCATCCTTATGTATTTTTTCTTCCCCTGTGCCTCTTCTTTGCCATCTGCCTTTCAGTGTTAATTACATTTATCTGCCTAAAATTTTGCCACATGATGCATTTTTCATTGAGCCAAATTATACAGTGCACATGCATTTTACTGGTGAATTTATGGCTAGAAGGCCCTCCTTTTTCTTTCCTGTTTTTGAGAACAGTCCTAGTTTTAATGCTTTGGCACATAAGCTTTAATAGCATCCATGCATCTGCTCCTGAGCTCCTCACTTAAGCTCCCTGTGCATCATCCAAGACGGGAGCTATAAAGCAGGGAGAGCATTTCTCATCACTCCATTTTCACACTTGCTTCTTAATACTTTTCATTACTGCTCAACACCTTGTCCTAAAACCTGAAAGATAAGCGAAGATACACAAAAGAAGGGCTCTCCCTCAACAAAAAGCCTCAAGCTTTTAAACAATGAGATGAAGCTAGGCTCCCAGAGACTGTCACACCAAAATTTCATGTCTGCTTTAGGAGTCTAAGCCTTTCCTTCATAGATTTTCTGGGCTCTGTATGTGGGAAAAAATTTCTTTCTGCTATTCTACTTCCTACTTTTAAATGCCAAAATTATAAATATGAAGTGAAAATATGAACAGCCTTAGCCAAACAATTATGGGCAACTAATTTTGGTTTTCCATTAAAATATGAATTAGCTTCTTCTAGGATTTATTTTGAGTTTTATTTTTTTGTGATTGTTGCTTAATTTGTAGCTGATAGATCCAAAATGCTTTTCCACATTGGATGCAATTTCTACGCTAAATAAAAACGCAGTCCACAGTTTTAAGAACATTCCTTAAATGTATGGGCTGATCCAATAATAAGTTTTAAGGGACGAAGCCATTAACATTTTGTAACGTCAACCAATTCTTTTTTGTAAACACATTATATACTTCTGTTTGAATTTAATCACTTACTAAGCAGCTAAATAATTATTTCAAGCTAATGAGAATTAGTTTTGAAGTTGTTAGTATTAATGAGAAATCACCATATCCATATTAGTGTTGCATAGTATTAAATAATTGATACCTCAGTTCACATTATTGCTTGGAGGATACTAGCAGCAAACAAAATTATTAGTTTCATTTTGTCAGATAACTTGCAAAGCACAATTTTTATATGGTTTTTAAAAGCATGTATTTTGAAATGAAAATAAAACTATACTTCATTACTATAGAAAAATAACAGCCTCCATATTTAGAAACACAATATATACTTGTTTTAAAGATATAAGAGAAAGGAGAACATAATCATAAGAATTCAGTGGGAATCTGAAGCACTCAACACTTCCTGGGAGATTTTCAGCTCCTTTTAGGAAAAAGCCCCAGAGAAATTTTTCGTTTCTTTCTTCCCGATGCGCTTCCAATAAAAGCAATGCACAATTTCCACCTCTCTGGATTTGGCTTATCATTCCCTGTTCTTTGGAATTTTTAATCAGCTTCTATTTTGTTGTTTTTTTGTGAAGTATTCTGTGTGGTCAAACAGCTTTTCCATTAACCTAACAGGAGTGATAGACAGCACTTCCCAGGCTGCCAACTATTTCACAGTCCATACTATCTTAAAATTCAGAAAAACATGAGTATGAATGTTTCTGGTCCAAACAGTGTTACAAGGACAGTATTGGAACACAAACAGCGAGCTAAGTTCTCCTGTGTTTATAGATCACCAGAATTCTTACTGCAAAAGAAATCTGCTGATTTACACCAGGTGAGAATGTCTGTAGAAAGAATATAATTATCTTCTGATAACACTCTCATCACTTAATCTTTCTATGCAACATGCAGTAGTTTATCCCTCAATATCAAACGTCTCTATATAAACCTACTAATACTAATAATTTTTTTTCTTGTGATCCAGACAAGACCCTTGGGAGTACTACTACTATAGGTTTTGTAACTTTCTGAGGTTCAGCTTATTTATGTCTACATTTTTCACATCTTCTTATGAAAGTACTGTACTCGCTGTCTATGGTAGTTCTAGACAAGCTTCTTGGGGTAGCATAGTTTTTAGTCCTTTTTCAGTGTAGTTGTTGTGGGCTAAAGTACCACACAGCTGCTCTCTCCCTCCCCTCTAGTGGGACGGGGGAGTGAATCAGAAGGGTAAAACTGAGAAAATTTGAGGGTTGAAATAAAGATAGTTTAATAAGAAAAGGAGGGGGGAAAGGCAAAAATAAACAAAGAAAAACAAAGGACAGAAAACCAAGCTATGCAAAAGACCCAGTCAGTCATCATCAGCCGACCAATACCCAGCCAGTTCACAAGCAATAGCAGCCCTGACAAAATCACTCCCCTCTGGTTTTACTGCTGAGTACAATGTCATCTGATATGAGATATCCCTTTGGTCAGCTGGGGTAAGCTCTCCCAGCTGTGTCCACTCTCAGCTTCTTGTGTACCCCAGCCTACTTGCTGGGGGAGCATAGTGAGAGGCAGAAAAGGCCTTGAAACTGCGTAAATGCTGTCCACCAATAACTAAAACATCTCTGTGTTATCAGCACTGTTTTCATCAGAAATTGAAAACATAGCACCATATGAGCTACTATGAAGAAAATTAACTCAATCTCAGACAAAATGAGTACAGTTGTACAATCTGTAGTTGGCCTAGTTTTCTCTGCTCTCCCTGAAAAACTATTTCATGGTCTATTCAAACTCATTGTCAAGAAGCTTTTCTTTGCTGTATTTTTCCTTTAATAATTCCATTGCCTTTGGAAAAATATCTATTCTATAAAATTCTTGATGTCTTTCCATCCATCAGTCTATCACTCTTGCACCCACATTACCAAAACTTTATGTAGTTGGCACTTTTATCTGCAATCAATTTCCTGTAGCCCCACAACTCTTTTGTTCTTTTGACAGCAACACTTTGTACTGTGATATTCTTTGCAAACATCAGCTTGTTGTTGTATCTGACCTGGTTGTACTTTCTACATCACCCTTAGCTACCCAGCCATTTTACACCTTCTTGCTTCCACAGGTAGGCAGGCACGCATGATTTGTCTAAGAGAAAATCCCTGTCTTCCAGCTTTCTAGCACAGGATACTATGGGTCTTTTTCTATTGATGAACTAACCCCTGACAATCTTCTCCATGTTCACACTAGAACCCACTCTTGCTCTCCAACAAAAGGCCATATTTAAATCAACAACAAGGAACACTCCCTGGCACATTTACTCCTGAGCCATGCCTAGAAACAGCTCATGAGAGTACTGGTTACCTCAGGTCAGAGACATGCCAAGAATTCTTATAATCATTCAACAGCACACATATCCAAATTATAGTATCTGGACCCTTGACTTTGATTTGTTCAAATATTTGAACAGTCTTACCAAAAATCCCACAATCCAAAATTATTTCTTCAGAATGAAGAGGTGTCTCCACTTTTCTGCTTTCAGAGGTCTCAAAAATTATAGGCTTTAATGAAAATAAATATATATTAGGAAATGTTTATTCACACAATTTTTATCTGAGCAAGGAATACTGGCCATAGGAAATAGAGTTAGCGGTATTGGTTTTCTTCACACAGAATCAGAAAGCATCGCGTTCAGAATCAAACCTCTAGACTAGGGCCTTGCCAATGTTTTTCAGATAATTTTTGCAACACAGTGTGACATTAAACACCAAATATCGTGTCTAAAAGGAATTACCTGTGTTCTTGGGACCACGGCAATCCTATTATGTTTATACTTAAAAAGGTCTTTCAAAACCACTTGGTTATGATTATAAGAGATGCTAAATTAGATGAAGGGAATGGTTTGTGTAGTTCAAAAAAAACCAGATGCCAGCACAGAATATCTTCAGAAATATGTAAGAATAAAATAAAGGCAGTAATCACAGCATCACAGAATGGTCAGCGTTGGAAGAGACCTATGGAGATCATCCAGTCCAACCTCCCTGCTAAAGCAAGTTCACCTACAGCAGGTTGTGCAGCATTTGAGTATCTCAAGAAAAGAAGACTTCACGACTTCTCTGGGCAGCCTATTCCAGTGTTCCTTCACTCCCACAGTAAAGAAGTTTTTCCTTGTGTTCAAGTGGAATTTCCTGTGTTCCCATTTGTGTCTGTTGCCCCTTGTCCTGTCTCTGGGCACTTGTGAAAAGAATCTGGCTCCAACGTCTTTATCAGCACTGAAAAGATCCCCTCTCGGCAGACTCTACTCAGACCAAATTCACTCAGCCTCCTCATAAGAGAGATGGTCCAGACCCCTGATCATCTTTGTGGCCCTCCACTGGACACTATCCAGTAGTTCCTTGTTTCTATTGAACTGGGGAGACCAGAGCTGGACACAATACTCCAGATGGGGCCTCCCTAGGGTAGAGTAGAGGGGGAGAAGAACTTCCCTCGACCTGCTAGTCACTCTCTTCTAAATGCACCCCAGGGTACCATTGGCCTTCTTGGCCACAAGGGCACACTGCTGGCTCATCACCAACTTGTTGACAAACAGGACTCTCAGGTCCTTCTCCACAGGGCTGTCCTTCTCCACCTGCACAGGTGCATAGAAATGTTCCTACTGAGATGCAGGACCCTGCACTTGCGTTGTTGAACTTCAGACACAATATACTTTCTCTTCTGAAATAGTGTAACCTTCTTGAGCTACGCTTTGAAATGCATCTTCTAGATCACTCTGATCACTGGTGTACTGACTGCTGTCATTACCCATTTCCACATCTAGTCTCTGTCTGAATCAGACAGTTTTTAATACTAAATAAAGATAATCACAAGTTGTCAAAAACTCTCAGTGAAAATATGTTTCTTTACAAGTATTTGTCAATAGTAAATTTTCAGTTCTTTCAAAATATTGCTTTGTAAAAAAACCTAAAATGTTTCCATTTATTTTGAAGTTTTATTTCATTCTGTCCTTTTAATAATTTCTGCTCTTTTATTTCTCATTTAATCTCTTTTAACTAAAACACAGATATTAACAAAATCAATTTTGGAGGAGATTTTGAAGAAGTTATTTATTGCTATTATATTTGATAAAAGGAATGGAAAATTTTCAAGTCTATCTCTTAAAGCCTTCCTTTATCATTAGACTTCTTTGCCATTATTTGAGATGTTTCTTTCTGGGAAAATTTTTGGAGAGTTATTATTGCACATTGGATTGGTATTTAGGGAAAATATATGTTTGAGAGAGAAGGGAGCCTTCACAGAATAAGAAATTTTAAAGGGACCTAAAATTTCAGTACAGTTCTAAGAAAAGTTAGGCTGATTAAAGATTTCATGTTTCAGCCAATTTTTAACAGGAATATAGGACTGGCAGAGATTACCTGTGCTAATTAAAGACCCGTTGCAGATTCACTTCAGTTGTCCCCACACAAACCGTCATCAATTTCTCTCCTCCAACCTAAAAGAATGTCATGACTTGCAGTAGAAAACTGAAAGCTACAATTACAGTGTAAGCAATTCCTCTGAAGGGAATTTGAAGAGACTGAGGACGTACCAATGTCCTACAGCACTTCTGTGATTCAGCATTTTACTGTGACTCAAGTTCAACCTCTGCTCTCTACCCACTCTCATATTAACTCATCTTGCATAAGCGTAGATGTACCAAATGAAGAGAGAAAGCAGACCATATCCTATAATGTGGAAGAGTGGGTCAAAATTAGCACCCATCAGTCAGAACTGTAGATTAATGTTGTAGTCTCTTGAACATGTAATGCCTCCAGGAAAACTGGGAGAAGCTATTTCTTCTTTTGAACAAAGGTCAGGTGAAAGCAACTCTCCTTATGCAATTTCCAGTAGTCATCTATGGATCAGCAAGGAAAAATTCACCCTCCCTCCTTTAAGCAATCACAAGCCCAGAAGGGTGTCATTAATACAGCATGATCAATTGACTTACTCTTGCAGCAGAGATATCTAATACCCAAGGACTTGTATCACAAACTCAATTTCCAGTCTCCTTGAATTCCTGTATTTTGATATGCGATATGCAATCCCTTTCAGTAGCTCACCAAGAATCATCTTAAAACAATTTTGATTCTTTCTCTGGCTGGCTATTGGGAAGACTATTCCAATAATTCACCTTGTCTTTTTTTTTTTGTTCCTAAACTTGCTGAAGACTAATATTGATCTTCAGAACTTCAAAACTTTTTTCCTGTTTGATATTATTTCTCCAAAAGTATTTGCAGAAAGTTATCCCTTGACGCTCAGATGGATAGGTTAAAAAGGCAAAATCTTTTAATTTGCCAAATAAGGTTTAACCAATGCCTTTTATAGTGTAAAACATCTGAAGCCAAATAAAGTCTCTGGCAGTTCATAGCCATCTTCCAGCTAAGGAATGATCTTTTTTGTCTTCCAATTCAGACATTAAGTGTCCAGTATCATAAATCAAAACTCTCAAGTTTCATTTCATACTTTTCAGTTGTTTGAGTCATTCGATCCTCCTTACCTTCTTTTAATGGATGATTCACTCCCCATCCCCGATTTAGCGTTACCTCACAGCTTTATGCCTGGTTATGACATTCATATTCACGTATTTTGTTCTCTACATTTGGGCCATTAATGAATACATTAAACAGGATCTGTCACAGATTGGTCCTTTGAGGACACTAGCACTAGCCTTTCTCCATCCCAGTATCCCCTTCTGCATATCCTCCCCTTTCAACAGGTTTTTAATCCACACCACATTCTCTCTTAATTGCCACCATCTTCATGTATAGTACCAATTTCTTATGCAGCATTGTACTCAATGCTTTTCTGAAATGCTAAGAGATAAAGCCACTACATTACCTTTCACAAAAAACAAAAAAAAATATAATAGGCTAATCTGGAAAAAAAATGTTGACAAAACTCTTCAGCGATTCATCCAATTTTCCATTTGTTTTTACTCCTCAATTATATTTTACATTTTCTTTCAAAATCTCTTCTAATATTTTGCCCAGTAACAGATTTGGTTTTAGATGTAGACCAGGGAGGCAGCTGTTTTGATGTCTGCTTACTTTCTGTTTTCTCTGTGTTTTGTCTCTGCTTCCATGACAATACTGAGAACAGGCGCCAGGAGAAGGGAGAAGAACTGTGCATCACTTCCAGTCCTTTCCATCACTTTCTGCCCAGCTCCTGCTCTCAGTGCCAGTTGAGGAGTAGAAGTAGAGAAAAGAAGACAGGAGAATGTGAAGACTGGGAACAGGGTGAAACCTGTGAATGTTGTTAGGTTCCTGTTGTGGAGATCAGAGTAGATCTTCCTTTTGCCATTAGGGAAAAAACAGACGGTTGTCTAAGAGGAAGAGTAGGAGACTGTGTCCTGTGCTGTTATGAACCAGAGAATGAGGAGTTGAGCCAGAAAAAGGGCATACTCAGGAAATAAATCTTATCCTGGAGGAAAGTAAAGGGATACACAAAGGAAGGAAGGGATACACAAAAGGGTAGAGATACATAATAATTTTTTTATGAATGGGTTCTGTCGAAAAAAAGAAGAGACTTTGGGGAGCTAAGAAGCCTGGGAGCCACAGTCCCTATTTTTCACACACAGCAAGGCAGGCTCTGTATGTCCTGAACACATGGTCCTTGCTGAGGTTGGGCCAGCATCCTTTCTACAGGGTTGAAGGCTCCCTAGGAAGAGACAGAGATCAGGCAGGGTAGGGACAGAGGGGAAAGCACCACAGAGTAGTCTCTTACAGTTGTCCCTTTTTCCTCAGAACTTTAAAAATTTCTTCAAGCCCCTTATTGCCTACCCTGTCCTCCAAAAATCCTTTGCTCCATTACAAAACTGAAATGTCACCACAAACAATGTGGAGAAAATAAATATCCCTGATGCTTACCCATGAAGTGGCAAAATTTAATTTTTGCTCACACAGTTAAGAAGCCCCAAATTGGTTCTCGTCAGAAGTAAGAGAGCAGAAGATTGCTAAGGAGGAGGAGAAGTTATTTTTGAAAGATTGTTACTGGTTCTGCTATTCTTTAATCATACAATACTACTGTGCCAAAAGTGTTTGTTAATATCCTTGCTGCTGGACTTACTATTTCCTGCACTAGCTCCTTCACTAATCTAGAATAGAGATTATGTGGATTTTGTCATACTGAGCAATCTTAAGTTTTGCTTCTTAGAGATATGTTTTGCTGCTTCTGCTTTGGTTAGAGCTACTGCATGTAGTGCAGTTACGACTGATTCATAATTGTGTCAGAGATAGTATACAACAAGCAAAACAAAGGGTTAACGTGCTAATCTTCTTGCTTTCAAACACAAACACCCCAGTGGAGCCAGTCACTGAGATAATGAAATTATAGCTCAACAGGAAGATCCTGAGAAAGGAGTGTAATTGTTTTAAGAATCAAGGATCGCTGATGTTGGGAAGAGAGGCTTTCTAGAGGCTTAATTAATCAAAACAGCTAGGGAACACCTAAGCAACCATTATAAATAGTGAAAGTAATTGTTCTTTATGTGAGTACTTTACCAAACCAGGATCTAACTTCCTAATTTAGCTGTGCAATGATATAGAGAGTGCAGACTCTAAACAACACTCATACGTTCATAAAGTCATAGCTAATGTTTTATATCATTAAACAAGATTATTACTCTGCTGATTGGCTAGCAAATGTGGTTAGGCAAGTGGAGTCTATCATCTGAAACAAGATGCCCGTTGTATCATTTTCCTTTAAGGGACTTTACAATAAGAAACCGTATCTGGAGGTAGCATCCAAGGCACTTTGTATTAGCATGGATAGTGTCTTGGATAGTGTCTTTTATTTCAAGTTTAATAATAGGTGATAGTTATATCTTACAGGAGAAAGGAGTCATTCAGGTGAATACCTGGTTCAGAGCAGCATTTCTTCCATGTATTCATGCACTCTCCATGAGAAATACATCACTCTAACAACACTTTTTATGACATCCTAGCGTCAGCGGAACCAGCTGTCGAGGCTAATGCAAGTACACAATCTTCCTGATGATTTCTGGAATAATCCAAAAGAGAAGATGATGACAATTACCTTTGAGACACCTGCCTCTAAAATGGCACATGCTCATTTTAAAAAGCCCGTAATCTCACCTTGAGTGACTGCCAGGCTTCATTTGGATCCTTCATGTTTAATATATTATTTAGATTGCATGGTTTTCGGCCTGAAAGGAAGCAATTTAGATTGAAATTAGCAATAGAGTATGGAATTATACTGACAGGCAGTGGAAGTTTAGATAGTTATTTCAAAAATATCACTCTTTGATCTACACGTACCTCTATGGCACTAAAAATGTTTAGAATGTTAAGGCATCATAGTTAAATGCTCAGAAATAACAATTCTTAAGATGTCAGGGTCTGTTTTTGCTCCTTTCTTTGTTTCCCAGACTACTGAAATACTACACACACCTGTGGTTGTTGCCCATGATCAAACTGGGAGAAATGCACTGAAGGCCTGTAAGGCCAATCAAGAGAAAGGAGATGGTATTTTATGAGAGGTAACCAAAGGAAGCCTTGTTGGCTTGTTTGGCCTAGTCAAATGAAGCTTGAGCAGGAAGAGGAAGCTGATTAGAAATGTATCAGAGATGTTATAACAAAGGAAAGGAAGAATTACTTAAAAGTAAAGAGTAACTGAGAGCGAGTCCAGAGGCCATGAAGATAACCAGAGGGCTGGAGCACCTCCCATATGAGGACAGGCTGAGAGAGTTGGGATTGTTCAGCCTACAGAAGAGAAGGCTCTGAGAAGACCTTAGAGCAGCTTTCCAGTACTTAAAGGGGGCCTACAGGAAAGCTGGGGAGGGGCTCTTTATCAGGAAGTGCAGCGATGGGATGAGGGGTAATATTTTTAAGCAGAAAGAGGGCAGACTTACATTAGATAAAAGGAAGACATTTTTTTACTGTCAGGGTGGTGAGGCACTGGAACGGGTTGTCCAGAGAAGTAGTGGATGCCCCATCCCTGGAAGAATTCAGGGCAGGCTGGATGGGGCTTTGAGCATCCTGGTCTAGTGAAAGGTGTCCCTGCCCATGGCAGGGGAGCTGGAACTGGATGATCTTTAAGGTCCCTTCTGACCCAAACCATTCTATGATTCTATGATTTCATGAATAATATTAGTACAAAAACTGGGGGCTGGAGCCTGGATGAAATGTCCTCTTAGAACAACAGACTCTTGATGACAGATGTTAACAGGAAAAACTTTGATAAATTTTATCTTTATAATTGTAGTGGTCTTAACTCTAACACTGTAAAACACTGCCCAGTTTTTCATTTTAAACCACATGAAATGCAGCCCTATGTACTTTAAGTCTTGATAGGGGAAGTGTTGTAATGATTTTCCTTTTTTTCTATTTTTTTCTTGCAGACAAATGGGTCAGGAAACTTTCAGCCAAATCAGTGATAGTTTCTGAAAGTAGAAGGTAATATGAAGAGCACTTTGACATCCAGAAATATATCTGCTAATGGTGTTCACTATGTGTCATGATATATGGAATTGCCATTCATCTTAAACAGCAGGCAGTTATTCAAGGAAACTACAATTTGCAGACACTGACAAGTTCTCATGCATGAGTTCCAGCTTCATTTCTTTTGCTTGCTGAGGACCACATACCAAAAAGAGACCCCTATAAATCAGTTACATTAGTCTGATCTTGAGGTGATACAGGCACGGGCATAGAGACTTGCATAGAAAAGAAGCTGGCAGTCTTTCTAGTTGATATTGGGTTTAGTTGCTGGTCTTAGTCTAGCAACTCTACATTTGCTTTATCAAAATGGTATTTATCATGTAACCATACATCCATGTTTTTCAGAATGGTTTTCACATTATTTTCTATGCACCAACCTTAGTTATACCTCCGATCTGCAACTTTACTGTAGTTAAGTTCTACAGAGACTGAAAGTAAAAATTTCATTTACCAATACCTTCTAATTTTTTTTTCTTTTAACATACAGCAGCTTCTACAGCTTTTTTATTTTAGACAACATATCTTTCCTTTTCAATCCAGCCTGCCTTCAGTGGCAGTGTATATTTTAGGAAGCTGTACAGCCATCTGGAAAAGTTTTATTTTTTTATGTTTATCCTTTGCACTTTTCAGATTTCTGTCAACGTCCGTGGTAACAGCTGCTATAATACTCTCCATTCTCATGTGGTTCGAGAACTGTACAATCCAATCTGGTTTGCAGTCTAGACTTTAAGCAACCACCAATTTGTAAGACCAACAGTTGTTGGGTTTCACCTTTGGAGACTATTACAGAGGTGTCATAGGTGTCATTTCTGTGTTCTTTTTTCTCAGTCTATTTCAAGTGTGGTTATCAGAAGACTATGTATTATTTTTTCACAAACATATATGTGCGTTATATATAAGTATATACAAAAAAATAAACAATTCCTGAAAATGCTGATTATTGCATTACAGGTTTTGCAGGTTTTTTTCCTCTCTCTCTACGCCTAACACCAACTATTTAAACTACTTTCCTGGCTTGGAAGAGTAGAAACTCTGAATTGTTGCAGTTCACATACAGCTGTATTTTATTTTTCATGAACAGTCATAACTTGCATAGACACAATGTTATTCAACCCACAGAATTAAAAAAGTGGTATCACCTCCAGACGCATACACATTTTGTCTGTATCAAAAGGTAAAATCAGTAAATAAAAGACAACTTTAAAAAAGTAGCTGAACCTGAGGGACACTGAAAGTGAATTGTATTAATCTGAGCTGAAATTTGAGATGCTTTGACAGTTGAAAGTAAAAAGAGCCAAAAATTACCCAAGGAGTGCAAAATATTCTGAAACAAGCTCCAAAACATCTATAATTACTGGAAGGAAAAGTATTCTAATAGTTTTCTATCCTGGATTCAGACATCTTATGGTACAAAATTACTTGCCAAACTTATGGGCTTACATCCCAGAGAGCACTGGTAGCTCCGAGAAGGGTGTCTAAGTATTCACAGCAACCAGCAAGTTAAGCAAAGAGCTACCTTTATAACTGACAGCAAATACCAAGGTGGGATTGGTGCCTGAAAACATCTCTCCTAGCAGTTTAGGTGTTTAAACTTAAATTCATTGCATGTATCTTCAGAGGCATGCCTCGTCTAATCTGGAAGCTTTGTAGTCAGTGGAGAATATAAGTCATCCCACCCTAAGATCTGAACAAGCATTTAGAGAAATTTCACTGGCAAAAATCTGTATAAATATTTTAATGACTATGTACTTGGAACTCAGTGCTTAATTTCCATCTCCTAAAATTCAACTTCTGCACAAAGACCTATGGATTGGGACATTAGTCTCAAAGCCCCATCTGTCCAGCAAGGAAATCAATATGACCCTTTCTCGGAGCAAGTTTAGAAGTAGAAATGTATTTCTGTGAGTTATTCAGATTTTGTAACCATGAGACATGTAGTTAGCTAAGAGAGATACTTTGCATCAAAGGAAAACTGAGATTCCTGCTTGGAACCTGCCTTCCAGCTAACTGACTCTTCAGTTCACCAGTGAGGACACTACCCTTCCTTTACACAAACTAAACAGAAAAGACAAACCACGCTTAGCAAATTTTCATGACCTCATTTTACCTATGTATTCCACAATCACGGCAGTGCCTCTGAAAAATAGCATAGATCTACTAAGCTAGATCCTCCTTAAAACATTTAACTTTCTGCAAAGGTTGACCAGCCTTAAGGAATAACAGAGGGAGGAAAAAAAAAGCCCTGTGAATTGCTACCCAGTACAGTGTGTTGAACTGTAGGATCAGCAAAGTCAGCATATCAAGGAAAACAGCTCTAGGGAACTCTAAACATCATCCAGTAGAGAGAAATTTTGTATAGAATGTAAATATTGGACTGTCTGTCTTTTTATATTGTTATTGCTAAGCTCTTTACTGTTTAACCTGTGTGGTACAGTACCTGTCAGTCTCGGTTGTACCTGAAAGTTCCCGTAAACAAACAGCATTATGATAAATCTCTTGAGTTTCCCTCAGGCATTTTTGCTGCTGCTGGAAGCCTGAGGTCACTGTGCAGTCAGTCCTACAAATATCCCCCTTGACTATCAACTTAGAGGGCACAAGCCTAGATGCTGTGACACTGGAATGCTTTAATAAAACACTCGCAATACAGAGCTTTGGGAATCAGCATCTTTATCAAGAATTTTTTTCAGTTCTTCTAAAGATCAAGGAAAAAAAAAGTCTGTCAAACTGCCAATGTGCAGAAGAAATTGTCCCTGAGAATATGCTGTTAGTGAACAGACAGATCTAGCAGTGAGAGTCCTGCTATTTTATTGTGATCCATTGACAATATAAACAAAGGTGCTTGCCTCCTCCAAAGCTCAACCTACAGGGAAACTAATTACCAGTTTGCATCAAATAGGCAAATGAATAAAACTGGGCATTCTTTTCACTGATAGAGACTAGACGTCAGACTCAAACTGCTTAAGGTACGCTAATACCTAAAACTGAAATGCTTAGATTTAGCATGATGACTCAGAAAATCTTAATCAGTCATCTCAGGCTCTTAATGTAGAGCTACTTCTGAAGAGCAACCCTCGTAACCTGCAGACTGGCTGTGGAGCTGTCGATCAAGTTACTAATTGTCCTGTCTAAGACAGGGCTAAATGCTAGAGATAGGATACATCTACCCTAACTTTAGGCATTTGAAAGTCAGTTTTCCACCTCTAGGCTACCTCTGTAGTCCACACAGAAAGGCAGGATGGTTAAATCACTTTCCAGGAGACCTGATCCATGAGGTGAAGCATTTCCCTAGATGTGCCTATTTGTCTCCACTGACCTAGGCTTACACAGATAACTTTTGAATGTGCACATTTCAGAGAGTTATCATAAATGGCTTAATCCATTTTCCATCGTTACATTAATTGCATATATAGACACATATGTGAAAAAGATGTCGCTTATTTGCACTGACTGGATCGTTACTGGAATTACCAGTGTTCCCTATTTGTCTATTTATATATCTGTGTCTGATTTTTTTTTTTTACATGAACCAAAAGAAACAAGCTGTGGTATGCTCAGTTGTCAGTGAAGTTATTCTGTATTTCCCAAAGTAGATCACGCTAAGAGAAATCCTGACATTGCGGAGATCACAACTCATGAGAGATTTCTAACTTCAGCAGGCTGAAAGCACGTATTTGCTTATGTGAAGCCCATGACTTCATCTCAGTGGAAAGTTTAAATCAACACTTGAATGGCTGCACTGTGGCACGGTTTCCTTCATCCCCTTCACCTCACCTAAACAAACATCTCTAGTGAAGTCAGAACACCATCTTGCAGCTTAGTTTTCAAGACTATCTTATGTCACAGAATGACTCACCTCTCCTATTATACAATTTATGTGTATGACACACACCATTACATATATGAAAACATGAATATGTTCTACTTATAGATCTTAACATGGAAAGTGAAACCACCATTATCCCAGTTTTCATTTCTGAGACAGGCAATAGAGAAAACTCTATTCTATATGGACTACTTAGACAGGTGTGTAAAGAAAATAATAGTTAGATTTGCAGAAAAACTCTGAAAACCTTCTAAGTACCTTAAAAAAAGTCTTGCTTCTAGTTACATTAGAAATTATGACAAGAGGAAGAAGAGAAGATGTTGCTTGTACCATTATGAAGACATCAGCAAGATCAGTGTAAAAACGTTCCCATTTCTTTGAATGACTTAAAACAGCTGGAAGATGAATTTGATGATCAAGGAAGATTCATTCAGTCAATGTTTGCAGGCTACCTTCAGGCAGATATGGGATCTGCTCTGACACTGTAAGTCTGGAAGGATTTGCAACACTCCACTACCCATCCGTTTCTCTGTCCTGCCCCCATCAGTAAGACGTCCTCAGGTAACTACCTGGGAAGTGATGGAGAGACCTATATAAACCAGATATATAGCTAATATTTATTGTATCTGCTAACAAAAATTTACACAGATGTAAACCTGTCTCCTACCCTAATATTTTTCCATGACTATTCACTGCAGACTATGTGGGATGCACTTACACTGAACGTTTTCACGAGCTATACAAAATCCAGAAGCCCCTGAGATCTATCCCAAAATGTCCACAGTGTCCTTATAAACACTATATATTAATGGTCACTCAGGAGGACCAAACAGAAAGCTGAAGATCTCCTAGGTGCTTCCAAGAACCTCTGGCCACCTTTGTGGCTACAAAATAGAACAACTAAAAGCTTTGTAACATGCTGTGACTGCCCCTGACATAGACATGTGCACAATGCAAGCATCTAGTCCTCCTCCCTAGAACTCCATTACCCAAAGGCACTTCTACCAACAACTAATGTAGAGAAGATCATCCAGAGAGTGCCTGCTTGACCAAGTATGATACAGTCAAGCACTTCTCTTCAGACAAGCTCTTTGGGGCGGTCAAGAAGTGTCTTGCACCCACTAAGGATAAACTCTCATACTGTCTCTACTCTACTCTCATGAGCCCTCACCTGGAGTACTGTGCTCAGCTCTGCAGTCCTCAGCACAGAAAGAATGTGAATCTGTTAAAGCAAACCCAGAGGACGGCCACAAAGATGATCAGATGACTGGAGCACCTCCCATATGAGGACAGGCTGAGGGAGTTTGGTTTGTTTAGCCTTTAGAAGGCACCAGGGAGACCGTAAAGCAACCTTCCAGTGCTTAAAGAGCTACAGGAAAGATGGAGAAGAGTTCTTTATCAGGGAGTGCAGGGATAGGACTAGGGGTAACAGTTTTAAGCCAAAAGACAGTAGATAGATGAGATATTAGAAAGAATTTTTTACTGTGAGGGTGGTAAGGCACAGGAAAAGGTTGTCCAGAAAAGTCATGGATGCTCCATCCCTGGAAGTGTTCAAGGCTAAGGCAGACAGAGGTTTGAGCAACCTGATCTAGTGGAAGGTGGCCCTACCCATGGCAGGGGGGTTGGAACTGGATGATTTTTAAGGTCCCTTCCAAACCATTTGATGATATACAAAACATCCTTTGATGCTGTTGTTTGCATCTCTTACCTAATAAAAGGCATATATCATTCTTTATGACTGTAGAAAAAAAAATGCACATAAATGAAGAATATGTGTCTAACTTTGTAAATATACATCAGAACATCCTTTATGCATGAGTCAGAGTTTGTCCCGTAAGCCTTCCTAGAAAATGGAGTCATGCAGCTTTCTAATATTTAATATCCCAAGTGAGATGATGAAGTCACTTTTGCTCTCCACACAGAAGTGGGTGCAGTGAAAATTGTGTGTGAGTTGCCAGCACATTTGTGTTTTGAAGGGTTATTGATGTGAATAGCAGGTGAAGTGTAAAGAAAAGGCTCCAGCTGTTTCTTGTTTTGAATTCTTCCTTGGTGCAAGCACTGAGAGCAAATACTGGAATGGGAAAAGTTAAACTTGTAACTATCCCAGTTACACTCAAAGAGAAAAGAATTAAAACCCTTTTTTTGTTGGTGTGCTATGTGGTTCTGCAACATTGATTTTATTCACACATAGTGCACAGCTGTTTATTGAGTCTGACCCTTGAGGGGATGCTGAAGAAACACTGGAAATGAAAACACTCTGAAAAAGATAGTTTTCCTTTCCTGTTTACTTGATAGATATTTCATATTATTAAAATAAATAAAAAAAAGGAAGCATTTCTTATATAACAGTGACTTGCAAATCATTGTTTCAAATAATAGCATAATTATTTCAATACTTCTGATGTTTTTCCCATCTTATTCTCCAGAACAGTTGCTTTCACTAAAAATTAAAAAAGCGCAGAAGCTACTGTTGTTATTGCTTGGGAGACTGTAAAGTAAAACCAAGCCATGCTGTCCTTTATTAGAATGATTTAGTAACCAGACAATCTTACTTTGTTATACCACCTTAAACACTACTATAACCAGCCTTAAATATGTCATTCCTAACCTGTTCGATTGTTTTGTCAGAATAAGAAATATAAAATACATAATGGATTCAAATAAAGAGAGATTGAAATGCGGTCAGCACATTCAAATCCCTGCAGATCCAATTTTGTGGGTAGGGAGGATGACTGGGAAGTTGTTGCTCAAGTGCTTTTAGCCAGACTCCTGAAGAACCTCCCTTATTTAATATAACTCTTCTTGAATCAAACACCACCATTACTGGAATATAGAAACATAAATAAAAATGAGCCATCACTTTGCAACTGAAACTTTTCTTTAAATTAATAATACTGAAGACAGCAAATGTACAAAAAGCGATGCCTTCAACCTCCCTTTTTCCTTACATGCCTCTAACCTGCCAGTGGCAAGATCTGCACAGCTGAATGCGATTTCCACAGCCACCAATTCTGTATTCAGTGCTGGTCAATTCATCAAAACAAGAGAAAAGTAAATTCTATCCACTTGAAATGGCAGACATCTCTACTTTGAGACTTAATGGAGGGACTCAGATTTAAGAATTCTTTTTCCTTTAGTTTAGTTTACTATAGACTCATTTCTGGAATATATGTCAAAAACTGAAATTTGAGTGAAGAGAGACGAGTGGTCTAGTGAATGGAGAAAAGAGAAATTCTCTTCTCCTGAAGGATTGCGTGATAAAATCATAAGCTACTGTGGGGTTGCTACCAGCAAAACCAGTGTTTGAATATCTGGAAGGCTTAAAGAGCTAGGTCCAAGGGACTTGACAGAATACGAATCCAAGATGCAACCAGACAGAGCTGTCAAGAGCTCTGAAGGCAATTCAAACTCAATATTGCTTAAAGACAGAGCCAGAGGAAGATCTGAATGATTAATCGACTGATATATAAGAAAAGCAATTTCTAAATCTTTGGATTAAGAATGGCTGAATAAATGCAAAACATTATTACTTTCCAACAGGACGGTCACTGGTATGAGAAATGCAGATTTTAATTAAAAAGAAAAAATGGCATATCCCGTTCAGAGTTAGTGAGAAATATTTCCCAATGTGTTAACTTCCAGATTACTGCACCATGACAAATGGGTACAGTTTTTTTCCTCTTTTTTAAGCCATCTAAGCTGGAGGTCAAACATTTGGATAAAAGTAAACCTATGCAAATTTGTCTTTTGTTGTATGTAGCCTATTTTTTCCTATTGTATTATTTCTGAGTTTTATGTAAAAGTTATAATGCTCTTAATCTTCTCCTTTGTGATATCTACAGGAACAAGGACAATGGTGGAAACCTTCAGCCGGAATAGTTCAGCAGCTTAGGCCAGCACATACATTCATTAAATGCAAATAATGTCCATGACAATCTATGTTATTCTGATTTATTTCAACAAATCTCAAAAGCTGTATTAAAAAAAAAATTCAATAAGAGGTTTAATATTTTGCTGCAATTAAAGCTCTTCTTTGGCTTAAGCATACTGTCCAATCATTAAATAGGCTCTATCAACCTCACTGCCCTTCAAAGAATCTGTTGAATATCTTTTCCTCTGAAATACACAGAGGAAAACAGTGCAAATTTAAAAAGAAGGGAAAAGAGTAAGCTACCCATTTAAACCTGCAGATTATGTAACAGTCCCTTTTCATAAATCAAATATCTTTATTATATAGTTGAAACCTCACCTTGGAGAACTGTGGATTGCATCACCATGGAAGATCTCTTAAAGCATATGCAGATAAGAGGATGGATGAACCCTACAGATGTGAGTACAAGCTTTCCCCCACTTCCCCACACTTAACCCTGGCACCAAATGAACTGCATTTCACATACCCTCATGTATGAGGGATGTCAGACAATTCTCAGACCTTATTTTAAGGTCTAGATTCTACTCCTTCTAACCATGTTGCATTATACTGTACTACACAAGTAGCACACTCTAAGATCATAGAATAGTTTGGATTGGAAGGGACCATGCAGGTCATCTAGTCCAACTCCCCTGCAGTGAGCAGGAGCATCTTCAACTAGATCAGGCTGCTAAAGAGCCCCATCCAATCTGACCTTGAATGTATCCAGGGATGGGACATCTACCACCTCTCTGGGCAATCTGTGCCAGTGTTTCACCACTCAGCAAAATCAATTTCTTCCTAATACCTAGTCTAAACTTCTCTTTCCGTTTAAAACCATTACCTCTGGTCCTAGGCCCTGCTAAAAAGTTTTCCCTATTTTTCTTACAAGCCCTCTTTAAGTATTGAAAGGCCACAATAAAGTCTCCTTGGAGTCTTCTCTTCTCCAGGCTGAACAACCCCAACTCTCAGCCTCTCTTCACAGGAGAGGTGTTTCAGGCCTTTGATCACTTCAGTGGCCCTCCTCTGGACCCACTCCAACAGGTCCATGTCTTTCTTGTGCTGAGGGCTCCAGAGCTGGACACAGTAGTCCAGGTGTGTTCTCCCCAGAGCAGAGTGAGTGGGGAGAATCACCTACCTCGACCTGCTGGCCACACTTCTGATGCAGCTAGGATACGGTTGGCCTTCTGGGCTGCAAGCACACATTGCCAGCTCACATCCAGCTTCTCTTCCACCAAGACTCCCAGGTCCTTCTCTGTAAGGCTGCTCTCAATCTCTTCTTTCCCCCCGCTTGTATTAATACTGAGGGTTGTCCCAATGCAGGTGCAGGACCTTACACCTCATCTTGTTGAACTTCATAACGTTCTCACAAGCCCACTTCTCCAGCTTGTCAAGGTCTCTCTGGAGTGTCGACTACACCGCTCAGCTCGGTGTCATCTGCAAACTTGCTCAGGGTGCACTCGATCTTATCATCTATGTCACTGATGAAGATATTAAACAACACTGGTCCCAGAAAGAACTCTTGAGGGACACCACTCTTCATTGATATCCATCTGGACATTGAGCTGTTGACCACTACCTTCCGGGTGTGACCACCCAACCAATTTTTTATCCACCAAATAGTCCATCTATCAAATCCATAACTCCAATTTAGAAAGAAGGATAAAAAATAGTAAAAGCAGGAGAACCTGCCCTTAGAGAGTGACACATTAGTCATGTACAAACATCACATAGTTTTATCATTGAATATGTAGCTCTGTTTTTAATTCAAAAGTCTTTGGTTATTTTTCTAATGATTTATAACTAACTCCTTAGAAAGCCAAGCTGCCAAGCAAATACCACCAATGGTTGAACGTTAAAAAAATGCAAGTTTGTAATGAAAACGAAGATGCATATTTTTAATGGCAACTGGTCAATTAGCCATACTGAGTGATGTAATGGGATAACTTCAAATTAAGATGGAATATCTTTCCAAAATCTGTTCTGTATCTCAAGCAAAAATCAGAAGATTGATAAAGATAATAAAGTCCTTAGTCATGCACTGAAAACTGAAAGTCCATTCAGACCTAACTGGCCTAAGGCACTCCAGCTCCTTTCAAAAGCATATAAAGGACGAATGTGGCCCAGCATCACATTTAGATGCAGTAGTAACTGCAGCAGAACTCACTAGGTACCTATTCACAGCTTTATAAGTAACTGCAAGTTTCATACCAAATCTAGACCAAGTTCCTTAACTGGTCTGCTATCATGCACTAAAAATCTAACTACTTGATCATAAAAGTCCTTTGGGATCCTTAGAAGTGATTTTCTAGTATTTATTTAACTTTCATTTACCTTCTTTTGAAACTCTGCCAGTTACCATTCTTCTACCAGAGCGCCACCTTCCACTTCACAACTCCCTTTACCTGCTACAGACCAATAGTATGTTTGTCCCCCGGCATAAAGCAGTTGTCACTGGCCCTGACTTGAGTATAAACTCCACTCATTTTTTCTTTCAAATGAACAGTTCTTAAATGTATCTGCTGAGAGGATATGCGAGAAGAAGCAAGAGGGTTGGCATCCATTCTTTTGCCCAAACCCTTTCAGGATGGAAAAGAGAGAATAAACTAAGAACATTGCAGCGCAGAATAGCAGACTACTGCAATAACTCCTTTAAGACCCTTCTGTTCCCCTTCCCACTACAGCCTCATTCCCCACCTGTCTGCAGCTTTCATTGGTCTGTCACCCGATACTCTCACACGCACCCTTTTAAACCACATCTATGTGGATTTTTACCTACCCAAAATTGCCTCATCTCATTTGTCCAGGTAACCTTCTGCACAAACTAAATTATTTGATTCACAGTGCCAGCCTTTTATTCACTTTATTCACTTACAACTCAGCACCCACATTTAATCACTTCTCATCCCTTTCCTACTAGCTATTATGTAGCCAAAAAACAGTTTTAGGCTGATCAGAGAGGAACAAAACAGTTTTATGCTCCTGCCCCATTACTGAAATTCTGCAGCCAGATTAGTTACAGCAATGGGTCCTCACCTCTTTCTGGATCTTCTTCATTGCACTAAAATGGAAAGAGATGGTGGAGCTCCAATTTAATATTATTCTCACAGCTAGCCTGGAAAAAGTGTTTCCTCCATAAATTGGCAGATTGTTATAAGTGACACTGCCTATTACTATATGCATTTAGGGACTTGCACTTACAGAAAAGTGTGCAATTATGCCTTTGCTATTAACTATTCTACACAAAGATAAATGTTACTTAAACCTTCTGCAAATTCTAAAGGCCAGGGAGTTTTTATAGCTAGGTCATTTTTAATGAAAATAATTCAAGATAGGTCAATTCCCTGCCACTTAAAAAAGAAGAATAAGGCAGACAAAACATATCCAACTTTAGCAAATTCCATCATTCCATGGAACAATTCAGCATTATGTTGCTAAGTCTTACACTAGATGCCTTTCTTTTCAAAGAATTAAGATTTAGCCTCCTCAGATCAGCTTGGGAAACTTTTCATTTCAAGAATTATCTACAAGAAGAATTGAAAAATACATGAGATTATTTTATTTTTGTGCAAATGGCTTCTTATGCTGATATCTTCTTTTGTCTTTCATAGCTTGGGTTTAGGAAAAAACTAATGCAAAGTCTCCACCTGGTGGCCAATCATATTGTGGGGAAATCTAAACATTTTGCTGCCTGGTCAACATAGTATTTTACTCTTTCTCCTACTTAGTCAAGCCATTACTTCAAATCGGTTGTTATCGTTAAATAGAGAGAAAAATGAATGATTTGCAGAAACAATATCCCTAATCTACTCAGCATACAATGCCATTCAGAGGTACCTCCCAGGTCTGCAATTTTGCACTGATTAGTACCTTACTTTTGTCATTGCCTTCTTCTTCAATTTTGATATGCACAATCCCCAGGGAGCTCAAGCAGGTGGAGAAAACGTGGAGAAGGGTTTTATCAGGGTAGTATGCAATACAAACTCTACAAGTTTCTCCCATCAGAAACTGAAAATTTCACAGCAGTTTTGGAGATAAGAAATGGACACCCTCTGAGCTAAAGGGGAAAAAAAACGGTAATTAGAAGAAAGAGACAGTCAGTCAAATAACAAGATCAAAAAAAATCACCTAGCAGTATCATTGGACATGGCTAAATTTAACCACAATTTTAAAGAAATATGCACACTCCCATTTGTTATGTATGATGGCTGAATGGTCACTCAGCAGTGCTGCAGTGAATGACAATACACCATCTGCTGACGAAGATATTTTTGTATTACAGCATTGAAGTGGCATAATTACTGGCCAAAAAAGAATCTGTTCCAAGTAAAAGTTTTAGAAGTTATAGTCATTCTTTAAGTTTACTATATACTACAGTCATTTCTTGACAAAAGCATTGCAACTATATCGTAAGGTTAATGCAAACACTAGATATATTTCAAACAATGACTTAATTTCTTCTCTCACTAAACCTTCCTTGAAACATTCTTGCGCATGATCCAGCTCTTCATCAATAATCTTCTGGTGTGAGTGTCTCTGGTCAGCTAAGCCAATGACTAGCACAATTGCTCAATGGTTTTGACAGGGACAAAAATAATAGCATGCCATAATCATCAAGACAGCTCTGGATCTAATGATCCAAAATTAAACTAATTTCTACACTCCCTTTGGCATCAGCTATCAAATCATAACTTGTTGGAGCAGATACCGTAGATTCATACTGCAGAACTCAGGGAAAGTTTAGACTTGATGTTAGGAAAAAGTTCTTCACTGAAAGGGGAGGTGGTGGAGTCGCTGACCCTGGAGGTGTTTAAGGGGAGACTGGATGAGGCACTGAGTGCCATGGTTTAGATGATGGGTTGGTGTTAGTGTTGGTGTTAGTGTTGGACTCGATGATCTAGGAGGTCCTTCGCAACCTTATGATACTGTGAAACTCTGAAACTGTGAACTGTAAATTTACAGGCCATTGGTCCTTTAGTCATTCTGAGACTTTACACCCTGATTGAATACTTGCAAAAAAAAGATCAAACAAAATCCTATGAAGACCAGTAATTTTTTCTTAAAAATAAAATCTTTTCTAAAGTCACTGTAGAAGAAGCTTTCTCCTCGCATGGAAGTAAACATTACAAATAAGGACATCAGATCATATAGGCCTTACAAGTTTATAATGGAGACTAAATTACAGATCAAAAAAATAAGTATTGATGAGTTTCCATTTGAATGGGACAGAGAATGTTTGTGAAACTGTGTAATATTGCTCTTTGTAGAACAGCAGGTGAGAAAACCAAACAGCCATCTCAGATACACAGCCACTAACGCCAATGTAACCATTTCCCTACACCCTTTTTTTCTGCGGCTGTTCCACTTTGTATGGTATCTATACAGCCACTGAGACAGGGAACAACAAAAGCATTTGTGGGGATTCTTTTACCTTTGTTAAGTTATTCCTGATGTCATTAAAACAGCTATTATCTCTACTCAAATTCAGTGTGACACAAAAACCTGTAAACTCCCACTACGGAAAAAAAGAAGCTAATTTTAAAAACGACATAGAATTATTGTAGAAAGAGAAGCACCTACAAACCATTCTCATATAAAAATGAACCAGGCTTTCCCAGATGCACCACATCACAGAATAAAATAATTTAGAAGCAAAAAAATTCCTCTAAGGTCATCTCCTTCAGCCTTAGAGGAAAAAGCCCAAGCTTGCTCCCTTCAGGCGCTTCATCTAATCTAGTTTTACATAAGCCATATAATGAGGCTTCTACAGCTTCCCCAGGGAACTTATTCTAGAGTCTAACAGAACTAATTTACAGGAAGTTTAAATTCTTTTTAATTTCCTCCCATTACTTCTAGTTACATATATCATACTATACTTCATACAGTAGAAATACAGCAGATATTAATTTTTCTTTGTAAAAAAAGTAACCCTTACCATCATTAATAAGCTTACTAATTTCAACAAGGTTTTCATTTTTCAAATTAATTTAATTCTGTTGAAAGGTTACAAAGAAAACTAAGTAAAAATTTCTTTGTATATATAATTTACACATGCATATCAGGTATAGTAATGTTGTAACAAATCCTAGAAACATGACCCATGCCAAAATTAGCGTTTTTATTACCAAGGAGATAAGTTAGATGAGCGTCCATTCCTTTAAATTTAAAACCACCTTAATCAAAAAAATCTTAGGAGTGTAAGAATAAGAGGGAACAGGCAAAAACTCAAAAACTCTTACTGCCCGCATGGAACAAATGGTTATTGACAAAATAAGCTTCTTGTTTACCAATAAGCTCTTTGAGCTTAGCCAAATTTACATTCATAATCATATATATCCATATGAGGCGCTTGCTGGGAAAAGCCATTACACCAGAGAACATGCAAATCTGAAGGAAATAAACAGGGCTTCTTGGTGCAGTAGTATACTGTCTGTCATCATTAAATCCAATAATGATGGTGCTTTATTATTGTTAGTTCTGGTAAAAGGATATTTGTTCCTGGAGAGTTGCGTGGAGGTAATTAGGTGCGTCTATACTACATCTACACTATATTATCATCTATCTATGTGTGCTGCTATATAGGCTCAATATGACATCAAGTCTAGTATTCAGCTCTAACCCAGTTGTCCAGAGAGGACTAAGCTCTTAGTTACCACAGAGAAACCATTCATTCCCAAACTCAACCATGTAAAATCATTTCAGGAACATCCACAATACACTGGGTGCAATCCAAGAAAATAATAGTTATCAAAGAGTAACTAAGGTTGGAACGGACCTCTTCAGAAAATGTGGTCTGACCCCTGCTCAGACTGCAAGGGTAGCCTGTGAGGGGCAACCTGTGCTCAAAGCAAGGGTAACTTCATAGTCAGGGCACCTTGTCCAGGGCCTTGCTCAGTCAAGGCTTGAAATCTTCAAGGAATGGGAAATCCACAGCCTTTCCAGGCAAACTATGCCAGTGCTTAACTAGTTTCACCAGGAGAACTTTTTTTTTCCTCTTGCATCTGATTGGAATTCCCCTTGCTGCTTTCCCTTGTGTCCACTGTTCCTGAGCCTTTTACTGCACACTTCTGAGAAGAGTCTGCTGTGTTTTCTCTGAACCTTCAGTTTAGGTAGTTGAAGACAATGATTAAATCCAGCCCAGAATGTAGGTGTACTTCCTTACCCCACAGGCATGCTGCTCACTCATATTCAATCTGCTGTCCATCAGAAGTACAAACATCCGATACTGGATACATCCCTTTTTTTTTCTGCAGGGCTGCCTTATAGTCTGTCAGTTCCCAGCTTGCATTGTTCTATAGGATTGTTCCACTACAGGTGTCCCTCCCTTGGACTTGTGTGTGTGCAGTTTGCTCAAAGAGAAAGTGTCAGGTTTTAGTGGAAACAAACAAAACATCGGCAGTAAGTTCAATTTTAAAAATAAATACAAATATTTCTGAAGAAAACTCACAGCATGAATTAGGGTGTATGGACAAAGATTAATGAAATCTTATAGGAAGCATTAAGCAGAATTCTACTGTCCAGGTTCAAACTTGTTATTTAGAAACCCTTGTGCAGCAGCTGCTGTACCTGCAGGCACCTGCAATTACTAGCTTCTTTCTTGTCTGATTTCCTCATTCCCCAGGCACTGGGAACTGTGCTCTGGAGCATGCCCTGAACTACTTTGATTCTTAGCACCTCAGTGCTTATCTTCCACATATGCCCAGCAGGAATCCAAGGGTGGGTTTTTTTCAACCTACACCCCTTGGGGCCAAGCATCCAAAAGCAGCTGTTCTTGCTTCCTATCCCCTAAAGGGTCCACAATTACGAAAAGGTTCAGAGACCACTTTAAATAAATCACAGGGCAGTGCTCTTAGCCTTTTTTTTAAGAGCTGTCAGAAGAAAACAGTAGCAAACACTTACTAATCAACAGCCTAATGGTTTAATCATTCACTAAAAGAAATGAGGAACATTTTCAGCTTGAAATTATCCAGAAACATACCTCCCATCACCCAGCTATAATGGCATAAGGAACCTTTTCATTAACTCCTCTTGAAATTGTCTACTAAGGAAAAAAATGGTCATCAGAACACAGAAGCAAGGCTTTAGAGCAGGTACTTAATACCTCTAGGTCTGTGCCCTAGCAGCTAGGCTACAAAATCAGACCTCTCCCTCTTTTGCACAAGGATTCCTAAGTGTCTTGCTACACTGCTTTGGAAGGAAGGGAGACTTTCTCAAAACGCCATACAGCCTGTAGGTGCCTTCCCTGGGTTGTGGCTACAGATTTAGTAGGAACTTGTTCTTAGAACTCCTAATATATGAGGAAGTGATGTAACAGTGCACGTCAAATGAAAAAGTAGCATTCTCTTCTTAACTAGTAGATGTGTTCTATGAATGACTGCTCACCATGTTGAAAATTTTTGCAGGCATGTAGCACAGGGAATGACTGCATGAACACTAGTCTCTACATAAAGGACCTAGTTCTTGAAAGGTGTAAAATTCAGAACTATTTTGTAGGTGATCACAGTTAATTTTCTTAATTTGTTAAATAAAGAAGCTGCAGGTACAGTCTTGGGGGTGTTTTTGTGTCAGACCTTGTACATTCTCAGCCTCATGGTTATCCATGTCCACTATGTAGATTGTTTTAAACTCCTCATTGAGAGGTCAGACTTTTCCCCATACAAGGAAGCCATGGCATTCCCCAAAAGTTTCTGTGCCTCGGATAGGAAATCCAAAGACTAGATGTAGCCCAAGTCCTTTGCTGGATTTTATGCTGAAAACTTATTACAAGGCATCAGTTCTCATTAAGCACAAATAAGGCACAATAAGTGTCAGTCAGCTTTTCAGTCTGGCCATCAGAGCAGACTTCACCTACAACGCAGCACAAGGCAGATGTTTCAGGATAATGAGTCACAAGTCCAAAGTGAGAAATGTCTAAACCAGCCAACCAGAAACACTGATTGCAGGCACCTGAGACGTCACCTTTCTTCAGCCAACTTATGCTGCAGGTAGGTTCTTCCATACACTCATTCACAGCTCTGTAGCTCCTCATATAAAATGAGAAGCCTAATTTGTCCTGTATTCAAATGTATTTTATATAACACAAAAGAAAGATTCACTCTATATGAAGAAGGCTGGTGCATTCAATCCAAGTGGAGACAATGCAAAGGTAATTCTCTATTTCAAACCAAAGTTGTTTTTTTCTTTTCTTATTTTTAATTTCATTCAGGTATGTGCTTTAATCCCAGAGCTATCAACCATGTGATTTCTTGTTGAAGGTGCCCTGCTTTGCAGAAAAGAATCCAAGCTTAATTAGGGAAAATAAAGGTTGTCAAATGCAGGGGACATGACTGTATTATAAAAATCCTAGTTTCTGCTCCCACAGTTGTTTCAGCCATGAGTGTTTAATATAAAAATGAATAAGAATTTCTTTGAGGAGAAACCAGAACTCAGGTTTCCCCCTGCCCAAGAACTTGCTCTTAGACTTGAATCCTGCGGCCAGAGAAAGAGAGAAATATCACAGCTCTTTAATACTTTTTGTACAGTAAAATGGCTTCAAGGGGGTGAGTAGCAAGATTATAGCTTGAAGGTGGGAAATGAGAGATGAAGGTTTGAAACTTTAGAAGGGGGACACAGAAGGGGGAATACTGACTTAATGCAAAAGTAAGTGAAATTCCACATTATATGGAATGTCAGATTAGAGGAGATCAATGGCTCCATGGCTTAAAAGAACATGAACATTATTAAAGAGCTTGATAATATATTATGTGTTAAGTTCAAACTCCTACAAAATCAGGGTGATTAAACACTGAAGAATTAATCAGAATCAAAGTCTGCCAAATAGTGTTTTGTCTCTTTAACACCTTGGTATTCCTTTAAAGTACAAAAAAAAATCTACCAATACTATACTCATTTAAACCCCACTATTACTCTAGATCTTTTTATTTGCAGTAAAATATATCCACAGAATTAAGTCTAGTTATATTTCAGGGTCACTCAGTTGGATTCCTGATGTTTACAGCTCTCTAAAAATTACACTGCAATCACAGTTTTAACCCCTTCAATTTGCAGAGCTAGACATGGTAGTCCTAGAAATTTTTTTATTAACTCTGCAGAAATAAAGATAGCTGTCACTAAAGTCAGTTTAGAGCTCAAAAAATATTTCCATTATTTTGTTTTCACAATGTTTATTAAGTAAAACAGATTCTGGAAGAGAAAGAAATAAAAAAAATAGATTTTCAAATGCGTCTAAATAATTATGACATAGAAAATTACTAAGCATTAATGGGACTATGCATTTTAAGTGCTTTTGTATGCACAGTCAGCAAATATAGTTATCTATGTACCTACAGAAATCAGGAATTTGCCCAACATTATATCAGGTCTCCCCTAAAACAGCATCGCCAACTTTTTTCCCCTACTCTACTCACTCAGATGTTTCACCTTTTCTCAGAATAAAAGCAGAGAGATAATCACTATAAGGAAATTTGAGAAAGGGGTAAACACCGTGCACTTGCCGAACGCGCTGCCTCCGTGCAGAGCCACCAGATGTCAGTGCTGCTCCCTCTATCATCAGAACCAAACCAACTCTCCTGCAAACTGGGATCATCGCAATGTCTCTTTAAGAGGCGCTGCCACCATTCAAACACCTTCTAGATGGAAGGAGGAGTTAAGCTAATTTCACAAACTCTTTTCACATCAGGTGTTTCCTGGTGCCCCACGCATGCTGAACACTAAAAAAGCTTTCCCAGCTGTAACTGGAGCCGTTTTCTCAGTCTCTGCTATTCCCACTGTCAAATCAGCCAGTAAAGCTTTTTACAATAGCAGAGCTGTTATTTTGGGGGAATCCTTGCCCCCCAGGAGTACTCACAGGGTACTATGATACTTTTGCCCTAGCAGATGATATTGCTCCCCATTTACAAACAACTTCTCAGCTTTCTGAGGAGGAAGACTTTCCTCCCCTTTTCTCGTACCTCCATGCATTTCTGCAGCATGTACACTCTGCAGTATCTCCACTGAATCTCCTACTAGCAATGCGTAAGTTATAAAACATAGCTGACACAGGGCTGTTACAGCTATGGTATGGAGTGCAAGATCAAATAAAACAGTTATGGATTGCATTCAGTGGTGAAACATTTTAAGATCACCAACCCCCAACAAATATACAGGTAAGCAGTTCCATAAGAGCCATATAAGCAGGTGTCTTTAAAAATCACTAATTACACCTCACACAACAGGGATAGCTGCACTCCTCTAATTATAATATTTCTTACAGAAAGATTTAGGATAATGAGTTGGTGAGCATACACATTCTCAAGAATAATTATCCTTTCAGATTTCTGCAATTAGTCAACATATGAGCACTATTACCAATAGCTGCTTAAAAAGCTAAGTACACTGATGACTCTACAGCAAAGCAATTTATGGATCCAAGAAGGCCAATGGTATCCTGGGATACATTTAAAAAGAGTGTGGTCAGCAGGTTGGGTGAGGTTCTCCTCCCCCCTCTACTCTGCCCTAGAGAGGCCCCATCTGGAGTACTGTGTCCAGCTCTGGATCCCCCAGCTCAAGATAGAGAAGAAACTACTAGAGAGAGACCAGCAGAGGGCCACAAAGATCATGGGACTGGACCATCTCTCTCATGAGGAACCTGGTTCTGTTAGGCGTGGATAAAAGATTGAGAGGGGACCTTATCAATGCTTACAGATACCAAAAAGGCAGGTGACAAGATGGGGTCAGACTCTTCACTGGTGCCCAAAGACAAAACAAGGGGCAACAGACACAAACCGGAACACAGGAAACTCCATCAGAACATGAGGAAAAGCTTGTTTACTGGGGGGGAGTGTGATGGAGCACTGCAACAGGCTGCCCAGAAAAGTCATGGAAGTCTCCTTTAAGAACCTTTAAGACCATTCTGTGAGATGTTTTCAAACACCTTAGGGAGGGAGAGACAGGGGATGGAAGCAATGAGACCAAAGGAGGTAGTTTAGTCTTCTATTCCCAAAGCTACCTCAAGTATTTAATAGGACATAAGCCACTTAGCAGGCTGACAGGCTCTGTGTATGCTTCAGTTTGGGCATATCTGTCCTATCAGCCTCTTTCTATAAACACAAGCTGTTTTGTTTGTGTTTCCTCAGTGGAAGTTTCCAGTCACAGAAGAGAGAGTTAGTCACAATATCTATGTAGTCCTCATTGATTTGCCATTTACACTTGAACTCCTACTGGAAATGGCTTGAATGAAACTATCTAAACACGTGCTGAATAGGGACTTCCATGTGCTTCACTCCAGAAGCAAGGTTTTGGAAGTTACGCACTCAAGCATGCATATACAATCCTTTGTGAACATTAAGGGTAATTAAAAGCAACGTCAAAGGCTCTTTTGCACCCTGAGGTTTGCTCTTCTGTGACAGAATATCATTTGTTAGTTTCTAAGAGCTCGTCTTCATGCTCTGCGCTCATGTTTAACTTCCTACCTTTTTACTGCAAACTTAAAATGTTCACATACTAGGTTAGCACTGAAACCTAAACTTCCTGCCTGAGAGTCAAAATTTCTATGCTTCCTAGCCCATATAAATGTTCAATAACTAGTCAGCCATTCCATAACTCCTGAGCCATCCATTCCCTATATCCAGTGAAACATCTTCAGTTGCTGCCTCTGTTCCTACATAAATCCTTCACGATCTCAAATCTCCTCCCCTCTGGCCCATTATTTCTGCTGGCTGAGATCCAAAGACATTTCCCTCTGGCAACAGTATATATATCCCTAAATCACGAAAGGAAGATCAGCAAAATCAGCAAAGGGTATTCTTCCAATCGGGAGTAACTCTGGAAAATTTCTCAAAGTAACTTTTTTAAACTGTTACAAGTCTAAAGAAGTTGTTAAGTAATGCTATTTTAACAAGTGAGCCTATCTGGCATATAAGGCCTGGCTACCTTTATAGAGTGTGCCAGTCAAACGCACATCTGAGCAGCACAAAGCAGATGAAGGTTGAGCATGGCACATGTCGTATCTAGAAAGCTGTACAAGCCAGCTCTACATGTGCAAGCTGATACAACCCACTGTAGCTGGCTTAGAGAGCAAAGATCATTCCTTGGCACCATCCCAAAAAGAACATACTGATGTACCTTCAGACTTTTTCCAATGCATTCATCATCCAAAAAGGTCACAGAAAGCTTCAAAATGTTCAGAATTACTTAGGCAAGGCAAGTTACACATAGCAGATAAACATTTTATTATTCATGACAAAAAGGCAGAATACTGAATACATCAGTATATACATGAACAATCTTCTTTCCCAACAAGTACAACTGGTTCTCTATCACTTCCATTAAAAAAAAAACCATCAAAATAGTTGACACAATATAAATAAGTACAGAAATACAAACAAATGATAGACGGTAGTTTCCAAGTAAATTTTACCAAATCAAAATATCATTTTTGTTCATAATTATCCTTGCCCAAAATCAGATAGGAAAACACACCTAAACTTCAAAGCCTAAGTAAATTACATTTTTTCAACTAGATTACAAGTAGAGTCTCTCTTATTTACAAGAAAAATACTATTACAGCTGAGGTTGGGGGGTAAAGGGAAGTACACACCAAAGAAAGATGACTGCAAATAAAATTCACAGCCAGACATGTCAGCAACTTGATCTAAAAATCTTAACAATCTTCCAATGCACCTCTGAAAGTTTTTGTCAACAATAGCAACAAGAGACACTCTCTAATATTTACAGGCACAGCATAACCCTGAAAACACTTCCAATTATCCAGTTTTAACCTTAAGCACTGCAGTTAAGACCTTCAGAAAAGGAGTTACTATCACAAGCTAGGCTCATTGTAAGTATTAATTAGAACACATTTTTGCAAATAAATCCAAGTGCAATCTGTAGAACACAAAATAGTACACAGATGTTAACTTAAACATCCACCATTTCTTTGCCCCATTTTGTAACTGAAAATATTTGCATGCTTTTTGAACAATTGGCAGAGCTAACTTTGCAAAGAACACCTGGCATTGTCTTACCTCTTATTCATTGCAATTCGCTGGATGTGTCTGTCCTTTTAAAAAAAAAAGTCTGTTGATAATGCTTTCAAGTTTCCATAGTAATTAAACAAATGATATCCAGCTGGAGGTAGTGGGCAGCAAGAGTGTTCTTAGATCTTATTTGCATTATAGAGATGCATTACATGCACTGTATCATCAGGGATGTATTTTTTTTTTAATTTAAATTCAAACAGGGCATAAAAAAAACCAAACCCTCACAATTCAGGTCTCTTCAGGCCTTATCTTTGTTCACAAACTTGAGAAAGGAAGGGGCAAGGACCCAACTGTAATGCAACTCTGACACCGTCTTTTGAGAACCTTGAGCCAGGCCAATTGCATCTTCACACCAAGAGCTAACTGAAAACAAGTTAATGGGTGTCTCTCCCATAAGGAGGATTCAAGTTTTTGGCTTAGTGTTAAATTTTCTCCTGACAAGAGAAAAGATACTCACAAATTCTGGAATTAGAAACAAAGAGAAGAATATGCCTGACATATTTGTTTTCTAAACATCCAAAACAAGGAGACAACACTACTGTAAATCAGATGTTACTGCAAATAAAGCTTTCTTTATATACACACATAAACTGTAAGAGCATTTTAACAGAAAGCTTTGCCAGAAACATTATCTTCTAAAATATAACATGAGATCTTGGAAGAAAACACATATACCAGGAGCAGTATCCATGTCTTTTTTCAATGCACCTAAGCAGTTTCCTAACTGCAGTCTACTTACTATGAAAAATAATTATTTTGATAGTATCTTCTACACTGTCTTTCTAGACTGTGGATCATCAGTATCAGAAGTTTCAACCAGTACTTTTGAGAGCAGATTTGCTCTCTGTTAAGTAAATTTTTCTTTTCTTGTCATCACAATACAAAGAAGTCAAGTTCTTCATGGTATTATCCATCTTCTGCAGTTTTTCTTTTCCTTCAGTATCATATGATCTCAGATCAGCACTCACCTTAAACTTCCACATTTGAAACTTTCACAGATAGTCCTATGTTTCAGATATTTTTTTTACTTCTTTGCTTTATTTCTGTCAGCAAAATAAGACTTTTAGTCGTAATTTTAACCTGGTTCACAAAGGTAAGCACAGTAACGAGAACGTGGATGCTAAGGCAGCAAGGCTGTTTTTTCTGATTTAATTCTGTCAACTGGAATGAGGCAGCACTTATTTCCAGAGTGGACTGCATGGCCAGCAGCAATTAAGGTATGAGCTAGACTTTCTTTCTCATACAGAACATCCACTTCTAATTTCATTCCAAAGCCATAGTGTTTAAGACGAAATATCAGACCTGGCTTATTAAGAAGCTTCTGAAACAGAAGTTTAGCTTCATCATTCCAGTATTCCCCATTGGCAGGAACTACATCATGTAAAGAGCAAGAGTGTGCCAAGCATGGTAAATAAGAGAGACTTTCTGTAATAACTTTAAGTTTATAGATATCAGAGTAGGGGATGCTTTTCAGAAAGCCATAATCAATAAACATAAGAACAACAGATTGACTTGTTACTTCACTAATATCTGCCCTGTTCCACTGTGCTTCTGGTCCAAACTTCACCAAGCACCTAGTGCCAGGAGCCACAAGCTCTTCTGCCAAAGCTGGCAAGTTGTCAGGAAGGTCAGAGAGCAGGAAAGACAAGTTTTTCATGCAATCAAATAAGACTTCGAACTGGATGCAGAAGTTTGACGGATCAGTAACTGCAGTTGCAAACCCAGGGTAACACCTACCACTCCACAGCAGCGTCCACGTGACTGGACTTATCTTGAATGATGAATCAAACTCCCTACAGTCTGCATTACTGGATTTTTCTGGTCCAGCAATAGTCCCACAGTTATTTATAAGCTGGTTCAAATACTCCTGAAGCGGAATCTCCCCTACAAAAATATCTACTTCCCAGATACAAGAGGATTCCGAATATCTCAAAAATAAGATCCTTATTTCATGATGAAGGAGAGCATTTACTACATGGACATGCTGAATTTTCTTCATTTTTTTAAACAAAATCCATTTACAAAATACAGCTTGTTTAGGAATACTTTTAATCTCATCACTAAGCATCTTTGCATTATTTAAGGACACCATCTCACACTTGCCACAATCCATGAAAGAAACTAGCATTAACTTCTCCTTGATAAATTTTTTTATCACTTTTGATCGAAACCACTTTAAGTTCATCTCAGATTTTGTCATGCATTCCAATCCTTCTTCAATGTCATTCACCCCAAGCAAATTACTTCTTTGTGCTTCTTTGACAAGCATTACGTTTAGCGTATCTAATACCTGCAGATTTCTAAGTAACTGCACATGAAATTCTCCATTCTCTGAAATATTACTTACTTCTGCTCTTTCCACCTGTCCAGAACTTAGATCTTGAGGAAGGATATTTAAGGGTGTTTTGGAAATATTCTTCATCCTAACAGTCTTTGTTTTACTTTGACTCCCTAAATCATTCCTGGACTTTCTGTCTTGAGGATTAACATTTGTAACCAGATTTTGTTCTCGCCTATTTCCCTGATTATGCTTTGGTGTGCTTTGCCACTCTGTCCTGCATTTTGTCTGCAGAAGGTCATTATACATAGACTTTCCATCACAAATTACATCTATTTCCCATTGCTCTCCATGTTGCTGTAAGAATCTGCAAGCAATTGGCCTGTTATTTACTTTGCTTACAAAATAAGAAGTAGTTTTTTCAGTCCAAGTTCCATCAGGTACACTTTTTACTTTGCTGAGAAAACAATGAAAACTGAGCCTCGGTAAAGTTAAGAACTTCTTCTGAATCCTGCAGACTTTTGAAGAACTTACAACTGCTGCATTACCATAGTCAATGAACTCTACCTCAAAAGAGTTGCCCGATTTCAGAGTTTTAATAACTGCTCTATAGTAAAAACAGTCCGTAGCATGCTCTGCTACAATGAGATCCCCTACCATGAGTTTATCTAAGCAATCTTCATGACCTATATTCACCATATTTTCATTTAATTGTTCTGCTAGTTGTTTTATTAAATTCTCATCCTCTGCAAGCTGAATATAGAAACTTGATAGACTATTCACATGAGAAATATACCCTGCTACTTCAGAATTCACTTGAACATCACGTTGAGGAAGATTGATTAATTTAGGTATATTTTCATTACTCCTTTCCTGTTGACCTGTATAATTTAGTCTATTATTATGAAATTCAGGGAGAGCACAGACAGTTACTTCCTTTGAATTTAAAGCAGAACAGCAGAGTGATTGAGAAACAGGCTCTCCAGCCAGAAGTTTGTCTCTGTGCTCCAGGACAGCAACAGTATTTCTAAAACCTAGTTCTTCACTGTCCTGTAAAGTTACTGGTTTTGAGGACTCACTACACAACTCTTGTGTGCTACAAGCAGTTTGCTCATCATCTTCAAACCCCTGTCCACTAGCTGCCTGATCATACTTATCGTACATTTTGCATCTCACTTCAGTTTTCCATTTAACTCTTTCAGGATTTTTAACAGTTACTGTATTAATTCCTTTGCCATCTTCCATGTAACATATCACTCCTCCTTTATTTACAGCAACTGGTTCCATATAATTTGGTGCGACTTCTTCCAGTAATTTTTCTTTAATTTTCTGACTTACATTTACCTGTCCGTCATACAATTCCACAACAATTGATCCATCTGATTCTCTGGATACAATTACAGCCTTCAGCAGTTTACCAAGAAATGTTTCCTCAAACCATCTAGTAACTCTTCTTGGAACTATTGTTTCCCTAAGACCTGACAGACAGCATTTAATAGCTTGCATGGGTGTGGATAGTAAATCAGTGGCAGAGGCTGGAATAGGCATCAACTGGTCTCTCTCCACTATAGTCTGATTTCCAAAGTCCACAAAGTCAGCGTATAGATAGGATGTTGATTCCATAGGAGAAGCCAAAGCTCTGTAAAAGAGACCATCTTCAAAATATCTGGCTATACACAATCGTATATTGCTGGTGTCATATTTTGCATTATTAGACAATTCACTTATGACACTAGCATCCTTCATTAACGTCTCTATGGTTTTAATGTTTCGATTCAGCTGACAATAGAATTTTGAAGGACTATAAATGTAAGTTATATAAACCTCCTCTTCACTTCCAATTTTTATATTAAAAGATGAGTAGCAAAAGCTGTACAGAGAACCTAAAGATGCAAATTTCCTCAGACAAAAATGTTCAGACTCTGTGAGACCATGTTCTCTGAGGAATTCCCCTGCACTAATAAATGGAGTCTGTAAGTCAACTATATTGTATAAACACTCAGGGCTTACAAGAATAAGGCCATAAATTATACAAGTCAGTGGCCCTCTAGAAGCAGAAACAAAGTCTTCAAAATGCTTACGTGCCTCTTCAGACCAATTAAGTGAGTCAGTCCGTAAGGGTACATTTTTAAGTGTACATCGAAATGCTTGGCTTTCCTGAGTAAGGAAA
Source organism: Tapera naevia (assembly GCA_033556795.1). NCBI lineage: Eukaryota > Metazoa > Chordata > Aves > Cuculiformes > Neomorphidae > Tapera > Tapera naevia. The sequence continues at coordinate 28,248,263 of JAUMJJ010000079.1, read as the reverse complement.
TCTGGAAGAATAGCTTGAAGATCTTCCATTAAAACTCTAAGCCGATAACCATAGTCTACAAAAACCACCTCAACTTTGTTTGTGGATACCTGTTGCACAACAGCTGCTCTGTACCACTTCCCATCTTTGGGACATCTAACAATACAGGCATGCTCTCCTGGTTTGTAAGGACTTACATGCTCTTTATAGTAAGTTTGAATTTGTTCCATTAATTTATTTAGCTCTGGGAGTTTGCTTTGCAACTGACACGAAAAGTCTGCTGGAGAAACAAAGTAAGAACACACCACTTCAATAATAGACCCTGGTTCAAATACAAACTGTTTAAATAATAATTTTTTCTCACGTTCCAATGCACACCTTTTAGGGACAGCACCTTTTCCAAAGCAGGACTGCACAACACAGTCTCTCAACACTGAAGGCACACTTCCAGATACCTTATTTTTACAAATATTAGTGATGCACTGTGCATTTCCTTTTTCTTTTTTCAATTTGCATGCATTCACAAATTGCCTTTTTTTTGCCGAATTTCGAAAAGAACCTGGTGTCTCTTTCCAGTATTCTGCACATTCAGCTTCAACCATACATGTAGCAACATTTTCTCTCTGCAAACCAATCTTATACCACATGTTAACAATATACTTATTGTTTTTCTTTCCAAGGACATGAAGCACTAGGGATCTGTTAAATACAATGTTTTTAAAAAAGTCAATTTCCTTTTTAACCCACACATCATCAACAGGAAATGTGTGAGCAAGTGTACAACACATGGCTAAAGCTGGTAAATCAGAAAACTCAGGAAGTAATGTTTTCACATCATAATAGGGTACTGTATCTGTATTTCCAAAGTCCAAAAAATAAACAGTAATGTTTACCTGAAGCACTGCAACGACGACACCCCGATAATAACACATGTCTTTGCTATACCGGGCACAGCAGAGCAATCCAGGTTCTGGGTTTTTAAGGACCATTTCATTAGCTCCACATCGGTTATATGCATCTGCAATATTCTTCAACAAAGCTTGAAATTCATTCCGATATCGATGTGTCTGAATCCAGAAATGAGATGGATTTGTGACATATACTACAAAAGCACTATGGAAAGAATTCTCTTGCATTTCTACTCTTTTGCATCGGTGTGACAAAGAAATATCCCTTTCAGATAGGTATTTTTTTGGACCTTTATTTCCAGTGCAATTCTTAAATGAACTGTGTATCTCATCATACGGTTTGTAGTTCACAGCAATACTTGTGATTTTTGTTTCCGGAAGTGAGACACATGATGCAGGTGCCTCATTCAGGTTTTCCGGATGCTTAGCATTAATTTCACAATTTTGATTTTGAAGTGTAATATAATACAAGCGTTTAATGTCATTGTATAAATCAACACGGACATGCACAGAAGTTTGTCTTATCAAGGCCTGTACAAGTTCTTTCAGCTGAATTTTTATTACTGCTTCATTCTGACTGCCAGAACAAGACAGTGCACATGGAAATGAAACCATTGGTAATGCCATGAACTCTGCTTCAAGCTTCTGAACACAACTAGCTGGCACAGCTTCAATAATACCAAAATCCATAAACCAGACTTCCACACAGTCAGAGAGAAGCTGTTTTATCACTCCTCTATGCCACTGTCCATTGTGCCTTTTGGCAGCACAGAGCAGCCCTAATCTATCAGAAGATTTATTATTTTCTTTTTGAATAGGTTCATAGTACAACTGCATAGCTCCTGTCAAATCTTCCAGCTCTTTTTGCCATTTTTGTATCTGACAGTAAAATTTATTTGGGCTTACTGCAACAGTTATTTTTACATTTTCTTTACTGCCAACAGATAGATATGGAAAGAGACTACCTGGAACAGGCCAAAAATCTGTTGATTTCTCAGAATTACTGAAAGCAAACAACTCCTTGACTGGATACTTCTCTTTCAACAGTTGTGGCACTCTCTTACAAAGTACTTCTTGAGGAAATGCTCTTAATGTTTCTACAATAAGACAAAACGAATCTCCATCAATACATTTTCCTAATTTCAGTTCAAGAACATCATTAATGATCTTCGGTACTTCTAGAATAAATAGTTGGTAGGCTAGAATAGCTTTCACATGACCTGCAATCTGTAATCCTACCAAAGATGAAAAATAGTTAATGGCTTGTGGACTCCATTTTTCTCCAAGAGGAAGTATGCTCGCAAAAACACCCCACACCACTTTTGGAGGCAGCTGAAACAATTCATCACAAGCAGAAGCAAGGTGTGTTTCTTCAACCACTAGTACTTGTCCAGTGTCTATAAGAAAAGCTTTACAGGTATCCTCTCTCTTTTCCAAAACTCTTCCTCTATGCCAGTTTCCGTCTGTGTCTTCAACCAAACAATATCCACCAACATAAACATCATCTTTTAGTTTGAACATACGTTGTATTTCACTTTGTAGCACGTAATAGTCAAGTTCACATACTCCCTCGTACTGACCCTGAAATATTATAACTAAGCACTCAGAATGGCATTCTATGAGAGTTATCTTCAGATTCACATCTGCTATGTTTGAGAAGAGAGTCAGAGATTCCATTCTCTCTGCAAAGAAAATAAGCATGATCAGCCTGACAGTTTACAAAGAAAAAATATGGAAAACTGATTTCTTACATGAAAATTGTTTTCAAAAGGTTTTAATAGCGTATTATTACACATATTAAAATGAATGCTTAACATTTAACAATATCATGGTTTATACAACTGGGATACACTTGACAATTATCTTTGTACAAACATGTTCAGATAACATTTGAACAAAAGTACCTCTGGACTCGCTCTTGTGGATAAATTAATCATATCACTTAAGAATGATTTGTAATCAGAAAGCTGTCCCAGAATAACAGAGAAATCAACAATTATATCAGAAAACAGAGGGCAGGGGGCAGAAACAACATAGACATGCAGGGATACAGAACAGGACAGACAACCAGGAAGAAAACTGGATTTATTTTCAAAGTATTGCTGCTCAAACAAAACGGAGTCGAAATGAAATCATGTCATTTATACAATCTCTGCTCATCTCACAAGCGTTACTTATACCCAGTAAATTTAACTGAAAACTTATCCAAATGAGATCCAATTCAGTGTTTCACCACACTGAATCTGCAGTTACAAGGAGAGTTTACTTGCAAAAGTATTTCCAACCTGTTTCTCTCCTCATTTTTCAATATGTTAATGATCAAGTATTCCTCCCCTCTACTCACCCTGATTTTTTGTGCAAAACACTTCTTCAAACCAATTACATCTTACAGCTCTATACTTTACTTATTCTAGTTGTCTATTACTATCAGGTATAGCAGTAGCATATTGTAAGTTTCCATAACTGCAAGCACATACATAACACATTACCTACATCCAAAATTTCTGCATTGTCTATACACTAACAGTTGTGCTGGGTGGTTTTGTATTGTCTCAACACTCTGATTCTGACAGTTGAATAATCTTCCAATCCTTCAGATACCTCTCTGACCTTCATCTATAATCTGTTCTTCAAGATCACCTTCAAGACCCATCCAAATTTGCCAATTGATCTGTGACACCACATTGTTTAAAGAGGCTATGCAGGTCCAAAATCTAACCAAGCAATTCTATGAAATAAGCTTGCTGTTCTAATACAGTAACTAGGGGTAGACAACATCTGTCAAATGCAAAGGCTGTCAATAAACACAGAAAGATAGAGTGGACAAACCACATGCTTGATTTATGAATTTTTATGTAAAGCTGAAAGTGAACCTTCAGTTTCAACAAGTTATTAGAGCAAGACCTTCCTCAGCCTGCACAAAATCTTCAACAGAACGGCCACAACAGTTTATATCACAAGTATATATGACACAGCTAGCGTTCATCCAACCTGTCTTCAGAGCAAATACTGATCCCTATATTCTAGTTCCACAACAAAAATAAATGAATGAGCATTCCTACAGTAAAGTTTAAACCCCAAACCACCAGCCACACAAAACACACTTCCTATTAAGAGCAATATCAAACCCAGACCCAATAAACACATTCTTAAACAACCTCTCCCAGCACCTGCCCCCTCCCCTCCCCGCCCAGTTTTCCAGGTAATAAAATCAAAAGCTACATTTGAGGGATTTCTAATTAAAGAAAACAGCTTTCAGGAAAGGATTCTGTCTATAAGAAACATATGCTTATTAGAGAGAAACAAATTTCTGAAGGGGCACCACTGATGCTATGGACCTTCTTTTAATTGAACCAAGGCCCTAGTTGCAGAACACGTAACAACGAAAACAATTTTGTGCATCAACATTTGCTTGCACATTGTCACAGCCCAAATAACAGCATCACACCAATACAGTCATATCTCTACAGCTTACAAAACGACCTTTTGCTCTCCACTCACCTATATACCAGTCAGGACTTATTCATTCTGAACGCACCTTTATAATCTCAGCCCTCTTATTAACAACGCTGCATCTCCCTACAAGGAAAGATGATAGATACATCATTAGGGAAAAAAAAAAATATACATAAGCTAAATTCTTGTACTACTTCTCAAAATTCTCCTCCTGCCCAAAAACACATCCTTTCTCGTAATCAGATTAGCTACAATGTTAAAATTTCAAAAACACAATCACAGCTGAATCTGTTACCCAACAAAATAAGGGGAATGTATTTTGCATCTCGTTTATTTACTACAAATATGTTGATCCCAGAGACATCAAAACTTGGTACCTTCTATAAACATCCTAATATCTGCCCAGAGATGCAGACACTTAGTATCATCTACAAACATTCTGGCCTCTGCTCAGGGATGCAGAACATAATCAACTCAGTAGTCAAACGAGTCAATGTTGAAAACATGTGGTAAAGTAAGGAAAGGGATATCAGATGGGGAGAATTTGTGATAGTTTAAGGATTACCTGAAGGACATCGTTATACTAACTAAGGATGTGGAAATTTTATGTTAAAGTAGAAATGTGTAACCTAATGAATACATTTATTAGATAGGTGTAACAATTTTATTAGCTAAGTAGGATTTTGAGCACTGGTTTCGTATAAATAGGCCTTTAGGGTCTTCAGTAGTTTTGTGGAAGATCTTCCACCCAGCACCTTGCACAGAATAAAAGCAATGTCTCCTCTCTAAACAAAATGTTTTGTTTCTGGCTTTTTTTTTTTTTGGATTGATTTCAGGTAACAAATCCACCTTCTTAAAAGCATGGTAAGACCATTCTTTATTCACTGCAGCTCAAAAAACACACCAGTCAGAAGACGACTGGAGAGATTGATAAAAGGAAGTAGTTACTACCGCAAAAGTGGAATATTTTGCTTTAAGCTAAAGTAGAATTATTTTCTATAGAATTAGTTTTCTAACTAACTTCAGTTTCATGTAATTGTATTTTTTCAGTTAGACAGAACATCCGATAGCATGTTTTCTTCGTAGTGTATATTTTTCACATTTTTCCAGACATTATTCCTTGAGCAATGATAACATCTTGTGTTAAGCATGATACGTGCTGAAGAGTTGTATCTTCAACAATCACCTCCGTTCGCAGTCTTTACCTATCTAAAACACAAGGTCAGACAGAGAACTGGCTCCAAAGTTCCAATCAGCAAAAGATTCAGACGTTGTGAAGTTCACAGTAAAATTAAAATTAGTCCTCGGAAAGTAAAAAAATATGCATAAGGTTTCTGGAAAAGCTTATACAAACGCACGTAAGTGGGGAATACATTCTGTCCCCAGCTCGTCTCGTTACACGACTGACGGCTGAAATAAAGGATGCTCCTTCCTAGAACTCCAAAACGAGTCTCGGAGAGTTTGATTCTGAAATCGCCGACAAATAAGATAATCCGCCACCTCCTTTCTAAGCAAAAGCAGTCTCACGTTCGTGTTCGCAAAGCTCCGGCCACCGAAATCGACACCGCCCAACACTACCAAGGACACTTACGGCTCAACAAAAGCGCTTTTAAAAGGCACAAACCGGCGGCCGCCAGGGACAGCTCGAGGCGCCGGCGCTGCCCTCGCGCGCGGCACCTCTGCCCAGCGCTCTTCGACGCCCCGGGCAGCGCCGCACGAGAGGAGCGGGGCGGGAGCGGCCGCCAGGCGACACCCGAAAGCGAAGCCCTCCGCCCGCTCCCTCACCACGCGCGAACGCGACCCGCGAGAGCCACCGCGCCGCCCCCGCACCCCGCGCTCACAAAATGGCGGCGCCGCCCCGGCGGCAGCAGCGCCGCGGGGCGAGGGGCGGAAACTTGACGGTACCGGGCAATGGCCGCGGCACCGCCCCCGGGGCTGAGGGGAGGCGGCGGGGCGGGGGCAGCGACAGCTCCCGCGATCGCCGAGGGCGGTGGGGGAAAGGGCTGAACTCTGGAGAAGAGGAGGCTCGGGGGAGACCTCACTGCTCTCTACAACTACCTAAAAGGAGGCTGTAGTCGGGCAGGGATTGGTCTCTTCTCTCAGGTGACCAGTGGCAGAACCAGAGGGCATGGACTCAAGCTTCGTCAGGGAAAGTTTAGGCTTGATGTGAGGAAAAAGTTCTTCACTGAAAGGGTGATTGGCCATTGGAATGAGCACCCAGGGAGGGGGTGGAGTCGCCGACCCTGGAGGTGTTTAAGGAGAGACTGGATGAGGCGCTGAGTGCCATGGTTTAGATGATGGGTTGGTGTTAGTGCTGGTGTTAGTGTAGGGTTATAGGTTGGACTTGATCTCAGAGGTCCTTTCCAACCTTATGGTACTGTGATACTGTGACCATCAAGAGAAACCACCGATCCAGCCCTGCGAAGTGAGCTGCGGGAGTCATAGAAGAAATAGTTACTATTAGGAAAAGTGAAAAATTTTGATTTAAATTAAAAGAAAGTATCACAGTATCGCAGTATTACCTAAATACTAAATACTTGTCTCCTAAAAGAACAAGTACAGAAGGTCTTGGGGGTGCTGATTGACAAGAAGCTTGTCACGAGCTGGCAGTGTGCGCTCGCAGCCCAGAAAAGTGTGCCCTGGGTTGCATCAGGACAGCAGGACAAGGGAGGGGATTCTCCTCCTGTGCTCCACTCTTGTGAGACCCCCACCTGGAATATTGTGTCCAGTTCTGGAATCCCCAACAGAAGAAGGATATGGAACTATTGGAACAGGCCCAGAGGAGGACTATAAAGATGATCAGATTGCTGGAGCACCTCTGTTATGAGGACAGGCTGAGAGAGTTGGGCTTGTTCAGCCTGGAGAAGAAAAGGCTTTGAGGAGGCTTTATAGTGATCTTCCAGTACCTGAAAGCTTACAGGAAAGCTGGGAAGGGACTTTTTTTCAAAGGTAAATAGTAATAGGACAAGGGGGGAATGGTTTTAAACTGAAAGAGGGGAGATTAAGATTAGACAGTAGGAAGAAATTAATCACGATGAGGCTGGTGAGACACTGGAACAGGTTGCCCAGGGAGGCTGCGGATGCCCGCTTCCTGAAAGTGTTCAAGGCCAGGCTGGATGAGGCCTTAAGCAGCCTGGTTTGGTGGGAGGGGTCCCGGCTCATGGCAAGAGGGTTGAAACTGGATGGACTTTAAGGTCCCTTACAACCCAAACAATTCTATGATTCGATAACTCTTACTTTTCATCTAAGTAACTGTCTTTTTTGAAAGACAGAATGTCCCTTGATAGCATATTTTCTTTATAACATGTATGTTTCAAATAATGTTTTTCCAGACACAGTTCTCTGAGAAATGATAACGTCTTGTGTTAAGTATGATACGTGCGGAACAGATGTGTCTTCTACAATCACCTCTTTTTGCAGTCTTTCCCTATCTAAAATGCAAGGCAGAAAGGGAGCTGGCTCCAAAGCTCCAACTAGCAAGAGATTTGGATGTTGTGAAGTTCATAATAACATGAAACTTAGTCCTTGGAAAGTAATAGAATATGCATAAGGTTTCTGGTAAAATACATATGCATGTAAGTGGGAAATATGTTCTGTTTCCAGCTCTTGCCTCATTCAATGTAATTGATGGAAATCATTCCCTCGTATGTGCAATGCTAAAATAAAGGATACTTGCTTTTTAAAGCTCCAAAACGAACTTAGAAAGTTTATTTGCCAGCACTTTCGATATCAAGATTATGTCCTCAAGTAAAACCTCTACTTTTAAACACCTGCAGGGAAGGTGATTCAACCACCTCCCTGTTCCAGTGCTTCACAGCGCTTTCAGTAAAGTCACCGATGTCCGGGTGACAGTTTCTGGGTGTGGGCAGTGCAGTTTGGTTTTCTTCTACAGCAGTGCTTTTGTTGTTGCTGTTGTTTAGGTTTGTGCTTTGTATTCTTTGTTTTTCCATTACATTTGCACTTTGCGGCTATCTGTACAAAAATGATCAGAGGGCTAGAACACCCTCCCTATGTGTGTGTATGATAATTTCTAAGACTTTACCTTCAATTTTTACATCCTTTTCACTGGTCAGCGTTGCATCCTAGTGCAAGGTTGGGAAAGAGAAAAGTTGCTTTTACAATTCTTAGAGATATTAGCTGTCTCCAAATACAGTTATCATATTGAAGTCTGGGTAATATATGTTTAAGGTTTTATCATACCTATATGTTTGAAGTTTTATACTGCTTACTTGAGTTAATCCTGAAGTCTGGGACAACAAGTAATTTAGCAACTTTATATATGCCACATATCTTCCTTTTTTTTTTAACGTGTAACTCTACCTACAGGTGCTATGCTTTGTATTAGTGTATTGGTTAGGCTTAAATGGGCTCTCTTTAATGAAATTTTCCCTCCTCTAAGGTGTTTTGAAGCTCTGACTAAATTTATGCAGTTTTTACTTGTTGTTACATGATCAGATTTCACATCCATAGAAACTCTATTAGTGTGATTAGGCAGAGTTATGTAAGAATGGACTTCATTAGTACCATATTTATAGAGAGGAAAGACAAGACCAAGTCTTTTGAAGAAGTCACATTCTTGCAAGATTAAATCCTCAGACTGAGATCTAGAACCCATGGTAGATGTCTTGGTATCCTCTACAGAGTGAAGGGAAAGTGCTGCCTCAGAATGGCAGTTCAGAAGGCTCAGGTACTGCATAAGCAGCAGTGTGGAGCTTATGAGTATTAAACATTACAAAGGGAAGTGAGATATGGCTGTGTTTTTCCCTATAAATTAGGCTGAAGTCAGTCCTGTTCTGACTACAATCCAAAACTCACTCATAAAGGCAGAGTAGTGCTACCACTGCATTTTTAAAGGCAGCAAGATCTACATCTTTTCCTACTCTACGTTACAGTAGTGATGGCAGCTGTAATATAGTAATCCTGAGGTTAGAGCAGTCAGACACAGATTCTAGCAGCCTGAGTTTCAAAAATGTGTACCACTTCCCTGCAGTGTGCCTTAACCATGGGCAGTTAGGCAAGGTGAAAGACAGAGTGTCTCTCTTATTTGAAGTTGTGTTACTATGGGATGGGGGCAAAGGGGGTGGGGTACATGAGGGAAAACAGTAGGCATGTCCAGGCAATCTCTCAGGGCTGATTGGATGCTGGGGCTTTCTCACCTTTTTCTGGAAGGAAAGAAGTGTTTTTCTGGTTATGCCTCTGCTACAGAATTTCTTTGCAACTTCCATGATTTCAGGAATTATATTTTTTCTGATGTAGTCTGTGTTTTTTGGTAAGTTTTTGGTTTGCTCAAGAGTTGTATGATTTATTTCCCCCTCTCTGCCCCTTGGCTGGGTATCTACATTGGAAAGTGTTGGGTATGAATAAAGCACTGCCAGATCTCAGAAGCAAGCTCTTCCAATAACATTTGAGACATGAAGAGTCACTATAGGCCATTGCAATTGTTCAGGAAGCACATAACAGCCAAAAGCAGAAATAGCAGTGTTGCAACGTCCCAGAACATCCCTATCATCTATTTCAGCAAATTTGCAAAACCTGTTCAGTGTTTGCATTTGAATTGCAGATGTTTTAGAATATTGGTGAAACTACACATTCCTTGTTGGTTAGTACTAAATCTCAAGGGCTCTCTCCCAGCTTTGTTTGCTGTGTAGGCAATACAACTAACTGAGTTTTTATCTTTTCCAGTTTATTGATCTTTACAAATTTTATGTTGCTGTTATTCCCACAAAAAGCCATGTTTTCCTTCCTTGCCGTTACTGTGAGGAAGCCATTAGATATTTTTGCAGGTTTTTCCAGTACGGAAGGCACAAACTCTAGTAAGTTTACTTATATCTCATTGATAGGAATAAAACACAGTTTAAAAAGAATTTTGATGTGTGAGGCTTTACTCTCTTAGCAAATCTTGACTAAGACAGAATTCATAAAGTGACTCTCAAGGTTTTTTTTGTATATATCAAACTACTGAACAAGGTGGTACTTCAAGTGTTCTGAAGTACATCTCTGTATGTCCACTCAGGGATGTTTTGTCATCAGGAAAATTTTGCTACAACTCCTGTATATCTCTTAAAATAGGTAATGAAAACGTAAAACTTTTCACTAAAAAAGCCTTTTGTGCTCATGGAATGGAGCAGCTGTTTATACCCATTTTTATGCTGTAAGAGTTGGTGGTCTGTTTCTGAGTTTGGCTTCTTTCTGAACACTTCGATATGAGATTTCTTGTGAAGGAATGGATATTAGTTTACCTTATAGATTCAAATGTGGTATAGAGAAAGTAGAAGTATTCTTGTACAATTTAACAGAATGTCATAAATGAAGCTCTACTGCCAGCTGTCTCCCAGGAAGTATAACATAGCACTGTGTGAGTAAGCATCTGTTTTGAAATCAGATAAGGCATAATTAATCATAATTATAGGTAACTTCCAATTCTTATGAAAATTGCTGTTGAGGGGAGGGAACATAAGACAAAGCTGTCCTTTGGTGTAAAAACTAATGGGGATGCTGAAACATATTACCCAAACAATGGCTTTTGGATAAGGTGAAGATTCATTTCCCAGTCTAAACACCCAACAGTAGTCTGCAGCCTTCTTAAAGTGTTCGTAGCAGGTGGTAGGTGCGTATTTGCTTTGAGCTGAGCAGTGGGGAAAAAAATGAATAGACATTGCAGTCAGTAGGGTACCATATAAAAAAGGAGAGGAATCATCACATGTTCTCTTCTGTTTGAGTTTTGGAAAAATGAGCCTTTCTGAATTCCTTGAGGGGAAAAAATGGTTAGCTCTTACCTCCAAGGAAGGCAAGAGGTACAGATTACAGGAGGATGGGAGTATCTTCCCAACGGAGTAATAGAGAAGGGTTTAATACTTCATCTTCTCCTTAATGTTTCCTTCTTGAGTGACTAAATAGCTGGATGCCCATTCTAAAGCACCTGACTTTCATGAAGAGTTATATAGAGAACATAACTGCTTTGATTCCACATGGAGGTAGAAGGAGAATTAAAAAATACATGTTCTACTTTTCCTCAAGACAACTGTTCTGGGATCTGTCTTTACTATTGGTAAGATTGTTTCTGAATATTAATATCATAAAGCTATTACTAAAATAGATAACTGTTAAACTTGTTCATTTTTAGGAAGGACAGTCTGTCATAACAACATAGGTTGAAATTCTCTCCTATGGGATTTGATTAGGTCATGACATGCAAAGGGGTATATGCAGAGGAACTTATGCTCTATGGCTTAATTCCTTCCCTCTTCAGCTCATCTTGTGCAAACCTGAAAATACATCAGTGATTTATGATTGTCACAAACATTTTATTGCATGTGATCAAATTGCTTTTCTGAAAGGCGCTGCAGCATTCCTTGTAATAGCATTTGTGCTTAGTTTTTAATTTAATAGCTTTGAAAGGGAAGATACATGCAGTCATGGAGGTATGAGTGAGTGGCAACAGCAGAAATACATGACATTTCGAAGTTCTAAAACTGAAGAGTGAAAGCACCTCCACCTTAGGTAGGTCTCAAAAATAAATGAATCCTTTTTTTTAGCTTAGTTAAGCCCAGGTTTATTGCTTAAATCATGACATTTGCATTAGAAGTAAGGAATATAAAAATAATCGCGTTGTTCTATTAGCTTTTCCTGAAAGAAATTAGTATCTCTTCAAAATGAGCCGTATAACACTTTTTTTATTTCCTCTGAAATCAGTTTGAAAGGTTTGCTGTTTTTTGTAGTGATCAAGAAACTTGAAAAACAAGGAGACTCAGAATAGTCATCTCAAAATAAAAGTTTGTGCGCTTCTTCCTATTTTTGCCTTTGGAAGTGTGTCCTCAAGGTGTTAGGTTTTTTGTCTACTTGAGCGATAGCCACTAGGTGGCAGGAACAACCACAAGTTTAGCTGGATGTTTGGCAATAACACGTTACTTCAGTAGAAGGAAGGAGCACAGAAGCAATTAATGCAGCCTGAGCTATAATGAAATATGAGGGTGCATATGCTGTAGAGCTTCACTCTAGGTCATCACATTAATCACACCATCTGAAACTACCTTAAGTGTTTTCAGGTAGCCTGAACTAACTCTTCAAATATTTTAAATCTGTTTACAGTACCTATTTACTCAATATGCAGTTAAATTTTCCTTTCAAATATTTTACTGGATCACGTGTCAATCTTAGCCCCACTATTTTTTCAAAAATTATGTTAATGTCATAACTTGTATGAAATTGGTCAATAACTTGGCGGCTTGCAAAGAAGAAAGCAGAGGGCAGAAAAAGCTTTTATGAAGTACTTTCAGCAGTAGGCAGTAGTTATTGTTGCTTCTTAAAATACACATTGCACATTTTAGTGGCAATCAGTGTCAGAGCAGAGAGAAGATATTCCCATTATGTCAGAAAATATGCCCGTTTTACAGGTGAAAGAACAAATTGAGACTTCTCGTTACACAGTAGGACAAAGCAAAAGGTAAAATTTCTGTTAATAGGGGCCTCCCAAAATACACATAACACAGAGCTGTGCATTAGAAGATCCTGCACTGCAGTTTTACCCTATATCTGCCGTGTGGGATGGGCACATGTCAGGCTGCATCTACATCAGCAATTCCTGTGAAGTTAAATGATTGGTGCTGGTGACCCAATACCCAAGTCAACAGGATTTAAGAGTGGGAGGATTAGTTAAGACTAGCTCTTGTGTAGTCATGTGGTCTGGATGTCCATTAGTATTTGGAAACCATTTTTTGAGTTAGTTTCATTCCAAAGAGTTTATGCACTGTGCAATATGTCTGCAGTGCCAATCAAAGCAGGGTGAGTGGCAGTGATAGGGAGATTCACCTCCTATTCTAATCTAAAACTAAATAAGAGCACCCAGAGGGAAGCTATAGGCAATCTGTTGGTAAATTCCCAGTTCTTCAGCATGGCAGTGGTAGAATAGGGCTAATAGAGAGGTTGCATGACTGTGCAGGAAAGGAGTAACCATCTTCAGAATATAACTTTCATAATTTTCGTAGAATCATAGAATCATAGAATTATCTGGGTTGGAAGAGACCTCCAAGATCATCAAGCCCAACCCTTAATCCAACACTATCATGATTACTAGATCATGGCACTGAGTGCCACATCCAGTCTTATTTTAAAAACCTCCAGGGATGGTGAATCCACCACCTCTCTGGGCAGGCCATTCCAATGCCTGATTACTCGCTCTGTGAAGAACTTTTTCCTGATATCCACTCTAAACCTTCCCTGGCAGAGTCTAAGCTCGTGCCCTCTTGTTCTGTTGCCGGCTGCCTGGGAGAAGAATCCGACCCTCACCTGTCTACAACCTCCTTTCAGATAGTTGCAGAGAGCAATGAGGTCACCCCTGAGCCTCCTCTTCTCCAGGCTAAACAACCCCAGCTCCCTCAGCCTCTCTTCACAGGACTTGTGCTCAAGTCCCTTCACCAGTTTTGTTTCTCTTCTCTGGACTCGCTCCAGCACCTCAATATCTTTCTTGAACTTGGGGGCCCAGAACTGCACACAGTACTCAAGGTGTGGCCTCACCAACACCGAGTACAGGGGAAGGATCACTTCCCTCGTCCTGCTGGCCACACTATTCTTCATACAGGCCAGGATGCCATTGGCCTTCTTGAACACCTGGGCACACTGCTGGCTCATGTTTAGCCTCCTGTCAATCAGTACCCCCAGGTCCCTTTCCACCTGACTGCTCTCCAGCCACTCTGTCCCCAGCCTGTAGCGCTGCATGAGGTTGTTGTGGCCAAAGTGCAGGACCCGGCACTTGGCCTTGTTGAACTTCATCCCATTGGACTCAGCCCATCTCTCCAGCCTGTCAAGGTCCCTCTGCAGAGCCCTCCTGCCTTCCAGCAGGTTGACACTCCCTCCCAGCTTGATGTCATCCACAAATTTACTTAGGATGGACTCATCTAAATCATCAATGAAGATGTGAAACAGAACTGGACCCAACACTGATCCCTGAGGGACACCACTGGTGACCGAACACCAGCTGGACGCAGCCCCATTCACCAGCACTCTCTGGGCCCGGCCATCCAGCTAGTTCTTAACCCAGCTGAGAGTGCACCTGTCCAAGCCACAGGCTACCAGTTTATCCAGGAGTATGCCATGGGAGACAGTGTCAAAGGCTTTGCTCAAGTCCAGATAGACCAAATCCACAGGCTTCCCTTCATCCACCAGGCGGGTTACCTGATCATAAAAGGAAATCAGGTTGGTCAGACAGGACCTGCCCCTCATAAAGCCGTGCTGGCTGAGTCAGATCCCATGTCCATCCTGTGTGATTGCACTCAGGATGATCTGTTTCATAACCTTGCAAGCCACTGAGGTCAGGCTGACAGGCCTATAGTTGCCTGGGTCCTCCTTACAGCCCTTTTTGTGGATTGGCGTAACATTTGCCAACTTCCAATCATCTTGAACCTCCCCAGAGAAACAGGACTGTTGGTAGATGATAGAGAGTGGCTCGACAAGCTCTTCTGCCAACTCCCTCATCACCCTAGGATGGAATTTTGATTCAAATAGTTCCATTTTGCATAACAAATACTATATTTCTAAAGATCTATAGATTAAATGTTCAAGTGTTGTTTTTTTTTAATTCTGAGATTTATTTATTCTGGGGGGAGAAAGGAGATTGTATATGCAGTGGCAATTCTGTCAGAAATATTGAATAATGTTTCTGATGAGTGGTAGCACGAGCTATTGGATGTAGCGGTGGTGGGTGAGCTAATTTAATTGTGAATCATAAACTCAAAGGAACTAAAAGGTAGAGAAGGACCTGTTAAATCATCAGACTGAATGCATAATGTTTAAGGAATGTAGTCTGTCTTACCTTTAAATGTAAAAACATATGTCAGAAATTAAAAAGCTTTGGTTGCTTAAGCTTGTTCATCTCGTAGGTCAGGTTTATTATCTGTAAAAGGCCTTTTGATTTAGGAGTGCTGAACATCTCTATTTTCCACTGTAGCAGTGCTCAGCGTCTTTTTGAAGCTGATGTCTGTAGTTTAAGCTAGTCCTGTGTTTGTTTGTTTTTTCTTAAAACTTTACAATGTTAGTCCTCAGTGTTAATCATTATGTCCATCCCGTTAAATATTTTACATCTTGTCTCTGTTTACAAACAGAATGACTTCTTTAAAATTCTTTTCTGGCATTTGTTGTTGGACATTTTTGTGAAATTTGAAATCACATTGCAAAGAATAGCAGTGTTCATTACAACATATGCTTGCTTTTCATACTTCCAGCACAACCTTTCCTTTCATACTAGCGCTCTCAGATGTTCATATGTCTGTGTGTGGCCTTTAGCACCAGTTCTGTCTTTAATGAATGACCAAATCCTACCATAAGATACCTAGAGGTAGTTTGCTGCGTACTGAGATATCTGCATACATAATTTCATCCGTTGAGAGATGAGTTTAGAAAGAGTTTCTAAGTTAAAATATCTTAAAACTACTTTTTCTGTTAAATTTTAGCTATTTATACAGCATAAAGCAAAAATGTTTCTGCACTATGGTCTTTCAGACAATATGCTGGGAAAGTATGATATACTACAGCAGTTTTAATTGCTGCAGTGTGCTGATCCATCCTTGGAATCAATGCACAGGATTTTGTCATCACATGTATTAAAGGGGCAACGACAGGCTGAAAATCACACCAGCACTGGGAGAAAATGTCCCTATTGAAGTCAATGGCAAAACTCCCATTGTATTCACTGGGGCAAGGATTTCACTCCATATATTAAGCAAGAAGAAAAGTGTTACATGTGTTACTAATACTGTGTGGAAAGTAAAACAACAGAACTATTTTCAATATCTATTTGGCTTTTCATTGTTTTTGTGTTTTGATTCTCAAGTACCTTAAAACAAAAATGATACATAGGTAGTTTTCATTTAAAGGATCTGCTTGCAGAGTCAGACTTCCACAAATGCATCCATGTGCCTGTAGGCATTTCATTGAATTTTTCACCTGTGAATTTCTTTGTAGGATCAAGACTCTTAACGGTACCACAACTGAAAGACAGAGCATACTCAGTAGCATGATTTTTCATTTGCAATTCACTCCTGCTTGACCCAAAGCTTAGCCACTTTCAGGAAATTATGTAAGTCACACCTCCCGATCCAGAATTTGTGCTAAGCTCTTTTCCCAGCATTCATTCTCCTCTAAAGTTTTCCCTCCACTGTCATGTAACATGGTGTTTCTGGGCAGGTGGAGATTTCTGCTTCATATACTTCAGTTTTATTTGCAGCCTAAGTCATGTAAAACACAATCAGGTCTTGTACATAGTAGGTTTTTGGTACCAGCTCAGCTCTCTTAGTGCAAAACATAGTCCCTTTACACCCTACACAGATGTGCTGTGAGGTTTAGCAGTGCATCGTCCTTTGACTTCGAAACGGCAACTTCTAAACCAGTGGCTAAAAGGGCTGAATAAACATGGTTCCAAATGTTACCCTGTGGGTTTCCATATAAATTCTTATAACAAAACTTACTTTCTCTACAATTTTTTTTATATAGTAACAGGGAATTTTCAAAACTAAGAAGTCATAAGGCATTACTGATGTTATTAACGAAGTGTTTCACTTGCATGTGAAGAATATGTTCCAAATACTGAGACAGCCAGTTGTCTTCAAAACGAGTACATTTCCAAGGGGCAGTTATGCACAGTTCATGTACAGCCTGTGTGTGCACAGAATGACATTAACTCTATAATTCCAGCATACTGCAGAACATATATATCAACAAAGTGCTTGTACTCAGGTTTTATGTAGTGCATGATCTTACCTTGACGTATTTAATGTGGTGAGACCAGCATTTAAGATAAGCAGTGTGCTTTTCAGTAATAAATGATGACGACCTGCTAAGATTGCTACTGCTGCATCTACAACATACAGAGGTAAATGAGGTCAATAAAAGAAACCTGAAAAACAAATGTTTCTACTATATAGATATTTTTTCTTTCTTCTTACATGAAGAAAATACTGTATTGATAATTAGAGTAAAACCTGAATGCTTTTGAAAGTAGGAGCATGTCACAGAAAGGGATCTTCTGATCCATCAAATCTAGTCTGTTGCTTTCATCAGCTGTCTTACACATCGTTCATTTCTTAGTTTATGGGCTTCATGTTAAACTTATTTGGTTTGAGACTTTTTTTCTTTCTCCTTTCCTTGTTGAAATGTTCAGATTCAAGGGGTTTTGCTGGTGTATAAAGTATCTTTACCCTACTTGGTATTTGTATGTATGGAACAATTGAAGATTGTTGAATTTTTAGTACATTTAGTACATTTGCAATATGTTAGTCACAACTTACCCCTGCCAATCTTCATAAAATGTTGCTTGTTAATTCATGCATCAATCTTCATAGTCTATGGATGCAACTTCATCCATTAAACACAAGAACAAACAGAAGGAATACTTCATAACCTCTACCATTATTTAATATTAACAATTAATCTCAAAGCTAAATTTAGATAATATTTTGTGAAATTTACTCATACTAGACTGGGCTTGGGTCAGGGGCTGTTCTACAGTAGGAGGTTTGGATGCAATCACTTTGCTTTGGAGAGTAAGGAAGTTTAATGGTGAGGGTGCAACTGGGTTATGGCAGTTGAGTGCAGGGACAGAGAATAATACCAGGTCCTGTTTGGCACACCTGGGCTACAGATGTAGCATCTGTATGTGGATTTCTAACAATGTGACTTCATTCCTATTGAAAAGGGTACACAGTGACTTTTCTAGATATTTCATTGGAAATACTACATCATCACTTCCCTAATGTAAAAGAAGAGTTATTAAAAGTAGAAATTACTCAGTCTCCTCTGCTTCCGCGCAAAGCACATCCCTTTAGAATAAAGTACACAATTTCCATTTTTTCCAAACAAAATCAATTTGAAGCTTAGCTGGAAGGTTGTTACTGCAATTTTCTTTGTTACATGGGATAATGCAAGGAACTGGAAAAAGCAGGAGAAGCTTGAGGGTCATATTCATGCAGATGGTCATAGTGGTTCATGGAAGTGATTCGTTTTCTTTCATGTGTTCTGTGTCAGGGTGATCTTTCGGCTGAGCAGGTCAGTGTGGTCTGAAACTGAGCAATATCTGTTGATCTGAGCCCTAAAGTGTTTGCTTTGAATAATTCTTATCATTCCCCACAAGAATTACACAATGTGCAATACCTCTGAAAGGTCTTGTCAGGAATCCTTTGTAGCAAGAATGGTCAATGCTTGAAAGGTAAAAATGTAAGTAGTTAACAAAATATAAATTTATTCAAGAACTTGCTACCACTGGGACTACATATCCAGCAAAATATAAATCATAATATAAATGTGTTGAATATAAGCAAGTCAATAAATACACTAACTTTGAACTGGCTGCCATGGGTAAACAGCAGGAAAGAGGCAATTGCACTGACTTCACCATGGATTATGCAATCACATTGGAGGCCTTAGGTATATACTTTAGTTGCCATCCTGCTCTGACATCCAATCTTCAAATAAGGTATTCGGTGCTTGCTTAAACCATTCTCCACTGCCGTCACAACTTCAACTGCAGTGTCAACATACATCAGAGAAAGAAAAACTGCCGTGAATTCTCACAGAAAGCTAAGGTGAAAGTCAAACTATGTACTAGTTGCTTTGAGTATCAGTATTCACAAATGTGTGAGCGAAATCTTTCAAAAAATAATCGGATCCGAAGATTGTTTCAGTGAAACATATTATTTTGAAGATTTATGTTTTTCTCAATAGTCTTCAAATTTTGGGGACTTCATCACCCCCCGCCAAAAAAAAAAAGAAAGCAAGAAAAAAGTAAAATGCCCAAATATGTATTACTAAAACCTGAAAATAAAACACAAGTATGAAAAATAACTCATTTTTATGAGTTAGAAACTTACTAAGAGATTTAATATATAGCCTTAGTAGGATTTTTGATCCATTTTTAAATTTTAAATGATTACTAATTAATACATTTCTATAACATTAGCTATGAACTTCTAAAATTCATTCAAAACTCTATCTTAATCTGCATTTGTCCTTTGTGTTGTTACTTACAGTGAGACCAGGGAATTTCAGGACCAAAATATACATAATTCACTGATACAGATTCTGATGTTGCATAAAACTTCAAAACTTAATGGGTTTTGAGGTTATATAGACTTTCTAGATTTCTCTTTTAAGCAAATAAAACCTGCCTAGTTGGTATTTTAAATGCCAGACTGTCTTCATGGTAACTTCTGAATGCCAAACCGTCATGGTAATTTTTCTCAGTTCTTTCTGAATAGACTAATGTTTAGTCTCTTTACCACTACCACATCAAACTTAACATTTATTTACCACATTGCTTGCCTTAGAAATCACAGGTGTGGATATAGCCCAGTCCTGATAAATTTTAATATATATCAAAATTCTACTGATACTTTGAGTTGAATCAGAAATGTGACTGAAGTGCTAAACGAGGGGTAGGGCAGAGCTGTGATGCCAGTGGTTCCCTTAAGATCAGTTCTTGTCACAAGGCTTCTCACCTTCCTGAGCTGAATTTAAAGTGTGTCTTAAAAGCTTTGTTTTACCCTGTATAGATGAAATTCCTATTTTCTATTAAACTAAAAGTAGTCTTGGGATGGGCAGATCCAGCTCTAAATCTTTGCTTCCAGCTACTTCAGAACTGAACAAGACTTGATAATTGACATCTCATAAATATGCCTGCTCTAGGAAAGTCTTGTTGTATACGAAATTCATAGCTGCTTCTGAAGTACATATTTGACTGATTGTTTTATTTTTCCCTCATGGTTCAACTTAATGTGTGCTAATTAAGGCTATTTGACCAGATGGACTGATAGAACGTTTGAGGAGTGATCTAACACCTGATAAAACAGTGACTTGAGAAAAGGGACCTTACAAACAAAACTAAAAGTAAGGATAATAATTTTGTAATTTTCAAGAAAAAGAATCATTTTTTCAGACAGGTTTCATAGACCCATCTACAGAAAATAGTCTAAAGGGTAATGATGCTAGTCTATGTGACTTCTCACATGAACCTTTCCTTGTAATCAATAAATTAAGTCAGAGTCATGGGAATTTCAGGGAGTGAATCACTGAAGGTAAACAATATACCTGATCTAATGATAAAGCAGAATAAACAATGGTTGCTCTATCTTCAAAACATCACCTTAAAACTTAGGAGACTGTCCCTTGAAATTGATGAACAAGAACCCTGTAACTGAGCAAAATCACACTAGAAATAGTGCCTATCTAGAAACTGCAAAACATCATTTATCTTGAAGATTGCTTGTAGCTTCTTGCCATACAGTTAATGATACCTTTAATTACATTCATTACCTTCCTTGGCCTTGACAACAACTGATTTGCATTTTTCTTTTCTGGGTCAGAGATGAAGATACTGTTATCATTCATTTGATTTGATTTTTTTGTGCTTTGCTTATCAAGAGCACTGGTCCAAGTCTCAGACCACTGAAAAATTTCTGTTAATTACAATACAATACTTCTGTTATGTCACAATTGTATATCATGGAACTAAAAAATATAGGTGTTACCCTAAAAAATTTACACATTGGTGTCATGCCCCTGTCCTTACATATGTGTATACTCCTTATTTATGCAGTTTATTCTACTAGTGCCACATTTCTTGGCCTGTATAATTAGTTACCAGTATTAATTCTAGGAGTCAGAATAATGAAAGGAACTGAATTTAATCGGTTGATGTTACTGAAACCTGCAAAGGTTAGAGTTAGTAAGTTGTTGAGTTTTGGACAATATAGAACATTCGGCAAAAGAAGAGGGAGCAACATTTTGTATGTAAAGTAATGATAACTATCTCTGTGCTGCCAACAGCTCTGTGGCAAGTGACAATGAATGCTTCTGGATGGGTGTTCTGATTGTGTAGGGCCTAAATGTCATGATCAGATACTTCTTCCCCCAATGTCCCCAGCTATATATTCTTATTTCTGTTCTCTCACATGATCAGATGTACTGCAAACACAGGAAACTGATGCATATCCAGTTATTTCTGTTTCTCTGAAAGAGCAGATTTTTGTGATGAATTGAACTGCACTGCAACTGTATAGCACAGGCACATATTCATTGCCCATAATCTACTCCTGCCTATGCCAGAAGAGCAACTTGGAAAGATGATGACTGGGAGTAGGAGGTTTCCATCAGCTCAGTTGAAGATTTGAGTAAAGTCATGCAGCAGTCTGCATGTTTAGGTATGTGTTCAAGTGACAGCATTTCTGTTCCTCACCTTCAGTTGCTAGTGCCTCGGTGCCTCATTAATCATCAGGCTGCCTACGTGCCTATCAGATGACTGGAAAAAGAACTTCAACCACCTCCAATAAACAGATAAAAGCTGGCTGCTGTTGCAGGCACATCCAGCCTGCTGCTTCTGTGAGACCTGAGAGATGCAGAAGAAGCAAGCCAGAGGAGCAGCCACATGAGGCTGTTACAATCCTTTGTCTTCTGCATAAGCTGTCTTCATCTAACCACAACTGACTATGGCTGCCTTCCACAGAACTTCTACTGTCTCTAGAGCTTGATAGAATAGCCCATCTTATTTTTCTTCTTCAGATTGCTTAAGCAGAAGAAAGCAAGGTGTTCTTTTGGAGATTTCAATATGAGCAAAATACTGCAGGCATCATTCCACCAGTAATAAAGCACCACCATAACAACTTAAAATAAGGGAAGAATAATTAGGCAACTAATTATAAATTTATATAAAGTGTCAGATGACATTATTTTGCCAGTGTGCTAGGTCCTGGAAAACCAAAATACAAACAGTCACACAAGACTGGATATACAAGGAGGGACAATTATAATGGAATCAAATGTGCAGAAGGAGGAAACTGACAGGAATGGATTTAACTGCGAGGTTAGACAGTGAGGAAATGTTGTATGGAAAGTAAAAAAAAAAGTACAAAGAAAACTGTATTTGGAAGACAAACAATTTTAGAAGTTTTAACTATGTCAGGAGTAAAGGGATTTCTGTTAAGGGTTTTTGTCTGTTTCTAGGAGCACAAAGGTATGCTGTCAATAATTCTGCAGAATAGGTGGAAGTCTTCTAGAAATGTTGTTATTTTCATTTTAGAAAAGCATTAGGTGATGCTAAAATAAAGTCATGTCCAAATATTTTCCACTCCAACACTAACTAATGAAAATATTAGGTGTCAGCCATTTTAATGCGTACTTTAATGCATATATATGCTATAAAGCATATAAGGATAACTTGCATTCAAATGTGTTTTAGTTTTGTTTTGGTTTTAAAGCTGCCAGAGGAGGCCTCTGCACTTTTAATACTTATTTTAATAAGTATTCGGATACTTATAATCTAGAAGAAAGCAAGCATTGTGTCTACAAGTGGCTGTTGTTTATATGGACTGTAGCAAGGTTTCAAAATAGCATTTCATACCATCTTGAAATCAAACCGAGGAGGTGTGTACAGGGTAAGGTGGGATTAGACTAGACTAGAAGACTTGGCTAGATTGCAGTGCTTCAAACAGTAACAGTGATTAGAAGTCTAACTGAGAGGTTAGACTAGTGGTTTTCCTTGAGGCTCAATTTCTGGCCTGAAACCATTCAGCTTCTTTATTAATCTGGACAACAGAGCAGAAAGCACTCTCAGCAAGTACACTGGTGGCAACAAATAGAGGGGGAGTGACAGGGATTCTGGAGTGCATGGCTGCTACTGAGGACTTTGACAAGCTGGAGAAGTAGACTGGCAGGAATATTTTAAGTTCCACAAAATTAAGTAAAGGGTCTTATATCTGAAGAAGTGTAAGACGATGTAACAGAACAGGCTGGAGGCTGACTTGATAAAATATAGCCTTGCAGAACGGGAACTAGTAGACAAGTTGAACGCATGTCGGCACTATGCTTCTCCAGCTACAAAGGCCTACCTAAGAAGCTGTATTAGCATAAGAGCAGCTAAAAGGTTTAGGGAAGTGATTATTCCTCTATATTGAGCACTTTTAAAATGGCACCTGAGATACTAGGTCTGGTCATGGGGCTCTGAAAGTAGAAGAAATAAACTGACAAACTGGAGAGAGACTGGAGGAAAGCTGCCAAGATTGTTAGGAGCCTGGAGCTCATGAGGTGAGAGAGATGGGTTTGTTCAACCTTAGGAAAAGAGAGCTATAAGGTGATCTTGTTGCTGTCTCCAACTAGCTTATAGGTACATCTGTGAAAAAGTGCAACCACACACTTCTCAGAGTTGAATGGTGGAAGGCTGAGGGAACTAAAGTTCAACAAGCAAAATTCCATTTAGATAGAAAAAAGAAAGCCTTTCATTGAGGGGGGTGGCAATCAAAGAATAGCACAGGTTTCCTAGAGAGGCTGCAGAATCTCTGTCCTCAGACATTCAAAAAGTTGGCTGGACACAACCCTAAGCAATTTGATCTAACTTTGAAGTAAGCTCTGTTTTGAGTAGTGGTTGGACCAGATGGCTGCTTGAGGTTCCTGTCAGCCTAATTTCCTATATGATTCTGTGATCTAAAGAGTAAAGGGGATCAAGCATTCAGTGCTCAATTTCCGTGATTTATGGACTTTCTTGTACACAGTTTGGAAGACAGGATTCTGTTACTGCCACAAACCAACATAGGAGGTATGTAAGATAT
Source organism: Tapera naevia (assembly GCA_033556795.1). Classification (NCBI taxonomy): domain Eukaryota; kingdom Metazoa; phylum Chordata; class Aves; order Cuculiformes; family Neomorphidae; genus Tapera; species Tapera naevia. The sequence continues at coordinate 28,224,337 of JAUMJJ010000079.1, read as the reverse complement.
CCATTTATGATTGTTAAAATAATTTAACATCACTATGAGAAAAAAAGGAAAACTAGAAACTCAACCACACAAATATCACAGAATCCCTGAAAAATATGAAGAAAATGTAAAGTGAATGATACAAATTTACACAGCGTTTTGTTGAAGTTCATATCAAATATAAGAAAGAAATATTTTGTATTTGTGTGGCCCACATTTTAAAGATGCGGTTTTTGAAAACATTCCTCAGCTGTCTCAGTCAGATGCTTTTAAATTCATGTAATGTCACAGAAATGCCTCTGTGTTCTGAAATAATTTTTAAAATGTTTCCACTCAGAACAAAAGCATATAGTTCAGTCTTGAAAATGCCTTCTCACCTTAAGTAGCAGTAACTCCAGTACTGCTAAAGGCATTGTCATTCATGTTGGTTCTTTTTAGCTAAAATATCCAATATATCCCATTTAGAGCATCTCTTTACTAAAACTCTTAAGTGCTTCAGGCATCAGTTGTTCTTTAACTACCAGTTCCATGTAGAAATGATAACTGGCTGTGACAGGAATGGGTTTTTGCAGAGAAGGTAATTTGCTTTTGGCCCTTTCCAGTAGCAGCCTATAGCATGAACTTTTGGTCAAGTGGAGCCAAGATATTGTTACTCATTTTTTCTGTTTATTTCTTTCCCACCTGGGGATGGAAGAAATGAACGTGCTCTGAGCCAATCTGTGTGTATTGCTAGAAAACTGGCAGTGGGACAGAAACAAAACTGAAATCCAGTTGGGCCTTATCATGATCTTATACATCAGCACATATCTGAGCCATGAAACAGAACTGGGCAGAACCACTGCTGTTATCACCAGCTGTGGTATGAAATTAAAGGAAACCTGTTCTTTGGAAGTAGAAAGACTTTAGTACCTGTTACCTATAGTGTATGGTGGTCTTGCAGGTAATTAGCAAGCATCACAATGACAGCTCTGAGAACTGAAAAATAGAGACAATAATAATGGGATTTGAGTAAATTTCTACTGTTTCCTGGTAACACTAAGACCATTATCTGGGAGTGGAACGTAAGTCAGTTGTTTTCTGTAATGTCTTAGTCAGGAGTGTCTGTATTAGAACAGTTGATGAGTGCATGCTTACTCACTTCATTACCTCGCTTTTCTGGCTAGATTTTATAATTCCTTCTGCATTTTTTTTTTTTTTTTACTCTTCATAGTTTTATCATCCAATGGAGAATGAGGTGAGAGGAGTACTTATGATTTCTAGTCTATGGTAGAACAATGAAACTCCTAGATATAATGGTTATTTTTTCTGAAGAGACTTTACACTATGTCCTGGTATTTCCTGTCTACTGTATGGTTTTGGAGGAGCTCAGATATGATAGATTCTCTAGATGCAAGTACAGTATAGTAGGTTCTTAGCCAAAACCAATTATGACAAGCACCCTTGTGAATTTTTTCAGTATTTGAACAGGGAGCAGGAGTCTTATCAACAGTGCTGACTCTACCACTGTTTATCAGTATTGTGCATGTAGGTTAAAACTGGTGTCCGTGAGTGAATGAACTCAAGCCTGAAACCAGTGTCTGCCTGTACCTGCTGTTTACCCCAGTCCTTATCAGAGAAGTTATAAAGAAGCTGTTCTATCTGAACCCATTTGGATTATAAAGAAGCAACAAGAAACACCATGCTTTAATTACTAAGATCCCCGATACCTGGACTTTGCACGTAACAAATCTCTGTTGACTGCAACCTTTGCACAGCACAATAAATATGTCTGCTGCGTGGCACTGAGCTCATAGAGTTAGTAACAGAAAAACAAAAAAACAGTTTGAAGTTAGTCGTGTAAAAATACTTTTAAATGCAGTATGAACCAGATGTATAGTCTAATTTATTTGAAAAAAAGATATTACCTTAAAAGAGGAAAAAAGTATTTGTCTTTCAGTACTGTTAATTAATCATAGCTTTATAGCAATATTTGAATTTTACCTAGACATGGAAGTCAGATATAAACAAAGAAAAAAGTACATTTTGACTAGAAAAACAATTTAATATTTGCCAACTATAATGTCAGGTGTAATCTGATGCAATTATCGGAAAACTAAAACCAGATAAAATAATTCAAATTTTGATTGTATTCCTTTTCACGTAAGCTTTCACCCCCCCCCAAAAGAAAAAATAATTCATAAATTGCATTTTTAAATCAATGGAATTTTTAAGGGAACTACGCCTGGAAGAGAATTTCTTAAAACATCCAGGCATCAAAGAGCCAGTGACATAAATGGGATCGCTTGAAGTAGTGGCATAAATGGAAAAATAAACTGGTATTCCCATTGGGTGCTTTTCTGTATCACAAGACTCTTAAATGCTTTTGGAAAGCCACTCTAACCTTTATTCTGTTTTCATTGGTTTACATTGTTTTAGACTAGAAAAAGACGTGCAAGCTATTAGCAAAACACTGTTCACTTTTCTTTAAAAAAAAATCCAGTGTAAATTTAAGAGATAATCTTATTTTGTTATTGCCCAGTGTTCAAACTAATCTGATTTTTTTAAACATTCGTATTTTACGTGGATATATTGTAGAATACTGTGTGTGGAAGTGCATTGCACTAACACAAAGCCTGAGTGTCATCTATTTGCTTTCAAAGGACAAGGTGAAAAAAGACTTTCGGGCACACGAAATTCAATGCAGTTAGGATGCAGAGGGCTGGAGCACCTCTGCTGTGAGGGCAACGAAGATGGTGAGGGGGCTGGAGCACAAGCCCTATGAGGAGCGACTGAGGGAATTGGGGCTGTTTAGCCTGGAGAAGAGGAGGCTCAGGGGAGACCTCATTGCTCTCTACAACTACCTAAAAGGAGGTTGTAGTCAGGCAGGGGTTGGTCTCTTCTCTCAGGTGACCAGTGGTAGAACCAGAGGGCATGGACTTAAGCTTCGTCAGGGAAAGTTTAGACTTGATGTGAGGAAAAAATTCTTCACTGAAAGGGTGATTGGCCATTGGAATGGGCTGCCCAGGGAGGTGGTGGAGTCACCTACCCTGGAGGTGTTTAAAGGGAGACTGGATGAGGCACTGAGTGTCATGGTCTAGATGATGGTTGGTGTTAGTGTTAGGTTATAGGTTGGACTTGATGATCTCAGAGGTCCTTTCCAACCTTATGATACTGTGATACTGTGATACTGTGACAGGCTGAGAGAGTTGAGGTTGTTCAGCCTCGAGAAGAGGAGACTCTGGGGAGACCTTAGAGCAGCCTTCCAGTCCATAAACAAGGCTCATAAGAAAGGTGGAGAGGGACTTTATACAAGGGTGCGTAGTGATCAGACAAGAGGTGATGAATTTAAACTGATAGAGGGCAGATTTAAATTAGATATAAGGAAGAAATTTTTCATCTTGAGGGTGATGAAGCACTGGAACAGATTACCCAGAGAAGTCGTGGATGCCCCATCCCTGGAGCTGTTTAAGGCCAGATGGTATCGGGCTTTGGGCAACCTTGTCTGGTGGAAGGTGTCACTGCCCATGTCAGGGGTATTTGAACTGGATGATCTCTGAGTCTTCTTCCAACCAAACCGTGATTCTGTGATTTTTTGGCATGTAAGTTCATTAGAGTTGTTTATATAAATCTTATTTAGGCACTTAAGGGTTTTTAGGTGCTTATTATTTTATGGAAAACTTAACTTTTTATGTTCCCTGAAGCACCACCATCTTGGCTGCTCAGTGCTGCTCTTTCCCCTAAGACTGTTTATGATTTACTAACAAGGCATTTCAATGTCAGCTCCTTAGGGAGGTCGGTTCAATCTGTGGTCTCTCGTCACATCTAGCTCACATGGATAGCATTTATTTTAACTCAAAGTACAGCAGTCACAGACAGTTTCATCAAGAAGTACAGCTGAAGGAAGCATCAGAATTGTGTATAACAGTCTAGAGTCTTAAACCAATTGTGCAGGAAATGGAAGTCAGGGTTTCCAGATTCTCCTCAGTCCCTATGTGCTCTAAAAGGCTTTGCTCAGCTTTCAGGTGACTGTTCTATCCCGTAGCTGATAGACAAAAACACAACATGGACCATTACCACTCGTCTTAGTTTAGTAAATAAATTTGAAGAACATTTTATTTTTACTTTTACTCAGCTATTTTATCTGTGTAGCATAGTCCAGCATTTTGTGCTCAGTCAAAATTCCAACTTAGATAAGAAGTCCTGACCAAGCAAAGAATACAAGGCTATGCTCTATTTCTTACAAAGGTAATATTGACAGGCTAACACCACCTTCTTTATTTCTACGGAGATGGTAATAATGGTGTTAACATTGTGACTGCTTGAATTAACCTCAGTTTAAAATACCAATTTCTTAGAAATGATGCTTAATCTTAAGTGTTCTTTATCGTAAAAGACACTGTAACCCTTTTGCTTTCCAAAGTATGCACAATAAATGCAAAGAAATGAAAAAGAAGCAACCAAAAGAAATGAAAAAATAAGGAAACAAATCATTGAACAGTTGAGGAAGTACTGAAACAGCTGAACTTTCCCAGTGACAGCTGACAGTGCTGCAGAGGTAAGAGGAGATACAAGACACTCCTTAATGTTATTCTTCTAGCTGTCTCTAGTATAAGGAAGAGATGGAACTGAAAAGTAGGTTGTGACGCATGTAGGTGTGCAAAAAAAAAGGAATGAATCACTTCAGATGAGCTAAAGATGAAACTACATTCACTTCTTAATTTGGATCTAGCACGTGCTTCTAAAGCAAACCTCCCACTTACTCTGCTTTACAGAACTGTCTTGCAGTACACAAGCTGGATTCCTTTCAAATGAGATTAAACCAGGTGTGCACCTCAAACTCTCCAGTCCTAACTTGTATTGTCTGTGGGACCAGGTCACAATTAGTCTGAAGTCCACAGAAAGTGCATGCTATGGCTGCTAGGTTCTCAGCATGAACAGTTTTGCTCTGCATGTCTACTCTTTTTGATCTACAGTACTTGCTGGTGAAGTTATGCCCAGGAAGAAAGTACATCTTGCTATTGACTATAGGTGAATCTAGAAAGTTTTGCTAGGTCAGTCCCTAAGTCAGTTTATTCAGGTGGCTGAATAAACTGAATTAAACAATTTTTTTTTCTGATTTTGTCATTAGCCACCATGTAAGCATCCAGCTCATTGCTGTCAATGTGGGGCAAAGGCAAAGTTCAGTTCCAAAACAGTATCATAGTTAGCAATTATTTAAAAGTTAACATGAAGTTGTTTCCTTACTTAGCACTTTTTGTGCACCTACATAATTTTTTTCCTGGTAGGAATGTGTTGACCATTCAGTACCACTTCCATGGTTTCCTCAGAATCCATTCTGCGTGTGTCAGTGGAGAGAGCAAGGGGTATTGAGCTCTCCCTTGGTTTTCATGTGAATCCCCAGAGAAAAATTGGTCAGAATACAAGAAAAAAGAGAAGAGAATACAAAAGTGAACAAAATGTGCCTGCTCAAAATTATAACATGTGACAGGATAGGAACCAGTGTTAGATGACTGCTGACAATGGGCAAAGTAAAGAAAAGCAAGCTCTGTAAGAGACGCTTGAAGCAATGTCAGAGAGGACTGAGAAGAAAGGTAATTTTTAATGGAAATTTAAAATGATCCCAACATATTTCTTTAATCAGAATACACTTTAACTTAGAAAAAAAAAGCTAAATTACATCAGACAGACAGAGCTTTGTGCTAACCTGGTAGTCCAAAAATACTAAAACTTAGGCAGCTTTGAGGAGCAATAGATGTGAAGTGCAGACAGATCATAAGGATTGTAACCAAATGCTGGTCCCTTTCAGAAATCCATGACCAAGATGCTGTATTTATTAAATAAAAATAAATAAAACCTAAATAGTACCATTCAACTTTCAAGTCTGATATAAGCTCAATTTATTCTGGCTTCAGAAGTTATTTCGTGTAAGCTAAGCTGATCTAGCTGTTGACATACCCTAAGGAGATGTGAGCTGAAGCTTCATTTGCTGCAAGCTAAGAGTAAGCACATGGAGAATTCTCTGGTAACTTGGCTGTTTGACTAAACCTTCATTCTATTCCTAGTGAATAAGCACTCAACCACATGCAAAAAACTACAACCATATACCTTGCATATTATTATTTCCTTTTTTTGGGGTAATAGATATTGATATATTTTATAATTCACTATAGAGCAGCAGGAATGGTTTATTACCTAAATTATACTTAGCAGCAAAACACAAGATTTTGAACTATGAAACTAGTTCTGAAATTTATCTGTAACAAACAATTCTTCCTTGCATGTTTTTGCAGGTGAATAGTCTGGTACTTACTGGCATTCGGAGATACAAATGGTTAATGGTGAGGATAGCAAAATAATCTTTGTAGAAACAGTGGCCACCAAATAAATGTTTAACTAAAATAAATTTGCCCTAGATTTCTTTGGAAAAATAACCAGAACGCTGAAAAGTACACAGAAGTTTTCCCAGCACTTTTCATTCCCTTTTCATCTAAAACAGTGGTTTAAGATTAAAGAAAAAAAGCTCCATTCTCGAAATACTTTGCTTCCTATTACAATTTGTTCATGAGAAAGTCTTCTCGATTTTGTGGAGAGTTTTGTAGGAAAAGTTTTCTGTTGTTAAAAGGCTTTTGAAAGCTCACAATATGTGATGAATCTCAGTTTAAGAGATCTAAGTTCAGTGGATTTCCTTTCTTTCTTTTTTGAAATGCATCTTTAACTGTAAATACTAGTGGATTCCACATAGTGTTGAAAGGGAGCAGAAGTGCAAATCCACTACTGGGATGGTCCATGGCAACACGGCACATGACTCCTTTTACCAAGAGGCATCTATTAGAGCTGTGATCCAAACAGACCCTATCCGTAACTTTGGGCCAAAAACCTTCGTATTTCAGTAGCCTTTCCCTGCTTTCACCCATTCTATGTGCTATTTGAGAGTCTCAGTCTGAGCATGTTCTGTGCCAATCCTTGTCCAAATCAGAGATTTAAGGGTGTGTTGATAATATAAAGACAGAGCAAGTAGGTTTTTTTAGCTTAACTTCTTCCCTTAGCAGATTTTTTTTTTTTATGGATAAGTAATGAAGAGTTAGAAGACTGAAAGATTTTTAAGAGACTGCCTAAAGTGAGCTCTGTTGCTCTCCATGAACAAAACTCAGAGGATGAAATTCTGGCTCTCTTGTAGTTGATGGCAAAACTCCCATTGACTTCAATGGGGATAGATTTCTTCCAAAGTGCGCAGAGTATTCCCAAGTCAAAATGTAAGCACACCAGCTTATTAATAAACGCACAATATCACAGCAGGCCAAAGGCAGTATAAATACTTAGAGGGAGTGTGATTCAGTTTCAATGCCAATCGCAGACTTACTTTTGGACTCTGTGAAGGATCCAGATGCCACAGCTAATATCTCTCACATTCAGACATCTGGATTCACTGATTGCTATTCAGAAGGAAATAATTAATAAAGAAAAAGTGGCAGAGTGGTGCTATATATCTAAAGGCACAGGACTTTATGGTGATTATGAGCTATTTTTTAATGTTTAAGTAAGCGAGAGCTGGATTCTTTTTGTACAGGCCTTATTCCACCTTCTTCCAAGAGAAAGTGAAAAGTAACAACTGGAGTTAAGAGAGTACATATTCAAGTGTCAGGAAATTTTGAAATTATGATTTAAAAAAATGCCACAAGGTGAAGTTTTTAATTAATCTGCTTTCCATTTTATCGATGTCTCTACAAATCAGTTGGCATTTGTGAGTACATTTGAGCTGGAGATGAGTGGTCTCTTCATTTTCTTTGTCATGCAAAGGAACACCTTGATGAAGATGAGAAAATTGTGTTATGTAATAGCTGAATTTTCATGTTCCTTTTCAGTCTCTCTTACCAAAGAGAAGTCTTCAAATCATTCTTCCCACTCATAAGTGCCGCAGAAGAGATGCTTCATGCCATAAAAGAGATAGAGGGAGAGAGTGAAGAGAGAGGGGTTTTTTTATGTAAGTTGTTTTTTCGAAGCTTTTCAATACTATCTTCAAAGAACTGGTGACCCTAACCAGGGGTTGCAGCAACAACCTTTTAACAGAGGTCTGATAAGCCTGTGAAGTAACCACTTTTTTTCTAATCGTTTGCACTGCCATGTCTTATACTGAAAGAGTTTGCAAGTCACGGAGGGAGATACTCAATAAAAGGTTTTTCTTTGCACTCATTTTTGCATGATTTTTAGTTTAAGAAAACTATTTTTCCTGGTTTGTACAATTGTAACAGGACATATCATAGACATGTATAAAACTGCTACTTGAAATTTACGCCTCTGCTTGTGACACAGCTTGGAGCAGTGCTTGTTTCTATACTGTAGATATCAAAAGAGAAAATGCTGACATCTTTTCTTTTATAATTTATGTTAAGAGGTGGGAACTCTACAAATGAAATGAATTGTTGTTTACAGTTAGTTCATTGTCCTTGATATAAGCAGTGATAATTTGCTTACACTACCTTCCTGAAGGGGCAGGTAAAGGATCTCTTTTCAGATTATAAAGGGTAATTCATATTTTATTCAGTCTCCCAAGTAGTAAATCTTTTATTATTGGTTTAGAAAGGACTGGGAATGATGATATAAACATAGAAAGCATATACAAAAACAACTTAGATATCTATGGAGCAGTAACTTAATCTTATGTTCCATAGCTTTTCTTATAAGAAAGAGGAGTAATAAAAGTATAGACTGTTTAAGAACACTCAGATGGTGAAATTCAGCTCAGTTTATGTAACTGTAAACACACAATCATTAAGTGTCTATTTTAAGTGACTCATCAAAGTTAGACTAGGTTAGATGCACAAAGTTAGATGAAATAATTCCTAGGTTATTGATACTTAAATTCTCATTTAATTTCAGCAAGACTTAAGATTCCTGAAGGATGTATTTTAAAACACCAAAATGAGAAAATAAGCACTTTCTGAGATTTTATAAAGTCTCTTTATACTCAAGAATTTAGAAGAGTGTATCATTACATAAAAATCTGAACCTACTGTCCAAGATAGCTGAATATTCAGTGGAAAGAAGTAGGTATGTTTAACATGAGTCACTTGATCTGTATTAGATTTAACTTTAAGAGGAGATGATTTCTGCCTAGAGGTCCCTTTTTCTCCCATGAGATAGGGAGGAGCCTAGGTCCTAGATGAAATACATAGATTTGTATTAGAACTGTTTGGTCAGATTAATCCAAATGGCTAATTTAAGATTATAGATACCCAAAGTTAGGTGAAAATAAGCCCACTTTAATTCCATACCTGTAGGTAACTAAATGCCATTAAAATGTTGCCTGAGGATGTAAATCAAGATAAAAAATAACCAACAGTAAACTAGAAGTGTTTTAACATAAAGTGTCTTGCTATAACATGGAATCTTTTGGGGTAGGGAGTCCTTCTACAACCCTAGGAAATTTTGATTGCTTAATGGTTAAATACTCAGACCGGAGTGGTAAAATATCCTCCTGGGTTAAACAGGAGTAGACTTCATAGACAAGGATAGAATTTACTATATAGTGTACTCCTATGTGTTTTGGAATGAGGTGGGTAGATCAGTAATTTCCCATAGAATTTTTTCTATGCTTTGCTTTACTCCTTCTGCTACTTATAACAATGTGGTAAGAACATTCACTTGGTTTGTTGGAAGCAAACATTCAGATTCATTCTCAGCATGTGAAAGGGTAAAACGTCCTAGTATTTTTCAGAGGAACCAAAAGGCTTACACAACACATCTATTTCAGTCCTTTCATTTCCACCTGTTCCATTTTGTGTGCTCATAACAAGGAACAGAATAATTTAAAAATGAGAATCCTCAGTTTATTCCTTCTGTGTGAAGTTGTAATAATTCAGCATTTTCTCTGGCCGTAAAGTGCATAATAGGACTGGTCTGCCAGTGACTGGTTATCTGTGGATGAACTTTGTCTGTGTGTTGAACCCTGAGAGTGATCTATTTTTACCCTAACTAAAAGACCACAAGGGCTCATGGCACAGAGGAAGCTGAGGAATTATATACATTAAAAATGAGAAAAGAATAAAAAAAGCAAAAGGAACTGAAATATTAATATAACTCCGTTTACAAACCTTATCCTAATGGAAGAGGTGTGGTGTGGAAATCTTGCATAGATTTCATTGATTTGAACACTTAAGAATACTTTGGCTCCATGTCAGGTTACTTCACTGTGGACCCAGCATAGCCCCCCCACTCACAAAATTTCTAAAGAAAGAGGCTATAATCTTCTTCGAATTTTTGTGTGCCTGTCCTCATTTTTCAGGATGCTGACCATCACATCATTTCCTCAAATGGCTATTTGCTTATTCCTCTACTCTGGAAGCATCATCTGCTGTCTTCAGCTGGGCTACCAAAAAAAGAAGCAACATTGAAGCAATGGTCACATTTGTTGGCTTTGATTTGTCTGTGTCCTCAGATTACACTTTTGTCAAATTATAACTCTGTAGTTCAGAAAGCCAACAATGTCCAGAGACATCAGTAATGCTTGCAGAGCATTTGACAAAAATTAGTATAGGAAGAACCTTAATAAGGCATTTAGATATCCATTTTTTTTAAACACAGAAAATCCTTGTCTACTTCCATGGAACATACTGGTGGTGCCATATAAGGACAATGAGACCATATCAGAAGTAATGGAGCCTGCCCTGATATCCCTTGAAGTTCTTTCCATTGGGTCTGGTTCTTTTTAATCTGTAAACCATATCGTGGCAAACTCCCTCATATCAAAATATTGTTTATTTAGTAGCTTCTTTTTTCATGCCTTCATTATCTGTTAGGTTAACAAGTTTATACTGAATTTCTTTACTTTGATCTTCCTTCTTTTTATCCCATGCACTTTGCTCCTTGACCCCTTCTTCAGTTAAACTGAGCTCGGGTTGGCATATATCTGTGTAGTAAGGACTGCAATGCATGGAGATGATCCTGAACTGGGTAGTAGGGGTTCTGCTCTCAAGCAGAGGCAGAGCAGGGCAGAGCTCAGTACAATTTTCCTGTCCATCCATCCACCCAGCTTCCAAGTTGGAATTTGCTGCTTGCTGTCAGCTTTGTTACCATGACTGATAACAATCTAAAATTGACCTTCCCTCTCATTTACTATTAAAAAAACAATATTCATACTTAAATTGTAGCAACTAAATTTGTAATCAGTGTTTTAAAATTTAATGGAGGCTAGTAGATTCTGAAAGAATCTCTATGGTGTTTATTTTAATTGGTTAAATATGCACTCATATTTAGTACAGTTAGCAACCTCATATTAATTCTCGCCATTTTTGAAAATCTTGGCTCAGATCTTTTCCATCAGTAACTTTTATGACTCTATCTATATCAAACACCAATAAATATGTAACTTAGGAACGTTTCTCTTTTAACTCTGTTTATGACATCATGAGTTTTTCACTGTTGAATTTCTGCTTGTGCTAGTGAAACAGAGTGTACATGTTGTCCGCTAGCATCTCTTGAAAATCATTTTTTGGCTGACAGAAGTAGCCAATGAAAAGAAATCTTTAAAATACTCATAAAAATTGTCATGGCTAATGACAGAATAATAAATTAATAGACTTCCCCTGCAGATATGAGAATAGGCAATACTTTCTACCAGTAAATTGTCAACATTCCTTTACAACATTAAGTGCTTTGTGAAACTCTTTGCATGACCATCACATTGCCTGAATTATAACAGAAAGATAAATAAAATTTCAAAGAGGATTTGATGTGTTCTGCTGTCATTTAGCAGTTCATTGAAATGCCTTCTCTTCCTCATAATTCTTTTCCTGCCGCAGAACGGTAGAAAAAAATTATCAAGCATATTCAAATAAACAGCAGTCTAAAAGGTTGGTATTATTTATAAAAATCTATACCATAGGAAAAATTTGGTGACTCTATCTATATCATATACCAATAAGCATTTTGGGAGAAAAGCCAGTGAAGGGGAAAAGGGCACTTGGGAAGGCGTGACTGCCAATAGAGGTGGGTAACCCTTCTGCTGAAGAAAGTAGGGATGATCCATAGGTCACTTCTTCAGTGTTGAAATCTGCATCCATGAGACTGACTCTCCTTAAATCCTGTCCATCACTTGCTCCAGACCTTATTATGTAGTTTAGAGGAATTATTTTAAACATCATTCCTCTACTATTTAATCAAAAGAGTGTTTTATATAAGGAGAGTTCTTTGTAGCAAGCTGGCTCAATTGTTTTTTCTGGATAGTTTAGAAGGAAAACACTGTCACACTAAACTACATACCTCCTTGAAAACTGATGGGTTTTACCAGTCATTGTGGAAAAACAGGGCTGTTTTATTATTCTTTCAAGTTATGAAAGCATGGATTTTTATCTGAGGTGTGATGGGGCCTATTTCTTTAGTTAAGGTAAAATTTGACTGAAGATTTTAAGGAAAAGAATCTCTGAGAGAAAGAATGTATCCAAATGTAGAACAGCTGCTATAGCAGAACTCCCAAATTTATAGCAATGATTGCATACATTTCTGTTTATACTGGTAGCCCTATGTACACCACTAATTGCAGAGATTATGGAATCAATATGTAAAGGGATAATACCTCTTGGCACCTAACTTCCCTTGATAAACTGTTCTTGGTGCCTTTGAAAATCTTGCTTTTTGTCTTCCTCTCTCTTGATGCATTCCCTGACATAACCATGCATCTAATAAGAAAATATAAGAAGTGCAATACTGGGCCTGAATAATTCAATGTCATAACAGTTTAATAATCTGTGTTTTTCTGCACAGTTGTCAGCCATTAACACTTGACACAGTTCTTATTTTAGAAGTAACATTCCTGAAATCTTTGGTGTAGGATTCTAGTGGGATTTTTTGTCTTTTTGTTTTTTTTTTTAAAAAAAACCCTAGTGTTTGAGGAAAAATACCATCTGATGTTGCAATGAGGAGCTTCACCTTTCAGGATAATGTTTAACCTTTGGTGTAAACGTATGCAAACAGAAAAGATTATTTTAGAAGAACTCTGTAGATTTAGTCTACTCGTCTTGTCAAAGAATTAACCACCATGTATTTTCATTGCTCTCTTAATTCATTTCTGCTCAACAAATATCTGCACCGTTTCTGAAGCATAAAGCTGGAAAGGACTGAAATCTGTAGGACCAGAGTCCTGCCTGTTATCACAAGCAACTGTGTTTTCTTATGCTGTCATAAACCTATTAAACTATGCTCTAAAAAAATTTTGGTTTTGACCTCTTTGATAGCACAATTCCTTTGCAAAGGCTTATAGATTGGTGCATAATTTCCAATCTTCAGCCTTGATGTATCTTTGACTCCTTTATTTTGGGCCTATAACAACATCGTCCTTAAGCTTGTGTGACGCTTCTCTTCCTAGAGATCTAGAGGGATCAATTATAGCCCACTTAGACTTTTCTAAGTGCCAGGCTGCTTTGACCCCTCTTGAAAAAGCACTTCTTATTTCCATATTGATTTGAATAGTCCTTCCATTCCCTTCTAGTTGGAATTCATGTTTGCTGAATATGGGTAACAAGAAGTGCTTGCAATGTTCTACACTGGGTCCCAGCAGTACCAGGAGAAATAATCAGGAATTACTTTTATATTCTAATGAGTAATAAGCAAAGCATCCCTATCACTAGTACAAATACTTTCACCATTAGACTCTAAAATGGCAGCTGCTTTCCATGTATGCCACAGCTCACTATTTACAGTTATCCTACTTATTAATCATATATACAAATCTTTCCAATACTCTCTATTTTTCCTAGTATATAGCTTTGTAGCTTAAAGCAGAAGTTCTTCCTATCTGTTCTTAAATGAATGAACTTTGCCTTTGTACTACTGAAACTCATTATATTCTTAATGTTCTAATCCTTAAGATCATTTAGTTCCTTCCTGGGTGATCATCTAATCTCTTCTGTTTGACTATAGGCTAGATCCATGGAAAGATGTAGTAGTATTCAGTCAAATTTTTAGGTTTGTGGTTTTTGCTGAGTAGTTTACTATCTGTAAGGGCATGTCATCCGTTCCAAAGCAATTCTGTTTGATACTGAAATTTGAGGTTGATACCAGTTTAATATTCAGACCAAGCTTAAGAGTATCTTCTATCAACTCTTGCTATTTTTTTTTTGCTTTACAGCACTAATACTTTCCCTCTGGAGTTTTGCAGTTCTCCCTTAACCCTTCCAATATCTAATTTTTTGCTGATCTACTCCTTTTCCTTATTCATTGTTAATTTTCTGCTTGTTTTAATAGTATTATCTGACAAGGTTATTTATTCAGTTAGGCTTCCAGTTCTTTTCAAGTTTCTTCCCCTTGTTTAATATGGAAATTCCAGAGTTGTATTGCAACAAAGAAGTTACAGTCTTCCACATACTTAAAATCATGCTCTTCATTTGATTTTTTTTTTCCTGACAACCGTTTTCCTTTCATAAATGCCTGTCACTACCTGAACGTTTCTCAGTTTCCTAGGAATACTGATCAATAATCTACTTTTTTTCCTTCCGTTGTGAAATCTTTATCCTCCTCCTTTGGAGAAAAAAAAAATCTGAAATTCCATAGGAAATAAAACCACTTTCTTGAATATTTGCTATAATCTAGACCTGTTGCAGTATGAAACCAGCAGAATCATCGCTATCCAGCTTACCTGAAAATGAATAGAGAGTTCTTCAGGCTTCCTCAGATTCATATTTCATATCCTTATTTTTGGCAGATGTTATATACTTTTGTTCACTGGATCCACCATGCTGATGAAATATAATGGCTTATTAAGTATTTCTCACTAAGATGCGTCCTAGGTTTTTAGGCCTGACCTCTCCTGGAGTTGATAGGAATCACGGTGGTTTTACTCCCTGCTTTTCTTCAGTCCTCAGGTCTTGGCATTCTATTTAATCTTGCGAATCCTTGTATATTATCTTCATGTCTCCTTGGGCTGTACTGTTCCAGGCTACACCAACACTAGTAAACTAAATAGAACCACGGTAATTGGGCCTTACTTTTTCTCACAGCTAAATGGCACAGTCAACAGTATGTTTTTAGCCCAACCTAACAAGCACTTTCCCAAATAATGCCCAGGCACCACTTCAGATTTATCTGACATCAGGTATAATTCCCAATACACATATTGCATGTGAGCATCTTGTTTGGTGACTTGAGAGAATTTAACTTGATAGACATGGACAGTACCATGACCTTTGACCTCGGAGCCGGAAAGTGATCCTTGGCTCATTTCATTTTTCAGTACAAACAAACTTGATTGTCCTCATCACCTTTTCCCCATGGAACTAATTTCATTTCTGTTTTTATTCACCAGATATTTTCTGATTTTGTCTATTTCTTATTCTCCACTGCAGCAAATCTGTTTGTCAAATCAGTCCTTCTGTAATAAGACGTTGTCTTAATTTATCTTTGTGAAAGTTACTATCTGGATTTCTGGGCATCTTCAGCTGTGTAAATATTTGAGCAGCCCATTCACTCTCTTAGCTTCTCTGTTCCATCCCTATTAGAACACTACCACTCTATTGTTCAGACTTTCCCCCTCATATTCTGTTTTTCAACATACATAGCTTCAATCAGGTCCCAATCCAAAGATAATATACATTCTAGCTTTCTGGACCTTCTCTTTCCTAATCATGGTCATCTTCTCTCTCCAGACCCTAAGTTTAGAGAAATAGGGAAAAATTCCCATCCAAATAGTCTGTTTGTGGTCTATTTGACTGCTGACCATTTAGTATTTGGATCTAATCCTACTTCAGTGCTGTGGCTGAGTTAGGTGTCCATCAGCAGTGATTAAAGGGAGAAAGCTTCCAGCTCCAGTGCAGACTCAGCTAAGAGCTGACATGAAAATGTGTAAATTCATTTCAGAATAATTTTTTACCGAAATGTAAAGTCATGGGAAAATTACAAACATTTTCCCAACATAAATCTCAGATAACTGAAATTCAACTTTAGGCTTGAAATAAGTCACATTAAGCAATAATAAAAATGTTAACATCTACATTTCTAAGCAAAACTGTCATTTTAAGGAATTTGAAAAGTTTCACATTCTCAGCTTTCCCCATTTCAAACTCTACCGTCCATCACCAAGAAACCTGATTATACTCTACATTCTTCCTTACTCTACATTCTACACTCTTACTGGGCTGCATCGGGAATTATTTCAGTTAAGATATAGGAGAGCAAACGTCTATCAATGTAATACTTTGAAAGAAATTTTTATGTGAGAATATAATTGAGTCTTTGAAATTTATTTTCTAGCTCCACTGGAATCATGCCTCATGAATTAGTATTCAGACTAAAAGACAGATTTATATAGACTATAAAAGAGACATACAGAAACAGCTACACTTTTTCCCCAGCAATATAGGGTGATTCACAAACAAGCGCTAGAAGCCATCAGGAGGAGTTATAGAATAACGTTCCTCTGAAGGAAAATTCTTATCTCACATTCTCAAGTGTGAAAATTTGGATCATTTCAAAACTAAGTTGTCTGTAACATAGGTGTCTGGAGGTAATCTAAATGTCTAAGTTTCCATTACATTCAGTAGAGGTCTATGTGTTTAATCAGATGTCTAATGATCAGTGTCTAATGCTATTTGAGTTTCCTTATGTTACTGAAGTAATGGCAGTTATGATACAATATCTAGAAGAGGTTCTTACCCTTTTAAAGAGGCGTCTGAAAACCAGGCAAGCTACTCTAGTGTTAATGTCAAGTTTTGGCAAATACGTAAATTACATCCTTTCTTTATCCTTGTATCTGTCTGATTCAGGATCTTTTGTTTGTATTTTAGTCACCGTAAAGGAAAGAAGTATTCTTTTTTGTCTTTGTAAAACACTACTGTGATAAGGTCCAGCCAGAATATGACATCCAAGAGATAAGCTAAACCAAGAGGTAAATAAATGAATATATTTAAAACAGAGGTCTGCAAAGCTGCCTATGGATCATATTCAATACTTGTTTTTATTTAGTTAGTTTAGATATTGCATTCAGATTTATTGCCAACTGTCAGATTCACTGAAAGCAAGGTTAAATAGATTTGGGCATATAGTATCATTTTTTTACACAGTGGATTATCTCCTCTGACCTTCAGTTGCTGACTGAGAATGGTGCAAATCTGCTGCAAGATCTGTGTCTTATCTCCAACCTCCATACAGATGTCCTATGTACACAGAAGGCTGGAAATAAGATTGGATGGCTATGTTTCAGGTACTGATTCCACAAAAAAGCACCCTCCCAAATGTCTTCTAATACTGCAAGAAAAGACTCTCAGTGCTTTTCATCTTTCTCTCTGTTTGTAATTGATTTGTGTGCCGTTATCTTGTCTCTTCTTGTCTTCTCATCAATGCAAACAATTACAGTCTCTTCAGTCTCTTTCAGATTGGAATATTTTCCATGGCTCTGACCTGCTTATCTCTCATCCTTCTGAGTTTCCACTATACGTTTTTTCAACTGGAGTCATAGGAACTGAATAATAGCTCTGTTTGCTTCTATTGTTATAATTATCACTGTTGAGAAGATAACTTTATTTCCATTATTATAATACTGTTATAATATTTTGACACTCTTCTCCAGTCTTTTCATTATGGTACTGTTTTCTTTTTTCCCACCTCTACACAATGACCACAATTCTGAATTCACAATTGTGAATGCTCACAACTACATTCACATTCTCTGCCCACCAAATCCTTACCATTACTGTGGAATACATCTTATCTAAATTTACAATCTGAACATGAGACTAGGAAACAAAGCACAACCATTGCATCATACACCTAGAAAACGGGCAGAGGATTATTTCAGGAAGCGACACAGTAAAGCACTCTGAGGTTATGCATGGTTTAATGCCACAGAGGTGGCCATTTTAAGGAGCTGAAGCGGTGTGTGATGAGAAACTGCTAGGTTGTTCTTGCACCGGAATTCTGGATTGGATAGTGGATTACAAGGGCTTAGTGAACAGGAAGATAAAGAGATTTCAGCCATCTAACAACGAAGCAAGACTTAGCAAAATGCTAACTCTGAGGAAGAAGAAGTAAAGGTAACATTGGGATAACGTGAGATATGCATAATGTGCTGAAACAGAGAAAATGGGAAGACGAAACAAAAACACTAGAAAACAAAATTCTCTAAGTGCAGTCATGGCTATGAAGAATTAAATGGAGATACTGGATACAAGGGCAAAGATGGTGAAAAGTCAAGGAACAGAAAAACAAAGAGTGGAGCAGTTAGCAGAGAAGATGCTACGAGTATCAAATAAATAAAGAGAGGCAGCTTCAGAATTGAGCAAAGTTTTCATATCAGACAGAGTAATGGAACTTCTTTGTCAACCAATTTGTTCTTGCAGATAAAGTGACAGTATAAAATTTCTGTAAGAAATCTACCCTTTTTCATTAAAGTATGTCGTAATTGGCATGATGTTACATTGGGGATTTGTGCCAAAATGTAATTCTGAGATGATCATTCTTTCCAACTAAATAAATATTTAGATGTTTTATTTAACTTAATTAAGCACATTTTCAAAGATCTTAAAAGAAAAATTAACTCCTGGAAGTTATCCTTCTGTTACTAAATAACATCTGAAATACAGGATGTTCCCTTTTCTTTCAGAGCCCCAGCTGCTATTGAAAGATGAACTTTAACCTATTTTTTGCACTTTATGCCTAATCTTAGCGTTAACAGAACAGGAAAGGGGATACTTACCAGTAAAATGGTACCTGGACAAAGGGTAAAAAGACCTTTCTTCTCAGAGGACTTTTTTAAAAGTCAAGAATTTTGGTTGCCATGATAGAACTGTGCTGTTTAATCAGCAAAATACTCAAGTGTATGAGCAAGCTGAAGATATTTCAATGACACAATGGAAAGCCTCTTTAGGAATAAAAGGCAATTTTTTTTTCTAAAATCTCTGTGACTCCCATACTAGAATTTAAAAATCACAACCACTACAATAATGTTTCTAATTTTGAAAACATTTTTACCTTGGGAAGGAAACTGAACCCACAGCTCATTAAGATTATATTTACAAAGGTGACCAGAAAGTAAAAAGTCTTTGATGTCAGTACCAATAAGATAAATGACATGTCCCCTTCCTTTCTAACTTTTCAGAGCCTCAGGCCTACCAGGTGCAGTTCATCATCCAGTAATAAAATTTATAACCTGGTCCATATATAGATTAAAGTTCGGTCCCCACTTGACAGCCATATCTGCTATCACTCTTGTGGCTTCATACACTTTGTTATCATTTCTGGTAATTTCATGCAAAAAGTACTGACTCATCTCTTTTTTTTTTTTTTTCTTGTATAGCATCAGCACCTTAGTAAAATGAAAATAAAAAAATCTTTTTCTCCTCCTCAGATGAGGCATTGGGTAAACCTAACACCTCTCTTCTTAACTATCTTGTACGAGCTTAGTCCACAGAGCATTCCTTGTGGCCTTCAAGCAGCTGATATGTCACAGGGGGAGCATCTTCTGGAGTATTGATTATCTAACATAAGCAGAAAGCTGATAGTAAGGGGTTCTGTGCTCTGTAAGGCAAGTTAGTCCATTTGTGGTTCTAGTTCCTATTGCTAATGTGAAGACAGCGGGGGGGTTTCCCTGTATAAGGAGAGTACTGCCTTGAAAAGACTCAAAAATGATCTAATAATATTCCATGTAATATGGTGTAGAAATTTGTGTTGCACGATACCAGTCAGTTAAAACTACCAAATTGATGGATCAGCTCAGACACTGAGTGAAGGCAACTTGTCAGGCTCTTTGACTTTAAGTGATTATTGAACAGCTCTGAAAAGTAGAAAGAGAAACTGACTGCTCACAGTGGTGGAAAAATGAGCTCTCAAAACAACTGGAAAAGATTTAAGCATTACTCCTCACTGTATTTGTGAGCTCCAGAAGCCAGCAAAAAAGAATAACAGCAAGTCAGTAGTTCTATAAATTATAATGCTTACATCCAAATCTTCCATATAACTGAAGTGCAGAAAGCTAAGTATTATTTTTAACTGCAGTGTGGCTTTTTGAGGAACATGGTATTCAGTAGAAAATTAACGTGTGACAGATATATATTTGGAAAGGAAGAATAAAAAAAAGGAAAGAAATGCTTTTTATTTTGACGAACTAAATTTGTAGATCTGGAAAGCAAATTGAAGCTCTAAGAAGTGGCCAGATGTGAAGATGTGGAAAAGCATCATAGAAGCCATAGTGGTGGTGTGAATTAGTTTTGGGAAAGCAGTTGGAACCTTGCAGGCTGAGGTGGCATCCTGTGTACGTGAAAGCCTGTGGAGAAAGCATGAGCTCTGCCAGTATGAAGATGATGGAGGGTTGAAACCATGGGAGAGATGAAGCAACAAAGTGCACAGATTTTCAAGTTGGACTTCTCAAAAACTATGGTTCACTGAAGCACTTGTATCATGAAACTTCACTGGAATACAATATTTTGGCAGCACTATCTGGGCTGGCATTGCTGAAACGTTACAACCTAGACAAAAAGGATAAAGAAAATGACACTGTTTCAACGGAAGTTACTAAAACACTAACATGTAATTTTTCTACTGGAAATCCCTAGATTGTCATTGTAGAAGTGTGTGGATTATTTCTTAGTTTTATCTTTTTTGCAGATGCATTGAACACCTGTGACAGAAAGTATTGTTAGTACTAAAAGAGATGGTGGAAGATTAATTTTCCAGTGGTAAGCTTAGAAAGAAGAGTTTGCATGGAAATTATATATAAATAATAAATTGGAAGAAGAATAAACAGGGGGAAAATGCTGGTTTAGAAATAAGTGGAACACTTCACCATGTCACCTGTTTGGTGATAAAGAATAAAGTAGAGGCTTGCAACATCTTAGTAGGAATCTCTCTGCAAAATTCAAACCTGAATTTAGAGATCCCTACCTACCACAGTTCAAAAGTACATTTCTTTGCCTAGGGACAAAACAAAATGAAGGAAATGAGGAGGTTTAATTCTTTCAAAGGAGAGTGTGAATAAAAGGTTCAACAGAATCAGTACTTATTAGTGCAAAAACAAGACAGACCCTTTGCCCAGGAATATACTCAAAAGAACTAAATAAATATGTAAAAAGGAAACATTTTCCACTACCTACAAGGAGAGAAATTCTGGAGGAGATGGCTTATGCCAAATATTTTTCTACTCTTGATACCTCAGCAGGCTTCTGGCAGCAGTTCTTAGACAAACAGAGTGTATGTTTATGCACCACCAACACCTCCTTTGGGAGACACAGTTTCCTCCAATTGCCATTGGGTTATAGTTAGCACCATAGGTGTTTCGCCAGAAAATACAACCATTTTTCTCTGGTGAGGGACATGCTAAGACCTAAACAGATGACACTGTGATCTGGGAAACACAGTAGAAGACTAAAACCAATGTTTCCTAGGAGCTCCCAAAGAACCAGAAGTGCTGAGCCTTGACCTGGATGAGTAATACCAAAAAAATAAATTTGAACACTGTGTAGTGTTTCTATTTCTTAGAAAATAAAAGAAGAAAGAAGAAAGAAAAAGGATGGTAAAGAAGGCAAAAGGAAGGAAGAAAATAAGAAAGAAAAATAAAAGAGAGAAAGGAATGGAAGGGAAGGTACACAAGGATTCTTTGGAAAATAAGTAAATTAGTACCAAGCATTATTACTTTCATAAACTGTCTTGCTGTCTTGCAAAAATAATTGAGCAAAAAGGAGATGGAAAACAATAAAGAATCTAAATGAGTTAATAGAAGAAGGCCTTATCCTAAGACAATGCAACAACAAGCACAAGATCAAATCACTTGTGGATGTGTCCAGTGAAGTTTTTACCACATCCCTCTCTTAGAAGTACTGCAAAACAGTCTCCAGTGACAGAAAAAGGAAACACTGATATCATCTATCAGAATAAAAGGCATGATCTATAATGTATCATGTAATTTTATACATTACTTATATAATAAAATTTATATACATATATATGCATATAATATAATACAATGCCAACATACTAATATATATGGTAAGTACAGAATATGTAATTGGAGGTTAGAGGATTTTCTGTATTTATGCTAGTATTAATATAGATATTGTTGGCATTGCTAAAATAGGCAGAGCAAAACTAGTTCCTCACTGGTAAAGACAAATGTAGGAAGGAATAGGTTCAGTTTCAGATGAATGCTTTGATACAGCTTCCTCTGTGCAATTATGGAAAAAAGTGTAATGAATTGAATGCCAGGAGAACTCCTACAATGAAGACTTTAGAAAAAAATAGTTAATACACTTGACTAAGAAAAAATTTTGAATTTCAAATCCTATCAGTTTAAGAGGCTCAGTTAAAGTTTTAGTGTTAGGTAGGTTTTCTGTTTTATGATATTACTATGACAATCTCTAAATACAACAGAAGAAATGTTACAAAGATGCACACATTTATTCTGAAAAGAAGGGGATCAGGGAGCTTATCTCCACACTACCAAGGAGGCCATCAAGACATGCCATAAATACCATAAATACAGGACACCATAGCATGCATTATGGAATAAGAGCTTTTAAAGATGGTTTCCCCTGCTGACTCCCAGCTATATACTGGCATTAGTTTACTGTGCTGGGTTCCATTAGCTCTTCTAGATTTTACAAGTGACTGTGACCTTCAAATCCACTCAGGTGTATGATATGCCATGGCAACAGTTTGAAAGTAAGCAATACGTGTACTCGTCCCTGAGCCCTGCTCCACACTGCGTGTATTATGTTTTCATTCAGTCCACATGTGCAATGAGTAAGTGGATGGAGCCAGGAATTCATACTCCCAGGTACAAGTCCCAACATGCACAGGAGTTGCTGCATTACTTATTTGTTCAGTTTTCTGATTCTACGAACTTCAAATCGTGGCTACGTAGTATTCCAGGTTCATCAAGAAGGCTACTCCCAACCGGAATTACAAGTGGCCTTGTACATGGGACGCTTATAGACAAGATTACACTCTCTCTCATGATGGCAAAGCAGGGAACTTGGATATCTACTTCTTAAGCAATTGCTGCAGTTCCAATGGACATGGAGTTGTTGCAGTGATTTGGAGCACAGTAACACATGCAAATGCATAACTTCTTCATGTATGTATGAGGAAGAAGTAGTCTGCAGTTGAAGTCCATGAAGGACAGAATGTCAAACGATCATGCCTTCATCATTTGATTGGGCTTCACTGTACAAGGCCCAGAGCAACCCGATCTACTTAGATCTGTTTTGAGTGTGGGGTTACACTTGATGACTTTTAGAAGTCCCTTCCAAACCCAATTTTTTCTCTGATTCTGCAATTGCTAAGGCTTCCACACCATGTCAGAGATCTTCTATATTCATAATACACATGCACAAGTTATCTCTCTGTACAAAATTAATTCAGAATATCAGATTTGTCATACTTCCTAGAGTTCATAAGACCATTGATTCAGTCCATTCACAGTATATGTCTGATGAATGCTTGAAGTAGTAGACTTTGTGAATACCCAGTCTGTGCAAGTACATGTGACATCTCTCTGTTTATCAGCTGTTCTTTACGTATATGAACTGCAGTTTTTTTGTTTTACAAAGATTCTGTGCAGGTTAGTGTTCTTCATTTTCAGATAGTACCAATGTATGGACATGTAGAACATCCTAAAACAATGGCAAGATTTTTGGGAAAGAAAGAAGTCATATTTGGCAAAATTCATTAAATATATGAGAGCTCCAGCTACCTTATTCCATCAGCATTAATAAATGCCATGCATTATCCTCAATAAGCAGTGAAACTTTATTTCAGTAATGGTTAGTTACCAGATAATGATGACATTTCTATCTCCTTTAGTGTATTTTCCTCTTACTAGGTTCTCCTAAGAAAAAAGTTGTGAAACATCCAGAAATAGTTCCTTTCTAAATATCGTTTCATTATTGGTTTTTTGTAATTTTTAATATTGATGCTTCATTATTTTGAAGAGAATGGCGAACAAACGTAATGATCTCTGGCAGTGCCTAATGCTTCAACAATACTATGGTGAACACCAAGGCCCAAATGGTCCCTATTACCAAGTAATATGAGTTAAAGGAAAAAATTCTTAAGGGAAAAAGGAGCATGGAATATAGCACTCACCTCAGTTGGCTTGATCCAAAGACAGTTGCAGAATCTCACTTTAGGTGTTTGGTTTTGGATCAAGACCAAATTTATGCAGATTAGAGATATACAACGCATACCAAAGACTAGAGTGATTTCCAATGTAGAGCATCAGGGAGTAATGCTTGATGTTTCTGTCATTCTTTCCGTTTTCAAATCTACACTAATACCCTCTGCCTACTTTTGTCATACAGAATGCAAAAGATGCCAAAAAAGTAATATCTGTGATACAGTCACTGGGCTTCAGACTGGTTCCTTCAACAAAGTCTTCATTCCAGTTCCAAGAGATGCACTCAGAGAAGACTGGGACTTAGGCAAAGAGTAATTGAGAAACACAAAAAATGAAATTAAATAATATGATTTAAAACAGTTTTGTTCTGGAGGATGAACTTTGTTCCAAGGTCAAAGCCCACAATTTCACAGAAATAGCTGAAATAAGAACTTTATATTGTCTAACTCCATGAGGATATCGACTTCTTCCAGTGAGCGGAAAGCACCGGGAATCCTCGGTGACTGAATGTATAAAAGTAGTTTGTGGCATTTTGTAGCACCTGTCGTGAAAAACTTCTGGCCCTTGACTAGGTAATACAGTTATATAAACCTGTCACAGAGGAGTGATGCACTCATATTACCTGCATGCTTATGGGCTGAGTCATAACTTCTGCAATCTGTTTATGTCCATGCAACGTAATATTAATATAATCAGCCAGCTTCAGCTTGAGCCCACCTGAAGGCAGTGAGAAGACAAAGGAAAACACCGAAATAGCTAACAAATCTCTGGTTGCTGGGCGCTCCAGAGCTTTATTGATCTGTGGTACTAAAGTGAACAAATAAATAAATTTTACGTAATAAACAAAACCTCTTTGTGTTTGAATGCAGAAAAGGATCAATGCTGTGAGCAAAAATATGACCTTTTTACACAGTCTTTTTGGTAGAATCGTGCTTCAAAGTGAAATAATTGCTACGTATCACGACACATGCTGAACACAAAAGTAAGCAAAATCCTCTGTTGCTTTTTGGGAGTGAAAATAATAGTCTCCTTTTTGTTGTTTTATTGTATTTGTAATTGATATAAGCCAAGGACAGAAACCAAAATGGAAAACTGTAAGAAATGTTTTCCTTATGACGCCTCTCATACTGATGACTCCAGGAAAGAGATTTCTGCAAGAAATCTCTCTGAAATGGCATAGTTTTGTTAATATCATCAGAAAAAAAATCTAATTACAAGGAAGATGCCTCCCTTACTCTAAAGTGCACTCCATCATACATCAATGCTTACCGTTTAATTGAGCTGCTGTTAGGAGTAGCATGATCACAGTGCATCCTGGGAAATGTAACCTAGCTATGAAATCCAAGAGAGAAAGAATATGAAGAAATAGGACAACTGCCATGATGTATGGTAACATAGTAACATTTCAAGGGAAAAGAAATTACATCTTAGCAAAGCTAAAATTTTATTTTTGATTCAGCAAGCTAAGAGGGCATATTTTTATTTGGGCCTGTTAAAACATTTCAATCTGATCAGATATATGAAAATTAAATTTACTGAACGAAATTCCATGGTCATTTTTTTAACTGTAATTAGCTTTGATATATGTGAATAGGTAGATAATTCAAGCTACTAGAATCTCCCATTACAATAAATGCTGTCTTTTTTACCAATTACATTTTTGTTTGTATTTTAATCAGTTTTATCTTCTTCATTCAGACAATTTTTATCATCTTATTTTCATATTTTTGCTATTATTGGCAAGCAAAAAAAATAGAATTTAGAAATAAGGAAATAAAAGAACTATATAGAACTTACTTACTTTCAACATGAACATGACCTCACTTACCCGAATATCAAATAAATGTTGAATTATTTTAAGAAAGGTATAGGACAAATTTTGGTACAATAATGGAAAAAATCTTAAACTTTCATTCTCCTATCAGTAAAGGGACGATGACTCAATTGCATAATACTCTTATTTTCTCAAATACTCATACCCTTAAGCCGCTCAACATCTATACTGAAAGTGTGCCACAGTGATCATTACTTTCAGCTATAATTTATACATTGTAATAATGCCTGTGTAGATGTGGGAAATTTATTTGTATACATTGTTGGGGTCTGTAGCTGAGGAATTTTACTTTTAGAACTCTGTTAAAGAAAAAGCCCAGTGAACTAGAAGAGTGATTTATCTCCTGTATATGTTCTGTCTTCTGCCTTCAGTGACTGCTTGCAACGACAGCAGAGCGTTGTCTGGAGCGCAGAGAGGATCTGGGACTCTCACCTTTGGACCTTTGGCAATTTGCTTTGAGCTTTCTAAACCATATGGCTCAGCTGCTTGCTACAGACTATATAAATGGAGGTCCAAGTCAGAAGGCTCATTCTCCCTCTGAGGTGGTAGAGGAGAGGTGAAGAGGGGAGGAAAGGAAAAACAGAGGAAAAGCAAGAGCAACAAGAGGGTTCGGGGCTCACCATGGGCCCTGCGCAGCTCTTGCTGCTCTTGCTGCTGTTCAGCAGTGGCGTCCTCACACGTAAGTACTGCCTTTTATGTTAATGCTTTATGCTACTTTATTTATGAAACCATTAAACAACAATAATGCAAAAATTAACAGGGCAATGGCTTTTAGAATGACAGAGGGTAAGTGTGGCAAAGATGTAATCTCTTCCCTTTGTAAAAATATCCAATCATAGGAGGAGCACAACATAAAAGAAAGTCACAAACGTTGCCTGGTTTCTTTTGATCAGCTTTAATGTAGCTTGGAGATGCCATACAAGCTTATCCCTGCTGTTGCTAAACTGTTTTGCAGCAAATGTAAAGAAGGAGCAATAAATCAAAATGTATTTTTCAGGCAGTACTGACATTTGAACTACAATTTTGTATTAAAGGGATGTGGTCCTTAGTAGTAGTAAAAGAAGTAGACCGGTAGAAGAAGTAGGCCAGTAGAGGTTTTTTTTTTCCTAAGATCAGGAAAGAGCCTAGATCATTATGGAGCTATCCTTGCTTCCCAAGAAGTGCCTTTTTAGAGTATGACACTGTAGTGTTACTTAAGATTTCAGACACCTTAAGGAGGAAAGCGATTCTGGGACCACTTATGCAGGTCTGGGTTTATATGCAGATTGAAATCATCGTAAAGTCACCGTTGTTGAATTAATATTCTGTTGTTGAATGGTATTATACAATTTTAAAGGCTCCATTTGTTTCTAATGATTATTAATAATTTTGTTCCTGTTACTCTTGTAATAGCAATAGTAACATTACTATTGCTGTTGTTGTTACTGTAATTAATGTACAGAGTATTGCTATAGAGTGATCAACTTTAGAATTTTAAGAATGAAAACTTGGAAACAGTGCAAAGAATACTGCAAAAACTGCTGGCATTTATTTGTGACATCCAAAGAGTGATTTAGCATGAAATGAATGCAGCATATTTCCTAGATTATATTCTAATTTATTTGATTTTAAATAGAGTCATTTGGGACATACCTAAGACAGATTGGAGCAAATGATTCTTCTTAACTTGAATAGACTTCCGATCAGTGTTCTTTTCCTCCAAAGAATGAACTCTCAATATTCAGTAAAGATTTAAAAGCAGAGAATTGTAGTATTAATGACAAAAGTTGTACCTTTTCAAATGTAGAAAAAGCAAAATATAGGCAGTCATCCATTATGCATTATTTTTATGTGCTCAAAGAGACTGAAATATTAAAGCAGGTGATCCTCCTTGGTTTAAAGCAAAAGAATTTAATTTAGTGACTTAAAGATCCTTTTCTGAGGTCTTAGTTCACAATATCAAGGCAACTGCTGTAACTGTGTATAGATTTAACTCTGTACTGTCAATGTTAATAAGAGAGTAGTTATGTTCGGCAGGGTAGCAAACCATCAAGAGTTGGTGTGAATTAGAAAGGTCTTAGAATGAAAATGTAGTGTTTCCACTTATATCTCCATATCCCTTATTTTATAGCTATGAACTGTTTTTTCTACCTTTTAATTCTTGTTTTCACTTTTTACAGAAGAAGAAACGAATGAAAGTGGAAATCTAGGATGTTCGAGTAAGTGATTTTTTGCATTTGCATTTGGTATCTTATGCCACTGTATTTATTGAATAGATCTTTCAAAACTTGACTTTACATATTCTAAAAATCTCTTTCTATAAAATAATTGAAACAAAAAGGATGGCAATACTTTGATATATTTATTGCCATTTATTTTAGGTATTTAATTATATATAAGACTTGGTTCAAAGAAATTTTAAAAGTTTCCTAAGATCAGAGAAGCTGAGATTAGATTTACAAAATCTTAAAAATCACCCTTTAAGAAACTACTTTCCACTGTTGTGCTGATTTCTTAGTTGTCAGGTGCAAATTCCTTAATCTAGAATTCTTTATTTATCACATGTGAAGATTTAGCCGTGACGTTATGTAACTTACACTTGACCACGGGCTAAATCTCACTTCTTATTTACCCTTTATGACTGCTGTTAAACCCACAGAGTAGCAGTTAGGTCTCTAACTAAATACCTGTGGAATAAATCATCAACTGTGTCAGCAATGACAGCAATTTCTTTAAACAGGTTGAGATTCAGGAAATGCTGACTTTATGCCCTATCTTTATAATGAACTCTGACTGGCCCTGACTGCTTGGTTAGATACATAATGTTCCACCATAGGGTCAAAGTACCAAATTAGTTGTTTTGTTCTTTATCCCTTGGAACTTCAGGGGGTTTTATCTTGTCGGATGCTTTAGCACCATCTCCAGGCAATTTGGCTTATTTCAGCTGCCTGAACCAATTCAAATACTTCTGGACTTCATTGCCATCTTCTTCTATCGTGTTGATATAAAAAGTCATTTGGTATTTGCATTTCTAATCTTGTATTTTACATTATTACTTTTCCATTCAATTCTGTTTAAAAGCCAGAAATGGAGCGGTAATTATCCTTTTGGCTTTAGCATAGCAGATGCTGGTGTTACAAAAATTTCTGAGTCCAGGATAGCCAAAATTGACAGGAATAGTGTTGAATGTTTTACAGCACTTAATTTTATGGTTAGTTAGATAATTCAGTTTTCAGATGTTTGTAAGATGCTGATTACTGTGTGATAGCTAGTATTAATTATATTTATTCTGTTTAGTTATTACATGAAAGTAATCTGTTAAAACACTACTGAAACATCTAAAGCTTATAAAAGAAATAGTCTAAGGAGGAAATTTGAGATGTATGGTAATATTCTATTCTCCATTCTAAGTATGCAATTCTGTAATGCAAATGGCAAGATCATTGGCCTCTGACATGACAAATATTTCATATAAGAGGTAGAGTAACCTACATTCATGGCAGGTATAGGCAAGCAAAATTATACAGATTTGATGGTAGACATGGGTTTACATCGAGATGACTTTAACTTTTTTTTTCTGTATAAGTAGATCAAGATTTTATAATAATATGTTCAGATAGTCATGAATCACCACAGAGGAGCAGTTTAGGAAATTGCGTTTCACTCAGCATCACAACATTGTCCCTGTCCCAGGGAGCTGCTGACTCTAAACAGAGGGAACAATGCTTCTGGTTCAGATAGATCAAAACTGCTCTAACACTGTCACTTAAAATACCTGAACATATATTTAGTTTAAAATTATGCCTGCGGTTTTAATGGGAGTGAATTGTAATTGAGGACATTCTTTGGCCTGCATTATGCATTCCAAACATCAAAAGATCTTATATCCCTGTATTTCACACAGAACCAATTGTTTTTTTTCTTTATAACTCTATTACAACATTTATTCCTGCTTGTACAGTTTAAAATTACAGATGAATTACCTCTGAAAGCAACAAGGACACATTAAACACCGGTGAAATTAATCCCTTTGAGAAAGACTGTTAGGTTTTGGGAGTCCTTTGATAGAAAAAGAAACATGTCTGCTAATATACCTTCCTGCCTTATTCTTACTCATATATTAAGGCTTTTGTCTTGTTCTTGATACTTTTTATATAACTAAAGTTGATCTCCATTAAAAAGAGTCCATGCTAGTAAAATTTGTTGGTCTAATAAGTGAATTAGATAGATCATGTTTCAGGAGAGTCTGGGGCAGAAAGATACTCTACAGATTCTGGTGAAATTACATTAAGGAATAATGGTTTTGGTGTTCTGTCTGCTTCTGGGTTTATTTGCTTTCAGTCACGTGACATAGATAAAGCATCTCCCTGCATTTGAATTACAATGAAAATTCTGAGCTGAAATGAAAACTACTATTTGATTGGTTTAATTTAGAAGAAGTAGGGTAATTTTTAAAACAGTTCTACATATTGAGTTTTCTCCTGGTTTTGTTCCTAACTTCAGTGGGGCATGATTTGAAGTCAGATAGGGGCTTTTTCTGAGTGCAGTGGAAGCAAAAACTTATGCTTTTCCGTGCAATTTTTTTCTTAGCTATAATTTATGCTTCAGAAAGTATCCACTTGGTATAAAGGCATTGCTTCTTTGTCTGAAAATTTTCTTTAGCAAATATAAAAAGAAAGAGTGGAAGGGTCCTCATGCTTCCTTTATATATGGCATTCATTTTTGTTACACAACAATAACTGTATAAGAACCTATATATGCATATCCTGCCCAAGTCATTGAAGTATTCTTGTTTTCCTAATTGCAGAAGATGCAACCAGGTTTAAACACCTACGAAAATATGTTTACTCATATGAAGCAGAAACATCAAGTGGGATCACGGGAACAGCAGATTCTCGAAGTGGTTCGAAGATCACTTGCAAGGTAGGGAAAGAGAAATAAATACAAACTACTGTGAATGTATACTGAATAATGTGGGAGCTGGTAACTGGGGAGCATCCTCCAGTGTTTTTACAAAGATCATTCTATTGAAAGGCTCACATTGAGTGTCCTGAAGGGTAAGGCGTCCCTGTCCTAGACAGACGGCACTAAAGATGGCAGAAGTCCTTCATAGAACTGCACCAATGCAATTCAATCCTCAACTGGCTATACTTCAATGTGAGAGAGGGGAAAGACCTGGTAGTTCAGTTTTCCCTGGCTACCAGGCTGGCTCTACCAATGTTCATCAAATAATTCTGGAGCTGAACTAAGTGGCTTATTGATGTCATGAAGAACATCTGATAGTCTGTTGTCAGTAAAAATCAAGCCATGATCAGGGCTGTAGGTTGTCTACCTAATTACCCAATGTCCCTTCATCTTGCCCAAAATGTTCCCATCACAGTTCTTTTTCTACAATGGAGT
Source organism: Tapera naevia (assembly GCA_033556795.1). Lineage (NCBI taxonomy): Eukaryota > Metazoa > Chordata > Aves > Cuculiformes > Neomorphidae > Tapera > Tapera naevia. The sequence continues at coordinate 28,193,075 of JAUMJJ010000079.1, read as the reverse complement.
AACTGGGGAAATTATTTTTTTTAGCACACAGTATTCTGACAGAGTCTAAACATTGATGAGCGCAATGACTAAAGTTTTCATACAGTTCTTCTATATATTGTCTACTAGAAATTTTCAGAACCTGAGTTGCTTGTTTACTGTGTCTATAGTCTACTCCATGCCATCAGCCAAGCAACTATCTGCTTTCATATCTTCTCCCTCAAGTTAAATTAACCTATTTAGAGTACTTTGGAGTCTTTCCCAAGAGCTGCTGAGTAATTCGGCTACATTACCAAACTCAAGGAAGACTTTGTTTTCAAAACTGTAAATGGATGATTCTGGAAACATCATAATGAAAAAAGGATAAAGACACTGTATTCGTATTTTCAGGTTGAACTGGAGGTGCCACAGCTATGCCACTTCATCCTGAGGACAATGCATTGCTCCCTGAGGGAGACATTTGGTGTTGACACTGAGGGAAGGGCCATGCTGAAAAAGTCAAAGAACTCAGAGGACTTTGGAAATGCCATGTCCAAGTAAGCAATATCAATTATCAATAACAAGTTCATCAGTACTTGTAACTTTAACTTGGAACAAGCTGTAGAGTTACGGTCTGCCCTGACTAATTTTTCCAGACATGGAACATATTTCATGATAATGTGGCAGATTTATAAGCTGGTTGCACAGCAAAACTCTCCCTGATGTAATTTAGGAATAACTTGGCACAGTTCTCAATTGCCAGTGAGGAAGCATTTTACTTTTTTGTAATGAAGGTGGTGAAACACTGGAACAGGTCACCCAGAAAGGTGGTAGAAACCCCATCCCTGGAAATGTGCAAGGTCAGGTTGGACAGGGCTCTGAGCAACCTGATCTTGTTGAAAATGTCCCTGCTTACTGCAGAGGGGTGGACTAGATGGCTTTTAAAGGTCTTTTCCAACTCAAACCATCCTATAACTATGATTCCAGGGTTTTTTTCCATCCAGAATTTTTGCCTGGAATGTCTTTGTCATTTGTATCATCTACATCAGAAAACTGTTGGGTAGTCCTCTAGAAGATTATTGGGAGTGGAATGTTCTTGTAAGCAAATTCTCAAATGGCTATCTGCAGCTATTTTAAGATAATTTTTCTTTGCTGACATAGTACATAGACTGTGCAATAGGAAGGCATTTGAGACTGAAGTCCAGGTTTCCTATCATGGTCTTTAATGACCTATGCAACTTATCTTTTCCTTACTTATCGGCTTTCGTAACTTATTGCTAGTACTCTTTCCATCCAACTAGTTTCCAGTGCTACTCCATGCATGTTTTGCTCATCCATCTTCATGCTTGTTTCAATGCATCCACTCCATATTGTTTCACAAGCCGTCAGTCGCAAAACAGCTGGAGACAGTGTTAAAATATGTTTTTTGGAAAACAATAAAGGTTTTATTTAAAGACTGCTACTAGAAGAAAAATCCCTTCCATCATTTTATAGCCTATTGCTGTAGTTAATAATTACCTTACACTAAAAATTTACTTTTCTCCTCTCTGAATTTGTGCAATTCCAACTTCCAGCAATTGCTCTTGATATTTGCCTGTCCTTAAATGACATAGTCTAATGATATCAGAATGTCCTTGGTTAGAATTTTGCTGCTTTAATAGTAGTATTCTATAATATTAACAACAGTGAATAATAAATAATGATAGACTAAAACAAACATGATGCTTTAGCTATAGCCCAGCAGTTTATTTATAATATGTTCTTCATTGGATGGCTTTTACATGATTTCATACTAATGCTGGGGATTTTTTGGACAGACATGAGCTAAAATTCAGCATTCAGGGTGGAACAAAAGTCAAGCTGTATCCAGAGAAAGATGAACCTCTGAACGTACTGAATCTCAAGAGAGGGATCATCTCAGCTCTACTTGTGCCAACAGAAACAGTAGAAAACGTGAAAACAATTTCCATGGTGGGTATTTTGAAAAGCATTCACTTTATTTCTTTAACAAATTGAAGAAACCTCACCTACTAGAGTTATTCCTGAATGTAATTTTCAAAAGACATGGAAATTCAGATGAGAAGGGGTGCCTTTCAGCTGCATCAGAAAATGTCTGACAGCATGAACAAAGACACTGACTTATTTCTTCTTTCCAGGATACTGTATATGGAAAGTGTGACAGTGAAGTTGAATTCAAATCTAGAAAAGGGAGCTCTGCAGAAGATATTTCAATTAACAGGGACCTGAAAGCCTGTGATAACTTCAGTCCTATCAGAGATTATGTCAGCCCCATTGCCATTGTAAAGGGACTAGTAAGTATACCATTAAAAACTCTAGATAGAACGTTCTTCTCTACCTCAAAATTATTAATGGCTGCTACAAATAAATTTTGTTTCTGTATTCTAAAAGCTTAATTAGGTTTTCTGCACCGTTGTGTTAGATCAGACTTTGGTTTTGTTGGCAGTCAGTAGAGAAAAACCTATGCAAAGAAAGAGTATAATTACTTCTTTCACGTTTTTCTCTTGAATTTTTAAAAGAGAACTTTTCATTCATGCAGTTACTTGCATGAATATTGGCAGATTTCATCCTGGTATCATGATCTCTATACTTTTAAATGTTTTCTCCCAAAAAAAAAAAAATGTAAGATTTCACATACTAAAAAAACCCCACATTTCTGTCACTTTTGCAGCTTGTTGTAGAAATCTTTTAAATGTGCATAATAAGAGTGAAATTAAAAAGAACATCAGCTGTTACGAGAGACCTGAACTACTCTAAAAATTACAAACTGTTTTTTATGAAGGAGTCCTTTGTTGTAGGCAGCAGGGAATCAGTCATGAAGTAACTACTAAGCCAAACACATCAGTAAAGCTTTTTTTCCAGAGGGAAAATTTCAGTGGGATTTTTGCCTGTGAAGAGACTTAAGACTAAAGATTGGTGCTGGCACAATTTTGCCTTTGTGTGAGAATGATTACAGTTATGTACCTTTGTTTCCAATATGCTGCAACTGTTAATATTACCAGAAAACTGGAGAAGGCTTTATGTTTGTTTCCTATAATATTCAGCAAAATGATTGCCAAAATATTTATTTTACAGAACATCCCATTATCTACCCTTCTAAGAAGCACTCAATTCTGCCATTACAATATTGATGCAAAGAAAAGGCATGTAAGAGATGCTGTTTGCAGTGAAAAACACCTGTTTCTGCCTTCCTCATACAAGTACGTTGCTCACCATTTATCGTTACCCTTTCTTTATAAATATACATTTTTAATGATAATTTATCACAGTGCCCTGAATTCATACCCACATATGCACTTTGTTTGCAAGCAGAAGTCATGGCAAGACACCTCAAAGGTATGTAAACTTAACTAAGAACTTAATTTTTCTTTGTTTGCTAGAAATCGTTATGGCGTCATGACAGAGGTCAACCAGACACTGAAGCTTGAAGATACCCCGAAGATCAGTAACAAAAATTTTGATGGAGGTATAGCTGCAATTCTCAATAATACAAATACAGGGACAATATATAAGTACAGGTCGAGTACAGGGACTATTTTTAAAAAAAGATATTGAGTACATTAACAATGCAGCTGAGGTGATCAAGTCAATTCATTACTTTTAATGACATTTGATCAATTTAGTCAGGAAGATGGTGCATGAAACGGGAAAATCTGCAAAGTTTAAAAACACTCTGTAATTTTAAATACTTTTGTCTTTCATTTTAATTGTGAAATCATACTTTACAGTTAAAAAGTTATGATTTACTTGGAAAGTAATTTTAATCTTATTGGAAATTAGTTCAATGATCCCTTTTTAGGGGATAAACTCTTTTCTTACACAACTTGAAGCTTCAGCTGGCAAATGTAAACAGTCTGTGATTACTATACATTTGGTTCTGAAACTCACTTCTTTGAGATACAATTGTTATTCCTACCCATAATATATTTCTCCTAAGATTTATTCCTCAAAAGTTGAAAAAGTAAACTATGCTAATATAAAAGGTGGTAAGGAATCATATTCATAAAAATTCAATGCATTTTATGTGAATAGGTACTCTTAATAATTTAAAACCCAAAACATTTGAATTCCATTATAAACTGTTCAGCTGTTGAACAGAGTTTATACTGACTTCATGACAGAAGATAAAAATTAACATAGGTCCTTGATAATGACAAAAAGAGTGCAATTTTTTTTAATTACCAGATGAACTGGAAGAGAAAGGACTAGCACTGGAAAGTGCAGATGCCAGATTTCCCAGGCAGGGGGATGCTGTTCTGAAAATCCTTCAGGAACTACAGAAACTTACAGCCTCCCAGCAGAACCAGCGAAGAGCAAGACTCTTTTACAAATTTGTTTCTGGACTTAGGAGTTTACATAACACCACTCTTCACTCTCTTGTACCAAAGATGATGGAAACTTCAAGGTATGTTACAACAGTTCATTGTGCAAGTACGCCACATGTCAATGCCATAGCAAATCCCTTCTAAAGTTAATGATTTCCTGCAAATGGTTTTAAACTAGAGGCTAATTAGATAAAAAGAGTGTGTTTCAGAAAGATAAGTGTCATCAAAATTATCCAGAGAGAGAAATAAGGAAGAGCGTAAAATCTGTGGATTTCACATTTTCCATCAGAAATACTCAGTTGTTAATTGGTATCTGAACATTAAATATATGAGAACAGATTAAGAATTCAAATAAATCTGAAAGTTCTGGCTTTCTATAAAGAACTAATACTGTTCTGATCATTCCCCCATTGAATCTTCCAAGTTTATTGGAGAAGCTGAGCTGTAACTGAAAGTATAACACAGACAAGTACTGTTTTTTTCTCCCCACCACTCTCCCAAGCATGCATGCCAGATGCAATCCTATGGACATGTTGTTATAGCCAAATAGCATTCATGTGTTTTTGTTCAAGGACAATGATTGTGATTCCAGACTCCCAAGCCTGACTTACCCAAAGGAACACAGTTTTGAGAGTGAGGTTTTTGGAGACATGGAAGGGCACAGTTCTTTTGTCTGACCCTGCCTGCCACTCCCCACTCTTACTCTTTTGTCCCAGCTGGATTTCAATCAATTTTCATTTACTTTATGTCCCAGTCTGTAGAGGTACTAGAGCTTCAGTCTGGTTCAATATATTACATTATAATGCTTAAAGTTGTGGGAAAGTCTGTTGTGGTGAAAAAAATATATGGCTACGTAATGATAGTATCATTAACACTGTCTTGTTGTTCATACCTAATCATATTAGTAACATAACTTGTGAAAATAGGAAACTTCTTTTTGATAAGCAGTTATTTCCTTCCAGTGACACTTAAGCATAGATCATGTATATGAAAGCAGCTTAATAAACCTGTCAAATATTTGTTTCAATCATGCAACACGTAGCAATAACTGCAAACAGGCAATCAATTAAAGAGCCATCTGTTTTCCTTTCAGTTCCATCACAGTTCAGGCCTTGAGTCAGTGCGGGACTCCAGAGTGCTTTGGCGCAGTCCTTCAAATACTGAGAAGTGGAAATGTGAATCCATTTGTGGTAGACCTGGTCACGTATACTCTGGGACTATTGCCTTCTCCAACTCCAAAAAGGATACGGGAAATTCTTAACATGGCCCAGTATCAGCCAAGCAGAGCTTCTTTTTATGGCTTGAGTCATTCTGTTACTAAGTAAGTAATGACAGCATGTAATTGTACAAAAAACCCCAACAAAACATTACAATGCTTAGGGTAAACCCTAAGAGCAGTCACTTTGTAAGGATTCTTTAATTATTCTCATGAATTTGCACTTCGGGAATAAAAAATAGACATTTCCTATTTTCTCCATTTGTTTCTAATGTGTTTCTCTATTTTTTTAGATTCTACAATGAGAAACTGATTGTGACAGAGGAAATAACAAATGTTGCAGACTTCCTGGTATCACTGCTTGGCACTGATTGTTCTGGGGAAGATGAACTCATGTACCTCACACTTAGGGTATTTTTATTTCCTTTTTTCCTTATGCATACTATTATTTTAGGTTGTAGCACATATATTACTCTACTTCTCTTGGTAGAGAAAAAATGTTTATCATCTTTCTGTGTTTTCATCACTGACAGGCTATTGGAAACATGGGTGCTGTAATGGAGAAAGCTAAACCCAACGTGAAATCTTTTCTTAAGACATGTATCAGAAATGAAGCTGCATCACTCTCAGTGCAGAAAGCAGCCATCCAGGCATTCAGGAAAATGACTATTACTGAAGAGGTAAATTCAGTCACAAAAACCAACTTAAAATGTCTTCAGTTCATGTTGGCTGTTCACAGAAGTTATTGAACATGTGAAAACATTGCCATTATTTCATAGTTTTGCTCTCTCCCTTTTATCTGTCTTCAGCTTTTTTAGAACTCCTTTAGCTAGTTTAGGTTCCACCCAGATATCTGAGAAGTTGTGAAGAATTCTGACTTAGTGGGTGTTGCTTCTTTAACATACAGTTGCTTTGTATAGGTAGTCTCAATTTAAATGGAATGTTTCAATCTGTTCCTGTTAGAGTGTGTTAAATGCGTTTCTACTTATTTAAAGGTGATTTTAACTAATGGATTACTCCATATTTAAATTATTTTAAAGAAGAAAAAACTCGATCTCTGTTTTATGCTGGCATTTTGTTGTCATTGTCATTAGTAATATACTAGTCAGATTTATGTTTTCATTACAGTGACATTAAAGCATCTCCTACAGACTGAGTGTCATTACACAGACCACTTCAGATTCATATTATGAAACAGTTTCAATATCAACAAATTTCTACTCTAAGAGACACACTCTTGTTTCCAGACAAGGAAGACTTGTTTTTCAACAAGTCGGGGAGCCTGGAAACACCTGGAGCTCACATCCTCAGATTCAGTTTAATTTAAAGCATGTAATTTTTTTTAATTTTTTTTTTTATATTTTCAAGCTATGTTTTTTATTTTTGCTTCAGCAGAAGATTTTGATCACCTTCTACTCCTAAATTGAATGATCTTTTTTTCCAAAATTTGAGAATTAGTCTGCAGACCAGATTACCAACAATCAAAACTCAGTATTTCAAACAAGAAAGTAACCTGTTAGATACCAGATAAGAAGATCACTTCTAATAAAACCTTAACTTCTGTGACATTTTCTATTAAAACAAGCCGTATTAAAATAGCTCCAATGAAACATTTTTGATCAGTTATAGAAATAAGGCATAGAAATATTTAGTGGTCCTGGAAATTATTTCACCCTATGTATTCCCCAAAGGGTTTACCAATATCATCTACTAGCCAGTTCATCAGTGTGAACCTTTTGCTATTTATGTAGGACCGTTCAGCACTTCTGAAAGCTTTCCAAGAAGAGGATGCACCTACAGACAAGCGCCTTGCGTCATATCTCATACTGATGAAAAATCCTTCCCCAAGTGATCTCACAAAGATTTTGAGAGTTGTCACAAAGGAAAAGAATGAGCAAGTGAAAAGCTTTATTGCCTCACACATCGCCAACATCTTAGACTCTGAAGAAGTAGGCATTGAAGAGTAAGTAAAATTTAGTTATATACTGGTCTCCTAGGAAAAACAAAGATCTGACCATAATTTCAGTGGTAGTTATTTCGCAGCACATTTTTTGCTTAGTTTTTTGTTTGCTTGTTTGTTTTATTTGTTTGAGCAAAAACAGCTGAGTAATCTATGGCTTTGTCAGAGCAGTGCCATCTTACAGCCTTTCCCTTAATTTTAATATGGGCGGAGAGCCATCTACAATCACCTCGGTTGTGTAGATGTCTGCAAGCGACCCAAGAAATCTCTCAGCTAAAACTAAATGTGGCTTTGAAATTCATGTTAATCACATTTGCATTGCTATCCTCTTTCCTAGTCTAAAAAGCCAAGTCGAAGAAGCTCTGAAAGGAAACCAGCTTCCAACAGCCAAAGATTTCAGAAAATTCTCCCGAAATTATCAGATTTCTAAAAGAGTTTCTGTACCTGGAGTTGATCCTGTCTCAGCTAAAGTAGAGGGAAACATCGTATTTGACCCAGCCAGCTATGTTCCTAAAGAGACTATGCTAAAAACTACCCTGAATGTTTATGGATTTGGCCCAAGCGATATCTTTGAGGTACAATAATTATCAAAACCTTTTGCTAGTATTCAGCTGTTTTCTTCCTCATTTCTGTTTGCTTGTAACAACTTTCTCTGAATAATGTATTGTTTATACAAGCCTTGGGAGAAATCTAAAGACCACTATACTTACAAGGGGACTTTCATTTGATCTCAATAGGCTTTAGAGCAAGCCATCCGTTATGTGATGTCACTTGCCACTGGCTGGCTGGATGACCCTGTTGGAGTTATTAAAGGTCTCAGCTGGGGTAAAATGAATCCATCTGTGACAAATTGACTTCATGCTAATGAATCATTACTGGCATACTGAAGTACTCATAGTAGATTTCAAGTGAGATGTAGCCTATGTGTAGGGTTTTTGTTGGACCTCACTACAGAGATAAAACTAATTGTAAGACCTAGTATTCCATATTTCCCCTTAAGAATCGTAGACTTGTAGGATAAACTTTAAATGGTTTGTTTGTTCCCCAGAAGGTCTGTTTGTTGTAAAGTTCCAAAGAAGTGAGGAAACTGTCTCATTTGTTGCATTGCCCTGTTCATTTCAGCTTGGCTTGGATGGAAAGGGATTTGAACCAACACTGGAAGCTTTGTTTGGAGAGAAGGGATTTTTCCCAGACACTGCGAGCAAGGCCTTGTACTGGGTTGATGGCAGAGTGCCAAAGCAGGTTTCCAAGGTTCTTTCTGACTATTTTGGTTACTCCCAGGATGACAAGCAGGATCAGGTACAGCTTGAAAATATTCTCTGTGCAGCGTGGCGTTCCTATCTTTAGGCAATAATTGCAGCACTTCCCTCTTTATTGTGTATAAGCCTTCTCCTCTTTGATGAACAAAATAGAAAACAGTGCTTTTAACAATGTTTTTTTCTTAATTGTACATGAAAGAGACTTTTGTCTGCAGACAAACCTGCAAAAGGTGCATGTGCAGATTAGCTGGTATTCATTAAGTAACTGGTTTAGGTATATGATCTCAAAAATTTCTCATAAATCAGTTTTTAATACTTTCTGACTCAATTTTCAGGATGTCATGAAAGGAATAATGCTTAACTTTGAAAAAATGATAAAAGAATTGGGCAACAAGGAAGCTCCTGAGGGAAGAGCATATCTGAGAATCCTGGGAGAAGAACTTGGGTACATGAAACTCAATGATTTCAAATTGCTGGGAAGCATGATTTTAAAGAGCATTAAAACTCTCCAGACCGTACCCGAGATGGTATGTTTCTGGCATCAATGTTTATTATTAATGTGGGAATTTTCTACTAGATTTTTTTTATGTTGTTTGTCTGTGTAAAGAATGGGTATTTGATACCAGCATGAAAATAAAACTATTTAAAATAAAATATCTAAATTTACTCTGAAGGACTCTGAGAAACTCATGAAAAGTCCTGAATAAAAAAAAAGTGGAGTCCTTGTAGAATATGGGTGAGGGCTGCGCAGGTTCATGTCATATTGTATGATTGAGCTATCTACAGGAACAGATACCTTCTGTGCATCAAGGCAGGTGATGAAATCTAGTATTTGTTTGAAGCTGAGATTTTGATAAACAGTCTTCTGTACATTTTTTGAAGCAAGCAATCAGTAGAAATTAGTTTCTGTATTCTACGTGAAATTAATTGGGGGGGTTATACAGTTAGAATCATTCCATGATCAGTTTTTAAAGTGTGAAATGTACGTATTCCGAAGTGTGTAGTTGTTAGCGTTCATTTCCATGTTTGTTTCACAGATTGCACAAGCCATCTCAAAAGGTGTTGACAGGGATTTATTTGTCCACTACATCTTCATGGACAATGAGTTTGAGCTCCCAACTGGAGCAGGTTTGCAACTGAAGTTTGCTTTGTCTGGAATAGCAACACCTGGGGCCAAAGTAGCTTTGAAGCTCAATCAAAAAAGCGTAAGTCTCGACAAGTGTCTTTATTTTCTCTCTTCATAATAATCTACAGTCTCATTTAGAGACTAAACTATAACACAAGAAGAATTTTAAAGACTACAAAATAATCCTGAAATTGAAAAAACAACTTACTTATTAGACTTCTCCAGTACATTTGAGGATGAAATTTATATTAAGTTAAGAAGTGGAACATATAATAAATAGAGACATAATAAAATTTATAAGTTAAAAATATTTTAATCACCATTTGAAAAATAATCCTTTTAATCTCTGGTTATTTCTCTCTCCCAGCTCTCATATGAAAACAGTACAAAAGCTGCAGCATGTGAATTAGCTGTTCAAACCAATTAATAAAAAATTTTGATGTGCCAAATTCAAAGTGAAAATTGTGATTTTCAGTTAAAAGAATACTGAAAAATTAGTTAAGTGAAACATTTTTTGATCTAACAGGAAACATTTTAAAATTGCAACAATTGAAAAGAATGTGAGACAAAATTAATTGTCCAGTTAAAAAATTTTAGAAAATAAAATACTTCAATTCTTTTTCCAGTTTAAATAACTCTTTTTCACTAATTTAATCAATATTTTGTATAAATTTCTCAATAGCTTGAATTAATCTAAACTTCTAACTTTCTACAATATACATGATTTAAGTAAAAATAAGAAAAATAAATCTCCTAAAATTTAGTACTGATTGCCTTTTAATCACCTTTGGAATCTTTTCCAGAATTTTGCATTCTTTTCCTTCTCTCTGTAATGACCAAACCAAAAGCTTGAAAATAACAGGGTTTTGTTTAGAGAAATTCACATCTTGGATCTGTTTCTCTTTTGTCAAATAGTTTACTCATTGGTTTTGAAAATTGCTGATCTTTTTTACGATGGAAAACTGGCTCTTTTCTTCTGATTCAAAAATACTTGCAAGTAGCTCCATGTACAAAATCTTTCTGAATCATGTGAAAGTAGATAAAGTTCCTTGGTGTTATCATCTTGCAGTATTTGATACATTGGACTTACTATTTATGTGGTCCCTCGGATTATGTGACTGGGGAATCAAATTTTTTTAATAGTAAACTCAATAAAGCTCACCTCTAGATTATCAAGACTATTACATTTGATTTATAAAATCTGTAAGAAGTGAATCAGGCAAATAAATGCACCATTGTGTTTTTATTAAATAGATGCAAGCAGATCTCATTGCTAAACCTTCAGTAGCAATTGAGTTTGTAACACACCTGGGAATAAACATGCCTGAATTTACTAGAAGTGGCGTGGAGATGAATTCTAATATATTCCATGAGTCTGGAGTTGAAGCACATGTTAGTATGAAAGCTGGACATCTGAAATTCAGTATTCCTGCTCCGAAGACTCCAACAAAGCTTCTCAGTATCAGGTAACGAGAACTAATTGAGTACTTTCACGGCTATGTTCTTGTCTTCTCTTCTTGTTTTTTGTTGTGATGAGTTGAGAGGGTAGAGCAGGCATGGATAAATTTTAAGTTCAGAGCAATCCCAGACATTGCAAAACTGTGTTAACTTCTTTTGCCCAGGTAAGTGGGAGGGACTGGAAGTAATGGCTTACAGATTCTTTCATTTGTCACTATTTTCTGAAATTTTCAACAAGACTCTTACCATTTCTGTTGTTTTATTCTCTTTCACATAGAGTTTTTATAATAGTAATGCCTATTTTTAGATTTTATCTACATGAACTACTTACATTAATTTTAGAGACGGTAGAATGACTCAATACACAGAATGTGATTATCAAGAATAATCTTATAATAATAAACCGTTTGAACATTTAACCACCAAATATTATTCCATTAAGTCCCTACCTTAATAACTTATTTTATTCAGAAAATAGGTCAATATCTGAACACCTGTCCTAGGAATAAATTACTTTTCTGTTTCAGCAATACACTACATTTGGTGTCTCCAGCCAAAACTGAAGAGATTCTACCTCTGATAGAGAACCAAGAAACCTGGACTTCTTGCAAGCCTTTAATTGCTGGTCTAAATTTCTGCACCAAATTATTGTACTCTAATGCCAGTGCCACAGAGGCAGCTCCATATTATCCCTTGACTGGAGAATCTAGGTAAGTCATATTAGCTTTAATGATGTTTATTTTGTGTTAACTAACCTTCCCTCCTAAGGCCTAATATCAGCACTACACTCCCACATAAAGCTTACCTTTAAAAATCTTTAAAAGCAGACTACCAGGAGCAGCTTAGAAAGAGAGCTTTTGAGAGCTGAATGATTTCTCCTGTTTGTGATCATGTGCAAAATAGTTATTTACAAGAAAGACATTTGTTTACTCCTTCAGATTTGAAGTTGAAATAGTGTCAACAGGTGAAGTGAAGGAATACTCTGCAAGTGCTAACTATGACCTGCAGAGAGAGGGAGATGACCTGATCGACACCTTAAAGTTTGCTGTCCAGGCGGAAGGTAAGAGTCTGAAAAAAGCAGTTGTGGTTTAGGTCAGTTTTGAACTGTGTCATTTAATGGGAAAAGCATATGTATGAGTAGATCATGATAGAATTCTTTACAGTACAAAATAAAATACCATTTTAACACCCAAACAGACCAACATTTTAACTCATATTTCATTTCACATATGCAATCCCAGTGCAAGATTTTCATGATTAGAGGCTGATCATTTTATTCCAAAAATGTTCTCTCATGATTTAAATAAAAAAATGTGTTGTTGGTACATGGAAGCAAGGAGAGGAGAATTTAACGGGTTCTGTGTAAGGAAGAGGAAAATATTGTTTCTGATGAAATATGGAAGTAAAGCATGCAAATTGAGAAGAACTGCATAAACAGCAAATTGTTCAAAGGGAGAATCTGTGGGATGGCAAGTTCATGTAACAAAAGTAGTGACAGAATTAGTGGATCAGCCCATGGTGGGTTTAGAAGATGAGGACGAAAAAAGATGATCTAGTTCCTGATTCAGATTCATCAAAAAGTTGTGCTAGACTGTCAGGGTGATGTATTATAATTTTCAGTTGATCCATTTTTATTCTCCTTTTAGGAACAGTCCGAACAGATTCCATAATTATAAATAACCAAAGTACTATATATTTTCCAGGTGAAAAGCAGCATGAGGCCACACTGACCTTCAGATACAACAGACGCAGAAGGACTTTGACCAGTGATGTCCACATTCCACATATTGATGTTGACTTTGGTACAAACTTCAGAATTATTGATGAATCCACTTATGGCAAGGAATCATATACGTTTGTCTTAGACTTTAACAACAAGAAGATTTCTGAAGTTACTCTTACTGGCCAGATAAGGTAACTCAGAAAACCACTTAGACTTTTACAGACACATTTGAATGCAATAGCTGAAGGCTTTATTGAAGGTAGAATATTTGGGGAAATTTTATTCCATTTTGGAGAAATTCCTTATATAGTAAGACATAAAACTTGTTATTCAAACCCTCTTTAAAAAAACATGAAATATTTATTTGTAATTCATCATGTATACGTCGAGTAAATAAATCTAATGCACCAACTGATCTTTCCTGCTGTACATGTATATATAATTTGTAGCACAAGTTCCTTGAGTTAGTTCTTCTGTGTGTGCACACACATGACTACAAGAATGACATTGTACCAGTGTTATTGCAGGTGTGATAATCCAAGGACATAAACAAGGCAAGGTTTGTTCAGAGAGGTATTACCTTTTACTGAATATGTTCAGATCTAAAAAAAAGTTATTACATCTCCCTGTGAAGAAATCAATGGACACTCAATAAGCAACAAAACCAAAAATAACTGAGAGCTTCCTGTAAAAATTCCCACGCTTCATGATGGGAATATTTCCGGGAACATCTACAGGGGAGCTAACAAAAATGTTCAGCCTGCCAGGGTTTCTAAAACTGTCTGCCTGACAAGCCCATAGTGAAATGAGCTGATCACATTCTTTAATAAACCTCAGTCTTCCATGGAATTCTGTGATCTTGATGGTGCCCCAGGGAGTCTTTGTCTTTGCTGTTCATGCAGAATTGCCTCTGATATCAGTGGGAGCTTTGGAAAGATGTCAGGGACCTCAATTCCCTTTCATTTGCACTAACATAATATTAGAAGTTTGCTTAAGTCAACAAAGTTACCGAGATATAAAATAAATGTGAATAAAGGAAAATGAAGCCCAGTAGCATAATATATTTTGTCAAGTGTTTTGTTTCTATGTGATTCATGGCCACAGCCTGTGTCGTTTCATACAGAATTCAGCTTCAGTAAGGAGTTCAGAGTTTGGTTCAGATACAACTTTATCAAGATAGGTACATATTTCCATCCATTTGAGTATTATGGAATTAATATGTAATTATTATTGTGTGTATCTGCACAGTAGAATTATAATAATTTGCCATAAATTTACCAAACTAACTAGCACAGGCTGAAAACACTCTGAATTTTAACACAGTTTATAAGTTTGATCCAATCTATTTTTTATAGCACTTATTATGCCTTTACTATAGATTTAAATGCAGAAATTGCTGCTGAAACATAGTTGAAAAATTAGAGTGAAATGTTTTATATTCACATTTACTTCTTCTTTTCACAGATACGCTGGAATAGGAGAGGCAATGTTAAGAGGCATCATTTCTGTTCCTCGCCTGCAAACTGAACTTAGAAGTGAAGCATTGGTTAATTATTCACCAACCAAAGGACATCTTCAGATAAGCTCAGCTGCAACATCTTATGGAAACTCAGTTTCAAAAAGAGTTCATCTCAGCTATGGTAGGGGCAAAACATGATCCACCTGTAAAACCCATAAATTTAAATATAATGTTACATTAGTTTATAGCATATCCTTAAATAGAACAAGAATATTACTAATTTTACCTTCGTATTTTAAATTAATGATTTGCAGATTCTGAGAAAATGGAGCTAGAGTGGAATTCAGGTGCCAGTGCTGCTGTGAAAAAGATGTCTTCTGGCTTCCCAGTTGACTTTTCAGACTACCCAAAGACTTTAGAGAGGCGTGCCAATGAACTGCTGGATCGGAAAGTGGCTCTTACAGATATGACACTGCGACATATTGTGTCACAATTTATTGTGGTATGTTTCAGTGTGCAGAAGATATTACAGCTTGACCACATAGCCCTGGTGAATTCTTACCTCCCCTGTGAAAGTCAAAGTGGGAAATACTTGTAAAAGTACTGATGAGATTCAATGAGATGTGCATTTCCATCTTTGATTGAGCCAGCCACTTTGTTAGATCCCTAGGGCTCTGTGTATGGATAGTTACAACGGCTTTCAGATAACTTACTGGGAAGTCCTAAAACTCGTTATTTACTTTGAAAAACTTGTCTCCTCATTGCAGGCAACCAACACCTGGCTGCAAAAGTCATCAAAAGATGTCCCCTATGCCCAGACTCTGCAAGACAAACTAAGTGGACTGCAGGAACTGAGCATTCAGAAAATTAACCTGCCTGTTATCACCATTCCTGAAGAACTTTTCCTGAAAAGGTAGGTAGAGAAATTAAAATAGTCACACAAGACTATTTTACTTTGTTTTGTAAAACAACATGGAACTGCATAAATTTGGAATCATAACAAAGAATAATCATAATAGGAATTTCTACTGTTCTGTGATGTTGCTTTTTAAACCATTTGATGTAAAGGAATAGGTTTTTTTAAATGTTTCCTTAGTTTTATCTTAGCATGTAGGTCTAAGTGCAAAAAGAAGATTTTGTAATGTTAGACAAAAAAGAAAATCATCTTTGCCAGCTTATTGTTCATGCAAAAGTTCAAAAATTAAGGCAATTTCCTACTGTTTTGCCTTTTCATAATTATGCTTTTTCCCCACAAACGTTTCAGCTGCCAATCCATTTTTCCCAGTCCTAGCTCCCACTCAAATGGTTAGACTTGTTTTTATTTTTATTCAGAATAAAATAAATGCTAAAAATTCTGATTAGACTTTTGAAACACTCATAATCAGAAAGGTAAATTATTGATAATTTAGGTTCTTATAATTTCCAATGCTAGTGAGACCTTTTGTACATTTCCATAAGAATATGTCACCTTTTTTTTAAGAAGAATATAATCGACCTTTCTGGTACTCAGCAAGACACATTGCACAAGTGGTTTTGGTGGAAATTTTTTCCTGTATGTCAGCTATTTTCATTCAGATTCATTGATTTTTGAGGATCATTTTCAAACCAATACATCTTTTCATGGATGTTTAGAAAAAAGATTTAGGTTCTCAGAGTAGAAAATCAAATGAAATTCATAACAGTTGCATATTTAGCCCCTTGAATGGCACTTTCCACCTGTGAGCTAAAATTAGTTAAGCTCTGAACAATGGATAAAGAACCTTTGAATTCTAATGCAAAGTCATAAAGAAAGAATGTGTTTCTGGACTACTTGACCTATCAATCTCCCTGATTACAAAATAAAGGGAAAAAACTTTGGCAGAATTCACTGATATCAAAAGTGCTTTCAGTGAATTCTGATAGGTGGGTAGTTCAAAAATGCTGGTAATAGTAGATGATTGTTACATTTCTCTCTAAAACTGAAGTCAAGCATTGATATAAGCATGTAAGTAAGATCAGTATCATGGGAGTAGTAGGAATCATGAAAATTTCTGTGTATGCATTCATGGATTTAGAGGTTTTAATAGAATCACTTTTCTTTTCTAGTGAAGGCCGAATCAGATACTACTTGAATAAAAACAGCTTTATTATTAATATCCCATTGCCATTCGGAGGAAGATCATCCCATGACATAAGGGTGCCGCAGACTGTTAAAACACCTCCTCTGGTAATGGAATCAATGGGAATAAGTGTGCCATCTCAGGAATACAGAATCCCAGCATTCACTGTTCCAGAATCCTACCCTGTTCATGTGCCTTTACTTGGCACTTTAGAGCTCTCTGCTAATGTGTACAGCAACTATTACAACTGGTCAGCAGCCTATACTTTGGCTAATAGCACCACAGAGGAAGCATCCAGCATAAGAACTACTTATACCACGAACGCTGATTCAGTTTTTGAGCTACTTTCCTACAGTGTGAAAGGTAAGAATGTGTGCTAATAGTGCAGTGTTGCAAAACTATTCTAATGACTTCATTTTCCATGTATCAGGTACAGCACATTCATTTTTCTGTTGCTTATTTAATGAAAGGTGTTGTATAATCTCAAACCACTTTCTCTTTGTTTTTTAGAGTTATTATATGAATCTGTTTATTCAGGCAGTAAAGACGAAATGAGATTAATTCAATGAGTTTTAAGGTCCATATTTTCCTAGATATTCCCTACTGAAGAAAAAGTCCTTCAAAACTGAACACGTGATTCTATGAACTCTTGTGTACCAGACAAGTCAAGTGTTTTCAAAATAAAGTGTTCAGTTGTATGAGTAGGTATGATCATAATATCTGTATTTCTTTTATGTGTATATATTTTTATATGTCTATATGCTGCCATTATTACATAGTGGTTATCCTGGGCTCAGACTGGATAGGTCTTAGAACTTGTATTCATAGTTCAAAACTTTAGCCCAAAATATCAAAATAATAACAATTTATATAGAAATATTCAGGATTTACCAAAACATTTTGGTCTTGAAAGCAAAATGGTATAATAATAGTAATTGCCATTCAAGCAGTAACAAAAAAGCTTAGTGGCATCAGGCAAAGTCTTAAAGACAAAAAAGTATAAATTACATCGTTATATTTTATCTCCCTTTTCCTATTTCAGGTTCTGGAGAAGCATCATATAATAGAAATGGATTCACCTGTGCATATGAAAATCACCTGAAACACAGACTTCTAACATCAGATTTTAAGTTGGCCAGGATAAAGAGTTATGAACCTAGTCCAGTTGCAAACTACACCGTATCACTTACGGCATCCAGCACTCTGGGTCCTCAGCTTTCATTTTCCGGCGATATTGTTTCTGAAAAGACAAATGATGTGAATACCAACAACATTAAGATGGAAGGACAGCTGGAAGTGGCTTCTGTCTTTGCAAGAAGTATTTATACTCTATCAAGCTCCTACAATGAAAAGAGACGAGTTTTAGAAGGAAAATCAAATCTGAAGTTGGATTCTTCTTACCTTCAGGCTACCAATCATATATCTGGCATATACAGTGATGATTTATTTTCCATTACTTCAGTTTCTGATGTACAAAGTGGACTATTAAAGAACACGGCTTCACTGAAGTATGAAAACAACCAGCTGAAAATGACATCCGAAACAAATGGGAAGTATCAACATATTGCAGGTGTCAATGCGCTTGAGTTAATTCTGTCAAAGAAGATGGCAGCGCTTCGATCTGAGTACCAAGCCACTTACAGGCAGACCCAGTATTATGCCTTATTTTCAGGTTCTCTCAATTCCCAGGATCTTGTTTTCAACACTGATATCTCTATGACTGATCAAAGGAATCGAGCTGCACATAAGTCTTCACTCAATGTAAATCAGTATGGTCTAGCCAGCAGTGCAACCACAACGGTGCAGTTCAGTCCATTGACAATGCAGAGTGAAATGAATGCCAAGCTTGATACTGCAGGAGGCTCCATGTCACTGTCTTCTTCTGGGCGCTACGGTAAAAACAACGCAAAATTCAATCTAGGTGGAAGGGCGAGCCTAAAGGAAGTAATTCTGGGAAGTGAATATCAGAGTACAGTTCTGGGTATGGACAACAAGCATGTTTTAAACTTCAGAGTTAATAGAGAAGGCCTCAAGTTTTCAAATAATTTGCAAGGATCATTCAAAGACATCAAATTGGAGTACACAAATGACTTGAATATTCCTGGCTTATCCTTAACATTTTCTTCCAAGTTAGACAACAGCTTCAACTTTGACAAGTTTCACAAGCATGCTCTTGACCTACAGCTGCAACCTACCTCACTTACAGCTAAACTGAGCAATAATGTTAAATACACTAAAACAGAACTTTCCAACAAAGCAGAACTGCTTCTTGAGCCTCTGAAGCTGAATTTGGGTGGCAATGTCAGAGGAGCCTATGGAGCAGATGAAATAAGGCACTCCTACACCATTACATATGATTACCTCTCTGCAAACATTAAAACAGATACAGTCGCAAATATTCAAGGTGCAGCAGTGAGTCACAGAGTTAATCTGGATGTGGCAGGACTCGCTTCCTCTGTTACTATGAACACAAACTGTGATTCCAAGTCTCTCCGTTTCAGCAATGCTGTGCGTTCCACTCTGGCTCCGTTTGCCATCACTGCTGACATACACACCAATGGTAATGGAAAGCTGACTGCTATGGGTGAACACACAGCAGACCTTTACAGCAAATTCCTGTTCAAAGCAGAGCCTCTTGCTTTCACTTTCTCCCATGATTACAGAGGATCTACCAGTCATAGCTTGAAGTCTAGAGGAAGATACACTACCCTGCTTGATAACAAAGTTCATATGCTTTTTACTCCACCAGAGCAGTCGAGTGCTTGGAAACTGAAAAGTCAGCTAAACAATAATGTGTATTCACAAGATCTCATTGCTTATAATGATGCAGAAAAGACCGGTGTGGAACTTAGTGGGAGAGCTTTAGCAGACCTCTCTATAATGGATACATCAGTCATGCTACCATTCACATCTGAAGAATTTAATCTAATTGATGTATTGGGCCTGAGGGGCAGTGTGTCAGAGCCTCAAGAATTCAGCATCTCTGGCTCTGTGAAGTATGACAAAAATAAAGATGTGCATGTTATTAATCTACCCTTCTTGGAAAGTTTGCCGGTTTACTTTGAAGAAATCAGAGGCACCATTCTGTCCACACTGCAGGCCATACAGACTTACCTGAAGAACATCGACATAGAACAACACATGAGAAAATACAAGGCAACTTTGGATAAACTCCCACAGCGCATTAATGATTATATGGACAAATTAGATATGAAAGGCAGAATTAGCAGCATGAAAAATAATTTGATTGCTTTCACGAAGGACTACAGAATAACATCGGATGATCTCCAGCTTATGCTGGAAAAAGCCATGGACAATCTTCAAGAAATACTGTCTCAGCTGCAGGTCTATCTAATACAAATTGAACAATACATCAAAGATCATTACGAGCAGTATGATATCAAGGCACTTATTGCACAGCTTCTTGACCAAATAGTTGAAACAATTACAGATCTAGATAACAAATATAAAATAAGAATTACTGTAGTTGACAGTATTCAAAAATTGCAATTTTTTTTTCGTCAGTATTATCCTAACAAAATTGGAAGCAGCATTTTGGCTTGGATTAAAAATGTAGATGATGAGTACAAGATTATAGCTAGGATACAGGAAAACCTAGAAAAACTGAAGATTCAAATTCAGAGTATTGACGTCAAGCGCATTGCAGAAAATTTAAAACAGCAAATTAAAATGTTTGATGTTAAAGAATTTTTAGATAAATTGAAACATTCATTACCAATTAAAAAAATTAGTCAGGTTCTTGAACAAATTAAAGACTTTATTCTGAATTGGATGGAGGATTATGAAGTATCTGAGAAGATCAGCGCTTTCCGAGGTCATATGCATAAACTAATTGTAAAATATGAAATTGATAAGCAGGTATATTTTTTAATGGACAGAATGATAGACCTGCTTAACCAGTACAGAATAAAAGAAACTGTCCAGAAAATGGCCATCTACCTGAAAAATATTGATGTGAAGTCATGTTTTGATAAAGTTGTTGCTTTTATTGATGATTCTGTCAAGAAAGTCCAAACCTTTGATTATGAAATGATGATAAAGGAAGTCAACAAGTTCCTTGATATGATTATTAAAAAGCTCAAGTCTTTTGACTATAACCAGTTTGTTGATGACACAAATAAAAAAATCCGAGAAGTGACCCAGAAAATAAATGAGGAGCTCAGAAGTCTGGAACTTCCACAGAAAGCAGAAGCACTGAAACAGTATATGAGAGATTTTAAAGCTGTGGTTTCAAAATACGTAGAGCAACTAAGGGACACCAAGCTTGCTGCAATAATTAACTGGTTCAAAGAGCTCATAAACTCCACAACATTTGCTAATCTGAAAGCCAAGTTAAATGAACATCTGGAAGACCTACGAGATAGGATTTCTGAAATGAATATTTCCCAGGAATTCCACTTGTACCTTCAGAAGATAAGTGAAGTCTACAATTCTGTTGTCATATACATTTCTGACCAGTGGAACATAGCTTTTAAGAAAATTGTTGCTTTGGCTGAAGAATATGATCTAAAAAATTGGGTTGAAAATTTAAATCAGTTTGTTGAAACAGGATTTCAAGTCCCTGAAATCAATGCTATTATTGTCACTATACCTGCCTTTGAGGTTAGTCTGCGAAGTCTTCGGGAAGCAACATTTCGAACACCAAGCTTCATTATTCCACTGACTGATCTGCATGTCCCCTCCTATGAGATAAATATTAAGAGATTAAAGGACATGAAAATCCCAATGAAATTTACTACTCCAGAATTTACAGTTCTAAATACCTTTAAAGTCCCTTCCTGTACAATTGATCTGAATGAGATTAAACGTCAGATTGTGAGAACAATAGACAAACTCATGTCTGGTGAATTTCAGTGGCCAGCAACAGATTTGTATTTTAAAGATCTGAAGATGAGAGATATGCTTTTTTCCGACATTTCTTTCCCAGAAATACAAATGCCTCAGTTTCAAATACCAGAATTATTGGTTCCAAAGCTAAATTTAAATGAGCTCCAGATTCCTAACTTGAAGATACCAGAGTTCCAGCTTCCACCTATCCCACATACTGTGACTGTCCCTACATTTGGCAAATTGTCTGGTGCCTTCAGAGTCACCTCTCCTTTCTTCACACTGTCTACACAGGCTGAGATTCATAATACTACAACATCTGCAAACAGTCCAGAATTTGTGACTTCCCTTTCAGCTCAAACAACTTCCAAACTGGACTTCCTAGTTTTTAGTGTTATTGCAGATTCACGTCTCTTGGCCCCTGAGATGAAGCAGCTGAACCTTAAAAATTCCATGAAGGCCAACCACAGGTTCCTTAAAGTTGATCACACCAGTGAAGTAGTATTTTTAGGGACTTCAGTAGAAGGTGAAGCTGAAACTAGAGCAAATTTATATACAACAAAAAATTCAGTAGAGCTGCAGAATAATTTAATGGTCAAGCTGCAAAGAAAAATTTGGATGCAGAGTGGAACGACATATTCCCACAGACTGAATATTCCACAAGCTGTTTTCTCGAGCCAAGCTACTCTGATCAATAATATGACAACAGAGGTGGAAGCAGGACACATATCATTTACCTCCACTGGTAAAGGAAACTGGAAATGGGCTTCTCCTAATTTCTCCGATGAAGGCACTCATGATTCACATGCCACTTTCAAGGTCGAGGGCTCCATTATTACCTTTGCGGCCAACAACAGAATAAATGATAAGTACCTGAAAGTCAACCAAGCTATGAGATACGAGTGTGGTTTCCTGAATTATGCAATGCTTCAGATTCAGTCTGAAATTGAGTCACAGCGTGTGGGACGTAGCATTCTGAATGTAAAAGGCACGGGAGATCTTGGAGATATTAAAGTAGAATTAACAGGTTCTCACAATGCTCGGCTCAATGGACGGATTTCTGGAACTGTAAATAATGAGTTTTCCTTCTTGGCACAACCTTTTAAGATTCATCTATTAACAAACAGTGATGGAAATATGAAAATCAGCTTCCCAATGAAACTGACTGGCAAAATTGACTTCCTGAATAACTACGGTTTTGCACTCAGTTCCTCTGTTCAGCAGGTCAGCTGGCAAGCTACTGGCAGGTTCAATCAGTACAGATATTCCCATAATATGTCTGCTGGCAACAATGATGACAGAATTGAAGCTCATGTCGAAATGAATGGAGACGCCAATCTGGATTTCCTAAATATTCCTCTAACCATTCCTCAGTTTCAGGTTCCCTACACTGGAATCAAAACTCCTCAGCTGAAAGATTATTCACTGTGGGAACAGGTGGGCCTGAAGGATTTATTGAAGACAACAAGACAATCCTTTGATTTAAATTTGAATGCTCGGTATGACAAAAACAGAGACATGCATGTAATCCCTCTTCCTTTAGCAACAGTGCATGAAGCACTTAATAAATACATCACTTTCTTCAACAAGCATTTTGAGAGAGGAAGAAACACGGCTTTAGATTTTCTCACAAGATCATATAATGAAGCCAAAACAAAATTTGACAAATACAAAATACAGACATCACTGAACAAACTACCACGGACATTCAGGATTCCAGGATACACCATTCCAGTTTTGAATATTGAGGTTTCTCCTTTCACTGCTGAGATGCCAGCTTTTGGTTACATGCTCCCAAAAGAAATAAGCACAACAGGATTCACCGTCCCATTTATTGGCTTTTCAGTACCATCTTACACACTAGTCTTACCTTCTCTGGAGCTTCCAGTCCTTCATGTCCCACAGGATCTACGCACTTTAAAGCTTCCTAGATTCAGAATCAACAGCCCATCAAACCACATCCTAATTCCTGCCATGGGAAACATTACCTGTGACTTCTCATTTAAATCCAGTGTGATCACTTTAACTGCAAATGCTGGGCTGCTCAATCAGTCAGATATTGCTGGACAACTCAGTGTCTCATCCTCCTCAGTCATTGATGCACTCCAATTTAAGCTGGATGGTTCAACAAGTTTGACAAGAAAAAGAGGATTGAAGCTGGCCACAGCATTGTCGCTGAGTAGTAACAAATTTCTAGGGGGAAATCATGACAGCACTATTAGTCTTACAAAGAGGAACATGGAAGCTTCAGTGGCAACAAATGTAGAAATCAACACACCAGTTTTAAAAATGAATTTCAGCCAAGAACTTTCTGGAAATACTAAGTCTAAACCCACTCTTTCTTCAGGGATAAAATTAATATATGATTTCAATACTCCTAAATATAGCACCAGTGCTAAAGGAGAAATTGCTCACAAACTTGCTTTAGAGAGCCTAACATCTTACATATCAGTAGAAAGTTCTATGAATGGGGATATTGATGGATTTTTTATTGGAAATGCATTTTCTGGAAGTCTAGACCACGAGGCAAACGCCTATCTGAATGCTAATGGAGCTCGGTCATTTCTCAAGCTCGAGACCCACTCCAAAGCAGATGGACTCTGGAACAATGAAATGAAAGAAATACTTGCAGTTGAAGCATCTACCCGTCGTGTTTATGCAGTCTTGGAGCATGATGGAAAGAACTATGCACGGTATACGCCTCTTTTTACAACTACAGGGGCTCAGAGATGCAAAGCAACCTTAGAGCTGGCTCCTTGGAGTATATCAACAGATCTTCAGATTCAAGCCACTCAGCCAAATTCCTTCCTGGACATAGCCTCTGTTAATCAAGTTGTCATAGTGAAAATTAGTCCTGCAAACCAGAAAGTTGGCTGGAAGGGTGAAGGTCAAATTCAGTCATTATCTCTCAGTCATGATATGCAGTTATCAAATGAAAAATCAAAGGCAAAGTTTGATATATCTGGATCTTTGGAAGGATACATGGACTTCCTCAAAAACATTAAATGTCCAGTTGCTGAGAAGAGCTTATGGGATATCTTGAAGTTGGATGTCACTACCAGTGCTGACAGAAAACAGTACTTAAATGGTTCCGCATCCCTCGTGTACACAAAGAGTGATGATGGTTACTTTTTCCCCATACCTGTAAATAAGCTGACTGACGGCTTCACTATCAGTATTCCTGAGTTACACCTAAAGGCTCCAAGCCCTGTTATCAGCACTCCAGAGTTCAGAGTTCCTTTCACCACTCTCCAGGTCCCAGCATACACCATTGATTTGCGCAACATAAAAATTCCACAGACACTAAACATAATGCCATTTGATGTCAATTTACCTGCACTGCCAAAGCTAAGATTCCCCAAAGTGGACGTAGGAGCCAATTATATTACATTAGAAGAATATAAAATGCCCTATTTTGAGGTGACAATACCTGAATACAGAATAACTGTGTCTCAATTCATTCTTCCAAAGAGTATTTCTCTTGATAGTTTCCATATAGATCTGGATGGACTAGCTAATAAGATTGCAGATTTTGATCTGCCTACAGTTACAATTCCTGAACAGAAAATTGAGATCCCCTCTCTCAAAATATCCTTGCCTGCTGGAATTTACATCCCATCATTTGGTGCCTTGACTGGATCTTTCAAAGTTGCTTCCCCTTTGTACAATGTCACCTGGAAAGCAGACTTAACAAATAAAAAGGACTCTTTTGAACAGTCCATTGACTCTACCTGCAGCTCAACATTGCAGTTCCTGGAATATGACTTGAATGGTAAGACATTAAAATTCTATATTCCGTAGTTTGGGGGGCAATACTGTATACTGTTTTTTTCCAGATATTTTTTTTCTCCAAGACTTTGCCTATGAAGGTGTAGCTGTCTATTTACCATTGACATTAGATTATACTTCTTTTGTCATCAGCAGGATTTTTCATAAATTATTATCAGTCTCAGTCAGTCAGCCTGAAGGCTAATGACTAGATACATGTGTAATTAATGGAATACTGCAAAAATAATTGAAAATATCTCTTTTCTGTGTAGCAGTTTCTTACTTCAAATTGTGAAAAACATAATATTCTCCCATTACTTAGGATAACACACATACAGGAGGGAAGACATGTTGACTTTTTATTTGATTTAGTTAAGATAATGTAATATCTATCTTTTTCATTAGGAACTAAAGTTATTTGATTTCAAAAATTATTTCAACTCAAAAAATTATGGAGTATCATACAGCACTGAGTTTTAGACTTTGCAATAATGCTAGAAATATATATCAGAATAAGACTCTAAACTCTCAAGAAAATCGAGTTACTATTTATCATCTGCATGAATGCAAAATGTTATGTCCATATTGTTCTAAATATAGAGAAAATCTGAATTTTAATATACTCCAGACAAACAAATGTTTTCATATGTTTTTGGTTGGGTCATTATTAACATTCATAATTTTATGCATAATTTTACATATTACTGAAACACCCCACAACTGGCCATCTAACATACAACTGGATATGTATTTTGTAATGCTTTCTGGTAAGTTCTGGAAATACACACTTTTGAAATCTTTTTCACAGTTGTTTCAAACTACAAATATGAAGAAGGCATGTTTGTTATGAAGACAACCGGCAGCTTTTCCCATCGTGACATGAGTGCAAACTACAAAGAAGATTTTATTCTTTCGGGAATTAAGTAAGGATTTGCTCTTATAATATGATTCATAATATACAAAAATTGCTCATTATGAATTGTTGCTTCAATCTTTAATGCCCCAGAGTGCTTTGATGTAATTAATAAGAACTTTTCATTGTCAGTGATGACTTTTCCCTCTCAATATAGCTGGAAAAGCTGTTCCCTCTCAGCATTTCTAGAATAGCTTTACTCAGCAGCCCCATTTCAGAAAGCTGCTGAGATATAAAAAAAGTGTATTTTATAACCAGAACAGTTCTAGGTCTGATTATCAACATAGTTGTGGTGCTTTTTCACTGGATCTCTCTATCACCACAAGTCATTAAAGAGTAATTTTTATTAACAACTACCAGTACTAGGGATTACAGACTTGGTCTTCCAACTGCCTGCATTGGTCTGCAAGAGTTGTGTTGATATAAGCAAGGGACAGAGTCTGTGAAGCCAATTACAAGTGCAGATAAAAATACTGCCTATACTTGTGTTAGTGGAAAAAAAAAATCATCAGCTAGTTAGAAGTCTGTAGAAAGCTGACAGTGGTACAGCTACAGGTATTGTTTTGCTACCCTAATTTAATGAAAATTCTCAAGTGTTTAACACAGTTTTATCTAAATCAGGAAAACTGGAGTGATGTTTTTAATATCATAGGCTAAATCCTAACAACTGTGGATAGTAAAACCCTACATTTTCTTTTGATGACAAAGTCATTGTTTACATACACACATATATATAATAATAGGTGGTCTTGTATTTAGACATATTACATTGCGCTTGTGCTTTGTGCATTCCTTCATAGCTGTGTATTCACTGTTGTTGTAGACTCATTGAGAACTCTGCATCACTAGACATCATCAGCCCAACTTTTACAGACATTCATATGAGTTATCAAGAGACTGACCGGAGATCCTCTGGCTTAGTGTCTTCACCCTCTGCTGGGACCTTGGGCTATGTCATTGAAATCGACACTGATGTTCTCACAGCAAAAGTTTATTACCGAACTCGGGTAAGCTTGATATGAACAATAAAAAGCGAAAAGGTTGGGTGTAGTCAGAGGAAAAGTTGGCATACTATAACAATTTTCAACTTAAAAATTTAACCTTCTTAAATATATATATTATATATATTTATATAATATATATATTATATACTAATATCTATATATTCTCCAGTTTTCAGTAGTAAATGGCAAATTATTTGTTACTTGTCATTCCTAAATTATATACTAATTTAGGAAGTTATATACTGATTTAGGAATGACAAGCAACTAATAATTCACTATTTACTACTGAAAGCTGGAGAATTTGCTTATGTAAGTAGATTCTTATTCCAAGATCTTTAATTACTGCGAAAACCCCTCCAAATTGTCTCATTGATTTCATAGAATCATAGAATGACCTGAACTGGAAAGGACCCACAGGGATCAAGTCCAACTCCTGTCCCTGCACAGGACACTTCCAACATTCCTACCATGTGCCTGAGGGCATTGTCCAAATGCTTCTTGAATATTGTCAGGCTTGGTACTAAGACTGCCTCCCTGGGGAGCTGTTCCAGTGCTCACCACTCTCTGGGTGAAGAACTTTTTCCTAATATCCAGCTGAAACCTCCACTGACACATCTTCCTGCCATTCGCTCGAGTTCTATCATTGGTCACAAGAGAGATCAGCACTGCCTGCTGCTCTTCCTCCTTCCCTTGTGAGGAAACAGTAAATGGCTATGAGGTCCCTCCTCAGGCTGAACGGAACGAGTGATTTCAGCCGCTCCTCATACAATCTCTCCTCTAGACGCTTCACCAGATTTGTGGCCTCCTCTGGACACTCTCCAGTATTTTGATGTCCTTTTTATACTGTGGTGCCCAAAACTGCACGCAGTACTTGAGGTGGGGCTGCACCAGTGCAGAGCAGAGCAGACAATCACGGCTGGTGATGCCGTGTTTGATACACCCCAGGACAGGGTTGGCCCTCTTGGCTGCCAGGACACTGGTGGCTCATGTTCAACTTGCTGTTGACCAGAACCCCCAGATCCCTTTCAACAGGGATAATTTAAATTATTAAAAAATTAAATCCTCTAATATTTTCATATGAAGAAAATACTTTTTGAATTCATTTTAAGTGATTTGAAGAATGAGTAGAAGGCTTATTTTCCCAAGTAATTAACATGCCTTATGAGACATGATAGGCGTTTAATACAAAGGAAGGCAAAATCTTATTTGCGGTCAAATTTTTAAAAATACCAGACTAAATAATAGTCTGATTATTCTGTTTGAAGGGGCACGAAGTAGCCTGATACAGTATAATTTCTTCCAATATAACCTTTCAAGAAGAGATCAAACACATAGTAGACAAAAAAAGTTGTAGCGTATTTGTCCTAATATATAATAAAATTAAAGATGCAAAATGATAATGTTGAAATACACTCATAAATCATATTGGAATTTTTTTATATATAAGCTAATTTTTTTCTTATTCCATTCTATATTTTCAGTCTGCTCCTCAAAAGGACATTGACATATTAAAAAGTGAGATATCTTTCGAGAAAGATGACCGTATTCAAATGAAATTCAACTGGAAAGAGGATGCTGCCAAAGACTTGCTGCTGGGTCTAAAAGAAAAAGTACCTAAAATGACAAATGCAGTCTATAGGTATGCTAATCGGTATCATAAGGAGTATATGGGACTGGAAATTAGTGCTGCCACCTTAAAGATGAAGAATATCATGCAGAATAATGCTGACAAAGCATACACATTTGCTGTAAAACAAATAGATCAAATAGATGCTCAGCTTCGTACAGCTGCCAATGAGGCCTCTGACAAATATCAGAAGATGAAGGGCAAAGCTAAACAGGTTTATCGAAAAGCAACAGATCAAGCTGAAGACTTTGACTATGAAAGAATAAAAGCAAAGCTTTTTGATGTTACAATTGACATAATAGAGGAGTATCACAAGAGAATAAAACACCTAATTGACTCAGCTATTGAATTCCTGAAGACCACAAAATTCCAGGTTCCTGGACTCTCTGAAAAGTACACTGGTGAAGAAATATACCGTATGACTACAGAGGAGGTAGCAAAAAACGCCGACTTATTCTTTTCCAAACTTCAGGAGTATTTTGATGCCTTGATTGCAGCTATCAACGACCTGGAAGTCAGAGTTCCTGCTTCTGAAACAATTCTTAGAGGTCGTAATGTACTTGATCAAATTAAAGAAATGCTGAAACATTTGCAGGAAAAAATTAGGCAGACATTTGCTACTCTCCAGGAAGCTGACTTTGCAGGAAGGCTTAAGCAACTGAAACAAGTAGTGCAACAAGTATTTCAGAAGATAGAAGAAACAGTTAGAAGCTTACAATCCAAAAACTTTGAAGATATAAAAATTCAAACACAACAGCTGTACAAAGATGCAATGGCTTCAGAATATGCACAGAAACTGAAATCCTTGGCAGAAGATGTTAAAAAGTACATTACTCAGTTTAAAGATTTGAGCCAGAAGGCATTCCGGGACCTTTCAGAAAAGCTGCGCCAGCTGCTTCTCTATGTAAAGGCATTACGAGAAGAATATTTTGATCCAACTACACTTGGATGGTCAGTGAAATACTACGAGGTGGAAGACAAGGTACTAGGATGGCTGAAGAATTTAATAGACACGCTAGTGGACTGGCACAACAAGTATGTTGGAGATCTTGCTGACTCAGTTACACGCCTGACAGATCAAGTAAGAGATTTGGTGGAAAACTATCGTCAGGAGTATTATGACCTTATAAGTGATATTGAAGGAAAAGGAAGACAGAAGGTCATGGAGCTCTTATCTGCTGCCCAGGAAAAAATCCTACGTTGGTCTGCAGCTGCTGAGAGGAAAATCTACGAACATAACAGGCAAGTCAAAGAAAAACTCCAGGAGATTTCTGAGCAGCTAAGTCATTCCCAAGAAAAGCTAATCATTGAGGCCAAAAAGTTAATTGATCTAACTATAGAAAATTACTCTGCATTACTGCAATATATCTCAGAACTTCTACGTTGGTTTGAGCAAATAACAGCTGAGAACATAAAACCATATATAGCTGTTCGCCAAGGTGAGCTTAGAATAGATATACCCAAGCCACTTGACTTGCAGTCCATTTACCAAATGCCCCAAAAAAGCAGAGAGGTGCTCAGAAAAAAACTGGAACTGACACGTACACTGATTCAGCAAGGCATTGAGCAAGGCTCCAGGAAATGGGAAGAAATGCAAAGATTCATTGATGAACAACTTGCCAGTGAGCAACTGAGTCTTCAGCAGATTATGGAAAATATACAGCAGCGCGTGAAAACCTGAATGGACAAGCAGAAGAAGAGAAGTAGTAAGTTTATACCACAAAGTATTTAAAGATGACAGCAATCAGTGTACTGGAGCTTCAGGTAGATACTGTTTGAATATGAATTTGCAAATGAAAAGTGAATAATCTACACTAGGCTATTTTAATAAGCTTAATAAGCCAATAAATGTGGTCTTTATTACATTTTTGTGTCATTCATTACAACTACTTTTATTTGGACCGTAAGGCTTAATCTGACAATTGTCAAGGTCAATGGGAAGTCTTTGCTTTGATTTCACTGTATATTGGATCAAGCCAAAAATGTGCAATACATATTGTAAATAGTCACAGAAGCTATGGAATAAAAAGAAAAAACAGGTTTTAAGATAAAGGTCACATTCATAAGCCAGCTGAAGAACAGTTTGGAAACACATCTATTTCCCAGCATAGAAATACCTTCATAGATAAGTTTGGGAGAAAAAGGGGAAAAGTGCATGTTGAAAAATACAATGAAAAAAAAGTGGTCTGGAAATAACATCCATAAGCAAAAATGAGCGTAGAAATATGAACATATATAGAAATCTGACTCCTGGAAAATTGAAGATAATGATACCAATGTTCTGTTAAGAAAAATAGATTTATACATATATCAATTTTCAGAAAACTATGCTAAGAATTTTAGATGGGTTTTCTTTTTGCTGGATAATTTATGATTCAGAAATATAGGGTTTTCTTACCTGTTTCCCCCTGATATTTCTGGTTTCACATTAAGTTGTCTAACTTTTACTTATCACAAATTTAGTTAACTGTCAAAGGTTCACTGATATCACTGTATATGATGGGAGTCAAAAAGTTTTCCCTTCAATCTCCTAGGCTGAAGCCTAGACCTCATTTAAATAAATTCTCAATTTAAAGATGAGTTTAAACAGTGTTGAAGAATTCACTGACAAAATGGGACTACTTTTGAGTCGAAAATATGTGGACCTGTTGTGGTTTATTTTCAGCTGTTGGAATATATAGGTAGTCCTTGAGAAAGGCATGCTCAGGCTGAAAATAATGTTGCCTTTTCAAGAATAAACTCAGTAACAAACTATACTAGAAATTTTGTGTGCATGTCTATTTTGATGCAATCAGTTCATTCTATAACACAACTACTGTGTGTTCATTAATGGGAAAATGGCCTGTTTTCATCCCATGGTATGATTCGTTACATACATGTAGCAATGGAGCACCAGTTTACCAAGTAGGGTTTGTGGCAGCAGATACATATTTATAGCACAGAGCAGCACCACACAAAGATTCTACCTCAGGTCCTGAAAATAGGACAGTTCAGTGCCTATATTGAATTTATACAACAATAATGCTCCAGCCTTCACAGCTGGTCTGCACCAGTCTAGCCAGATCTCAGAACAATTTGAGCTATACAACTTTCATATCCCTACTGCCACATAATATTATTACCAGACTAAGTCTGCCAGTAGTGCTTTTTATCAGTTGAGCTGCATTAACCCTATAATCAGAATCCAATGAGCAGGGCAGTACATACACACCTATCTTGCTGTCAGCAGAGCAAGCACCTCTTAGAAAGTAGTAAAGTAAGTACGTTTTCTCTTTAGAGCTTTCACCTATCACAAATGTAACAATAATGCTTGGATAAGGAGATGGAGTAGTCCCCGGTCAACTGTAAAATAAGGAGTTTTCATTCTGAATAGAACTAATCTGCATGCGTAACCTTGCCCAGGGGAACCAGAGGTATAAGAATCCCTGTTTACATGTCCTGCTGTGTAACCCAATAAATAAAAATGCTCGCTGCAGAGCCATTTCACCTTCATTTGCAAGGAAACCAGATATTATGGGTCATCTGATCTTTATTTGATGTCAGATTGCACAACTCATTTCCCTGAATTTCACAAATGTTTAAGCACTACCAGATTTGTCAGACGCTGTCTGATTCTTGCTTCCCCTCACCATGACAAACAGCCCTGTGAAACAAAGGACAATAGGAAAAAATATAAAAGTTATGGGAGTAGAGAGATTTAAAGTTTTGTTTTCTTTTGTTTTTGCCCTCATGGTTATTTATTTCTATCCATCATCCATAGTTCTTGGGAGGGTTATAAATTCTAAGAAAAGGATTTACTTATAAGGAATAGGTTAACTGAATAATAAATATGCCAAATAGTATAAATACTGGCTCTCTTTGGCAAGAGTGAAGCTTCCCAAGAGCAAATACAATAGTTTGCGCACTAAACTGTGGTTAAGAGGTTAGAGGAGATTTCCAAGTCTCATAGCAGTGTTGCCGCCAATTGGATTAAATCTCCCAATCCTGTAATCGATGCGACAGCCATATTGCAGTCATCCCACAACTGGTTTTGGGAGGGCCTGGAAGCAGAACATTGGTCTCAAAAATAGATCTTGCTGAGACTTAGCTGTTGTTAAATCCCTACGCCAGGGAGGTCATCTCGAGCACTCCTTTGGAACTCTGGCAGTGTTTTGACACAGGAAGGTGTGTGTGTGTTTGCACATGGACACAGGTATAGCCCACATGTGAGTACAATCAGGTGTAAATTCAATATCCATGGCTTTTCCTGTGGTTTGTGTGTTGCTTTGATTTTCTTTCAGATTCAAGCAAATTTTAGCCTTATATTCCATGTAATAGGTTATGAAAATACAGACAAAACCCACAATTATTCAAATTATGCTGCAACTCACTCTACTTATGAATTGTTTGTAGCATAATAA
The DNA here is from genome assembly GCA_033556795.1 of Tapera naevia. Taxonomy (NCBI): domain Eukaryota; kingdom Metazoa; phylum Chordata; class Aves; order Cuculiformes; family Neomorphidae; genus Tapera; species Tapera naevia. The sequence goes on along the minus strand of JAUMJJ010000079.1, from coordinate 28,159,914 downwards.
TAGGAGATATTATTAGTTCTGTTTTGGCCTCTTTTTCAGTCTAGTCTCTATAATTAGAAATATACTTCATTAAACTGAATTCTGTGGGAGATAATGGGGAATTAGCAACTACCTGGGGCTCACTGACACGGTTTCTTGTTTTTCTTCATATAATCTTCATCATCTGAATTCTCATAAATGTCAGAGGGGCTTTTATTTATAATTTAGAGCAGGTATCAGACATAGAGCAGAACTGATTGTAAAAGTTTAATTAAGTGAAATATTTTAACAAGAAATCCGGTTAACAATATGCCTTGCTCTAACTAAGTGGTTGTAGAAATAATGTTGACAAGAAACGTGTGTGTTCTTCAGTGAAAACATTTGCAGACGTAGGATGGCAAAAATGTTCCAAAATTTTAGATTATGCATCTAACTAGAGCTCATCTTTTATTAAGTGATTTAAAAATGCGTATATAATTTGATGTGTGTACAGAGATTCTACACACATCCACATCCACCCACACCATAGAGTGCATCATCCACCTCTGGTTTTAAATTTTGTTATTCATACTCTTAGAGCAACTGTCACTATGGCCCACTGATACCTTGCAAAGTTTGTATTGAAACATTTTGGTTTTCAGTAAGTGACACCAAATTTCTTACTATCCTTCTGCTGGAAGATTTATCACTCAGGTGGGAAACCAAAGTTTATTACAAGCCATACGAACATACAGAATTTCATGTATTCCACACAGCCAAATCCTGGCCCAAATGAAATCAATGGCAAAATGTCTATTGGCCTAAGCAGCAGTACATTTTGGCCAGTTAGGTGTATAACTCGAGAAGCACTTTGGGATCCTGTAGGACAAGGGCTATATTATTATCTATAAAAATCTACACAAAAATATCTTTGAAAAAAACATGCAGACAGGAGAATTAATCACTAACAGATTGAAGACATGCCAGAATGAATGTTGCTTGTGCAACACTAACCAGAGCCTCTTTATATATTTTTACCCAGTTTTACCTAGTATCATAGAGAAAGACTGCAAGGACCAAGAATTCTGAGTTCTAGTTCCATGCTTAAACATGGAAATACCCATATAACTCTCATCACCCTTTCTTTCATTTAATTATCCATACAAGGTATTAAAGGAAACTGAGACCTTGTAGAACAAAAGTGTAGGAGGTTTGCAAGACTTAACGTGACAAAGTTTTGAGCAACCCAATCTGAGCTAAAGGTTGCTCCTACTTTGAGCAGGATGTTGCATTAGACACCTTCCAAGGTCCTTTCCAACCTGAGTTCTCTGTGACTAAGCTAATATGGCTTTAGGTTGCCATACTTTACAACTTACTTAAACTTTGGTAAATGATGGAGGTTTGAAATTCTGTGTTTAGATTGACAGCAAGGTATCACAACAGCTCTTCCATTATGTTTCTATTCCAGCTATCTTCTCTCAAGGAAATAAGTTTGTCCCTAACCATACATAAAACATACAAAACCTCTAGCAAACTACATGGTTCCCAAGGTACCTGCAGCTATCTGATAGTATTCTTTGGCATAACACATAACTTCCCTGGACCCTCAGTGCTTATAATACTCGTATCAACCTGAACCATCTTTTGCAGAAATCTTTGTTAATTGCTCTTTAAATTTTCTGGGTTTCAGGCCTAACATAATTGCTGAGTTCAGGGGATTTCAAACCTGCTTTACTCTATAGTGTTGGAAATCTTTTCTTCCATCTACTCTTGAATAAAACACAACACCTCACTCCTTCTCTTGCTGATGAGAATGTCTCTTCAATGGGGATGGGCCAAGGCCTGCCTTTGCCTTTATCTTCCTTGAAGTATTTTTTCTCCGTGAGCTTGCCATGCGTATGTCTTTGTGTTCATAACCAGCCCGTCAGTCCTATAACATTGAGTATATACATGAGTATAAGTTTGCAAAATAAAGTGGTTAGTCATAGGTAACAAGGTAAGACAAATTCTTCGTGCTATCATTCCCCACAACTGTATTTTATACTCTTTATGTGGCCCATACTCACTTTTCGAGTATCCTAAATTCTCCAAAAGCATTCCAGCAATTGAAATTTTCTCAGCCAGTTCTTCATCTTCCCTCTTCTGTGTCATTCATGTCAGCTGAGATAGAAGTACCCCTCTGCCTTACCAAACCACAGACACTTCCCCATCATGTGGGAACAGACCACAAAAGGATGCTACGATTCTTACCATTTATATTCTGACAGTGTGATTTTGGTAGCTGTTAGGAGAATAAACAGCAACATCAAATCTCAGAATGGCTGAAGAAGGGTCATCTGCTAGTTTGGAGGCTGACAGAGTGAGAGGATCAAGCACACTGAGTAGCAGTACCACCACCAATTTATGGAAGTAACAATGGTCGTGTGATATTCTCACAGCACACTTCTGAAGAATTTGCAGGCTGTTTGCTGTAAGCAGAGACAAACCTCAAGTTGTAAACTCATTTTGATTTCCCAGAAAATGTTTTCAAGAGGACATGGTAGAAACAATCCTGATTTTACGGATAAATCTATACTGCCTTTGGGACTCAAGGAGCAAGTTCTGGTCTCTGAACAACTGATATGAACTAGCACAAACGTTATTTAGCCTGTAGGAAGCAAGACTTGGACCAACTCTCTATTCAGTGTCCAAGTTTCCTTAAACAGGGAGCTTTTGATTATTTCAAACTAGAGCAAATATATGCAGTATAGATGTCTGGGGGGCCTGAGACTTAATGTGAAGAAAGGAGTGACACAAATGGACAGCAGAGAGAGAAAACAGAATTAAAATACTCACTACAGCTACACTACAAGTGACATGGTTAGAAACTTATAGGAAGCCACTGTTGTAAGTAAAGATGGTCTTAATAAAGGAGATCTATGGGGAAAAGTAACAGACCTGAAACTCTTGCACTCTGCCTGCCACTTATATGATTACTCTATGGCAGTTACACTGAAAGAGCCTTGGGATTCCTGGGTTTCTGGGCAACCTGGTTATTCTTACAGAGTTAATACTTAGCTTTGGCTAAGGATGGAAAGCAAATAGTCAGCCTCTATTACACAGTTTTCTTTCCCCATGAATTTCCCCTGCTAGCACTACCTCTGCCACGGTTAAGATGTGTTCCAATGTTGTTGCCAAATAGAGGAAAAAAGTGAATATAAGCTTACTCGTTTCTCAGTAGTACCTTTTCTGATATTTACTATGATTAGAGGACTTTGTTTCTAAAAATCATCACAGTGTTTTTATTTAGAACTGTTCTCTGTTGGAAGTGTTTTATTGTTGCCTTTGTATTCAACACTATCACTGCTCTGAAAGCACTGGTAATTATAGCTCTAATGACAGTTTTCATGTATGGAAGGTTTTCATGCTGAAACTTCCAGAAATGACTCCATATGTTAAAATACTGTTTTGTCACCTGTTTCTTGAACATCTACACACAGCATCCATTGGTGGCTCTGAAATGCTATTTGGTTTTTTTTTCCTTCTAAAGACTTTAATATTCTTAACTTTTAAATCAGTGGCTACCCTGCAAGGCAGTTAAGACCCAAAGCCAGTAAAAAGATGCTGTTAGGTATCTATACCAAGACAACTGAATCAAAACTCTCCATTTAGTCAGAAAATCCCCACTTCCCAGGTACATGCTTACTCTCTCACACTTCACACTCCTACTGAGTCTTCATGGTATTATGATGCAACAAAAAGAAAGAAAAGTGGCAAAGTGATATCTTTGTGTCTAAAGTTCAGCATAGATGTTAATTTATTTCAAGATTACTATCTTTTAATGTTCTCAAAGGGATTAAAATAAAAGATCTCACAAACACCTATTATTTTGTGTTGCGTGACACTTTATATGGACATTTCACGTTGTTAACAAGCTGTTTGTCTCTCCACAGTGCTCTTTCTCAGTTGTTATTGTATTTTTTTCTTTCATAAGCCTTTGTTTTTCTCTATGGCAATGACTGGCTTACAGCAACTTCCAAACAATACGGGAAGTTATGCAAAAGCATTTCATTTTAAATTTGCAGAACAGAAAACCATCCAAATTTGAAGGAACATACACATCCCTCACACATAGCGCATGTACACAGATCTATGAAGTCACATGCATTACAGCAGTACAAACCCCACTTCATTTATCTCTCAGACACATCTGTATATGTACAGATCCATGCAAACACACACACACACATACAATGTACATTACTGTCAAGTTAAAAGTGTAAAGATAATCCTTAGGTCATCCCTTCATTACAGCACATTGAGCCAGCCAGGTCTTCCCAGCATGCCGGTCAGTGGTTAGCTGACATAACTCTTCCCTCTCAGGTCCCATTAGTTCAGCAGCTTCACCAATGGCTTTCCACCAAGTTCATCAACTAAATCTTCAATTTTTGTTTAAAGACAGAACATGAAGCATTTTTTAAAAGTTTCAGTAAGACAGTTTGACTTAATTTTGTTCTTCTATCTAAAATGGGCTGATGAACTTAATGTACAATTTTGTGAAGTGAACAGTTGATCTTATTCAACATTGGCCAGTTCCTCCTCCAAAAGATTTGAACCGACATTTTCCAAATCTTTTAGAAATACACTTTTATTTTTAAAAAGTTTGTTGATATTTTGCTAGCCCAGTAATGACCTGGAGACTTCTTTGTGGACATGTGTATGTGTGCAACATCTGAACTTCTATGTCTTCCCTCTTAGGCTTTCCACTGAATGTCATAATTTTTCTGCTTTTTACAAATCTTTTTAATGTATACACCATGTCTGATTACTCTTATAACATATTGTCCATTATAGAGACAGGTTCTAGTTTTAATAGGGCACATTTCGGATGGGGTCTCAGTTCCTAGGCCAGTTTTGGATCCATTGCATGATTCAGTCACCTCATTTTCTCATATATTAGTTTTCCAGCAGTAAAATGGGCACTATACTCTGCTTTACAATGGAGCTGTCAGAATGAAATTAATTCATGGCCTGGAGATAATCTAATAACTCTAACAGTTCTGAAGATTGTGAAGTAGATAGACACACTGTAATGGCAACAAGAAATCAAGATGCATGTATTGACTTCTGTCTCCCATCATGATGTTTGTTGTTTTAGAAACTTGGAGTGGATTTTATGTGCTAAATCACTCAGAAACACTCTATTCCACCCCAAAACCATCACACATACCAGGCATCAAACATATAACACTCTCATACAGATAAATGATCCGAGGAATGGACTCAACGGCTGTTAGCAGTTAATTTATATCGCGGTTTCTCCATAAACTTTTAACTTTGGAAATAATCTGCCACCCGTTTCAGTTTTTGGCTGCCACATAATGCACCTTTGTGAAGTCACTTCTCCGTCTAATAGAGATGTTTCTTTTTTTGAGTGAACATTTGTTTAAAAATAACAAATAATTATCTCATTTACTGTTCACAAAAAGCATGCCACTTATCCATATGTAACCAAGCCCCATTTCATCTGGTTTAATGTTTAGCAAGGCATGCAAACTAGTCAATATTACAGGGACAAGATGATTTATTTAATAAAATTACATTACTTTTTTTTCCATTAAAAACCAAATAATTGCAACAAAAAGTGTTTAAAGTAGAAAAGCATACCCTGCAAAGATTGATACCAAGAAGTCAGCACATGCTGGAAAGTCTGATGTTAAGCTCAGCTGCCTCTTCACTCTGTCTCCACTTCTGCTCTGAATCTGGTGTACAGCCAGTCTGTTTCTGAAGTCGAGTACTCCCATAGTGAATACTGATATCCACCATTATTTGGTTAGCAGATAGCCCATTTGTTCCGCTGTGGATAAAGTTGTAACAGAATGTTTTTAAGCACTTTTTTCCCTTGGTGAAGATAAAGTTTAGGATATATATAGGTAATATGCAATGTATAATATATGTAATTACATATTATATCTACCTACCTATTCTCCTTGGGAACAAGAAGTTGAACAGGAGTCAGCAGTATGGTCTTTTGCCAAGAAGGTCAACTACATACTGGACAGTTGTAGCTAGCAGGTCAAGGAAGTGATCCATCTCCTCTGTTTGGCATTTGTGAGACCACATCTGGATTACTTTGTCTGGTTTGGGGATCCCTAGTGAAAGAGAGCCATGGACATACCAGACTGACTTCAGCAGTGGCCAGCTATTTAACGACGGGGCTGAAGCACACAGTGCAAAACCAAGACAGAGATAGATAGGTTTCTGGAGTCTTAAAAGGAGAAGGCTAAGGGGAGACATTATTGCTGTCTTCCATGAGCAGTTCCATGGTTGTAGAAAAGACAGATTCAAGTTCTTCTCGGAGTGAAAAGTCAAAAATTAATAGATAAAAGTCATATGAAGGAAAAAAAAGCTCACCCTGTGAGTAATCAAACACCAGCACAAATCCCAGAGTGGTTGTGGAATCTCTTTCTTTGGAGATGTTCAGAACTCAGACACACAAAGTCCCAAGAAACCTTAAATGACTTCAAAGTTCAAAGTTAGCCCTACTTTGTCCAAGGTGTCTGATTAGAAGATCTCCAGAGGTACCTTCCATCCTGAATTAATCAATTTCATGATAAGACCTAAACCGTGTAAAGACCCCAAAAATGTGAAAGGCTGTGAGTTCGCACCTATTTAATGGCAGAGATTCCTCAAAGGAAAACGTAGTTATGAATGCTTCAGACACAAGAAAATCTTCCAGTGGAACTCACAATCAACTATATAATGCAAATGTGTGTTAAATCTGGCTTCAGCACATCTTGTGCTCCCAAAAATATTTAGTCTATATAAGTGGAGGAAGTTCACTTTTCCCACTTACATTGGAACTCAGATAATATTGCCCTAGATTACCCTTGATGGTCATAGACTCTCTGTTTTCCTGCTGTTGTTTATGTTCAACAGATGTAGCAACTGTTTTGGGGGAATGATAAGACAATAAATGTGATTGTTTGTTTTGATGTAATGTGTTCCTCTTGCTCATTAGATGCCTATTTGAGATTAATTTAAGAATGTTGCTCTTGCAGTCAACCAGATAAGGGTTCTTTTTTCTTTTGGGAAATGGAGGGCTGGGATGTCTACATTATTCTCTGCCTAGAGGAACACTGATACTTTATGTAATTGGGCCTTTTTTCTTAAAATAAACACACAAACTTGGCTTAAAATAAGAACTAGTAGAATTTGTTTGTTATTAGAATGCACTTGTGATTAGCAGAACCATTAACCAGCAGCTGTCCTTTTGCACTGCATGAGATGACCACATTTTCCCCACATATTTTGGAGGACAAGAATGGTATGTGCTATGATGCTAAGGATGACAGAATTGTTGAGGATGCTTTTTAAATTGCATTTACAGCTCTATGTTTCTCCAACCAAAGAGGCAATGTAAGAAAGCAAGGAGACTGAGCAAGACAAGCAGTTATGCTAAATTAATTCTCTCTCTGAGCTTGTCTTCTAACACCAGGTTTTTAAGCATTGGGATAGTGCCTTCTGGAAAAAAAAGCACACAAAATAGACCGTTCATGCATACATGATTATCTTTCTAGGAGTGTCTGTAGTACTGCAATATGTATACCAGCTGCAATATGCATGTCAAAGCTTGGGAACCTTTCTTCAGAGGGCTGCAATTCCTTCAGTCCCTCATATTAAAAGTTGTTTATATGCTTTTCATGCCCCTTCAGATAGTGCCCTAGAAGTGTCTGGTAGAAAGCCATGGAGGATTTCTCCATATGTTCCTTCCTTTTGTTTAAGCTACTGATCTGGCTGCCAAAAGGCATACTGAGCAACTGTCAGACCATACCCCTGTTTGCTAAGTTCTTTCACAGAATTGGGACCACAGAATGGTTGAGGTTGGAAAGTACCTATGGAGGTCAACTTGTCCAACATCCCTGCTGAATCAGGGACACCAAGAGACATTTGCCCAACACTGTGTCCAAATGGCTTTTGAAGATCTCCAAGAAGGGAATCTCCACAACCTCTCTGGACACCCTGTGCCAGTACTGAGTCATTTCTGTAGTAAACACCTGTCCCCTGCCATTCAGAGGGAAGAAACTGTGCTTCTGTTGTGCCTATTTCCTTTGGTTCTCTGGGCTAAAGAGGACACAAAAATTTTGCAGTGAACCACAGAAGATGGAAGCTCACATGCATTTTGTTCCAGTGTCCAACTGAAGTACATTATAGCACAAAACAGTTCCTGGCAAAATCTTTGATTCATGTCAGGAAGAGAAAGATGTGAGTCTTGTGGTTTACACTGAAACATCCTCAGTGCCATCAGTAAGCAGTGGATGCAGGGTTTGGAAGTGGACAAGTCTTTAATTCTACAGGTGTGAAATATTATCTTCAGTCAAAGTGCTAAGCATTTTTTTTCCAGAAATTAACCTTCAGACCCACAAATCTCAACAGCAAGCAACAGCGCTGCTTAAAATTGGGACTTCACTATGCTGAACTGCAGTTCTCTAAATTCCTGCTACAGCTGCTTAGTTCCCCTCCCCAGCATTATCAGCTGTTGTTTATTATTTGATTGTTTCTTCTTGCCTGAGTGGTAGAAGATAATAGCCACTTCACAATGATGTGCCAATCCTGATGATGTCATGGCCATGTCGCAGCAGGCAGCCTCCAGCTCCTGGCACCACCCTGGTGATGCAGCATCCATGTCAACGCAAGCAGAGTGTTGGTGGTTGTATAATAAGTGGGTTGATGACACAACCAGCTCCAGTGGGTTTAAAAAAGACTGTGGGTATAAAAAGGACTGTGCCAGCTCAGGCTGACCAACAAGTTGGCAGAATGGCTGGGTGAGAAAGGGCAGGGAGAGTCGGGTGGCTCTTCCATATTTATTGCTTTTTCCTGTGCACTACAGCTGAACACACGCACAGAGGGATGCAATCAGATGACAGCATGCTTCTGTATTCTCTCTCTGTAAAGTTATAATCTCTACAGAACACAAAAGTACCCCATCTGTACACCTTTGTGGTCGTGCAGGAAGCTGGAAGGGAGATTGCCACTTGGCTATCAGGGAGATGTGGGGATCCTCTCCTGATGTTTTACACTGCCAGTGATCCAAATCCACCACATGAGGCTGTGAGGTTAGTCTTGTGGACAGTTTGCCACTCAGCCAAAGATCATTGCAACTTTCTAAAAGGAAAATAACCTGAGTTACAAAGCTAAATTGTCTCTAAAAGAAAGTATGATTGCAACTGGGAAAATATCATTGCTATATAGATTTCAGGGTGAAAAACTTTTGGGCAACACCAGTCAGAAAAACACAGGTTCAGGAAAGGCAATGAAGCCAAATAGTAGCTTTAAGAAACGGGTATTACCCAAAAGGTCACTCATCATTGAGGACATCCTGTGCTAAGAGTGAGGCAGCAATGGCTTCAGTGAAAACTCTGGCCTTAGCTAAGGCCTTATAAATACATGAATATAAGGACAGGAGAAAAATATCTTCTTAAACCAGTCTTTTCCCAGTATTCAGTACATAGAAAATACCTCACATCATGGCTTGACCTTCACTGGTCTAAAAAACTTAAAGTACATTACTCTTGGCAGCTCTACAGTGGGGTCAGTGACCTCCAGCCAGAGCCAGTAACAAAGAGTTCAGGTGCAATAACATCTTAAATCACCACAGCTGTTTGCTTGGTGTATATGAGTCACAGGTCCAAGTGGATGAGTATAAAAGCCTAAAGGTTACATCTATATTAGTAAACTAAACAGTGTCAGGGCCATCAAGCCATCTGGAACCATCTGATCACATCCATAATATTAAACTCTCTTAACCTCTAGAACAGGAAAGCCTCCTGCTTGTTGCTTATTGGCAATGGTCCCTGGTTGTACTAACTCACAAACCATACCTAGGAATTGTTGGGAGATTGTTAGTTGATCTGGGCTAAACCCACACCAAGGACTGTTCTAACAACTGAACATCATGGATAAGTTCCAGTGTCTGTGTCCATGCCTTCACACTGTTTAATTTACCAGAATGCATGTACCCACAGTTTTCCAAATGTGTCATTTATCTGCTGTCCCTATGTATTTTGGTCTCTGAATTTAGATATTTAAAACATATGCAGCCTGACAGTACCTCTTTACTCTACACACTCTTAATTGGAGTGTTGGCATGATGCGCCCAACTTCCCTCCATAAATACATATTTTTTGATGACTGCAAATGAACATATATATACTTGGAATAAAAACCCCCATGTTTGATTAAGCCAACCATACTTTCAGAACTGGAGCAGTATCTAATGCACATCTGGAATTTGCATGGCATTAACAATCCTGAATACCAGAAGAGCAACAAAATTGGGCTTCTGGAGCACAGCATTTACTATATTTCTTTCACAGGCTTTGATTTTCTCTGGTAGTCAGGGCTGTATGGTCACTGCTCTGGTATGAAGTGTCTTGGTGCTTTTAAGTCATCAAATCCTGGAAGAATTCAGTAAGGTCTCTGATCCTGGTCACGCAAACATATGCCGGAGGTAGCCTTCTTGTATTGCACCACTCCTAGAAAGTGAGGTCTTTCCTTCAACCACCCTAAATGTAAAAACATTCTTAGCATTTTCTGAAAAGATATGCCTAAGCAGGTTGCATGGGCACAGACGTATTCAGGCACCAGTCAGGTATTTCAGCATCCTACCATAGCTCTTTAAAAGCACATAATGTCACACACACCACAAACCCTCCTGTAACTGCAGCTGTTGCCCAAGCAAAAAAAAGGCAATGGGTCTCCACATCCTCTCCAGCCCCAGCATGTTTCTTGTGCTCCTTGCCTCAGCCTGGAAAGCAAGGAGAGTTTGGTTTGCAGGCCAAGGAGTGCCCTGAGCGCAGATGATGTTGTGATTAATGAAATTCCTTCTTCCCTAACTCAACATCAGAAGCACTAAAGGAAAGTTTACGATCAGGGTTAGGACTTTCAGGACTCAGAGGGCTCTTGATGACCCTGATCATATATGATCACAGAAAAAGAAAATTCATCCTCAGACTCTCAGAGTTTTCCAGATAATCAAAGTAGCACAGAAGTGTTTTGCCTAAAGAGTTTATTACCAAAAACACCACTGTTCTACTCTCACTGCTTCTACTTCTCCCATGGAGAAGAGCATGGAGGGTTATAACTTAAGGGTAGAAACCACTTAGGGGTGGTAAATGCAGAAACCTGAGAATCTGCAAAACAAGCCCAAAACATAACTTTCCACCTTTAAGTTGTTGGCTTTTTCTTCGCTTTCACCTTCTTTCGTTCCAAACTCAACATGCTTTTTTTGAACATTAACATGTAACATGCTTTGTTATCATTTAGGTAGTTCATTATTATTACAGATCCCTAAGCAGACCTCAGTTAATTGTATATTAAAAAAATCATCTTTCACAGAAAAGCCATGAGCCAAAAAATGTTCCCCACCTCCCTGAAAGAAAGTTTCAGGAGCAGGAAGATTCAACCATTTTAAAAAGTGGGTTTTCCCAGTTGTTTTGGCAATGGTTATTCCACCTCCCTGAAAGAAAGTTTCAGGAGCAGGAAGATTCTACTATTTAAAAAAGTGGTTTTCCCAGTTATTTTGGCAATGGTTATTTTTAATGTGGTGTCAATAAATCCAATATAGGCTTGAATAAAGAAAAATTTCAAAAATAACCTTTTTCCTGTATATGTTCCAACAAACAGGGTCATGTTGTACTGAATAGTAATTATGAGGTGACCCTATAAATTATTGTCCAGTGATTCATGTTATTCTATAGTCTTTAGGTCATACACTTCATTTCAAGCTGAAAGTGCTGCAAAGGATATATTAGGCACTGGAGGAAACAGGGAAAGAATATAGTGTGCTCTCTATATTGGTATCACGGGAGACCTAGCTGTGAGAAAGCACTTTCCAGCAAAATGCACTGAAACTACTACTAAGCTGAAGAAGCAACTGGAGTGCATATTTCCCTACTGACTTGAGAGAGGGAGGTCCTCAGCTTTTCAGCAGAAGCAATGACTAGAACTAAATATCCATAAGTTATTTGTCTGTTCTGTACTACACAGAAGATGAAGAGCAATAACATTAACATGGTTTTGCTTCACAACGTAATTTATGATAATGCAACACTATGTAATAAGAATCAACATAATTAATTCTCTCATAAAATTTTCTTCAGTCGACCTGAAAATACTTTCCATAGGAGGAAAATAGACCTGAATTTCAGAGGTGGAAAACAGACATGAGCAACTAAAAGTGAACTATGTTCCACGTCCACTTAGAAGCCCAGGAATCCAACTGGTAGTGTGTGGGCCAAGGCACATATTATATCCTTCTGACTTCTTGAGCCATTTTTTTTCTGTATCTAACCTTTATCTCTTAGAATGATCAATGCTTCTGAAGGAAACTGAACAACCTCTCTCTCTGATCGGTTGGCACTGACAAAAAAAACAAACCTGCCTCTTTGAGAATCAACAAAAGCCAGCAGGAGGAGGAAGGAAACCCTTCACTAAACTGGAAAATCTAGCTTGCCCGTGTTGATTTGTTCAATTTTGGAGTTTCCTGATTCTGGGTTTTGCCTTTGCTTTTATTTAACAGCAGAGAGAAGTGTCTTGTTACAGGAAAATGTGTCTCTTACTGAAGATGAACAGGTCCCTCCACAACTGAATCTCTCTCTATAAGGACTAAGCACAGCCAACCCTCCTTTTACCTCCCAAACTCATGTTGTTGAAAAAGAGCCTTTCTTCTGTGTTAGACCCATCTGGCCAATCCTGTCTGTAGGCTGCCCAGGTACTGCTGCCAGGAATTGGCTGTGAATCTGGTCAATGACTCTTGCAGGATCAGTGCATCCCAGCTCGTATCTTCCTGGCTGTTTCTTACCTTGTAAGACATTGTCAACGTGCTGGTGGATGACATATGGCAGGAAAAGTGCTGAGAACTCCCCTTGAGCATGGCAGCTCCAGACAGAGCAGTTCATCCAGCCTAACCCTGCTTCCCGCCCCACAGCTTGCAGAGCTCTGGAGTGGTGAGCTGTATGATTTTCCCTGCAACAGCATCCTGCTCTCAGGGATTTCCCAGACACTGACAGAGATTTTTACAGCAGAAAGTGCATGTGCTTTATAGTTCATATGCATGAAGAATGATACATCTCCTTTAGGTTGGGTTAAGGGCACAAACTCAGATCAGTTTTACTGCATGCACGCCCACATTGCTCACTGCACGATGATGGAGGAATGAAAACCGATTATCTTCAAGCGCTTCCAGAGGATTCACCCACCAAAACAAGATGTTTAGGCACCAGCACTCTGCAGCTTGGAAATTATTCTGCCATGTCTAGAGAGTTGTTCTTTTCCCTCTGGTTCTTTCAACAGCATTTTTATACTGATCTCAGACTGTCTGAGGTTTCTTTCATGCACTCATGTCCACTTATTATGCAGCAGGCAATGAAGAGAGGATTTTTGCCTGTGTATTGGCAGAGCCCTCAGTAGGCTGCATGATGCATCATTGTTAGTAGTTGCTCTCCAGAAACAAGTTGCTATGCTACTGTAATATTATTGCTTATATTCCAGTGTTATCATGTGGGATACAAGGTGAAGAGAAACATGAATTAATAACTTAATAATAAGGACTGGGTTTTGCTGTACAAAATTCACTTTGATCATTTCCAGATTCATCATGTCCAGATAGATTTACTTTTTCCTCTTCAAATGGTCAAGGAGTTTAGGGCAGGTGTGAGAGCTGCTGCACAAAACAGCCAAAGAGTTATTTAGTACAGCTTTTAATGGGTGGTCCCACTAAATATTTTTGCATGAGGCCTTCAAGTTGGCCCTAACATGGTTTCCAAAACAAGGTCAAGTGAATACATTGGAAACTACTGCTGCCATCATTCAAGGAGCAAACAGCATCAAAACTTTAAAACTGTGTAGTAAAACATACCATATGTTACTGCTGTAACCACATCCAGCTTTATCTCTGTGGCTTTAGTAGCCCAAAAGTTCCAGGCAGCACATGAAATGCCTTGGCCGAAATGCGCCAGTCAGTCAGACGATGGCACTACAGACCCAGCACCACCAGCTGCCTTCTGCACTCATTAAAACGTCTGCACGGCCATTCATTATTCTGGTTTCATTCTCCATCCTGGTTTTCCCCTGGTTACCTGGTTGGAAACTGTACCCCCTGATAATTCATACACTCACGCAGACAGCCCATGGCAAACGTTGCTAAGAGAGGGACTGCCACCTGTTAAGAATCCGTGGTTTGGGGATGCAGTGAAGTGTGCTTCTTTCCCACACTAGTATTTTAAAAGGTTATAGATCATGTGTGCATAATAGGCAGAACATTAGGTCACTTGTCTCACTTACAACAATAATCCATTTTGATATGGGTCAGGTTGACACAAAGGGTCCACCCATACCAGATCTATTGACAAAACTGATCCCTTTCCCCCAAACTAATGAAATTTTCAACTAATGGGTACTTAAGTTAATAAAGTGTGCCACACATCTGCTAGAAGCCATTTGTAAAATAAAGCACTGGAGTTCAATTTTGAGATCATTGACATAATGTTTGAGTGGCGTCCCACAGGGACCCAGCATGGCACCAAATTAAGGAGAGTAACACAATAAACCTGTGAGAAATAACGTTAGTATATAAACAGTAAGTAGGAGCTTCTCTTTCTTTAGAGGAAGCGTAATACTACTTGGGGTTCATACCATCACTAATGAATTGAACTGGCCAAATCCTGGTCTCCCCTTGCAGCCAATGAGCATTTGGACAATGGTTTCAATAGCACCAGGATTTAACCTGGGGAATTATTTTGACAGAAATTGGCAACAAGCTGGTTCTTATAGATGAAAATATCTTTTCACTGAACTTGCGTATGGCTAAAATTCTCCACTCTATTCTGTCCTTTCTTTTGTGGAGGAAATTGGAAGGAAAAAAAATATTTCAGCAGAGCCTGAGAGATTATTTTTTAATTCCTGAAGTTACCTAGCTTGATACAATTCAAGCTAAATGTCTCTTGGCAGTAAGAAAGCTCTCCTTTTCTTACAGCCCTTGAGGATTAGATACAGGAGTCATTCGAGAATATCAACTGAATTCTAATAGTCTGCTTTCCTATACCACTCACTGCAAACAAGGAACTGCCTGGAATATCAGTGACTGTTTTATCATCTCCAATATATTTTTTTTAAAAAAGGTACTTCTCAAAAATTGCATTATTATAGTTGGCCAACACTTTTTTTGTATGAAAAACATTTTCCATTTAAAAATTACAATGAAAAATGGAAAACAGGAAAGCTTTTATAGTATTATTCATAATTGTTTTTCTTTTTAAAAAAGTAAACCAATCATCTCAAAAAAACCCACAGATTTTTCTTTGAACTAAGAAAAATCATCTTTCTTTTTTAGCACTTCTGACATATTTTGAAGAGGAAAACTAGAAAAATTGCTACATTAATAAAACTGAAATTTCAATTCAAGTTCAGTTAGAAGGATTTACAACTCTATTTACTAGCTACTCTTTCTCAGAGCATATATAAAGAAGATGTATGTTGATTTCATAAGCAAGATCTTTAAATCTCCTCATTAACATATTCCTAAAGCAGTTTTTCAGTAAAATGGGCATATTCCAGGTGTTATAGAAAGATTAAACGGAAGAAACAGCAGAGTTTATGCCTTGACTTAGCCACAGATGACTATTTACTGTCCCATTGCAGATAGGACAAGACCTAGTCATAGACAAGAGCTGCAGGCCTGCCTTTGCTCTGCAGATCCTGCAGTACGACCATTCAAAATGCTGTTGAACTACAATTGTATTTACAACAAGCATTGGAAATTATTCCATGTATTTTTTTCCTAATAAAGCCCCACCATTTTTAACCTGCTTCATTTGTACCAACATACATTAACACTAAAAATTTGCTTCTTTCCCTCTTCTCAATCTGTTGTCCTCCGTTTCAGCTTTTAGCTCTGGAAAACAGGAAGCAAATACCCATCCAAGTTCCTGGGCTAAGCCTAAATCTGGCCTTAATCTAAATGTGGTCGAAGTCCCTTTAATAACCGCACAGTGGCACACGTTCCCTCTCATCCCTCAGTATATACAGATACTGTTCCAAGAAAAATGTTTCTCACAATATTTCTAACCTTTCAACACTGAGTCCAATTGTCTTTTATGGTACTTGTGCGGGGGTGACCAAGCTGGAGATGTGCAGGAGAAGACCCCACTCAAACGTCACTGCTGTGAGGCTGTTTTTTCCAAGCTGGTTCAGTCCAGGATATATTCATGATATAATGCCACTTCCCAAAACAGACTATTTCTGTGTTCATTATCTTATAGCATGCAAATATTTGGGAGCCTTCTGAGTGATTGCAGTGGGTTTTGAACCACATCCTGCTTTTTATAAAAATAACTGAAGTGAGCACAGGTGTCCGTTGTGGCTATCGTAGCTGTCCACAGCTGAGTGAGTGGACACAAAGTGAAGCTTAACTTTGGTCAGGGTAACATCCACACTCACTTGGGTCACTCATCTGCCAGCTTTTTACTCTGGTCTCAAATATCACACTGTGGTTTCATCTCCCTGGGCTTGAGTGGTTGTCAGTGCATAGTGCTAAATACTTGTTTTGCTGAACCTCTCAGCAGCTGAATTGGGCAATTTTGAGTCAGCTCTGTTGTCATGAGAACCACGGGCTGCAAGGGAGCACCAAATCTGGAAGTCTAACAGAGGCAAGGTTGCAGCAGCTACATGCCCCAGATCCAACCAGTGGCGGGACTGAGCATGTATTCCCAGTAGGCACGTACATAAACACACACACAGACACATTGAAAACACACACAAAGGTAAACTGTTACTCCTCTGGCTGAGTCTGTTGGTGGAAATCCGTAATGCATATATACAAATTTGCAGTGGATGTCCCTCTGTCAGTGGGGCTCAGACACTCAGTCAGCCCAGTAGCTGTTTGTGATCCCAGTCTCCTCAGTTGCTGATGACTGGACATACAAGCCCCTTGGATAGCAGTCTCACTCAGACTGCTGGTACAGACCAGCTCACAAATACATACATAAGCACAAACACACACACACACACTTGTCCGTGCAGCTCTCCAGCAGCTGTCCAGGACTCCGCTGGCCCCTCCAGTAGCCAACCCCTCATGATCTCACACTCAGAGACCCACACTACCCCAGCTCTCTCATCGTTTCATCTCCTCAATAGCTAGTCCAGCTTAATCTGCATCAGCAATTGTAGATCTGCAGTCAGTGAACTTGATGGCACTATGGGCTCAGAGAACATCTGACCAACGGTCTGGCTCCAGGTGCTGGCATTTAGACCTTTGTGCAAATATATGCACAGCAAATGGAGAGTCCCTCACCCAGGAAAAGATTTAGAAATGGAGTTTAATGAGAAGACAGGACAGAATGCACTGAACAGGTGCCAGGAATGGTCAGATGAATGTAATGACTCCCAAACTGTTTACATGCAACCAGCCCCTTTTAGAACTTTATCCTTCAGTTTGCCCATACTTGTTCCTCAACAGATCCTCTAAATCCCTCTCTTTTCCCACCTTTGTTTCCTTCCCAAAACATCCCATCATAAGTCCAATGCAATCCTGAAACACAACCCATAACCTGTCCTGCAACCCCTCAATCCAAAAGGTGCTCCAGTATTGACTCATCGTGCTGGTTGTCACACTTGGCCACTGAGGCTGAGAGTCTCCTGGACTTAGACAGGGAATCCCTTCCCCTCTGTCTTTATGTTGGGCTCCCACCTGCCTTTGTGCCTCTGTGCTCCTCTGAGCTTGTAAAGATGGCCTGTGATGGGCTGGTGGCTCCTGGGAAAGGTCTACAAGGAGCAGGGTGTTGTTTGGGCTTCCCTCTCATCATATTGCCTCTCTGTGCTCCTCTGTGTGTGTATGGATCAGTTTTTATCACATAAGCTAACAGGAACAGTATGTGATCTTAATGAGTACAAGCATGATGCTCTGAGGAAGGACCAATAACAAAGTCCAGGAGGTTTGGGGATCTCAGAAGCTTGACTTCTTACATCTGTATATCTGGCATTAATAAAAAATGTTCTCTCTTTATAAACCCTGCCACAATTACCGGTGTAAAGAATGTTACAGCTGCAGAGGTCAAAATTCAGGGTAGTATCTGAGTATCACAATTTTTTGTAGTGGAAGAAACAGAACCACCAAGATGTGCCAACCTCACATATAGAGCAGTTCAATAGTAGGACCAGGAATATATTCCCAGCTTCTCAGACGCCAAGAAGGAACACTATCCCAACATATGTCTTCTATCACATACTTGATCTCACCTGAAATTCTGTGTATTCATTTCTAGCCAGCAAGACTCTCCTGCTTTTCAATCTGATTAGGCTAAACCATTTTGATGCCAGGTGAAAGCTGATGTACTTCTCCTGGATTAGAGACTTACTTATTGGTTTGTTTTTTCTCCAGATGGATCATCTGTCAATTTTTTATAAGCACATTGGCAACTCTTCCATGCTTGGACTCACCATTAAAAACAAAAGGGGAGAGGGGGGAAGAGATGAAATAAAAGGAAAAAAATGAATCCAACTTGATTTGTGACTTACTCGTAGGGCTTACACTTTGAGTTAATTTCAACACATCACCTATTTGTTGAGTTACTGAGTGATTTCATTCTGTGAAAAAAGGAAGGAATTAAAAAATCATGCAAAATGTAGAAACTTCCCTTCTTTTCCAAGACAGCTACTTACTTGCCTCCCATTCAGTGAGATCTAGGGAGAGACTGGGCTTGGTTACAGCTGTGCAAAACGGCAGAAAGGCAGCTGTGGAGGCAATCAGGGGAGAGGAAAGGACAGGGATGGAAGAGGTAATTGGGCAGGTTTATGAGAGTTAAATTGAAGCAGTACTTGTGAGGAAAGAAAAAAACTTCCAAGCACAGAGGCCAGCACCAGGAATCAGTCAGAAGGACAGGATGGGTAGCTCAATATGTCTGCCTGCACTCCAAGTGCTGTCTGTGGCTCTAGGAAGCCCTGGTAGAAAGTATTACGTACTTTGGGTGAAAGGTGGGTGGATTCCTCTTTCTATATATTATTCCATTTCTCTACTCTCACATTCTCTCTCGCTCAAAGAAGCTACTCCTACTTTTTAATCCCACCTTGTGGCTGAATTGCCAGATGCTTTCGTTCAGTCTTCCCTGGAGCTTGTGCACGTGACGGAGTGAGGATTCTCAGATGTTAACCTATATCTTTGTTTCTGGCGGGTAAATTCTGGCTAAAAGCTGAAATACACAACCTAAAGTCATGTGCATATATGTATTTACCCAGCTTGTGGTGGTTTATGCTGGAACATCACAGTCCTCATCTAACAACATTGTTTCATTTTTTACCTAAAATCTCCTGTCCTTTATTCAGATGGGTTTCTCCCTGTGTATTCCTGGGCAACTCTGAAATGTTAAGAACAACCTGAAATCTTCTTTGGCCAAAGGGAGGAAAAGATTGTGATTATCACAGCAGACATTCGTCCATTCCCTCAAAGTCTGAGTAAGCCCAGCACTGAACTGATTGTCCAGGCACTTGACAGCCATGTTCCTGTAGCGGTCGATCTGTGTCTCCGTACAACATCACAATCCAGTCCACATCCAAGACATGTTAGTGGTGACTGCAGATGTAATGCCGAGGGATGAACAGAGCCAGAGATCTCACTTAGCACTTCCTGTAGTATAAAGTATAAAACCTGTAATGGCAATGGAAGTAGCCCTTGCTGAAATAAATTCATGGAAGATTTCATGGACAAAAGCCCTTCTTTTTTATTCCCATTTCACATTCAGACCTCTATTGGCTTTAACTGATTTATACCACTACAAATGAGAGGAGCAGCAACTTTACAGATTGCAGTTCTGTGCTCTTTACCAAGGTATGATTCCAGCTGATGTCTCTGGGGATGAAAGTGCTGTAGCATGGTGGGACTGACCTTTACCTATTTGGACTGATCCTTGTACCTGAGACAATCAAAAGTAATCTCCTCTCCCAGGCTGCAGAGTCAGTATTAAGTTTTAGCAAAATCTTTTTGAAATTGCCAAATAGAGATGATTTCAAATGTTTTCATTTTGAAGTATTTCTCTTTTCCATTTTCTTCATTCCTACTTGTGTTTCTAATTCAAAAAGCATCTTGGAAATAGCCACCTACATTTTTCATTTGTCCAATACAGGGGGTTTGACACTTGATAAATTTTAACATAAATTATTTAAATAATATTGGGAAGATCACAAATTATTTCCTGGTCAAACTCATGCCAAAAGTCTACTTGACCATGCTATCTTATGGAAGGAAGAAATTGCCATTATATCTATTATCAACTCCTCCTTTTTAGGGAAACACCTGCATAATCTGCACAGGGAAATCTGGCAGAACTCCACATAAACCTCCTCGTGTCTCTGTGTTATTATTACAGTCTGAGGTTAAATTCTGCTGGCAACACACATTTATGTTCTGGAAGCAATTTTTTGTTAACACCTATGGTAGCTCTTGGCATCAAGTTACTTAACATGACAATTAGTAGGAATCACAGCAGTAGTACTCTCCTTTAAGTCAAATTCCTACCAAGAAACTGAAAAGGTAATTAGCTACATCAAATGAAGAGAAGAAACACCATCTATGCATCATTTGGAATGAGGAAAATGTGCCAGACTCCATGAATTCTGTTATAGATTAATTTGAGCTGCAGATTTTATGTGATTAATACTTAGGCATACAAATGCTGTATATATGTCAGTATGTGTTTTTAAATAGAACTAAAAACTCTCTTTACTCCCTGCTTTCTCTAAGATGGGGTAAGTTTTTGTATATCTGCAACTTTTAGTAGGTACCTACACCCTCATACATTTTTTCCTTTGCAAGGTTGCATTTTTCCAGTCAAAGAATATTTGCTATGAACTTAGCAAAAGAACTTTACACGCCTCCTAATAGATAATGATGTTTTTAAGGTCAGCTCTTGCCTCTCTGGACAAATGAAATATTGACATCCATAAAATGATTTGGATATTTTTCATGCATACTTCAAAATTTGTCCCCTGTATTTCAAATAAAGTGGAGTTTCAGTATGTTAACTGTTCAATACCAATAGCATATACTACAGACCTCTGGAGTAGTGTTTTTTGCCACTCTGTGAACAGAAGGTGAAATCACTCTACAAAACTATTTCATGTACCTAACATGTCACCTTTAAGTGAAAAGCTGCCTGGAATGGTTGCACTTCTAAGTATGTGACCATGATGTACTGCTGCACAGAGGCAAGAAAGGAATCCAGATGAGAGCCTTTTAAGAATAAAAATTCAGCTTTAAATTGTCAGTGTTTTTATGTTCTGGTAAGCTCAAGTAAATTCGAAGTCCTAAAGCTGTGTTCAAGGGATGGGTAGCTGGACCCTACGACGCAATCATGGTCCTGGCCCTCAAATACATCTTAGTATCTATCTTTGTAAATTTTGATCTCAGCATCATTGATCTCTTTCTTCTTTTTTTAACTTAAAACGACAAAATCTGTCCTTGAAAGAGCAGTAATTAATAAATTTCCTAATTAAACATGCATATTTCTAAAGAGAAATCATTAATTTCCTAGAGAAGAGTGGAAGGGCAGACACGTTCTGCCACAGAGAAACTGAAATCAGATTGTGAAAGTAGCAGCAGCAAACTCCATCTATAATTGTCATCTCCCTGGTGGGCCACACTGTCAAGCATCTTTGAGTTCTGTCATGGTCTCTTTGCTCTGTGGTGAATAAGGATATTCATCAAAAAGCTCCAGATTCCCAGGTCTCACACATGGGTGGCTCAACTTGGGAGTGAAAGGATACAACTGTATTGGAAAATAGCCACATTATAAATCCAGCAAAGGAAGGGATTTTGTAATAAGTAGGGAATATCAGAGACAAATGAGAAATAAAAAAGTAAAGAGCCCCCTCCAGTGTCACCACATATGTGATTAATGAGACTTAAGGAATTCGTCAATAGACTCTCCAAGCAACTGAGTTTTGTTTCAATGGTATGCAGTCAGGTTGTATTTGTATTCAGAAATCCCAGCTGTACTCGATATCCACGACTATTCCATGTATGTGAAAAGAATTACATGCAACTCAGCTAAGAAAAAAAGGAATCACCATTCAAACATAGGAAAATTTTAAGGCCAGGATATTGCTATGAGCATTGTTGCTATCTAAAAGTTTCTCCTTTCTTTAAGTGGAATGCAGGGAAATTAAAGATACTGAAAAGTTGTAAGTTTACAGTGGTCTTCAGAAAAGTTCAGTTCAGATGGTACAAAATGAAATGAACATACTTTCAATAAGAACAAAATGGTGAAAACAACGTGGTGAAAAATGAAGAAAATGAGGTTCTTTTTGCCTCTTTTTTTCTCTTGTTATCTGAATCACATACTTAGCTTCTCCTTGAACCTGGTTTCACTGTCAGTGGAAAGAAGATATGGTTTCCCCAGGTACCTTATTTTTCAGACTGCTGGCTTCAGATCAGAAAAGTCCCCTGTGCATCTTGCACATTGGTCATCTTTCCATGTGTTGGAGGCCACACACTGGGTCTTTGAGATTGTAGTAGTAACACTGAAGACTAATCGACTTCACATCTGTAGAAAACTTAAGGAGAGAAACCTGAATAAATATTTCAAGGGGTGGATAAAGTAGCATTTATACAATTCTGGTCCATTTCTAATACCCACTGAGATCCCTGGCTGTTTCAGTGTGAAGCCAGAAGTAAACCAAAGCTGAGTTCCTTTCCCATTCATAGTTGTTCTGTCTTTATTTAAAAACACTTTAAAATATTTAAACCATATGGTCACTTTATGGATAGTTTACATTTTTCTGCAGTGAAAAATGTATTGATAGCTCCTTATTAACTGATAATACGATATGATGATAATATCTTAATAGTTGGATAAGAATTAATATATAAACTAGGAATAGTACCTAGCCCAAAAATCAAGAATCCACATCTTAGGACAATCCAGAAAGGGCTATGGTGGTTGTATGTGGTTTGGATGGAATGTTCTACAAGGAAAGATTTTGTTTAGTCTGGCAAGGATTCACTTGAAAAGTGGTTTAATGATAGTATACACAACAGAGACAACTGAAATCTGGACAAAAGACAGAGGTATTAGAGAACCTAATTTCTTCAAATACTGTAAGATGATTAAAGTAAAAAAAACAACCAGGTCTTATTTTAACAGACAACTGCTGGTCTTGTGTAGCACTTTAGCCTTTTAAAAATAACCAGGAGTATCACAGAATAATTAGTAGAAAAAATATTTATTCTTAGGAAAAGCATATTGAATAGATTTGGAACACAGGATGCAAGTAATTATTAGAATCGAAATAGGCTAATGTTCTCCCAATGCTATTTGTAAAGCAATTTGAGTTTCATTATTAGAATGTGTATTTAACATATCATTTTGAATCTCATTACATGCTATTTGGACTAAACTTAATAGGATTATTATTTTTGGCATTCATGGTCATGCAATATCCATAAACAATATTTCTGAATCCTTTAAGACAAGAAACAGACATATGGTGTCAAGAAATGAACAGACCTTTCTGCATTTTTAACAGCACACGTATAATATGCTTTTCATTCCTGTGTTTCTAGGAATATTTGTGAATGTGTCACAGTTAATATATTAATTGTCCGTCTCTCTGCTTATCTATTTTTTATCTATTATTTATGTCTTATATTGATCAGAACAACCATGGCTTGATTAAAAACATTATTATATTATTTACTGACCCTGCTTATGATTAATTTTTAATCTTTTTCTAGCACATTTCTGGAGAAATACTTAATGCTTATGAGGTGATAGAGAAAAAACATTAGCACTCATCTTGTTCTAAACGTACAAGAAAAGGAAGAAATATATACCTTATTTCTCAAATATGAGAAGTCAAATTGTCTCCTCCCCACATCTGGCATAATATCTAATATGCTCTGCAAAGTTCCCACGACTGTAACTGGGCTGCACTACAGTGTCTGCACAATGAGGCAATGTCTACAGAGATGTTTGAGATCAACCTTGAGTAGTCCAAAGCCGGAACAAGGTGAAAGCTGCCCTGCACTTCAGATATGAAACCATCATGTAAGCAGCAACAAAGGTTAGTGTTCTTCCTATTTATCCACTGGGGAATTATCCATTGTTTTTTCCAAGCTACGGCACAGAAAAGAAGGAAGCAGAGAGCTAGAATGCAGGAGCAAAAACCAAGAGAGGTGCTTGAGGTCTGCAACAAACTCTGAGATCAAACACAGGACAAAAGCTGTGACAAAATGAACTCATACGTGAAAACATGAAAAACAGGCATTCACTTTTGGCTGGATGTCCATCACATGCTGACGCTACAAATGGTCAGTAGGCTTCAAGATGAATATATGTTTAATATCCTTATCAATGATCTAGATGAAGGGATTGAATGTTCCCTCAATATGTTTGCAGGTGACACCAAATTGGGCACGAGTGTCAATCTGCTCAAGGGCAGGAAGGCTTTACAGAGGAACCTGGCCAGGTTGGATTGATGGATTGATGAGGTCAATTGTACGAGATTCAACAAGGCCAAGTACTGGGTCTGGCACTTTGGTCAGAAAAATCCCATGCAATGCTATGGGCTTGGGAAAGTGTGGCTAGAAAGGCACCCTGCAGAAAAGAACCTGAGGGGTGCTGGTTGACAGCCAACTGAACGTAAGCCAGCAATGTGTCCAGGTGGCCAAAAAGGCCAACTGCATCCTGGCTTGCATCAAAAATGGTGCAGACAGTAGGACTAAGGAAGTGATCATGCCCTTATACTCGGCACTGGTGAGGCCACACTTTGAATACTGTGTTTAGTTTGGGGCCTCTCAGCACAAGGACATTGAGGTGCTGGAACATGTCCAGAGGAGGGGAACCAAGCTGATGAAAGATCTAGAGATCAAGTCTTATGAAGAGCAGCTGAGGGAACTAGTCTGCTGAAGAGGAAGCTGAGAGGAGACCTTACTGCTCTCTACAACTGCCTGAAAAAAAGTGGTAGCAAGGTCGGTGCTGGTCTCTTCTCCCAAGTAACAAGTAATAGGATGAGAGGAAATGGCCTCAAGGTGCACCAGGGGAGGTTTAAATTGGATATTAGAAAAAAAATCATTACTGAAAGAGTGGTGAAGCATTGGAACAGGCTACCCAGAGTAGCGGTGGAGTCTCCTTCCATGGAGGTGTTCAAAAAGCATGTAGATGTGATATTTCGTCATATGGTTTAACAGGGATGGTGATGTTGGGTTGACAGTTGGACTGGATGATATTAGAGGTCTTTCCAACCTTAATTATTCTATTATAACATTTATGAATGTATATGTAGACATAGAGTCATAGAATTGCAGAATCACAGAATGGTCTTTGTTGGAAGGGACTGCTAAAGACCATCTAGTCCAACCCCTCTGCCATGGAAGGGATAGCTCCCACTAGGTTAGGTTGCTCAAAGCACCATCCAGCCTGACCTGGAATACTTATCTTGGTAACCTGTTCCGGTGTCTCACTACCCTTTTTGTAATGAATTTCTTCCTTACGACCAATCTATCATCTTCCAGTTTAAAACTGTTGCCCCTTGTCCTGTCATTACAGACCCTGGTAAAAAGTCTCTCTCCACCTTTCTCATATGCCTCCTTTATATAACGGAAGACTGCAATAAGGTGTTCCCCCAAACTTTCTCCAAAACTTAAAAAACTTGCTTTTTCCATAACCCACCAATTTCTGTTTGCTCTCCATCATCCATCCCATAGCACCTATTTTGAGAAAGGCTGAAAAATCACTTCTGTCACTTGCTTCTGCATCATGACAAGTATCTAACTTGGCCAGCTGGGAATCTGCCATGTTCCACTGGAGTTGCCAAAGAAGAACATAGGACTTGGACAGAATAAATCTTTTGTAATATGCCAGCAAGAAATGTTTAGTGGTTTGATTCTTGTGAAGTCAGTCATGATTGCCCTGATAATTTGTGCTTGAAGGGAGGGTATGAGTCTCCTGACAGGACATAAAATGGAACCCCTTTACAAGAAGTTGCAATTTTGTTTGTTTTATCCATATTATTTAACTCAGTGCAGTGTCTGCGGTACCCACAAAAATCTGTCAATAGATTTTGAGTGAGAGAAGGAAAGGAAAAAAAAATGAATAAGCATGAGAATACGGTGATTTTAACCAGTAATAGGGAGTTATGAAGAAGCTTAGAGGACGAACTGAGAACACCTCAGTAAATAGTTGGTGCTGCCTGACATAACGTATACCAACCCCATCCAAGCAATTTGCTTCTGAATTTTTTTTTCTTTAATCTTGCCTTGACTGATGCTTTGCGCTAAATCACAAGTTCTTTGGGAGAGGGACTGTCTAAATGTTTAAGAAACACCTACTGCAAGAGGGTCACAATTATGACTTGGCAGCATGTAAGAAATAATGAAGAAACGAAGAATGAGAACTGGGCTCTTGAAATGGCCTTGTTCAACCTTCAGTACCCCACAAATATGCAATTGAAAGTAACTAAATAGTAGGCTTAGCCCCACAGGTCTGAAAGAATTCCTGAAAGAATTTCCAGCCTCCTCAAAACAACAAAGGAAGCTGCCAGTCTGGCATGTAAGGATAGATTGGTGCCTGGTGGAAGTAAATTCTTCGTCCGAGGCAAACATTTCAATTACATAGCAGGAAATCCTATAGCAAAAGAGTTTCTGCCACATTCAGGAAGATTATAAGGCCTCAGCTCTACAGCTTGTACCACAGAGAACACTGAGAAAGTTTCTCTGGTTTCTCTGAATAAGAAAAAGTGTGATAGTCCTCGTTCACTTTCATCCCTAAACAAGTTCTGTGATACAATATTGTACCCAGGTACCAATGAAATGTAATTCATAATGAAAATCTGCAAGTAAACAGGAAGCAGGGGGAAGAGATCCTATCTACTCTGAAACTACAGAGGAATCAGCCTGCAATTATGCAACTAGAAACTGGCCAAGGATGTGAAGTTTAGAAATTTCTTGTTTCCCACAGTTTGTTAATACACTCTCCAAGATCAAAGCTTTGAAACAAACATTGTCTTAATCAGAAAAAAAATAATTGGTTTATACCAAAATGTAGGCTTTTTAATTTGGTGCAATTTTCCAATTACATTTCAAAAAATATGTGCAATTTTTATCTTCTTGTTGTATTTCAGCACCGTGAAAAACTGAAATATTAAAAATTACCACAGAACTGTGTCGTGCTCAGCTCAAGCTTTTGTATTACATCTGAGACATTCCTTTCAGAACTGAACACAAACTTGTTGGATTAATGGGCTTTTTACTGAATTCTCATGCGATTTTGGGAAGCACTTCATTATTTGAAAGAGTCCTTTTCCAACACTTGTTTGGCATGAATTTGCTTAACTAATTAAATATGACAGAAACCAAGGCAAAAAAAAACAAATTATAGATTCATGAGATTTATGGACAAGAGAACATTGTGATGATCCTGTCTGACTCCCTGTAAATACAGGCTAGCATGGAAAAAAAGGACAAAGACAGAAGAAATGGGTTAAAGAACAATTTGCAATGGCTTATGTCTCTTTTTCCATTCAGTACCAAAATTGGAAATAAGTCGTAGAAGGCATCTGATCACTACGTGGGAAAAGCTGTAATCAACCTTGGTTTTATATATGTGTTTTTCCTCTGGGTAAGAACAGAATGAGAACAAGACAGAGCTCGTCAGAGGTGTTTCAATATGAAGTGTTTGTCTGTGAACAGTGTTACACTACTACGATTAAATCAATGGAGAATTATGACGAGCAAAACTGGTACAGCCCCAAAGTGTAAAAGGAGGTCTCTTGAGATATATATTATGCTGTTTACAGTACATAGTATTTTAACTAGAGGCTTTTGTCTTTGTAACTCTCCATTTACTCAGTTGATGCCATAATGAGGTCCACGTGTACTCCAAGTACCACTGTGTCATAGCACTGCCTGTCCCGCTGAGCGGCAGCACTTCGCACAGTGAGCTTGGGAAAAGGGTTGCCATTGTGTAAATGTGTTTGTCATCTCTATCCTGTCTTCACATAATTTCTCAAGGCACCTTATTCAAAGCGCAAAGGGACAAATGGTATAGAAGGAAGGGGAAACAGATCTATTCTGTATTTCTGCAAGTTAAGGTTTTCAGCTGTCCCACCCTATTCACAATCAAAACCTTCTTTCAGCTTTCACAATGCTAGTTTGGAAGAAGGCAGAGCAATGGAAATTTAGGGAAATATATCATGCAGGTAATGCTAATTGAAATGACCTAAGGGGAATATGAGTGAAAATTGGAAGAGCAGATACAAAGAAAGCATAGATATTGACCAGAAGTAGAAAGGCTTTGGCATAATTATGCATATGATCAAATATGGTTTTAATATTGTGCTTAATTACTTAGAACACTTGTACTTATAAACTTATGAAGGCAAAAACATAATTAAAATAGATTTTGGAACAGCATTCATATCACACAAATAGTGTAAACTATAATACACTTTCTATATTAAACTTATTTTTTAAAAGAACTGCTCAGATGTACCTGAGTCTTCATCTGAGTGTTTGAAGGTGCTGGAAGGCTCAAGGCTGGTTCCCAGAAATGGATTTAAATAATAATGTTGAACAATCCCCGCTGACAGTGAACACAACTGAGCTCACTGTGTCTACTCAGGATAAAGGCGATGCTATACCAAAGGCAAACACAGTCCAAACAACTCAGGCTAACCCTCAGTAAAAAAACAGATAATATGCCAGAAATCCAGGAGTTTAGGTATGTTGGTAACACAGGAAAAGGCAAAAAGCATGAGGCATAAAACAGAAATCACAGTTTGCTGAGCAGTCAGGACTGTTTTCATAGTTTGCCTTTTGTTACAGCAACACATTTCTTACCATGTATCACTGGATTATAAAGCAGGGTTTCCCCCTGAGAAGTGTTTTTCTTTTGGGCTAGATACTGCTCCAGCTTGAGACCACTGCTCCTGAATGATCTTGCTGAACTCATGGATCATTGGACCCAATTGCATGGCAACTACTGAGCACCAAATTCATACTGTCATCTGCATCAGAAGTGACTACAGCCAGAAATAAAGGTGTATTCCACCCAAACTAACTTATTCCAGGCTTTACTAAATCTGTTTTGCACCCTCCCACAGGTGTATTTTCTAATGGCTACTCGTATCCACATACTAAGCAAATACGCTTGCTCATCCTACTCCCCATTTGAAACTCACACACAAAGAATGCATTCCCAGGAGACTTCATAAATAACTAAGGCAGGTCAAAAAGTGAGTCCATCTTAAGACCTGCCTCCCCCTCCCCACAGGGGGAAATGACTCCTTGCTGACTGAAGCAGTTCAGAGAAGCCTGCTTCTGCTGCGCTGGGATCCGCAGTGGGGCACCCTATTCATAACATAAGCCCAGTTTTTACAAGAACTGACAAAGACACTAGGGAGCTTCACGGTCTTCAAAGTGGACACACTCTGCGGTTGCAGTTTACGTTGCCATTCACTGAGAAAGAAACACAAGTCAGTCATTTTCAAATGAAGCCACCAAATCACAGAGCTTGTGTTTTATATGCTTCCATAAACAGCTGTGATTCCCCAAAGGACTCATTTCTTGGTGAAGGGTTTTGAAAGGCACACTCTAAGCATTATATTTTGTTTTCTGCTAGTGCCGTGTATGCTGGTGTTTAATAGGCAGTAAATAGTGGAGTTAAAATTCTACTTGCCATGGCTAAGATCTTAATTATAGCATCCAGAGGGTCACCTCTTCTTGTTTGGAGTGGATATTCTAGGATGTATGGCAAGTTGTTATTTGACAATTTTGTGTTTTCGAGTCTTGTGGGTTATTTTGTTAAACACAGATGATGGTCTATTAGAAGCTAGAAATGAGGAGGTTCTCAGAGCACTTCTTTGTAGATAAATGAAATATTTGGAAAAGTTAGGGTTTTTGTGTAAAACATTTATTTTGGTAGAATTTTTGCTCACATCTTTAAAAAGAAAAAATGTATTTTAGTCTATAGAAAGTATTTATAGAGTTGGGTCTCAAAAAAGGCAGCTCTAGTTTGGTTAAGATGGCATAACTTGGTAAAAGAGCTGATCTAACTTGGTAAAAGAGCTGGTCTAGGGTCTGGCATCAAATATCCTGAATTTCCATTTCACAAACTGACCTGGGAAGAATAGAACCTGTAAATGAGATGTCTCAAAGACAATTTCTTATCAGCCTACGGTCTGGCATCAAATATCCTGAATTTCCATTTCACAGACTGACCTGGGAAGAATAGAACCTGTCAATGAGATGTCTCAAAGACAATTTCTTTTCAGCCAGTAAAAGATTATCAAACACATGAAGCAGCTTAGAATTTATTTTTTTTGGAAGAGATGGGGAACAAAAACAAATCAGAAAAAAAATCTGATGTTTGTTTTTTTTAAAAAAGGAAGCCTCCCTATTTGTTGCCTTATCAAATTCCAATTCATGCCATCTCATTTCATGATTTAGCTCCAGCAATCAAGACAGAAGAGCCTACATAGCTTTGTGTTCCTCCTATGGCCAGTGGATGGAGAGAAGGTTCCAAATCATGGTGTAGCTTCCAAATTGTCCTCTGGCAGACTCTTTTTTCATTGACTTTTGTGGGTCTAGATACACAGGCTCTGGATACACAGGATGGATCTAGGTTACAGAACTCATATGTCAACCACATTAAAAATAAAAATAAGTAGAAATTGTTCTTGTAAGTTCTCAAAAAACTGTTAGCCTTTGAGCTTATGCAGACTTTTCTAGCAAAGAAAAACAACTGATAGCTCAAGCCCACAATCAGTGGCTTAACAAGTTATCATCTCTGACTGCATCACCAGTTACGTGTTGTTCATATCATTCCATCTCTCCAGGAATTCACTTTTGGTAATGAGGATACAAATCCATCAGTCACGAAAATGAGGGCATTCTTTCTCCTTAACGTGGTTTTCAGCTTCCTTTCAATCTTACATTACAGATATATCCAGTCAGTAGCTAGCTTACAAATAGAGCTTAAACCAAATATTAAATATATATTACCCATCAAACAGTTTAAATAAACTGCAGTTAGGTTGCCAGGTGACAAGTATGCACACACAGATGTTTATGAGTTCTATATACAATTGAAAAAGTGATGCCAACTTAATTTTTAATCTCTCAGATTGTATAGAAATTATGATGAAATATTAGTTTCAATGTACATTCAGCTCCTGATAGTTCATCAGTATTCATGGATGGCAACACCGCTGTTCTGCTAGGGGATTTTCTTTTTTTCCTGGAGTCTGATGGAGGAAGTACCTTTCTGACATTTATGAGGCAGCATTTCTTTTCCTCACTTAAAAGCTGTCTTCCATGTCGGGTTGACCATGCCAAAATACACACCTGATTTATGTAGTGGATTTGTTGTAGCACAATTGCCACTACACATAGTCATAAATGATGCAAGAAACCCATTAATATCACTAACTCAGCATTCAAAGTTGTTTATTTAGATGTAGCCAAAGCTATGAGGTGCTTGGATAGATCCCAACGTGGACAGTGAGTTCAGCCATAGCTCTGCCAAAGACAAACTCCTTCTTGCTTCCAGGTGCTTGTCTACCACAGAAATTACTTAACACCTCAGCGGTCATTCTGTAATATTATGAAAGTGTCCCAGTTTCTTTAGCCCTTGTCTGCAGAGTAGATGGCACCAGCTTAGTCCATCAAAGCAGTGGAGTGAGATTTTCCACTGTGCTCATTTCACTGGACTGGTGTGTAATTACATTCCAAGGAAAATAAATCTTTCTAGAATAATCATTTAGCTCAACAACCTTTAATCCAGCAGAGCATGCTGGCATCACCTATTCATATAATAAATACAAGTGTAATAAATAAATCTCTAAAGGAGGCTTCATGGCAATAGAATCACATTAACAGGGGTCAGGGTTTTACATCAATGCCTATTAGAGCCCTCTCCAAAGCAGTAGGCTGCTTTTCAACTCTATTGTGGAGGTTTTGCTTTCTTACACAAGAAAATGTGGTCCACCTCAAGGGAAAAGAAAACAGAACATTTGATCATTCACAGTAGGCCTCCGTGTCACACTAATCATGAAGGGCTCATGGAAATACACCAGGTAGAAGGCACTACATTCTAACCAGACCTCTCCCTGGACCTGACTTCGGGGACCAAGACCTTCAGAGAACAATGAAACAGTGAGGGAAAACACAAAAACGAAATGCAGAAAGATTAACTAAATAAAAACATCCTTCCAAAAAAACTGTAACAACTCTATGAAATGAGTTTTCAACACCGCAATACTCCTTCTCTGTTTTGTTTCACAGCAAAACCATTGCATGTAAGTGTTGCCTTTGAAACGCCAGAGAAAGACCCTGATGAATGTTACACAGCAGACCAGAGACTGCCAAAACTAACAGATTTCTGTTTAGAGACCCTAAGAGTGAAATCCCTGTGAAGTAGCATAGCTTGAAGAGTAATTAGCCACAACCATAACAAAACGGTGAGCTACTCACCACTCAAATCTCTATGACTTCTCTGTTGTTATAACTGCCAATGATCTTGCAGGTTGCTGAAAACGGACTGTCCATGAAAAGAATTGCTTCGTGTAAAAACAAGGAAAGGAAGAAGGTGCAAAAAGGTTATCTGTTATGATATACAAAAAAATTTGTCAACAATAGTGAGTACCACTTCACCTGTTCCCACTTTTAAGATTTAAGGCAAAATTAAACTAAATACAATCCCACTCGTTATGGTAGAGACAACACCAGGGGTAACTGTGGCCCAGCAGTTATCTTTTCATCATCAAAGATAAACCAAACGACCTTTTTCTGTGTTCTCATTAGCTGGGAAAAAGGAACTTTGTTTATGCCTTCCTTGGAGAATTTTTTGCTAATATATTCCTATTTTTGTCCTAAAAAGGAAACAATCAAAAAGTCAGGCTTGCATAGCAAATGAACTGTTATTTCATTAGTTGTGCTTTCTGCATCCGCTGTGTGCAAAACGGCAGAGTGGTAAAGTGCCTGTAGTTGGTTTACAGCGGTGACCACACATTGGCTGTGATCAGTAACGTTACACTTCTTGTAAAGAAAAAACCCAGAACTACCTTTTTTGTTCTTCAAGGACAAAGATAGTCAGACTAGGAAAACATGAAAGGAGAAATAATATCATCACATATTAATAATAATTAGTCACTAGAAAGAAGCAGTTTCTTATTTCTATACTCCTGCATTGTTTAACTGATTATTTTCTCTATAATTTTGCATGTAAACTAATAAACAACTGCTCTTCACTTTCCAAATAATTGATTTTTTAAAAATAATGATAAAACAAAAAATCAATAAATCTTAATTTTAAACTCTATGGAAATGTTAATTGAATAAAATCCTTATTGAATAAAGTAATAGAGATCAGATGTGGTGATGTGAATAATCATTATTTTCCCTAACCTTTAGTGAAGCAGAACCTCATAAGAGAACACCTTTAAATATTGCAGAAACCCAGTATGAAATTTCCTAACACTCACATGGAGTCTTTACCTAAGACTTCTAAGAGAGACACCTTAAGAATCATAAAAATAGCCAAATCTAGTGAAGTTTTCATGGACTTTTTGTAGAGATGAAAATCTAACAGCAGGGTAGTGTTTTATTGAATGTAGTCTAATTTTTACTGTACATGTTTCAGCCAATTGCCATTTTGACTATCCTG
This sequence comes from Tapera naevia, assembly GCA_033556795.1. Lineage (NCBI taxonomy): Eukaryota > Metazoa > Chordata > Aves > Cuculiformes > Neomorphidae > Tapera > Tapera naevia. The sequence goes on along the minus strand of JAUMJJ010000079.1, from coordinate 28,126,267 downwards.
GCCACCCATTTGACAATTCAGTTTTTCTCTAATTTCAACACATCAAGAGAGCAAACTGGAAAAATGCCTTTCCCACCAAAACTACCCACAAATTGCAGAATCAACACTGAACTATTTTGTAGTGATTATTCCAACGACAGAATTTGAATTTAACATCCTCTGATCCAGGGGACTGAGATAATTTATTCACTGGTTATGAAAATTAAACCCAGCAATGTCTAAAGGAATTACCCTCTTTTGTAGGCTGAAACAATTATATAAAATGGTTTCCTTGTCAGCTGCAGTAACAGTAGTCCTTTTGACATCACTACTTCTTCTAATGCTTTCAAACATCAGCCTAAATGGAAATATTAGGATTCAGCGTCATAGTCTCACACTTGCTGACTCAGAAGTGTCAATATTACTGTATGATTTTCTTAAAGCATCATCTTTCTTTCTAACCTGTTATTCTGCTTTATATAGCAATTACTTGTATAATGTGACCTCTGCAATAAAATGAATAAAAATAGAGGTTTCAGAAAAATCTGGTTTCAGGTCATTTTGAAGTGGAAAGAAAACTTTGTGCTCTATCTGAGGAAGCTGACATAGTTACACTCTGTAATCAGACTGTGATAAATCCTGTCACTAGTTTTAGAACTGATTTTAACATTGTGAGATTTTGCCATCACAGATACACATGGGGGGCGAGGGGTTGCTCCTTTAAGCACTGTCTAGAGACTTCATCGTAGAATTGACATTAACACAGGATTTATTAGTGGTAACAATTATGGAAATTACTGAGCACAGGTGTGTGACCTAGACAGCATGGTGGCAAAATATCTCCTTCTCCACAGTGTTACAGCTTCTATTTTAGCAACACAATTATTTTCTGCACTAAGTATTTCACTCCTCCTTAGCTTCAGAAAGTCTCTTGCTGAAAACAGCAAGTCCATGAACTGGTATAATCCCCTTTTCAGCTGCCTTTAATCAGTAGCTGGGTTATCCCATTAATCTTCACTGTGAGAGGGGAGCCATCCAACCTTCCAAATCACAACTCATTTCCTCGGAATCCCAGTGGACTATCAATCCTTCCAGGAGGTTCTTCCTCCTATTTCTCTTAGTAATTTCTCATAGCAACTTTTTCCTAATGTGGCATATTAGACAGCAAGGAATAACTCCAGCAGGACTGTAGAAAACAGCAATAACGTTACTGGGAAGAGATGCACGACTCGGTTGTTTAAAAACCTTTCTGAATGTCCTGTAAAGATGAAGTTAAGCTGTAACAGGAACAAAATCTATTTTTATAGGAAAATGTAATCAGCATCTGTGCAGTCTTGAACTTGTTCTAGCTGTAACAAAAAAAAAGAAGGAGCAAAAATGTAATTATTTAAATTTACAGGAGAAACACAGGCCTCAGATAAATAAGTCTGCTTGAAGCTAAAGAAAATGTTGACAGAAAAATAAATCGATATAAACTCTCTATGCATAAATTCAGGTAGCGAATTCAAACAAAAAACTTTTTAAATTTTGGAGTGGAGCGAAGTTGAAGTGGGGGTGACGAATACAAATAATTTCTACCTCTGCTCAAGAGATTCTAATGTCACCAGCAGAGCTCTCTGATGGGATTGCCTATGACAGCTGTGGGCTTGGTACTGTCTCTTTCAAGCCTTTTCCGTGCTGCTTCACCCAGACCCACAGCTTTTACAGTCATCAGCTAACTCCTCCACAAGTCAAGAAAGGACAGAGCTGATGGCAAGAAAAAAGTCTCTCCATTTTTTTCATATTGTTTTGCCACCCACTTGTCATATGCCATTACAGAGTACCTCTTATCATTTCATATAATTTCTGGTCACGGTTTGCAGCAAATACATCAAGACCTCTTCTACAGAAAGAATGCTGAGACCCGGTTATAGCTGGTTTGGGTCTCAACAGGCCCTACTTCTGCCGATTTCTGATTCAAGAAAATAGGAAAAGGAAACCTTCAAAAGGACAGAAAAGAGGCTTTATGACAGCTTAATTTTCTGTTAGCTTGGTAGTTACCTTTCTAAAATCTATCTGAATCCTTTCCCTATTGCAGTTCTCAATTATCTAGCCAGAGGACACCTGGAAGTGATAATTAGGTGTTAAACACCAGCCTTGTTCCTGCAGATAGCCCTCCTGCCAGCCATTTAACACTTACTTCGGTGCTAAAGCTATGAATGATGTGCTTTTCAACAGCATTTAGATGCTAATAAATTATCAAACAGTTTGAAGGTGAGGGCCTGCGTAGATGGGAGAGTTCGTTTGTGATCTCCCTGACCTGCTGTAACTTAAGCCATGCCTTCTAGAGAAGGATGGAACAAGTTTGTTGGTGAAGTTGCTGTGTTTTCCCACCGCAGAGGCAGCCCTGAACAAGTCAAGGGTCAATGTCCCACACTTCCAAAAGCCTCTTTTTGAAATAAAAAGCTAAGTTACTTGTGGGATTAAATCTTGATATCGATCCCTTATGTGTCCAGAGGTTTATTCTGCCAGACGGGGTTACCTCATGCAGATGCAGTTGTCTAGACAGGTAAATTCCACTTGTCCTCTTCTCTCATTATTATATGCTTGGTTAAATCCTTTCTGAAGCAATACTAAGCCCGAAATGGTACCTGACAGCCACTAAGATGATGTCAAGAGGTGTAATTCTTATAGACCATGTATGTTATGTTCACCTTGTTAGATTATAGCAAATAATTTGTCCACCAGAAATAATGTGTATGTGGATTTACAGTTTAAATCAAGAGCACCAAAAGTATTTCAGCATTTAAGCTCCTATGTGGCTGCTAGCACAGGTTTTGGAGGTGCTAACAGAGTGGGCATAAAGTTGTCATGTCAAAATTGACCCTCTGTGCTAGATTCAGCAAGTGTTGGCCCAGGACTGGAAATCACCATGTCTTTGCCTGTATTTCTTTTGCCTAGGTAGAATTTACTATGGAAGATATGCATTCTCTACAATGTGTGGTACCAACATCTCTGGCAGGATAAAAAATGATCTCAGCTGGGCTGAAGTATAATTATTGGTGGCTAGATGGATACATATCCACACACACATACTTTCAAGTATGTTTTCCCGACAAGTGCTTGCTGTATTCTGAAGCTGTTTTTTCACTCAACAGTGCTACTACGGGTTACCATAATGCTGGAATATGGCTTCATGGCAGGTAAAAATCTAAAAAGGAAGAGATAAAGAGAAGACTCAAATCGAGACTTGAGTGTCTAACAGAGGTGTTTATTTTTGCCTTAGGTGTTTCAGGGCATCCTACATGGCATTTATGCGCTGCCTCAGGAGGCTGCAGCTTTCAACAGGTCATGCCAACCTCATGTGAGTACCCTGGTGTACTGGGACTGGCTGAGATGGAGGTAACTTTCTTCTTTGCAACCTGCGTGGTGCTGTGTTGTGAACTGGTGGCTGAACAGTGCTGATATCACAACAGTATTTTTACTGTTCATGAATTAACCTTGCACAGCAACAAGGCTTTCTCTCTGTCCCACTCAGCCCCCAAGCAAGTGGGCTGAGGCTGCACAAGGAGCTGGGAGATGGCACAGCTAAGAGAGCTGACCCCAACTGGCCAAAGAGATACTCCATAGTATTAGACATTGTGCTCAGCAATAAAAGCTGAGATGAAGGAGGAGGAATGAGAGTAGGATATTCATGGTTATGGAATTCATCTTCCTAAGTAACTATTAAGCATAATAAAACCATTCTTTCCTTGGATGGAAAGCTGGGCAGAGAGGAACGTAATGAAGTTCAACAAAGGCAAGCGTATGGTTCTCCACCTCTGGAGAAATAACCCTCCGCATTGTTACGGGTTAGGGGTTGACTGGCTGGAAAGCAGCTCTGTGGAGAAGCACCTGGATGTCCTGGTAGACAATGAGTTGGTGATGATTCAGCAACATGCACTCATGGCCAATAAGCCACTGGGGTGCATTTAGAAGAGTGTGGCTAGCAGGTTGAGGGAGGTTCTCTTCCCCATCTACTCTGCCTTAGTGAGGACTCATCTGCAGTAATGTGTTCAATTCTGGGCTCTCCAGTTCAAGAAAGGCAAGAAACTACTGGAGAGAGTCCAGCGGAGGGCCACAAAGATGATCAGGGGACTGGACCATCTCTCCAATGAGGAAAGGCTGAGAGACCCGGGTCTTTTTAGGCTGGAGAAGACTGAGAGGGGAACTTATCAATGCTTATAAATATCTACAGGGAGGGTGTTAAGGGGATGGGGCCAGACTCTTCTCAACAGTGCCCAATGGCAGGACAACGGGCAATGGGCACAAACTGTAACACAGGAAGTTCCCCCTCAACATGAGGAAAAACTTCTTTATTGTCAGGGTGACAGAGCACTGGAACAGGCTGCCCAGGGAGGCTGTGAATTCTCCTTCTGAGCAGATACTCAAAACCCACCTGGGAAACTTCCTGTGCAACCTGCTGTAGGTAAACCTGCTTCAGCAGGGGGTTTGGACTGGATGATCTCCAGAGGTCCCTTCCAACTCCTACCATTCTGTGATTCTGTGTTTCTCTTATTCTGTGAAATGACTGAACATCTGCCCACCAATGGGAAACAGTGATCAAATTCCTATTTTTGCTTTGCTTGTGCACACAACTTTTGCTTTCCCTAATAAACTGCCATTATATCAATCTGTGAGTCTTTTTATCTTCAACTTTCTCTACATCCTGCTGGATGAGAGCAAGTGGGTGGGCAGGTGTTTGGCTGTTGGCCTGGGGCAACCCGCCACACCTAGACACATAAGAACAGCACCAGGTACATATATTTGGGCACACAACTTGGTCCTATACTATTTATGCTTCAAAAAAGCTTTGTGTCAGAAAACAAGTATACAAATACTGAAAGAGAGTAGAAAGAAATGGAAATGAAGCATAGCCACACCAACTTAGCAAACAATCATTTTCCTTTTTGTATGGTTACACCCAATGCGAAGAATATGATGAGCTAGAGGCTTGCATGTCTTCCATTCATGTGTTGCATGAATCCAGCCCCATGAATGTCTGTTTCTCTTCCTGATATTGTGTTTGCTCTAAGCTCTTGACTATCTAACCGGGCTAAAAAAAAGAAACTGCAACCAGTTTTTTGCACTCGCTGCTGTGAGCTAGGTGAGAAGTGCTGGCCTTACTCATTACTGAATTTATTCGGTGATTCCATTTTTATAGCTAGCCCAAAGAGAATTGCTCACTTATCTTCTGTAAGAAACTGAGCCAAATGTCATACAAATGTACATTTGTACTCTATAGAGGCATTGTCTTTGATAATCAAGGTTTTCTGCTGGCAACCAAGCATCTCACATACTGCAAGTCCTCTGTGAAGAAATGAAAACAAATAGTTAAGAAAAAATCACTTAAAAAATTTCAGCAAAATTGGACCAAATGGTTTAAGGCTCATCTTTCTCTGTAAATAAAGTCATGAAGAAAATGAGATGTTGCAGGTGAAGTGCTCAGCTTCAGCAGAAGTGAAGGAAAGAAGAATGAAACCAATATATACACAACTAGAAAATGTTGAGTAGGGAAATTGTTCTACAAATGCCTTTTTTCCTTTCTTCTTATTCCCCTTGTACATACATTCCTCTGGAAAAGTGCTCTTTTGTTATGGCAAAGGGATTTTTCAAGTACAAGTATTCATCTATGCCTTAACAGAAAGAAATGATTGAGGTACAATGCAATTTGTACCATTACACTGGAGCGGTCCAGCCGTAAGTTTTGTGCAAAAGGTACTGAATGATGCAGGATTTATACACTCTGATAAAGATTTACTTTCTCCCATCCACTATAAGTAAAGGCTTTAAAATCCAGTATATATATTCTTATTTATATTATACATATTTTATATCCATTATGCCAATATAAAAAGACCTCAAAATAAGTATAATGGCTGTGTTATGGCTTCTTTACGTTGCCAGAACATTTCATAGACATTTTATTGACTATTTTATAAGATAGAGGCTGTGAATCCTCATTGTTGTTAAGTTTTGAGAACAAGAATCTACTGGGAGTTGCACAGCTAGAGCTGGTCTGGCTTCAAGGCAGAACAGACAAGATGGCATTTTCCAGCTACAGAGTTTGCATTTTTCATATAGAGAACACATAGCAGCTGTTTATTTCTCATACTTGCACAAATCTACAGTGCTACTTACAGAACAAGTATTTCAAGAACCTGGAAAGGGAAGCTGGAGGACATCAGCAACGTTTTCTGTTGTCATTAAATAGCCATCACTCTTTCTAATCACCTTGCTCTGAATCAAGTACTATGGGAGGTATTTGCAGATAACTTCTGATTGACTTTCTATTTATAATTTAAAAGATGATATAATGGCTGGAATCATAATAAGTGAAACTGCCAGAGGCTGCAAACATTGACAAGAAATGTTAACAACACATGTTCAGCAGATAAAACAAAGAATGAAACAATGTGTAACTATTCCTACTGCTTCTTTTTTTCAGAGCTCTACAGGATAGTACAGAAGAGGAAGAGAATTCAGTGAAAAGTGGCAAAGACGGTTGGTAAAGTTGCTAGTTTATTAGGTCAAAGGAAAAAATACTGATATAACCTGAACAATGATCTGGACCTTTTATTTTACTTTTTTTTAATGTACTTTCCACTATTAAAATAATGCTTAACAGAATACCCAGACTGGAATTCTGCTTGTGGATTTAAGTTGTGAAGACATTTTCAGTTATTTCAATCATTCAGATAAAAATATTAAGATGAAACCCTGTATCAAGTTTGGGGATGAGCTCTGGGTTTTAGTCCAGAGGCTAAAAATAACAACTTTATCTACCAACGTAGGGCATTAGAAAGAATTGCCAGTTCATGATAATTTTTGATAACAAACAACTGCCATGAAAAGATCGTCACATTTCCATCTATGGATACATTTATAACCTTCGTAGGAAAATGCAGTGAGCAATGTAGTCTGCCTTTGGATTCAGCCCTGCTTTGGGCAGGGGATAGGACCAGATGATCTCCACATCTAAATTATTCTGTGATTCTATGAATGGTAAAATATAATTTGAAGTTGCTACTATTTAGTGAGTTGTAGTTTGAAAGAAATTTCTTAACTTTTCTTGCACTTAGACCTGCAAAATCCTAATCAAACCTGCTATGTAGAAGTATTGCATTCTCTCATGATTGTTGACATTAGGGACAGGATTTACGTGAGTGACTTATGATTTGTAGTATTTTCTTTTTCAAAAATTTTTATGTGGGGATTACCTTTGAGTATGGCTAGTGAAGCACTGGGAACCTGAGAGGTGCCCAAATCCCTGGTGGTTACAGCTAGTCAACAAGTTAAAATGTTATAAAAGGAGCTAATGCAGCTCTCCATGCATGCACTCCTCTGCACTATTGCAAATGTAATGTAATTTGGCTTTAAACACTCTGTCCCGGAAAACCAAGGTGTATTACTTTGTCCTTTCCATGAGCTAACAGTATGTTCACAATCAGTGGCAGCACCTCAGATGTATTATAACTTGTCAAGGAACAGTGATAATCTATCTGAGCCTTCTTGTGCTTCTTTCTGAACTTTGACTACCTCCATTATTAGTCTCCTTTATTATTAATCTGCTTAAGAAAGCAAGAAAGAGTGACTGAGTAATCACTGAAAGGTGATAAAATCCCAGAGCAGTTCTTCAGAAGGCCTAATGAACTTCAAGCATCAGTCAGATTAGTAATTTGGCACACTGGTGGCTCCAGGGTGCAATTCGGCTCCCCTTGACATCTGTGAAAAGACTCTGGGAACTGGATGATGCCCTAAGCGAACAAGGGCTGTTTTTTCATGGATTGAGTGACATTAAGTATTCCCAAAGGAGTTGTTTTATTAGATTAGAATCAGTTCTTATATCACTAAACTGTGTGGAAATTTCCCATTCAGGAGTAAGCAAATATTCAAGAGTATATATATTTTACTTAGCAGCTACCACAGAAAAATATACGAAGTGGGAATCTGTTAAATACAAAACCTAACTGGACATAAAAATGTGCTCCCTTGCAGGTCAGTTTCTTTAATAGTTTCATTAAAGAGGGCATCATTTTTTTATAGAACATACTGTGGTTTATTATATAAAATGTTCAGCCATTTAATATATCTCAAATAGTTCAGTTTTGCACTGTACTTTAATTTTCTCATCAGTCTAAGTTTCTTTGTAATATTTCTCTGTAAAAAATGTTTCACTTTATTTAAGTACTGGCAAAATGCTTTCTTTGATTTGGTTTATTACCTCTGAGTTAATTTGTATTTATCCAATTCAGATAGGTGACACTAAAAGTACAGTTTATTAATTAAGGGTTGAACAGTAGAGGCCAAAGGGGGTCAAAAAGGTTAAAGCTGAGTGATGTATGTTGAGTTTTATGAAATATTAGTTGTTTCATTCCTTTTGCCTAGTGGACTTGTAATGATGACTGTAAAACGGGTGTAGGCTGTGACACACTGAACAAAAAGGAATTCCCTCAAAGCAAAAAGAACAAAATTCAGAAAAAACCAAGGTGTTCATGTCTGCTGTAGTCTCCTAATTCAAAAACTGAGCACAAAGAGGTACCTGCAGCTTTGAACACGCGTAATAAAAACAGAAAGGCCAAAAAAGTAGGTGAATGTGAAATATTTCCTCATTTAGTCCAAGAAATGATGCTCCTCTGCCCGACTTAAAGGATATGAATCAGCCAGGCTCTTTTTATGTTAAATATAGTTTATTCTGTATAGGGAATTATACATATAAGGGAATTCACAAATATGGAAATATACATCTACTGTTTAAATATATGTGTATTAGGTATATTTAACACAAATGTATAGTTACAGGAATTAGGACTGAGTAGAACAGTCCTTGAAGACAGGAAGAGCTTTATTTTTATTGTTATCCTGGTCGATTCATCCTTTAAACCAAGTTCAAATGAATCAGCTTAAGTGCTGCAATTTTTTCTGCAACTCTCTGTGCATTCTGTCAGTTTACATATTAGCAAAAGGGTGTGAAGGATGGCATATCCATCAAAGACAATGGAGGTGAAATGGCACTACGTGTCTATTCTAGAATTGTTCAGTTTCCCCTAAAAAAAAAAATATTTGCAGTGTGAATGTGCTTCCAATCTGAAAACTCTCAGCCAGTATTCGGAGTAGAAGCAAGACAAACATTTCACACAGTCAGAACAGCTTATGTTTGAAACGGTGTTTATAGAACAGACCGTCCACCTTCTGATTCAAGACTGAAGGTCTTCCTAGCCTTGGCTCACACTTAGATCAGCAACAACTGATCCTGACATGATTTAGGTAACTTTTTATAGTGTTCTCTGTTATGTATCACACAACGCTGTCACAGGAGTCTCTTCAGGTCATAAGGGAGCAAGATTGGAAGATATATGTGATATCTTTCAGGATACTTGGACACAGGACCCCTGTGTTAGACCTGTCCGTTCACAAGATGAAACAGTTTAAAACATTATCAGAAAAAAATGGGACTGATTCACCCAACAGACTGTCACAAAATTCTTAGGTTTGCCCAGTATTGAACAAAACTGCCAAATTTAAAAGGATGCCAATTTAAATTTAAGTTAGTTTATTAAGTAAATTGGCAATATTTCAGATAACACACCTGCCCTCTTGTTTCTCTTTCTTTTTTTCTGGAGGTTTAAGATCATAGTTTGCTTCATGTGACCTTCAGCTTGTCTAAATTCCAATTAAGACTAATAGAGGTATGCTAATGTACTCCAGCTTGGACCTGACTCACCAGGAGATTTGGGGATTTTTCACAGAAGTGGTTTCTTTCCCATACAAACGGAAAAGGCCGATTGTGGAAGGGGAAAGTGAAACCACCGCATTGCTTCCACACGGTGCTGTCAAATAAATTAACGTTTGCATCCAAGAAGGTGAATTTGATGTGCAGACCTGTGAACGCAATTGGTGCCTGTTAATGAAAACAGAGGGGTGGGGGGCGGGAATTGTGACTTGCCTGCTAGGGGCCAGAACCAATTATTCTCCTTGCTTTCCCACCGGTTCTCCACTGACACACTGATACTTCTTAACAGTTGTGATGTTTTCAGCCTCTGCTTGCCCTGTAGAGTTAAATGGCTCAACAACATTCTATATTTAATATGTTCCTTTGTGAAGAATGCGGAGGGTAATTTTCACGCTGCAAAGAACTTTATACGCATAGCCTGGCATGCACACAGGCATATGAATGTCTTAAACCACTCTTTCACATTCCTCTTCCTACATGACAGGGCAATCAGCCAGTATAAGCATATGTCTACTGTTTGTATTGCCTTAACGAGAAGAGGAGACAGTGTAGATCAGCCATGATATAGCTGGTGAGGATGTCAGTTTTTGTAACCAGAGCAGCATTCAATAACTGAGATTTGTTCATTGTAGTAGTAGAATGTCACAGCATCTCTTTCACGTCATGTTGCAGAGCATGATGTTGTTTTTTCCCTTTACTTCTATCTTGCCCAGCATTATTAACCACATAGCAGATGGTACAAATGCTTCTATTGACTTTATGAATACTTCATACCTTTATTAACCACACATATCATTGCAGCTGCAACAGTTTTCAGGCATTGCAATCCCATGCAGGCTTATTCCTTGTGTTAATTGTGGATTCACTAATGTATTTAACAGAAACACAGTTTGGGTCCATGATGAGCTCTGCTTAACTTCAGAAGCCCTAAAACCCCAGACAGTGAAAGGGTGAATTTTATCTTACATACAGCGCATGTTATGAAAAATTTCAGACCCACAAATTCAGTACTGCAGTCAGTTCCTTTGCATGTCTCCACTCAACAATTTCTTGTGTAGAAACAGTAAACCAACAAGTATTAAGCTCAGCTTGTGCTAGGGTACTCCAAGTAACTCATCTGGATTCCTTTTGCCCTGTGAAAAGCTTGGTTATGTACCCTATAATGTGTTGACAGCATACAATCACTTTCTGATCACTTGACTTTACTGTACCACAGAAATAATAGCAGTGGAAGACAACAAAAGCAATGTTTCTGAGAGCTATAAATGTTGTGGGTTTTATCTCATTATTGAACTTCAAGTTTTGTGAAGACAGTCCCTCTATTAAAGCAGCAATAGGCCTCCACTAGTTACAGCTGAACAATGCTGTTGGTCTTACGTTCATATACTTGTTCTGATGCTCTTACTTAGTGAACACCTTGTACCACTGTCACTCTCTCACCTGAAAATGCTGATACACATGCCACTTATATCAGTGACAGTGCTCAAAAGCAAAGTCAGCCACAGACCATGTCTACAAGAAAATTCATTAAGCTTGTCCCATGGAATATCAACCATGCCATGTTCAGGCTCTTTTTTCCCACTGACTAATTCCAAATTCATTTTAAATACACACTGAGAAGATAACAGCAGAATTAGACCCTAATTCAGCAAAAATCTAAGCATGTAGTTTTCTTCCACCGCATGTGTAACATGACTAAATTCATGACAAATATCTTGCTGGATTTACTTTGCTTTGAGGAAGCCACATCTGTGGAGTAAAACCTAGTGCACTGCTCTAAGGGTTTCCACCCATCAAAGATGAGTTTTATGATGTGATCCCTTATTCTGCTCTGAGCTACAGCATGACTCGTAGCGTTAGCATAGAGGGGGGAACAGTAAACTGCCCAACCAGAAGATGCTGGCAAAGCCCCAACCACTGCTTTCAAGCAGTTTGTTTAAAAGTGTAGAGTTTTATGAGTTCACTTTTCTCTTATGTCAAATGTGATCTCCTGACTCCATTTGCTTCTACCATTCTCATACAAACTTACAGTCCGGGACAACTAGATAGGGTCTTCATTGGGCAAATGCAGAAAAGACGGTCAGTAGTCAAAGATATCCCCCATCATTTTCACTGACCTCAGCTCTCACAAGTCGTGAAAATTGTTTGATGTTTGCCACCACAACATTATTCCTTTTTTATCTACACTGCTTCTCTGCCTTCACCCCATGTTTGTCATGTCTGGAGGGATTGCTGCTTCCTGTAGTCCAGGTTTACGTAAAGCTTGGAGAGCACTACCGTATTCAGTTCATAGCTTCTCCTTAGGCACTTAGTAATTGAAATACAGAATAAAATAATAACAATGATACTTTGCAATCCAAAGTAAGTGTTTAATCTCAAATAATAAGCTGGGCTCCTTGTAGGTCAGTGGAAAGACAGATTTTAATACCTAACTGCCAAATGTCTGAGTGAAGACATGAATTCTCCCACAGAACTTCTTAAACATCTATGTAAAATCCAGACCTCAGTACTGAGGCCAAACTTATATTAACTTCAGCAGTGCCAAGATTTCACCCTCAGTTTTAAGTTCCAGCAGGGTAGAAAGCCAACTTTGGATAAAGTGATGGGACTGGGAAAGAGAAAAAAATTAGAAAGTTGGGGGTGCAATAGCAAAATTAATTTCAGCTGAGATAGAACTGGGAAACACTATCAATATGGACAGTGCTGTGTCAACTGGGATTTGATTCTACTCATTTTATGAAGAATACTTTAGCAGAACAAAACCAATTTAGTAGTGCCTTTTATGAAATCTGAAGTTTGTTTTTTCTTTTCTTACTTTTTACCTATTTACCTATTTTTATCTTCTTGCTAACACTTATCCAGCTTGCTCAGTTTGGTTCTTCTCTCTCTCCATACTATCAAAGCTTTATTGTTCCCTGTGAGTTCTCCATCATTTACCCCTTCCAAACTCTGAGTTTTGGCAAAAATTACCTCTTTTGAGCTTCTGTGTGAAGACCACCTGCAGCAGACCTTGAAATGACTAACGCGTGGAAGCAGGCTGAGATCAGCTTAAACCTGAGTTTCAAAGGTACTCTACAACTCTTGCTGTTTCCTTCTCCCCGAAACGACTTAATTTCCTACATCAACCGCTAAAACAATAGTCCCAAAAGAGGGAACAATAATTTACAGTAACTCTTCTTGATACATGAACATTAATTTTATTTATTGTTCCAAGAACCCAATTTACTAGAGACACAGTCCATGATTGGCATTTTGAAGGAAATACGGTAAATCACTCAAATCTATGGATATAGCTGTAGAGATTTATAAAACATTGCCTTCAACAGTAAGAACGTGATATATGACTACTACTGAGGTCATGTCCAATGTTCATTTTGCTCATTTAATTTTGCAGGTGGAGCTGAAACAGTTGCCAGTTTACTAAATGAAGTATTTTTTTGATAATAGTATATTGAAAAGTATATTTGTGAAGACAGGCTAAATAACAACTCTTACTTAATATCAAACACAAACTCAGACACAATAAAAACTATTCGTGATTTTTTTATCCTTGAAAAAAGAAATTATTAATGGTCCAATATTATGAAGACTAGTATTGCTTGACTAGTCCCATACCTGCTAGAGAGTGTCAAAAGTGACTGCTCACAGTAGTTAAGTACTGTGACTGATGATATTTACAAGGTTGGTAATGATGGTTCAGTACTCTGGCTATTATCTTCACCAGGTAAGAAATACATTGAAATCAATGAAATTGCTCCATTAATAGTAAAGTAAATGAACACAGAAGCAGCCTCAATAGAAAATTTCTTATAGTTCATTGTGCAACTAAGCAGATAAGAAAAAGCTGCAGTTTTCAGACACGAAACAGCCAGACATATGCACCAATGCACGTGCTGGGGAAATTAAATTAGCAAGTGGTGTCGTTTATTTTAGCGTATGATCACATCGGACAGGCATGGACCTGTCTCTGCTGTGTCTCTTGTCTGTGCTTGAAAGAAGAAAAATGTGAAGCCAGTTAGGAATGTTTCTGAATGTGACATTCTCCTTCCCTAATTTCTTTCTTTTTTCCTTTCTTTCAGTAAAAACACTGGAGATGTTTTAAAACCTCTAAATCATACAATGCATATTTTTAATATCTTGTACCAGGGATAACCTTTTTAATAGTACTGGAAATCCCCATATAACATATCGAGGTGTATCCAGATGGATTGCTTCCATATGAAGATATTTTCGTTTGCCATTTTTCATTCTATTGTACATAACTGTAACGTATGCTTTTTATAATGAAGGGCTACTCTTAATAACCTTGTATTTATTTTATTTTATTTTTTTTTTAGAAAAAGCAGATGTGGAGAAGTGAATGAGAGCTATTGGTTTAATAAAGCACAGTCATCTTCCCTCAGATGTTACAATAAACCAGATTAGATAGAGCTCTAATCTAGAAAGCTCCAATGTTAATTCTGATGTTGATAAATGGTCTGAAATTTCATTTTCTCTGCTCTGTGTATCTTGCATACGTGCTTGTGTTTAACTGTTTAGAATCTGACATTGTAACAGCATGAAAGGAAAGAATCCCAGGGCCTCAAAATAGCTCATAATATAAAAGATGATTCCTACCTGATAGGGAGAAGTGAAAGATGACAAATCTTTCCCTCTCAATTAAATTTCTTTCATGATAATCCTTACTACATTTCTGGCTATAATGTCAGACAAGCAATAACAGAAAGCTCAGTGTCATTATGGAAAAAAGACATTAGACCACTTTTAGGGGTGGAGAGAGGGGATATGTGAATGTACTTCAAAGAGAGGGTCTTGTTTTCCTTTTATTCCCTCAGTATTTCCATGAAACCTAAGGCAATGACATCACAACAAAACAAGATTGCCAAGATATACTATACAAAAACATGTTTTCACATGGTTACATTTTCTGCAAATTACAGTTCTTGGAGTATAAATCAGAATAATTGTTTAAATCAGAGTGACTGTTGAAACAGATTTACAGAGATCAAATCAAAAATGTAATAATTCTTGTGGTTTCAGTAATGCTCAGAGCACCAAATACTTCTGAAAATTTTGGTTGTCAGTTATATATAGTGTTTACATTAACATGCTGCTTGAACAGAGAAAATATATATTTTAAGACGAAAATGCGAATCCAGGGTTACAAGAATGTTTCTGAAACAGCTAAGTCATCTTGTTTCAAGTAAAACCAGATGTTTGCTTAAAGTGAAAGGCAATCATTTCTTTTAATTATGTTCCCTGGTTAGGCCACCAGGAATATCCATATGTGCACACAATGATCCGATTAAAATCAAAGACCTTACAATGGAGAAAGCAATCAACAACTGAAAGACCACCAAATGACATGCAAGGCACTGACCTGGATTCCGCTACCTCCATTCACTCATTTTCACTCAGCAAGTTAAATGGGAGGGACTGCTGGAGTCCACTAAGGTTCTCTGGGTGAGTCACGCCCCCAGATTCTGGAGGTGTCTTCAGGACCTTCTAAACAGTTGATCCGAATTGATGAACCTGGGTTAAATGTTTCTCAACTCATTCAGTATGCAGTAAGGAAACAGCTGCATTGTGCTTCTTTTTTGCCATTTTAGCCTTTAGGATGTGTGATATTGTGGTGTTTCTAGTGGAAGAGAGAAAAATATGGAAACTCATAAAGTGTTTTGCATGAATACTTCAACGGAAGAGAAGTGGATGGATATATGGATCAAACAAGTAAATTCTTGTGTACTTCTGAAATCCAGACTTGGATGTGGGATGTGACTTTGCTTTACCAGAGACTGTAAGCACAAGGCATTAGCATGAGGTTTCTTCAATAACCCATACTCCAACAGTTCTTCCTGTCCTGGATGTTTCAGACAAGCATATCACCTGAAATTTTACCAGTGACTGATTGTTTTGAACTTTTAGAACAGTTTTCATAGTTTAAAATTTCTATTCAAAACTATGATGTCCATGAATACAAAGATCTATTCTTAGTCCTCCTGTAAAATAATATCAAAAGCTGTGGCCTGTGGGAGGAGAAGTACCTTCTGCTGGGTTACAGAGCAATAAGCCATCTTCTGGGGACTAGTGCCTGTCTCTAGTAGAACCTCCTTATCTGCTCTGTGATCCTACAGTTCTATAACCACCTATTTCAATGACCACTGTGTTGTATATGAAAAATTACGAATCACATTTATTTATTGTATAACGTACACACAATATTTAAATAAACACGCATGCACACAAGCACCACATACAGGTATGTAATATGTTGCAGATGGATATAAAATAATATCATATACTCTCATTTTTTAATAATAACGTTTCTGGAGCCAAACATTATTTCCAGGAAGACTTGGCCAGTTAATTAATTCTTCTGTATAGTCTTCAATCGGTACTACCTCAGCATAAAGGTACAGCACTCATTTCTCTGGTGCACATCTAATCCAGTGAACCTACTTTTACGTTTTTCTGCAGAATATCTGATTGTCTGGTGTTTTTTTATACCAAACAGTTTCTTCACCAGTTTATGAAAAAGAAAAGGAAAAAAAAAATAAAAGCAAGAAAGAAAACTGTGTTTCAATAAAAGATATTCTGGCTGCATACATTTATCAGAAAAGCTGACATTTTCAGGTTAGATTGAATATTTAATTAGGTGATTTCTTTACAAAAATATAGATAAAACATATGGCTCCAGTGAAGGTGTCAGGAAATTTTACCCTAATTTCCATGAGTCCAAGAAATATCCCTTTCTGGTTTTCATGCTATGTCTGTCATGGTGGGGTAGTTTATTTTAAATGTATTGTTTCTGTGCTGATGGCATTCTCCTCTCCTTTTAGTGCATGATCCGAGCTCAGTTCCTGTATTGGTTTGCTTTTGTTTTCTCTTTTCAGCAAAGCCCTTCGCTGAGGGATAGATCCATTCCTTCTGTCCTCACTGCCCTGCAAGACAACCTTACACAAATCTTTAAGTTCAGCCTCTACAGTGTCATTTCATAAACATGTATATGCATATGTTGACACCCATCTCCATGACAATTTTATTTTGGTCTTGTGAGTCATACGGCTATGTAGAGTCTTTTAAAAGTACCTTTTTCACATGGCTTTACCTAACCATCAGTGCTCTCACAGGCCTTTAGTGCATTGCATCCAGTCCCTCAAAGCTCCTCTCATTGTTTTGACTAATAAGCAGTTACATTACAACTTTGGGTCAGGATATTTAGAGGAAAAAAATCACGCAAACCCTGCAAATTTAGCAGCACACACTTGATCTTTGCTGATTAGCTTGTAGATGAAGTTGCCAGCGATATCATCTCCAAGTCGTACTCCTGTCTTGAAATATAACATCTTCACCAGTTTTCAACATGAGACAGGAACCAAAACTAGTTAGCATTGGAGTGGATGACCTCCAAGTACATCTGGCACTGTTCAATGGAAAATAGATGGCATTAATGCTGATATAAAAGGAGGCTAATTTGTAACTCAGCAGGATCCCAAAATATGTCCAAAATATTATTTATGACTAAAAGTTATAAAATAGAGTTGAGGCAGATTTTATTGTTTACTTATCCAAGTCATAAAATATACAAGCACAGCAAATATAAACAACAGCAAAACAAGCTGAGCAAAGGCAAGTTTTCAGCTAGCTTAATCATCTCTAAATTCTAAGTACTATCTCATGATGGATGGCTGCTGGAGTTTGTGAAAGACTATACCAAATCCTGTTCCCTATTCCACGCAGACCACCCCTATCGAGGACAATTCCTTCCAACTGTATTATCACATATCCTGCCTTGAAACACAAAATTTAATTTCCTTGTCACCATTTGGTGAATCTTACGCTGGAAAAGCGCTTACTCTCTGCCTTTCTCTGGACTAGCTTTGCCAATTGCTTGTTCTTTTCCAGTTTCTTTGAAGGAGCCATCAAGAATGTCTCCTTTCTGTACTACGCTGGCCTGGATGAGTTTTCCTGGTCTAGTTTTTGTACCCTTTCCATCACTAAATTCTGAACATTTACATTCCACTTTCCTGTATTTTGAAGACTCCTCAAAAAAACCCACTTGTTTTTGAAGCCCCCTGACTACACGAGCTGGATTTAGTTTATCTGGAATGGCTAAATTAAAAGAATTGCTATCATATGACTTGCTTCATCCGTCTGAACCAATCATCTTATTTCACCTAGGCTGAATAAAACATAGCTAGAACTTACAGGCAAATTATATTTTGGATGGAAATGTCATTGTAAAATATCAGAAGTTTTCAAAATGGATCAATTTTTACAGCTACTTTGAAAACTTGAAAAAAGTGAGGCTCATATGAGTTAAGCCAAATATTTGTCTTTTCCTCTTCCACTTCTCATTTCATTTAGCCAGAAAATGAACTCACTGTTCAACAAAAGTATGTTTTATATCAAATAATATCTAATTACTACATTTGTTAAATAAAGACTAATAATTAGTCAGCCTGAAATGCAATCACTATTATAGATTACAGATAAGCGAAAAGCATTTGCATGGATCTTAAGTAAACTACAAAAAAATGGGCTAATCTCATGAACAAATGGAAATCCATAATCCTGCTTAGGCCACGCTCTGCTGGTAATGTATTTGCAATTAAAGTACTGTGTGATTTATGGACGTCAGAAAGGAAATTACTCAAAAATGCTTGTAAGTAGTTCCCACTCTCCCAAAGGACAGGACTTTAGCCATTGTCATGGCTCAGCTAAGAAAATCTTTGATTTGTTTTGCAAAATGTTTGCTTGACTTCTTCAACTTCATCAATTAAATGTGGTTAGCTTGGTAAGATAACTGGCACACAAGGTTACACAAGACTTGTAATTACAGTATCAATCCTTATATGATATTTTGTAACAAATAGAAGAGTCTATTTTTATCTTATTTTCATATTCCTTGAGGAAAAGATTCAGACTAATTAATTTTTATTAATATCTAGAACTTAGAACACCAATAAATACAATTATGATCTCTTTCCATTTTTTAATTTTAAGACTATTTCAGTCTGGTTTAGTTATTAAAAGGTCTATTTAAGATATAAATATTAGTGACAATGATAAAAATGAATTTTTTTTTGACAAAGAAATAAAAATCCAAAGTTGCAATTTTAAAATCTTTAAAACAGATTGCTTTTAACAAGATTTTTAAAAAAAACAGTATTGTTTATTTTCCACATTAAAACATAGTGAAACCATTTTGGTGAAATATATAGGATACTGTGAAAAAAGAATTCATGAAACCTTAAGTAAAGTATTCATGAGTTTTCTTTAACCATGATAACCTATCATAAATTCTGATTAGATAAAAATGCTATTATGTAAGTCTACGGTCAAAGACAAGAAAAAAAGTAAATTGCCATGAAGAGAAGTTGCTTCTACTTTAATCATTACTATGGGAATGAACTACTAATTTGCTTATATTGAATGAGATGTGATGGTGATTCATGCATATTCACTTGTACTTTTTGATCTCCACTGTAGAAGAAATCCATTGCGGAGATATAAGCAGCAGAGCTGAGTCACAACACCAGCAGTATCGATCTTAGCCTGAGAGGTAGAAATGATTTTAAATGGGCGACATCGGAAAAAACTGAAACAAAAATAGAATCATAGAATGACTTGAGTTGGAAGGGACCCACAAGGATCATGGAGTCCAACCCCCATTCCTGCACAGGACAATCCCAACATTCACACCGTGTGTCTGAGCATTGCCAAAATGCTTCTTGAATACTGTCAGGCTTGGCCCTGCGACTGCTTCCCTAGGGAGCTGTCCCAGTGCTCTACCACCCACTGCATGAAGAACCTTTTCTTAATATCTAATAACCTAAACCTTCCCTGGCACATCTTCCTGCCATTCCCTGAAGTCCTATCACTGGTCGTCAGAGACAAGAGACCAGTGCCTGTTCCTCCTCCTTCCCTTGTGAGGAAATGGCTATGAGGTCCCATCCTCAGTCTCTTCTTCTCCAGGTTGAACAAACCAAGTGACTTCAGCCTCTTCTCCTATTTCTCCTCTAGACACTTATAGAGGATTCCATGACACTTTCTGAGCTAAAAATATGAGGTCATCTTCCACTAAGTACTTTCCTGCTTATTGCCAAGTGGAGATATGCATTTTAAGGACTGCTGTAACTGATGACAGTAATTCAGCTGAGATCTGAAATTATCGCAATTTTAAACTCTATCAGAACATACAGTACCCACAAATAACTAGCACTTCCAGTCTATTTAATCTTCACAATGGCATTGGGAAAAGCGACTACTAACAAATAACAAATGCATTTGAAAATCAACAAAAAGTTCTGCTTGGTGAAAAACCTACACCAAATGAAATTCTAATTAGTCTTTCCTTTTAAAAGCTGCAAACATCAGTTGGCTGCCTCCACTCCATGATCTGCAGATGACTTAAAGCTAGGACTTGCAGATGGAGATCCTGAAAGGGGTTGCAGAACCCAGCTTTGGCTGGGAAGGGGCTGAGAGGACAGGCTGTCCCTAATGGTCCTCTAATTACCAAGTAAGCCAAGAGATGGTGTGACCCCACTTCTGCAAATGCAGGCTAAGAGAACTGCAGGCAGAATCTTGTCAGGGGCAGCCTCCCAGCCCATTGATGCTTCTCACAGACCACTTTCGTGCTGCAGTCAAAAATTATATCAGTATCATATCAACATGCTCATGAGATTTCAAAGGGACTGCATGCATTCTGATTGCAGCCTGACAGTAGCAGTCTAGGCTATATATACCCTAGTGGGCTTAAAGTGTGCGTGTGTGAAGGTCAAAGGAAGAAGCTGAAGGAATCAGTCCTCCATACGCTCCCCATCTTTCCAAACAGCAGCTCCAGAAACAGCCTGGAATTTGGGTGAGAAGACAAGACGTTGGTGGAATTGTAACCATCACGATCAGAGTTGCATCTTGAAAACATCAGCATTATGATAAATTTAAAGGAATTCCTGGCATTTCTCACTTTAAAGGATGAATATCCTGCTTGGGATAGAGGATGTGAGCACAAGAAAGGATTTTATTTGGCCTGTAGTCATGTTATTTTGTCATATATCGCAGCTTTCCAGTAAATTTAACCTTGTTCACCAAATTCAGCCACATTTGTCATCAGAACAGACAGTTCATACACATTCAACTCCTGAAAGATTTGTGAAATAAACTCCTGGATTAAGAAAAAACTGAAAGTTAACATGACTGCTGTTGGAAGAGCTGCTGCATCTGTATAGTGAGATTACTGAACTCCAGAGATGCAACTTAGGAAGATTTCCGCCAAAAGTATTGAGGTCTGGTCTTCATGGGAACAACTTGCATTTTGTATTTTTTTCACTGGTTGCATGCTCAGGGTCTTCTGAGGAAGCTGATGCTTACATTGTTCCTCTCGTATTGCAAAACGCTTTTTCTGAATAGAAGATTTTCTGGGAAACATCTTTCTGGATTGCTATAGAATTATCACATTCATTTGAGTGGCGTTATTGTCACTAATGCATACAAAATTTGTCCCCTAGCAAGTTTGCCTGTTTAGAGTAAATAAGAAAAAAAATTTTTTTTTTTTTAAGGGAAACAATTTTTTCTTTGTGTACCACGTATTTATCTCTTAAGTACTTTCAGATATACCGTTTAAATTTTTCAAAATTCTACATTATAACATTGCACTTACTATTTTAATAGTGGGTTGGTTTGTTTTTCCTTTTAAGGTCACAAAACTCTACATGTAGAACTAAACTTGGGGATTGGAACTAGATGATCTTTAAGGTCCGTTCCAACTCAAAACATTCTATGAACCGTTCTATGAAAATCACCACAAAGCACAGCCTTAGGAGAAATAATGTAAACCAGGTTTCTATAGGCTGTCTAGCAGTATTTATATAAGAAACTATTCTTCCCACTTCTACAATTGAAATTGACATTATGGAAGTCTCAGAAGACTGAAAAATGAGGATTTGAAGACGGAGTATTAGACCATTTCACACTAAAATATTTCAAAGGATGCGCTCTCTGCTGGATGTCTGTGTACAGCATTTCTTATCCAATCAACACAAAGCCATTTGTCAAGTTACATTCCTTCTGGCATTCTTATAATTTCCTGCTTTTTTCCCTCAAGGAAGGAGATGAATTGCAACAAAATAACTAAACCACTAAAATGAGATTGTGAATTCGGATAATACATAATAGATATTGGATGAAATCTCTTTCCATTCTTTCAGCTTTGCTGTGATGTCTTTTTCAGTAAAGCCTGAAAAAGAATCTATCATAATGTAGATTTCATTTATTTTATAAATACATATTGCAAGTTCAGATTCCTAAATGTGAAACATACAAATCTATTATACATTTTTAAAGGAATACAGTTATTTGTCATCAAAAATATCTCCCCATTAACCTCATTTTCATCTTTCCTGACATATGCATTGTTAGTCTAATTACCTATTGATACACAATGGTAAATTTAACAGCTTGAAAGCAGCTTTTCCTTTGCAGCAAATATACCATTCCATGCATTGTCAACTTACAGAAAGTAGTACTTCAGTATTTCTATGTAATTTAATTAACAAAATATCTCCTCTAATTATGTAATTTTAAAACATTTTTGGAACACAAGAAAAAGAATCGTTTTATTATCTCTCTTTTTATCATGTAATTGTAGAATCATTAAGGTTGGATCATCAAGTTCAACTGTCATGCCAACACCATCACGCCTACTAAACCATGTGCCAAAGTGCCACATCTACATGTTTTTGAACACCTCCAGGGACAGAGATTCCATCACTTCCCTGGGAAGCCTGTTCCAGTGCTTGACCACACTTTAGGTAAAGAATTTTTTTCTAGTAAAAAGCACGGCAAGAGAGTGCCAGAGTTTGAATACTTGTTTAGGATATTTTTTTTATATTTCACATTTTAATGTATATTCTTAGATGTCATGAAAATAGTTATTTTCGATTATAAAAGGAATAGATGTATATCTCAAATTTCTGTATATATCAAATTTCTGTATATCTCTGTAGTTTGATGCACACTTGACTATGAAAAAATAGGCCCTTCCCAGCCATACTGGTAGGCGTCCTCACTACTGAAAGAAAAACACATTATTGGGAATGCAAGAAGCTTTTATCCTACCAGGATGCTCCATTAAATTTCCACAAGTCCCAGACAATATATACAACTCTGTCACAAGGAGATGGTGTACAAGAGTGACCTGGGATAATAATACAACATCCCTCTATTGCTGCCACAACTCTGGAGACTGGGCATTTCTTAACAATAAAAGTTTCAGCAGGGAGACAAAGGTTCCCATTAAACAATTTGCTAGAATAATTGTTACAGTCCATTTTTCTTCATGCTTTTTACATCCACAGGCCAATACACACATGAGATTCACTTCTGTGTGGACCACTTCATAAAAGATTTACAGGAATTATTACCGGTTTTACTGATATTTGCAACATCATGTTCCCATTCCTTCTGAAAACTGCAGCCTCTTTATTTTAGGTACTCACTGATAAAAAAATTATGACTTGAACAGCGACCATTTTATATCTCTAACAGATATTTCAACCACTGAAAATACACAAATAACACATAGATTCAAACTTCGGTCATTACCACTTCTGCTCTTTACTTCCTGTCTTACATGGTTTCTCAGCTCAGACTCTGTGACACAAGCAGATAGGTTTAGCCATTTAAATAAATGTATGGAATAAAATAATTTTTAATATTGAAGCACTGAATATATAAAAAAAAATCAAGCTGCAATTATTTTAGATCATTCTGGAAGCATATTCCAAGCCTATCTTTTGATCTTCCGGAGTAGAATTAATGTCTGCATAAAGAATGTGAATACATCTAGGATACTTTGATTTTGAAGTATCCTGCAGTATTGATTTATGCATGTGAGTATTTAAAAATTGTTAAAACTCTCTATCTTCCTTCTGAATAATAATCTACTTTCAGGTGAAACGTTCAGTAACTGATTCAGTCTCTTTTTCTTTTCTTTGTCTCTATCTTATTGCTCTTCATAGATCTTCACACTGTGGACATCAAAATCAGGCTCCAGGGTGTTTTGTATCAAATTTCAGGGGCTATTGATGATTAAATGCTTTCCTTTTATATATTCAAATACCATGTTCAACTTTGTGCCCATTAGTCCACGTGTGAACTCTGTTTGCGGCTGTTTATTGACCATGTTTTTCATTGTTTTAAAGATATGACCTTCTTTTTCACCAGATAATGATTATCTGCTTAAAATTATTTATTGGGATCTATTGCTAAGGCAGATTACATCTATTTAATATGCTATGTTGATTCCATGCCCTTTCTGTCTCTTAATGAAAGAACAACAAAAATTAAAATATATAGCACTGACCTTTTTCTCTTTTAATTAGTGTAATAAGTTGCTTTAGTGTTATTGCTATATTGAAGTATTTTAACATCTATTTTCATAAGTAAAATCTGATTGTCTTTAATTAAATTCTTCACATTTATTATGAATGAGGTTGACTAATCGATACTCCATGCTTTTGTCAATCCTGTAATCACCAGCACTGCCATTTTTCCTTTTACATACAGGCTTGACACTATCTTTCTTTCAACTATGGTGTTTGGAAGTCCTGAAATACTCACTGACAGTGAACACTATTGATTCTAACATCTTCCTTGAGCAGCAATTTTAAAACTCTCAAATAGAAAAAAATCTGGATCTAATGCTGATTGTTATTTAAGAACTATGATTATCACTAGATAATATTTTTATATAATGGAAATGTATTAGCAACCTTTTCCTTTTCATTCAGAACAAAAATATTTATTAAATAGAGATGTCTTTCTGCACATTGTTATTTACCGCTCTTAATATTGATCAATAACCCTATTAATTTTCTTTTTTTTTCCCTAAAAGGCACTTTCTTCATATTGTCCTTAACTCTTACAGACAAATTTCCTCTTCATAGTGTCAGTTTTCTACAGCTTCCAACATAAAAATGCCAACAAAGACCTCATTATAAATTGTTTTCTTACTACTCCACTTTAAGAATAGGTATTGGTACTGCTACTTTCTTTGGTAAGCATTTTAGTTCTTTAAAACAAGTTTTCAGTTGTGGGACTGAGCTGTTCAGGTTTTGAAGTAAACAGTTTTTAATTACCACTCACATTTTTCTGATTAATTTTTTTTCTCCCAGATGATTTGATTCATAATTGTTTTCAGCTTTGTAAAGTTGATCCTTTTAAAGCAGAAAGGTGATGCACACACGCATATGCGCGCGCACATGCTACAGATATTAACACATGCGTGTGGTGCGTGTGTGTGCGTGTGAGAGAGAGTATTCAGGAGTGCGTGCGGGTGTGTGTCTGTATGTGATTTGTACAGCCTTGCACAGATGGTTAAGATTTTATTATGTTTACACAAAGCAACTACAATCAAGTCACAAACACTTGAACTCAACCACAAGTACTGGGAAATTATTCTACTTGCTCAATGCTTAACGCAGATCTGTCCTACATTGTATGCAACACTTTCTGACTTATACAGTCAACATGCTCAATATTTTGAAATTCTCAGGACATTCGGTACTGGCAGCACACAGCTGCCAGGCAGTATTTCCCAGCCTCCTGAATTGTCCCAAAAGAAATCCTTCAGTGAAGCTGGTGAAGGGTCTAGAGAACAAGTCTTATGGGGACCGGCTGAGGTAACTGGAATTGTTTATCCTGGAGAAAAGGAGGTCGAGGAGCAACCTTATTACTCTCTTCAGCTACATAATAGGAGGTTGTAGTGAGGCAGGTGTTGATCTCTTCTGCCAAGTAACAAGTGATAGGATGAGAGGAAATGGCCTCATGTTGCACCAGGGACATTTATATCAGATATTAAGAAAAATTTCTTTATTGAAAGGGTGGTGAAGCATTGGAACAGGCTGCCCAGGGAAACGGAGTCACCATCCTGAAGTGTTCAGAAGATATGTAGATGGGACACTTCAGGACATGGTTTAGTAGGCATGTTGGTGTTGTGTTGATAGTTGGATTTGATATTTTAGAGGACTTTTCCAACCTTAATGATTCTATGATTCTACTATCCTTTTCTTCCCTAGACACTGAAGATCGGTGCTGCTTATTTGATTTGACTGTAGTGGCCAATGCTGACAATAAATTAGAAATAAATTAAGATCACAATATGAAAAGCAGCACAGCTGAACATATGTGCAAATTACAGATCTTTCAGTTCTTGAATTAAAATCACATTAATATTAAATAAGATGGTCAGAAAATATTGAGGAGGCAGAGATTCAGAAGTTGAAATAAGTGGGTGATATCCATGGCAGAGATTGAAATGCCAGTCTGATCAAGCCCAACAAAAAGCTACATATTATGTGGTGTCAGATGACATCATTTTGTATTAAAATTTAGGAATAAATACTTCTGTTTTATACAGCTAGAGGCAACTTGGCATTAGCGGTATCTTATTTCTGTGTATACAGTTGAACACAAGTTCTTACCTTTGATGAACTTATAAGAGAAGGGTCGGGCTCATTGCTACTGTTTATTTTGGTATCGTTTTTACAGCCATACATAAGAGTATCTTAGGAGTTACCCAAGATCAGTTTTGAAACCCAGAGAGAGATTGCATTGTTTAAACAGAAGGATTTTGTGTTACGCTAGGCACCGACTCTGCAGAAAAGAGCACAGTTTCCTGAACTCCTGAGACCTATCTCCCAGCTCCACTCAGATAACTTAGATAATTTGAGGCACCTCAAATTCCCCTGGGTGCCCACTTTTAGGCAACAGAATCCTCCACATAGGCTCTAACTTTAAGTTGGGTGGGCAGGATTTCTTTCATAACAGGTTGGCCGTCTGCTAAGAATTTTCAAGGTAAAATTTAAGTCTCTCTTTTAAGCATTTAATCTCTTTCTTTAAATTGTGTTTAATCCCTTTTCTTATTGATTTGATCATGCATTTTACACCCTTCATACTAGTTCCATGTATAAATTCATATCTGTATTGCACTGAGCCTCATTTTCTTATCAGTTTCTGTGTTTCCGATTCTAAGCAACTCCGATCTTTCTTGGTGTTTCTGATGCAAAAATTTGCATCCTTCTCAGCTCAGGCCCGGGTGTGGGAGTGTCAGCATTTCTAGCTTCCCTACCTTCCCTTCTTCTGTCAGCGCAGTGCCTCCTAACTGGGTTCACTCTGAAGCTCCCAAGAACTTCAAAAATTCTCCTTCTGCAGCGATGCGTATCTGATATGCATCCTTCTTTCTCCACCAAAAGTAATTAAATGCTTCATTAAAATGCAAGATCCTTGCAGAAGTTAGAAGTGAGTTGGACAAGACAAGATATTAAACTCTCCATCCCATGCAAGAGCAGAGTATTTTCCACACTGTCTACACTGAGACCTGACAACCAGGGACTCTCCTCCTGCTTTTGCTTAGATTGTGAGCGCGTGAGCCCTTTTCCTAGTGCCATGGAGAACACTGCCTGAGCCTGATGCTTTCAATTTGGCAAAGCTAATTGCTTATATCCATCTCATTTTGTTGCCTGCTCATCCATTCTTCTTTCTTGAATATTAAATAATAACGAGTAAAGATGAATAATGATAAAAATACGTAATAAATTCTCTAAAATAAATCACAACTTCTTTACAATAATTGTCAAAACACTTTTCAATCCATTATTAGTCTCTGCAGTATAACAAGAAGTGGCCCTCCCAGAACAGGAATCTTTTCATTTTGCAGAGCCAAGAATGGGAATTAAGGACCACGATTGCTCATCAGAGAAACCACAAACATGCCAGACATGCTTTTACCTACTGTGATTTTGAAATAAAATATTTATTTAAAGGACCATATCTTTATAGATGTTATTTAAAGAACCATATTTTCATAGATATTAGTTTCTCAGAGGCAAACACAGCCATGTTAAACATACATTTGTAGCATAATCTTCTTGGTGAGGGGCCAGGTAAAAAAACGTAGATTTTTTTGAATATGCTGCCTTGGGATCACTGAATAGTCATCGGGAAAGATGAAGGAATCTCCAAGGAGGTCTCATTCCACTCATTTCAACATGAAATTAAACAACTTTCTGATGTGTCTATTTCCTTACAGGGTGTGTGTAACTGTACATGTCAGGCACTCAGCATTTAGACAGCTGAAGTTAGCATTTCAAAATCCCACATTAAAAAGTAAGAAATCCCTTCTTCTATATACCATTATTAATGACCATTAAAAACCCCTATACCTAGCCTCTGCTTTTGTTAAGAGCTTGATTTACAACAGCCCTTAGGATATTCTCTACTGATGATGCTGACAGATTAATCAAGTAGGGTGTTAGCTAAATTTATGGTACATCATATCACATCACCAATGTTAAGGATATGAAAAGAAGAATAATTAGCATGCCTTAACCTTCTATTTGAATACAGTTTTCATTTGGGCTCTTCTGATGTTCTGAAATTTTTTTTAAAAATAAATAAACAAGGATGCATTTACAGTAATGATTGCTTAGCATCTCTCATATTGGTTAAAATTAATCAACAAGCTGATCTTTCTTTCTTTCTTTCTTTCTTGCTTACTTATCTATACATCTGGCTTTTGATTTGTGTTTGAGCAATGCTTGGTAGTTTTTGGCCCTAATGTTGGGTGGGGTTCCTATGAGCTACTGCAGTATTATCATCCTCGTCACCCTCAGCCACACATGCTGGGTTTTGACCTTGTGTTGAACGATATTCCTGAACATCAATGTGGACTCCGTGAAAGGAGTTAGACATGGCCCTGACATACATGAACATTACTCCCCCTGAAATCTCTGGGAGTTATGTGTACATCTGAGGGCAGAGTTCAGGCCATAAAGTTTAAGTACAAGCATCTGGGCACAATTTTCTCTAGTAAGCAGGATGCCAAGTTTCTGTAACATCTGCTGTGGGAACTATAAGTACTTTATATTAATGTTTTACACTGTGTTAGCTATAATCACCTTTTTAATGGGAAAAAATGCAGTCATCTCCACTTGGCGATTCCAGTGATGCAGACACCTGTCTACAAGGAACTGGACTGAGAAACAATTGAAGGGCTTTGGGATGGTAATGGCCTTAGGTTACAATTTGCAAGTGACCCATGCATGCTGGGTTTTTTCCAGAAGAACATCATTTTCAGATAAGCTCTCTTTCCTCTGTGGGGATTTGGCTAGTTCTATCACTTCATATTTTTCCAAACTGTTTGGCCAAGAGATAACAAAAGCATTCACACATAGGAAAGGAACGAATCCTTTAGCAGTGTGGTTTATACAGAAATCTGAACAATTCTATAGACTTTATTATGATTCTCTTAAACTATTTCCTTCTTATATATGTAATTATATAACTGCTAATGATGGTTTAATGTTTTCCGGTACCATCAGTATTCCTCTTGGCTGTCTGTAGTTTCTTGATGTTTGTTCTCAATCTCATTTTGCACGTGGTCCTTATTATGGAGAAGCACTTGACTACATTTTATGCTTAAAGCTAATTTTTCTCATCTATCTAATTAAGAAAATGAAAAGTCACACAGCCCACACTCAGGTGTACATTGCCTTTTGTAGACTCTTATCGATACTTGAGTCAGTTAGTTAGATTAAAGAAGCTGGAATAAATCTGCACTTTTTTTTTTTTTAATGTGGTTATGAAATACCATTACAATAAAATCTATGCTGTAGTTGAACTATAGATGGAGTTACAGAGAACACATATGCACCCAGATGTATTTTAATTACAAAATAATCCTGAAAGAATCTTCCTATTGGAGGAGGAATATTTTACCTCTCCTGTTCCTATGCTTACTTTAGTTGCAAAATGACCCCAAAAGCATTCTTTTCAGCTGCATTTTAAAATTCTTTACAACCTCGTGTGTGGTAAATAGGTTGAAGAAAAAGTGAAATTTAGTGGTTGCTTTCCCACAGTTTCCCTTTTTTTTTTCTGTGATGCACTGTTGATAACCAGCATAACATTCCCTATGAACAGAAAGAATATATTTTGGAAAACCTATGGGGATCCAGTCTATTTTAGTACAAAAGTAAATCAAGCCGTTGATCCCTGCCTGACACAGTACCAAGCTGTACCCCAGTCTTGTGTCAGCATCAAGAGGAAGGGTTTCTGAACTTACAAGGGCAACTGTATAGATATATACATGTGTTATATATAAAAACAGAATCTGTAATATGGAATTTGTACACAAATCCAATTATCCTATTAAAAAGCTGTGAGGAATCTTTTTACTACCAATAAAGGAGAAACCACTGAGCAACTTTCATCACCCCTGAATGAACGCCAATATGAACCTCTTGGAAAACCAACCTCCTGTGCAAGAGTGGTGCACAAGAGTGCATCACACGTTGGCAAAACTCCATAGAGAAAATATTCTTCCTCCACAGTTGCACCTCTCAGGACGCAGCACCTAAAGGCAGTTTTGCCTTCTTGGCTGAAGATGCATTAATTATTGGAGTTTTTTCATCATGCACCATGTGTTTGCTAAGTTGTAATGCCAAGCAACAGAAGTACATTTAATACTTGCCTTTGAGTCAAGGGTTAGTAGGCAAGATACCAATGCAGCTGAAAAAGATTGGCTTGCTAAAGACAACTTTAAGTAAATATGGGAGTATAATTTTCCTCTTCTTGTGATTTTCTTCCCACTGTTTTCAACTCCAAGCATAGGGATGGCCGGATGAATGCATGTTTTTACTGGATAAGCAGGTAAGGAAGTCACAGAAAAAAAATTCAAAGAAACTTTATTTTTACCATACTTCAGTTGTTGCTAAGTAGGTTTTCTTCCATGTAAAATAAAATGAAATTGAATAGATTGAAATTCTCCATCTTAAACTGCATGTTATTAACACTGGCTAAAAGAAGTCCTAATTTACTGGCACCTTCAAGCAGTATGCCTTCAAAAGGAAAAATTAATAACTTGTTTCTTACCACAAGAATGGACCATAAGTGGTATTGCCAGTCAACAGCTTTAAGTTCTTCAGTTGTCTGGATGTGAAGGACCTATGAGAATCTTTCTGGATTCACCAACGTTGTGGGAACCTTCCACTTACTTACACTTGGCTTTGGAAGTGTGAATTCTTGTTTTGCAAAGAGCCTGAGGATCTTGCCAAAGCTAATATTCTGGGGTCCATATGTGTTAAGTGATCGGCAATTCTGGAATACAGCATCAGGGACTCAAATGGGGGAAGCCTCTCAGAGACCCTTCAGCCAAGGAAAGGAATTTGGATTTTTTCAAGAATAAATTTAAAGCAGAGACATGGCCAAGAACAGATCATGCGAATTTTGGAAAAATTTAGTACAAGAGAACTTTTGTCCAGGCTATGTGTATCACAAGCTGTCTTGAGGGGTGCTTTTTACAGCAATTTTCTGTCATGCTCTAAAAGTGACATGCACTTTCTCTAACATGGACTGTGTAAAGTGAAATGTCACTGCACTCGGGATTGTGACCTCTGAGACCATAATAATACACGTTTTTTTACTAAACCATTTCTAAGTCCATTGGAAGGACTATATGTCAACTACAGCAGGAATCCTCACAGTGATAAAGCACCAAACATTTACAGATGGCAGGTGCCCATTAATTACATACCAAGAACGTAACTCATCATCGTGTACTTTCTAAGGTTTTAACAGAATTTGGCTATCACTGAAAAAATAAAAAACAAACCAAAAACAAACAGAAAAAACCCAATCACAGATTTTTTTCTTTCACATTTGTCCACCAAACCTTTAAATGTTATCTTGTACATAGCATATTCACACATTCCTAATCCCACTCTTTCTGAAGTGATGCTCCCTCTAATGTGAATGCATGAAGTTATGGGTAGGTTTCTAAGCATTATTTTACACATATTCTAAAATATCTTTGAGATATTAATATAGTTGACTTTATAAAAGTAGCCAAAATTAGGAGAAATTAATCCAATCTACAGCATACATATAACAACTCTGATGAATATCCTCAAAAATGAGATTCCACAGTAGTTAATTTAATCATATGCAGATTATTTTCAATGAAGTTTGATAACAACATCCACTGCAGAGATCACTGCTTTACTGGCTTCCAGGAAAGGTGAACTGTTCTTAGACAACCACGAACAATAACACTGTCTCCAGGATCATTCCATGAAATTATTTTGATCTCTCTTTGTTTAGGGTATGGATTTTAGTACATTGCTGTATCACTCTGCTAAATCCAAACCCCATATAACATCATAAATCTTCAGATCACTAAAATTGGTATTAAACATTTAAACACTATACATTAAAAATATCTAAAAGAACCAGGTCATAACACCCTGATTTCAATATATATTTGATAGTTCAGTGCTGGAAAAAACCAATTAGCACTGAAGTTTCAATTCTCTTGATCTATGGTGACTGTTTAGAATGAAAAGTACACATCGTAGTGGTTCCTCATGACTGCAGTTTTCTTAAAACTAATGCTATCCTCTGTGATATACAATGCATGGTATTGGCTTAGCAATGTTTGACATATATATTTCCATTAAAATTTATGGCTTCATCAAAAAAAAAAAAAAATCACATCTCTCTCCTAGTTAGATCCCTCTCCAGAAGTGAAGAATATTTCTACTAAGGAAAGAGTGGGTGGTTTACAAGAGAAGTTGATATAAACATGGTAACAAGAGGAAGGGCCAGCAAGCACATGGTCTTTTTAACTTCTTATTTTAGAGCTACTGTAGTAGGTGTTAAAAAAGCTTTCCATTCTCCTAATGTAAAAATATGGGGAAAACAACCATTTAGGTAAACCAAAGAAAAGAGTAATGACTGCATATTCTGTCACCCTTCAGTGGGAAAAGTTAGAAAATGCAATTCCTTTCATGGAACTGATTAATATTTCAAACAAATGTGTACCACACAAAGGAGTTGTGGCTGTTCACAGTGGCTATAAATTACTGTAGATTAATCTGGAGAAAGGTCTGGGAAATAAATATCTCTTTTCACAAAGGCCAGGATGTTGTCATGAAAATAGTTTTTATTTACATTCTAGAATTTTCATAACATCAGATCATGGTTTTTCAGAGTAACTCTCCTTCTTCTCAGGTTGTTGGACTGCAGGCTTTGTGTTTTTCGTGGAAGCATTCCTGCCACTCAACACAGTACAAGTGCATGTCGAAATACACACACCAAAAGCATACTACATCCAGTTGTCAGAAAACATTCAGAATTATCTGACATGCAAGAGCTATGAATACTCAAATAAAGAAAAAACTAATTTCAGTTAATTATTGTCTTCCTTCTGGTTTTATATTTACTTGAGAAAAGGAGAAGAATGCAAAAAGGTTGAGGAAAGGGTTCAGAGCTATAAACCAAAGAGGAGTTCTCCGTTACTGACTTTTTTCAAGTCTAAAAAACACCTGAGATTCTAATTTTCTCCTCTATTTCTTCTGCAAAACAGTATTTTATGGTCGTCACCCTTCTTTCTGAGATCTAGCATAGACGCACAAGGTCAGCTGGCTGGAGGGAAGACACAGTTCCTTCATTTTATTGACTGCATGAATAGTCAAATAAGAATGATCATGCTCAAGTTTCAGAGAACATCTTGTTCACACCAGACAGGCTTAGTGAATTAACACTATCAATCACATCCTTTACTCTTCCGCATCCAGTATTTCTATGGTTAATCTTGTAATATGAGTATCTATCTCTACTGCAACTGAATATCTGAATAGGAACGATGCTGTTCTCCTATAGGTCTAAAAGACTGACATGAATTCTATAAGTATTCATTTAAATCCATTACAAAAATATAAAATCATAGTTTTCAATACTTATTCCAGTCACAGGATTTCACTTACTTCTGCTTGTCAGGTTTTCAGAAATAACCTCAAACTTTGAAAGGCTCTGGTTTTGCATACTGAATTTAAAAACACATTTATTTTACTTCATGGACATGTTGATGTACTTGCCACTTTTTTTAACTGCATTTGAGTTACAGCTGGCTGAGGCCTCAATAACAAACAATTATTCTAAAATTAAATTAATTAGATTAAATAAATTTAAACTACATTAATCTGAGGCATCAAAAATTACTAGTCATGTCTAAAATGTTTTAGAAACAAGCACCTTCCCCCTCAGGACCAGTATATATTTTACGTTTGCTATTTTATATAGTCTGTGAAGATAGAAGATAAGTTTCCACTAGATATATCTCCTGGTTATAGTCATAGACTTACAGATTAATTTAGGTTGGAAAGTACCTCTGGACATCCCTAACTCAAAGAAGGGTCATCTTGTATTAGGCTGCTTAGGCCCTTGTCCAGTCAAGCTTAGAGTGTCCCCAAGGCTGGAGGTTCAACAATATGTTCCAGTCTCTGACAACCATCACGGCAAAAACTCTTTCCTAATATACAGTTGAAATTTCCTTTAGTTTCTTGCCTCAGAACACAATCACTGAGCATCTCTGTGAAGAGTATGACCCCGCCTTCTCTGCACTATCTTATTAGGTAGCTGTGTGCAGCAGAAAGATTCTGGTAGCTCTTCACTTCTCCAGTCTGTCCATGTCTGTCTTGCACTGAGGAGCCTGAACTGGATGGAGCAGTGTGAATATACTGACACAAATGCCAGATAGAAGGGAATAGTCACCAGCTTAAAACATATTCTGTCTTTTCCTTTCCTGCAAGATCACTCAGGGAAGAAATTACAAGAAACTGACCTCTAGGAAAGCATTGATCAGGCAAAGAATGAATATGATAGTAGGGTAAAAAATATTTGAAGGACATGAAGGACATAAAGGACATAAACAAAGGAGGACAAAGACTAATTTAGGAGTTAATGATGTGGGATTTATTTGAAAAAGTTATTGTTCAAGATGGTCATCTGTAAGAACAGATTATTGGGATTAAATGGTCACGAAGTCTCCAGCCCAATAAGAAGGAAGGTCCACTCCTTAACAAAATAAATGGATCAATAAAGACTAAATCCAGTGCTTTCCAAAGATAGTGGAAAAAATACATCAGAAATTACAGGATTAGGACTGTAAGGAAGAAACACTCTCATTCCTGAGATGAACTGGCCTATCACAGCTCTGCATATATTCCTATAGCTAAATATTCAAACCCTAACACTTTTGGAGATATCATCATATGTCCAATTGTGAATGGTTCCTGGCCCACTGCAATGCCAAATCCAGGTACTGTGCTATCTAGGAAAAACACTATCTAGCCCAGAACTAGGTGAACAACTTAACAATATAGGTGAGTGCATGCCAGTGATTGAGCCAATGTCATGGATTTGTTTGGTCTGCTAATGCAGTCAAAGAATCCCATGGAGCAACTCAAGAATCCTTTTCCCTACCTTCCCCCAGGTGTTTAAATCCAGAAGAGAGTTTAATGAATGTAAGTCACGAAGACCTCAAAATATAAATCAAAATCTGCGTCCTACAAATAAGCAATTTCTATCCTGCTGCCAGGAAAAGTAAATAAATAAATCAGTAAATAAACTAGACAGAATGTTCCAAAGATCTATTACACAAGTCATTATTTTATTGGACAAAGCAGAAAAAATGTGTTTCAGTGAGTCAAGTTGTGTATTAGTAACAGTCCTTATCTTTCATCAGAGAACAACTATCTGGAGTGTCCCTGAAGGAAGGAAAGACATCTATGTGGCAGCCAAAGTCCAAAACATTTTCAGTTTTATGAGGAGAAGACAGCATCTTTAACTCTAGTCTGGAGTGTCCCAGCGATCTGTGAGTTGCGTCATCTTCTTCCTGCGCAATGCACCACTTGCAATAAGAACAGATGTCCTGGGTCAGATCAAAGGTCCATCTAGTCCAAAATCTTTTCTCTGACAGTGTCCAGTAGCAAAAATGTTAATAAAAAGGAATGGGTGAAAATCAAAAGCAGGGATCTGAACAACCATGAACATTGAAATTCAAATCCTCAGTCTGGTCCTAAATAATTCAGAGTTTCTATCCCTAAAACAGATTCAGTCAATCCCCTCCCACCACCACAAACTCCATCTGAAGGTACTGAATTTGGTGAATGTCAATGAGTGTGAGTGGAAAGAGGCAGAAAGCAGAGAGGTGAATTACACAGTTTGAACTCCATATTTTGTAATAAACATTGCTTTTAAAATATCATGGAATGGGCCCAAGAGAGTTTAATCATTCTGCTGGTTGTTCTAATAATCCGTTAAAGACATACATACTTGCATACTCTCTCTCCATCTTTTCATTTTCTGAACAGCTGGATAAATGTTAACACGGTAAATATTCCTATTTTCAAAAGAGCTCTTTACCTCAAAGATGTGCATTTCAAGGATTACTGGACTTCTTCATGACATAATATAAACTCTTTTGCCAAAGGATGGACTTGATATGAAGGCCAAATTTTAACTGGAAACACCCTTGTTTTTGCAGCAGCAGAATGCCACACACTGTGGAAGTCCAAGTCAGCCTTGCAGGGCTTACTGAAATATGAATGTTGTTCCTAAAGAAGTGAACTTGAAATACTCTGATCATTTGTCTAATTGTGGGTTAGTTTGATTAAAAATACACATAGGCATCCATTCTCTGGATAACTGGACTATGTAGCAGAAACAGGATGCCAGAAATGTGTAGATTCTTCCAAACTGGTGTTCCTGGTGCTGTTATTTACATTATAACGATCATCACAGAGATTCACTTTCAAAGATCACACCCATAAATCAAATCCAAGTGTGCTCAACTTGTTCACTGCTGCCAGTAAGGAATCTTGGTCTTAACTCTAAGCATGAATTGTCTTATCAGAATAAACCAACAAAACTCTCCTATTTCAAACTCAGTTATGGCAAGAGTTTTTTGCACCTGCAGTCATAAAGGGGCCTAAGAGACCTATTTTTTCCCTGAGAAAGCAGCTCCCACTATGGTAAAGGGAGGGAAGACCCATTTACATGAGTGAAAGAGGAGTAGTCAGTCATGGGCAGGGACATGTCTCTGACTCTGCCTACCCTAAATGGCCCAAACAGGTTGGCCACAAGATCAGCAAGAGCATATAAAAGTCCATTTATTCACAAAGAAAGAGATAACATCTGTTGCTTTTGAACAGGAATAAGCTTTCTGTCCCTAATTGCCATATAAACACATATTTGTGTGTGTCAGTGTGTGTTCCTGTAAAAGTGGCATTTGTTTGTGGTCGAGAAAACACCTTACCATTAAGGTTTAAATTCTTTGCTCCTCAACAACCACCTTCCAACAGTTTCTCTTCTCAGTTTTCACTCTCCTGCAGCTTGCAGGCCTAGGAGACCAACAATCAGGCACTGGAAAACATTTCAACAAAATGTTTACTAATGTAAAAAACTAGCAGGAAGCCATGCATTTTTATGTAATGCCCATGAACTCAAATCAATGAAAATTTCAGTTCCTCTATAAACGTTCCAGCCAGCTCTGAGCAATTATACAGCTGACACTTCCTTCACTACAGGAAGCACTAAACAGGAAAAAAAAGTTTCAGTCCAAACTATTGCGTTAATAGAGAAACAACAGAGCATTATGCCATCTAGCTGTCTTCTAAAAGTCCACTCATTGCCACCACCAGGCAAGGCAGTTTGCACTGGTGCTGCTTATGTTGCAGAGGCAGAATACTCAGGAGTCACCAAGGGTAAATTATGGAGCCAACAGTAAAGGAAAAGGACTTCTGCTCTTAAGGTCTAAGCAAAGCATGACGGTTCTGTTTGAATTTCTAAAAGTTTACTGTCCCTTACTTTTTTGAATTTTCAGTAGAAGCTGAAGTTTTTCAGCCCTATCCTTAAGCACTCCATAAAACCAGTGGGGGATCAACTTGGCTTAACTTACATGAAGGGAACAGGGCTAGCTTTCCAACCTGGCAGTGTCTCTCCTTCGCTTGCTGAAGCCAAGCGAGCTGCCAGCAAGCCCCAGGTGTGCACCACATGAGCAGGTGAAGAAAATAAAAAATGTTTATGTGCATTGCGATGACAGTTCTGAGTCCATATAAAGAATAATACATGACAAGGGGTATGGTTATCCCAAGATACTAACATTCTTCATGTGCACAAACAGGCAGAAATCCAAAAGCACTATGCCTTCATCTTCCTGGAAAATTCATTGGACTGTTGCTCTTTTGCATGGATTTTCATTTTATTTTTTTAAAGTCAATTTGTTTTTTCTACTAAACTTTTTTTTACTGTGTTTCAATTTTTTTAAAAAATAAGCATCGAGAAACCACTTTATAAGAAGACAGGATCTCATACTGCACTTACAGAGCTGCATCAATTTAAGTGAAATCAGAGTGAAGCACAGACAGGTCCTTTCAAAACCACTAATTAAACCACCCTTTGAAATCAAAGTTTAAATTGGAATTGTCCCTGTGACGAAACTCTGTGTGCTTATATAGCTCAAACAAGAAAGATTTAATGCAGAGCTTTCTTTGAGACAGCAACAAAGCTGTTGAAGGGTTTGGAGCATGAGGCTTATAAGAGGTGGCTGTTTAGCCTGGAGAAAAGGAGTCTGAAGAGAGACTTTATCACTCTTTACAACTAACAGAAAGGAGGTTGTAGTAGGTAAATGTTGGTCTCTTCTCCCAAGTAACAAGCAATAGAATGAGATGAAATGGCCTTAAATTACACCAGGGAAGGTTTAGATTAGATATTAGGAGAATAAAAAAGAGTCATTTTAAAAACATATTGTAGATATGGCAGAAATACTACAGCAGACCAGACCACCAGAGTCTCTTTGGTATTTATATGACTAGATAAACAGTGAGAAGGAAAGATAAAGATGCTTTACATATGACTTGAGGAGATACAGGAGATATTAAACCTCAGGATATTTTATATAAAAAATATTTCAGTTTGGTACATGCTGAAACTTTCTGTTAAGGCTAAAATAAGAAAATCACATATGCATTGTCTGATAAATTCAGACTCTAAAATGGGTGTTTGGCATTGAAGATAACATTTATTGGTAGGTATAGAAGAATGTTTCCTTTTTTATTATCTTAAAGTATCTCATGGGAGTTTTAAGAAGTATCCAAAATAGTCATACATCTGCTTGATTCAATGCCTGTTTCCAGCATGCTTGTTGGCATGGGCGTGCACGGACAAAAGCAAGAAAGGGTGCTAAAGAGCATGTGTATGTATATGTTTCCCTCTTATCTAAGCAGGGATGTAAGTTTCAATCACAAGAAGGGTATAATACCGGGTTTAAGTTGAACAACGAAAAACAAAGCTGGCCTCTTCAGATTTTATTACCATCTTTGCTTCAAAAAAAAAGGAATATCCTTTAAATTGTAATCTACAAAGTAAATGGAGTATATATATCTAGAACTGTATCTGGTTTAGAAACATGAAACAGCCCTACAGTTCATGTTGGGAGGTAGAGAGCTGGTGGCTTCCAACCAAATGTGTTACTAAGCTACATTCTCTTTCGTGAACGTGCACTGGCTGCTCTGCTCTGTGGATTGTTACCAGCTTCAGCATTTTTTAAATATTTCCCATTACCCTTTATTTGATATTTTATGGTTCCCCTCATAAACCCGTTAAGTAGATTAATTGTGTCTGTGATGTTTGTTTGTAAGTACAGCTGCTCTTCCTTCCAGTTTGTTTTATAATCATGATGTCTCAAAGATATCCTCATAAAACTGACGGGTGGATCTGCAAACAACCAGAGTTTTATCAGAAAGTAAATCCAGATTAAAGTTATTGGAGAAAACATTTGAGTAACGCTCAATGTTTAAAAAAAAAAACAGCATAAAAGAAAAATAAAAAATCCATAACTTCAGCTACATGTTTATGATATATACTAAATACTGGTAATCCTGTAGTTTACATTGTTCAGAATACGCACATATACAATTCTGGTAAAGTATGATGTCTTAGAACAAGTAATAAATCCAACCTCAAGAATCTAAGAGTAATTGGTTCAGGGGCTTTCATGCTGTACATCTAACAAGTGCTATATTTCAGGATTCTTTTGGTTATTAGTTGGAAAGGATGGGTGAGATTTCAGACCAAAGCAATTGGTAACTATAAAACCAGATCAAATAAAGTCTTTAGTTTGAAAGAGCACCTTTAAAGTCCATTTGTGAGATACACTATTCAGCTGTTAAATGTCTTGTAAGTTTTCCAAGAACTTTGGTGAGGTTTCTTCATAAAATCTGTATTATTTTCATTGAAGATTAATGATAGGCTTATTAAAAAATCAAAAACTTGGAGAGGTTTTCTGTGATTATGAGCAAGGGTCATCACACTACATTACTTTGGAATGTTTTTATAAGCTTTGTCAGTGGAAATACACTTTAAAAAAATCTATAGACAAACTTTTTCAAGTCTGTTTTTCATTTTTAAAGGACATAGCATATATTTTGTCTTTCATTTACAAATATGTGCACAACAGCAAAACATCAGTAAATAGTGCTACAGAAAGCAACAAGGATGAACCAGGGAATGAATAGTCCTGCCTGCTCCTTGCAGATGATCAGGGTACAGTGCTTTCAGTGCTGGCTGCAGTACTTTGCTTTCTTTTCCTGGAGAGTAATAAGTAGTATCAACTGCTGTCATGTGGTAGAGCTGAGTAACAAAACAAATGAATAGAGATGTCCCAGAGAGTGGTCTGGTTAGCAACATGACTTCGTGTTCCCTGCCTCTATGATGGAGGAGAGGATTCCTCTGCCTTTTACCAGGCAGCTGTCTACAACTGCTGTCTCTATCTGTTTAAATAGACTCAGGCATCCAAAAGTGTTTTAGGCAAAAGCATAAGCCAAGTTTTCCATAATGCTTAGTCTGAAATAGTCTAAAGGAAGCCAAGAAAGTCACCTCCTCTAAGACATCAAAAATGGGCTCTCAGAATGTGATCAGCTACCCAAATGTCCTGACTCCAGTGGCCTGGGTTCCTGCCACACTGGAGCAGCATGGTCATGAGTGGGATTTTTTGTCTTCATCCATCAGTCAGAACAGACAAGCACCTGCAGAAAGCAGTTCGGGTCTTTGAGAGCAATTCAGATGCTGAAGGAGACCAAATTATTCCTAGTGGTGTCTGTTTCTCCAGTAATTAGAGAGAGAACAAACTGTGGCTGTGATCCTAACTCAACCTCCTTAATTGGGTTACCTGAATCCAGGCTTCTGTGTTTAATTATCTTTCTTGTAACTTAAGTAACCACCTGTAAGAGTATGTATATTTTTAAACAACTTAAATTGAGAAGTCATCAATCTTTGCTACAGAGCACAGCATTCAACAAATAATATAGTTTAAAATAAAGACTTCTGTCACTCTTACCTGGAGGAAAATTAGGACTGAAATGGTCGAAGCACAGTGGGTCATTTGGGGCAGTAGTGTCAGTATAGCATGTACTGCAGATAAGTATCCGAGCTTGAAATCAGAGAAGCATAAACAGTCTAAAATATTTTTCTACAAAAGAAAGCAGCAGTGCTGGATTTTGTTCACTCTCTCAGAAAACCCTGTTGTCATCAAGATACCCCTGCAAACAGCCCTTCCCAGTTTGCCAAAATCAAGGAGAGTATAGTTGTTAAAGAAGTTTGGAAGAGGCAAAACAGAGATGTAAACAGGTTATGTAAAATCCGCACTGGTTTAGAGGACACAAAACTTTTTTTTAGCTTAATAATTAATTAAATACTTATCAATTACATTAAAATTCCTGAACATACCCCCATTGTTCCACCTATTCTTATTCAAGGATTTCTCTCCCGCAGTGTGATGAGCTGTGTGCACTTTAGGCCCTTTCCCTTTTC
Organism: Tapera naevia; assembly: GCA_033556795.1. Classification (NCBI taxonomy): domain Eukaryota; kingdom Metazoa; phylum Chordata; class Aves; order Cuculiformes; family Neomorphidae; genus Tapera; species Tapera naevia. The sequence continues at coordinate 28,084,830 of JAUMJJ010000079.1, read as the reverse complement.
GCTATCCATGTTGCCTTTCTTCCTCTCCATATACCTGGGTTTTCCCTCTCTTCCCCAAGTCATGCCATTTGTGCATGCTCTCCTGTGTTTCTCCTCTCCTCCAAACCAATCACTGTGATGCTCAGCTCCATCTGACCCAGGAGCTTGTGTGCAAGCACACAGTGGAAGCTAGAAATAAAATCCTCTCCATTACACAACTGGATCTTCAGTCTCTTAACTTCTGTTAGGTAATTTGCAGCAAAGACAGTAAGGAACAACTTTTAAAATGCCCATGACCTACTTGGTTTTTACATGAAACTTCCCTGAAATTTTTTAGTTCAGTGGGTACTGCATTTACACATTAACATCTGAGAGATGGGAGAAGAAAAATGACATCAGCTGAATGTTGAGCTTCACATACAATTATTTGCATACCAAGCCTAGAGATACAGATCAAATTTATTGCCTTTTATGAAGCGGGGCTCAAACAATTGACAACTCTTGTTCTAAAAACTCTAAATGCTTAAGAAACAAAAATGCCACTATTTGCATTTCGAAGTTATTTAACTGTAATGAGGAAGACAAAACCTCTTGGCTAAGGCCACACATCTGTCCCTCGACTACTGAATTACAGACTACCTGGGCCTGTGCCTAGCACCACAATACGACTGCACCATCACCCTGCCAGATGTGCCCCAGTATAGTTTTGGTATGGGCTAGCTAATACTCCTCCAAAACTGTTCCTGAGCACACTCTGGGTGTTAGCATGGGTCAGGAACTATTGCCTGTAAATAGTTTTATTATGGTGTCCTGCACTGGACAGCCAGAGAGTCGAAGGGTGTGGATGTGAGCTAGGCCATGTCAGCTGGTCTCAGTGATGGGAAATGGGCACCAGTCACATTTGCTTTCCCAGTTACAGGCATGGTGGAAATGAGCATTGATAGGCATAGGACTTGAACAGATGCCACTCTTTATACATTTGAAATATGCAACTGTATTCACTTTCAAGTCTAAAATCTGCATCTCTGACTAAAAACTAAGTGTTCTTCTGATGCTTCCCAAATGCAAAATACCAATCAAAAACTGAGATAAACTCTCACACTTCAGCTAGTTTTGTAATTGCCTGCTAATAATTATGCCACACAGCTCTCCATCAGTGTGGCTATTGCAATGACAATTCAGAATGATATGTGTATTTCCTACTACTTCTGCTGACATTCATTCAGTTTTTCCTGTTTCCATCACTGCCGAATCTATGGGCACCAATTTATTACTGACTCCAGTCATGGAGTGCAGCAATCATTTTGAGTTACTACCAGCCCAAGCCAGATTTGAACTGCTGACCAAGAAGTGAAAGGCTTTGTATCCTATTACCAATATCCTAAATCATCGAGTCTCCCCTTCAACTATATTTTTTGGATTATTATGTAGGAACAATAATAGAGTACCCCATAAACAGGTTCCTTAGATATTCAAACATGTCAAGTTGTACTTTCTACATTTTCAGATAATTGTGGAGTAAATATTTGTTAAATGAAGTATTTTACATCTGTCTTGGACCAAAGTGATCTTTCTGTCAGTAATACCACTGAACACTTGTAAAAGTATGCCGGCCATTACAGAGTTATGCGCTCTTGGCAAATGCAGTCTTTGAACTCATGTTACTGTGTTGCCAATAAAAAATATGTTCTTTTTTATCAACTGGATGTCTTTCAATTATACAATCATTGTCTGACAGAAAAGCAGTTGAAATAGGTTTTAATTTTCTTTCTTTTTTTAAATTTCACACCAGTTGGCACAAGGTTGACATTTGTTTGCCTGACTCTCAAATAGACATTTGGTGTAGTTCAACAGTACAGAGAAAATATTGTATAAAGATCAAAAGGAAAAAAAGCATGTACACTTTTCTATGAAAGACAACACATGGTCCTTGAAGAAGGAAGTGCTACATTACTTTCTCATACATCAGAGCTAGTCCTTCACCTCATCGTTACGTTCATCTACAGTCAGAGTGATTGGTGCTAGAGGTAGAAGTCTGGCCTGACCAATGTTTTCATAACCCATTTTAATCCTATAGAAAAAGCAAATGTCTAAAAAGCAACTCTGCTCATAACCCTAGTCTGTTAGAATAAAATATATGGTTCAATCTAAACTGCCATTATATAGACACTCACATATGCAGACTAATTCAGACTACACTGAAGATTGCTAAATTGTCTTTCCTGTCACTGTAATCACTGAGACTCAGTGAAATTACTTTTCAAGGAGAGAACAGCATTCAAAAGACCCACCACCACCTATTCAGAACCACACATGACAGCATGGATGCACTTAGCATTCCACCATGCTACCACACTTTATCAATTCCAACACAACCTCCCATGCACTCAATATCTGCACAAAATTTACTTCATCCATATGACTGACAAAATGACAGTTTATATTTGACAAAATACACTTCTGATACTAAAGGTGTACTGAGGTGTCATCTATGAAATACATGTAGCTTCATAATTTCTTAAAAGCAATGATAATTTTTTGTTTGCACTATGAAAGTTACTTTAAGTTATGTTTCTTTTATGAAAAAAAGACACACTTTCACTTGTCTCCATGTAATCACTCTCTCTGTCTACTCTTATTTACATGTGCAATTCTGCAATTAATTGCTTAACTGAAGTGTGACTGCACTGATGTAGAAAGCACTCAGTAACATATTGTAAGTTGTTTGTTGTTAATGAGGGCATTTCTCTTTCTCTTTATGGGTCATTCCTATTTGTAGTGCCCAAGAGCACCAAGAAACTCTTCTGCCACATCTATTTTCCTGTTTACCTTCTGCACTGTATCACTCGAAAATGTTCCCTTTCCATGTGCAAGATCCCATGTCATTTCTTCACTCCAACTCATACCACTTGGTCAATAATTTCTTATCAGTCACCTGCCTCAATATTGTTCAGGTTCCTCTTTTCTGTTTGCGTCCTTCTCTATACAGCTACTATAAATATCTTTTCAGTGATCTGATTAGTAGATGGTGTGAAGACGTCTCAGGTCCTGACTGTTTGTGCTAAATGGATTTGTTAGTCAAATCAGATACTTCTCTCTCTCTTTCAGTCTTGTTCTCAGATATAACATGTGCACAGGCAACTTTGCCTCATGGTGTCTATTTTTCACCATACCTTTGAGCTCCTATGAGCTGGTTTTTTTCGGTGTATACATACAGTTAAGTAGGCTGCAGTGGGGCACTAATATGGAAAATACTAATTAAAAAATACCAACTAGGTCTCAAATTTTAATCGTGATGAAGGGAAGACTGCTCTATCTATTTTTTGACCTCTCCCAGCAAGGATTTCTTAGGTGTCTTGCTGTCTTCTGTTTGCTGGAAGGATGATGCTGTTTGAAGGATAGTGAAGGTAGAGAGGAAAAGAAAGGAAAGTCTCCAGATGCAGAAGACATGAATCTCTCTTCCTGCCTCTTCTTTAATGCTCTGGAAAATTATACTTTTTCCTTCATCCCACTGCCCTTTGCTCATGGCAACATTACCCAGAGTAGGGGGGTCAAACTCACAGTCTGTGGGCTGAATTCAGCCCTCCACCTTGTTTTATCCATCCCAGCACCTTGTTTCTACCCGGTTGCAGCGCCGAGCTCCTTGTCCCTGTGCTCCTGCCAGCGCTGGGCACGTGTGCAGCGAGTGACGCGCCTTACGCTGCAGGAGCAGAGAACGGCGGGAGCCACGAGTTTGACAGCCCTGACCTAGAGGAAGATATAGTTACTTGATCCATCTATAGGCGTGAGAGAGAAAGATGCTATAGCTTAAACAGAGGTAAGACTAAAGGAGAGACGGGTAAAAGGAACAGGCTGAATATACTTGAGATTGCTAAGTGACGTGTGTTAAGGAGACTATGAGATAAAAACTGCTTCACACAAAGATTTTGATTCCCCGAGGGCTAAAGCATATATCCTTTATGTCTTTTGAGTTATCTTTAGGTAACTCTGATGATACCAAAATTTGTAAGCCTGACAGAATATTTTTGTAATTCTAACTCAGGATTTATAACACTCTGGACCCGGGTACCTCTATGTATGTGAGAGAGATGTTTGAAGGTGTCACAAGCATCTATAACACACGTAGAACATGATAGCTCCCAAGTAGCAGCAAATACTCCACAAGTCAGAATCTACAGAGAGCTATTCTCTCCACCTAAGCCCTGAGTCCTCCGTTGAATGTGCCTGTCTATTTCTATTACACATAACAGACACTGTAAGGTATCTTCACAACTGGATTCCTAAATTAAGCACATCAGTAAAATACCAGTAATTAGGTAAGATGAAGCTGAACCCTGGTGTAACAGTCATCCATGAAGAACAATTAATCCCACCTACATAAGATGCCTGTGTTTCCTCTGCTCCTGCCTATTTCGCTGTCTTGTATAGACAGAGAGTATAGATCACTATATTTATATTTGAAATATTCATCTTAAATTGTCTTGTTGACAAGAGAAATAGATACCTTCAGAGAATGATTCACTTAACTTAGAGGTCTGGTTTGGTAATTGCATCCTAAAAGTCTCTGTTCCTCTCCGTTGTCTATAGGAGGAATATTGATGATTTGCTCAGACTTGTCTGCAATATACCTACCTACATTTGGCTATGTGAATGCTGTCTGAGGTATCTGCATCCTTGGACAGGAGGCTTGTGGAATTTAAAAAGCCAGAATCACATCACTTGATCCTCCTCAAATAACATACTGCAGCTCTACTAATAAATCTGCAGCCATAAATGGCCCAGCTCCAAACTTTTCCTCATTTTTATAACTTCTCTAACTAAAAAACTTTTCTATCCTTGTAACATACTTGTGTCGTGAATCACTGGAGATCCTGCCTTTCCTGTTTCTTTTATGGCATTTGCTGTGAGGCAGGCTCCTTGATGGAATAGCTCTCTGTTTTGCATCATTTAGTGGTCCAAATGGATGCAGTGGTCACCTAAATATTTAGACCAAACAATTAATTACTGATTAGGCATGTTCCTTCTATAATAACTCGGCACATTTTGGGTTGATCCATTACGTCTTCTACTACTTTACTTGTTAGAAATGAGATGTCTTGAAGATGGAAATAGGAAAGACGCAAATGCATAACCGAGTCCTGCCAGGTATTGAAAGGCATTGGACATCCAGTGAGGTTTTATAGCTAATGGCAATTATAGACATTCTGCATACATTAAGACTAAGTTCATATGAAATGTGATTTATCTGTGTCTGTATAACTTGTGTATGCATGGCCATCAGGTTCCAAGGGAACAGAATCTCCCCAAGAAATTGCCTTTCCAAGAAACACACAATAGAAATACTACTTCATGTCTTTCATATCAATCACTTTGAATAGTGAAATGACCTCAATAAATTTAATGTTAAAGAGATATACAATCTGTAGAATAGAGTTTCTTCTCACTTTATCATTGAAAAAATTTTATTATATTCTGGTTTGCAATGCCAACCCTCAAATAAAGGTAAAATTTATCAAATGAGAAATATTAATTATGGGCAACAACTCAGGTGAATTTTTAACGTATTTTACCAATGAAAATAAGCAAGAGCAAAAGTCAAGTAAATGGTTATCTATTAACATTGATATATTTCTGGCTGTTTGCCAACTTTAATAATCTAACCTCTGTTTAAATTAAAATATTGTGTCAGCTTTTAATACAAACCCTACATGAGTTGCAAATTCACAATAGGTGTTAAGTCTAAAAAAATCATCATCTATCATTGCGCTATTTCTGCAGTGGCAGCTGGGTGTTTTTAAAAGGTTTCTATGAACACTGGTCTTAGTTTAAATGCAATATTACGTTATATTACACACACTTGAACTGACCTTCATAAATATCAAATCCTTACAATTATAAGCCCTGACATTTAATACATTCCTGCAGACTAAGCGGGACCATGTTACATTATAAGGTCACTTGTCATTTGCAGCTTTTAGACAAACTTATCATTTTAATGAAGACACTAACTCAGACACATGCAATAATGAAATTGTGGACAAATGTACTTAAGACTGGCTCAAGGGCACCTATTCTCACTGCACCATACAGTACTGAAAGACTGAAAATGCTTACTAGTTCTCTGCCCATCTCTATTAACAAGCAGCATATGCTTTGCATTGTTACCATGAAAAATTACTTAAATGGTAGTAGTGAACAGCGAAGGGTTAACACTTCTTGCTAATGAACAGGCTTCCCCAAAGAGCTGCTCTTCCTTAAGCAGTAAGCAAGGACTCTTGCTCACTTAACCATTCCTCCCTTCCCTTCCCTTCCCTTCCCTTCCCTTCCCTTCCCTTCCCTTCCCTTCCCTTCCCTCACCTTCCCTCACCTTCCCTCACCTTCCCTCACCTTCCCTCACCTTCCCTTCCCTCTTTCTCTCTTTCTTTTTTCCTTTTCTTTTTCTCACTTTTTTCCTACTTACCTTCTGATCTTCCTAATATAAACTCATGACCAGGTTTCTGATACTGTATTTCCTTTTGTATTTCGTGCGAAAACAGTGCAATATCCACAACAGGTAAGTATGTTATGCTACAGGTGATGAAGTATATGGTAGAACAGCAAATACACGTAAACAATACACTAGAACTAGAACTGTCACACCAGATTGCCCCTGGCTTCAAGGTGCCCTTCCACAGCAGATACAACTTTTGTTAAACTTTCTATTAAGCACCTGTTTTTTTTATAGATGAGCTTTCAAACAACATTAACCATAACTCAGCATAAAGCTTCCCCAAATCCGCAAAACCATAGTTACAAAGTAGATGTATGGTATGAGAAGAGAGAGGCAGAGAAATTACTTAAAGAGGACAGGAGATCACTATTTTTCAAACTATATTCTTTGCTTTCCAGGTTTTCCTCCATCACCAATACTAAGAGTGACATAGATAACAAAACAAAACATGATGATGTCAGAGCTATGTCTCTTGCATGAAAGCGATATCATTCTTTTCACATTAATGTGGCCTGTATACTACCAGGATTTCCAGATATACTTAAATTGGTGACAGAAAAACTTAATGTAGAGCACCCAGTCCAACAGAGAGTTTTGGAAACATCTTGGCCCCATATATATCCCATTGACTTTGTGTACCTGAATGACATCTTAAATAAGAATGTCAGTCATCTTGAGATCACTCTAAAGTCAGTGGAGAGAAAGAAATGCCTTTAGGCACTTTAGCTTGACCATGCAAATTATTAAATCACTAGTTCACAGAGATTAATTTATAGTCTTCCAGACAGTTTGAGAATTATCACAGGCCAAGGACCTTTACCCACGGCAGTTTCAGCATGGTTATCTTGTTTTGGAAAACAAGAGAATTTAATAATATAGACATTATCAAAGGCTACCAGCTAGCCTAAAAGTCAAAGAAGGGACCTTGGGGATATTTAATTTACTGGCATGCATAGCCATAAGAGGGCAGTTTGGGTGGGATGCTTGATAACTTGTTCCCTGAAATTGTCTAACCTCTCATCAGGGAAGCCTACACTGATCACTAACCCAGCTTAAGGGCTTTAGGTAGGTAAAGTAAGAATTCCACTGACAAACAAAGAAAATATAGTCTATAATTAGGTCTAATACATCTGGCAGTTGCCATCTTCCAGAATTGGGACAGAAAATCAGGAGGGATTTCAGGAATGGAATTCATTGCCCAGCATCATCTAACTGCAGTCCTGAAACTGCCAAGAGAAATCTTGGACACAACATTTTTTCAGTGTGTTTTTTTTATTTTCCTTCTTAAAGAGGTGCCTTTTGTGAATCTCACTCTGAGCTGCCTACAATTCACATTTAAACATCTCAGCAGCTTTGGCGCACACACAGACAAATATTTTGAATACCCCTCCTATGTATCACTTTGAAACATTGCAACACTGGGCACTATGAGGACTTCTTCCCTTTCTGGATCTGGTCCTAAATATCCAACAGCAAGAAATTAAGTAAGGACACTTTACCAATGACATGTCTTGATCAGAAGTCAACAGGGACAACTGACTGACACCTTTCTCATGACCTTCCTTTCCCATGAATAGGGTTTAATTGAACTGATCAGGTAGAAAGTAGGCCCGTGTTCCTACATTAATCTAAACCTCCAAAGGGAACTACTCAGGAAAGGAAAAGGTGCATATTGGCTTTTCTTCAAGGATGACATATCACTAAAGACGATGTGCACTTACTGAGAAAACCCTATGATTTTGTGTTTAGTGTTATCCCTCAACACTCCATTCTTGACTATGTACAAGGATGATCCAGCCCTCAATGTGATGCACTCTGCTATGTTTCAATAATGAGGAAAGATTGCATGTTTCAAGTCCTACAGGTGATTGATACCTGTGTAATTTTATACTGTTGCCAATAAAGCAAGCAAGTCTTGTGTCTGAAACAGTTTTCAGATGAACGTGCACATGGCTACTTAGTCAGGAAACCATATCCAGAAAGGCTGGATATTTATTAAATTTTGAAGGTTTAATGCTGTACGCTAAAATAATACTGTCATTCTAGATAAAAATTGTTCTCATCTTCAGGTACTCACCAGGTTCTGAATGGAGGTAACCTGTATCATTTATATGAAGAATAACAGTGTGTTGAAACCCAAGAAAGACAGGTAAATTGACACCACAGTATTTACTGCAATATTTACTGCAACAAACCTAAGGTTCTCATACTTCTTTAAGAGTTATATCTCCTATAAAATTGAAAAGATCAATTAAAGCCCCAATTCAGAATAAAAACAATCAAAATAGTCAAAGGAACTGAAACAAGATACCTTAAGTTGGAATAATTAAACATTATAGCTTCTGTTGCAGATTACCTGCTAACTCTTTCATTAATTCCATTTCTCACAGCCTTCTACTATTATTTATTTCTGAAGGTGTGATTTCTGTGCAAATAAAACAATTCAGTGTTTATGTAATTAAAATCAGTATTGACAAGTCTCTATTTCTTGTGTCAAACATAAAATTGCACTCATAGGTAGGTCAAAGAAGAGTGGGGAGATCCAAGAAGTGACAGATTCCTCAAAAAAAAAGAAACAAGATAAATCAAAGACTGAAGAAGAGGAAGCAGGACAGTTGTGACAAAACATGTAATGGTCATCCAATGGATATGATCCTCCTCAGGAAGCCTTTACTCTTTTTTTACCACCAGACAAGGATGAGCAACAATGAGTACATACCTAAAACTTCAAATTACTTCAGCTTTTGCATGGTAAGCCCTCTAAGTCTTTTATTGCTAACAATCATTACACAAGTCATCAGACTGAAGATGAACAAAATTTCTTCTTTTGGCTGCAATCCAAAACCAAATATGGATGTAGCCTAATGATAGCTTGGTGATAGTCACTTACAATGAGAAAACTGTTGGTCGAAAAGGCTTGTCTGTTGTTTTATGCCTTCAGAATGTCTTAAAACTACCTCCATTGCTAAAACTGTCTGTCTGGTAGTCATAACCCTGAATTATCTGGAACACCATCAGCAGAACAACTGAATGATATTTGTGCTTAAACATAACTGTTTTTCTGGATTAGCATGTGAAAACATACAAAATGGACTTTAAGTATGCCTAACCTTGCATATCTTACCCTCTCTTCTTTTATTTTCCTTTTTAAGTAGTGATGCTGTGAGGTGATGGGAGATCTTGCATTTCCATTCACAGCAGAGGACTCCATGGAGTGCTCTGACTTGTGACCCTTATCCTTGCCACACATCCTTGCTTAGAAGCGTGATCACTATGGATAGCCTGCAGTGCCCCACACTGGGATTTACAGTAGCATAGGCTAAATATTATCCATTTAAACTTATACCTAGAGATCCCAAGCAAGCAAAGCTGGAGACATTTCCTTCTCAGCTCCCAATATCTGAAAAAAACTAACATGAACTTTATATATGTATATATATACACAGTGTATTGCTGATCTCTCCTTTATGGGCTACACTGGTGGCAGTGTTTTCTGTTTCTAATTGCCATGGCATTTATGATACTGTACTTAATGAATTATGCTCCTCAGGAGGAGGTCAGTGAAAGAATTAAGCTAAAAACCCCTAACAGTGGTGTTGGACAGGAGCCATCTCTTTTGAGGCTGCGTTTCTGCATGAGGTCTGCCACAGCTGGAGCAAAACGACTTGCAGGTGGCTCAGTGGGCAACAGATCACACAGCACTACTCTGTCCGCCCCTCGACAGCAAGGAGGGAGTTACCTATGCCTGCCATTGGTGGCTGAAAATGAGCAGGAAATGTCTGACAATCTTGATTAAGAACTCCCAAGCATTGAACTTTCCATAAGGAAAAGGCACACTCAGATCTCTCAGCTTTTTCATTCCAAATTCCAATTTAAATACTGTTTGGGCTCCAGGAGAAAACACTAATGATTATCCTTATGATGTTAGGCTGTGGATGCCTTAATAAAGACGATGTGCGTGGCTCAGTCAGGGCACCAAAGGCTGGGTAATGAAGTTGGTACGTTCTGTTTCCCCACCAAGTTTCATTCATAGAGAATTTATAGGTTCTATTTTAAAAGTAGTTGAAATATACCAAGTAATTTTCTGGAGTGTTTTTAAACGATTAATTTCTAAATTGCATGAACAGATGCATATGCACAGTGGAAAATAGCATCAAATAGCTTGGGGAAACAGAGGAGCTCAAAGAATCGGCCAAATAAAGTTAGGTTCCACTAACAGCCTGCTTGGATAACGCCTTTCACCTCCCTGGGAAACCCACCACTCATCTGTTCAGCTTCACTTTCTTGCAGATTAATCATTTGTGGTTTTAAAAATACATAAATCTTAAATATCTACAGAAATTGAGGAAAAGAAGGCTTTTCTGCATCTCAGTGGACAAAAACTACTGTCCTTTTGCTGCAGGACTCATTTGAGGATCCTTAGCAAAACAGGCTTGGATGAAACAGGAGCTCTGGAATGACCCTCCCTTATGCTGGCTGAGAGCCAGCTAGGCTGCAGGGCAAAGACTAGGGAGCCTGGGAATGCTGCTCATGGTGAATACTTCCATGCAAACATCTTTCCACCAGTAGCCACAGGTAGGTAGGTGCCAAGTGTCACCACAGCAGCAGCAATTCTGCCCCTCCTAAGCACTTTGTAAGGCTCCTCATAAGCAAAAGCAGACAGCAAACACAGCATAGATCAAAACGGAGTGCACAGCTGCAATCTTATTATGTGAAGGTACACAGGACCTCAGATTTGCAGGTTCTCATCAAATTTGCTGCTGCTTTCAGTGACTCAGCTCTTTCTCACCTACACCACTGAGAATTTTATGCAGCTCTAAAAATACTGTTCCTTAGCAGAAATACAACTAGTGAAAAGAAAGCTGGTGCCTTTCTCCAGAGAAATACTAAGTCAAGCCCATTCTAGAAATTTGAATGCAGTGTGAGGGATAAGCATGCTGAGTGTTTGATGCTGGGGATCCTTGGTTTTCGTGGGACAATAAGGCAGACCTCTAAATCTGGGATCAGCAAAATGTTTTGCTGAACCTCTATAAGTACATCAAGTTCTATGCTCCAGTGACACTGATGACATGATCAATAACAAGGAGATACCTTAATGAATTCTACAATACTTTTCTCATTCTTAAAGTAGCTGCTACTCCTCCTGAGCAAGTAAAAAGCGACTGACTTGACCTGTGGTCTCCTATCTTTATCTGCCCCCTTACTAATTATTTTTATCAAATCAGGAATGAGAAACAATACCATGTGACTAAGGTGACCATAAAATGGTTTTAAAAAACCTAAAATATGCAAAAGAAATGAATGGATATCACCAGTAAGTATAGCAGTTATTTCATCACTGACTATAACTACCAAACACACTAAGAGATAACTATGTCTGCATGCAAAGAACTGGCTAAAAGTATATAGAAAATAATGTACTCAGCCAAACTTTAACAAGCATCCTGTCCTGGCTCCCAATTTACCCACTAAATCTCACAACAACTAGAATACAGTTTCTTCTCCATTTGTTTCATGCAAAGCCATGCAAATTCACAGGTACTCAACCTGAAGTTCTGCACCTCCAGGAATTTTATTATACTGCAGACACTCCCACATGATCTGTAGAGTCACACAGGGCCAGAAGAAGCTGACAGGTGTATTCTCAATTATCTTCACACTCATCTCATACTGCAGTACGTGTAGCACTTATGGACAGGACAGGCTCTGGGATTAATAACTAGAAAGAGTCCGTGGCACGGTGTGTACAGCAAAGAGCCCTCAGCTCTTCCCATCTGGTCTCTAATCCTCATTCCTGCACTCTTGATCATTAAGTCTTAATTTACTGCTGCTTAATCAAAAAAATTTATAACGAGTAACAAAAAAGCTCATGTTCCTGGTAGCTCTCATTCCCTGTAAATTCCCACTACACCTAGGAAACTGTGGTTTGGTTTTTCTGTATTGCTAATCGGTGAGTGCAGCCAAAGAAATTTCTAGCAGGTTTTCATCTCTTGAATTTATTTACCACCATGGAAGGGGAAACGGGCCATTCCTCTGGGAAGGAGGGAGAAACTGGAAGGATTACATTATTTTGACCTTACATTTGAGCTGACATTTAGCACAGTACTAAATCAATGACTTGGCACAGGAGATGGGATTAGCGCAAGTGGGTTACAAGCACTTTGTGTGGCTGGAGCTGTCCTATGGCTACCAGAGGATGTCAGCAGAGGCACCACTTGCAAAGGAACCAAATAGAAAGAGACAGAGGAAAGAAAACCCTTCAGGTTCTTTTAGTATAGGCAGGACATGATGCACAAAGACTCCAAAATGGCTATTCTTTCCCAGTTAATGATTTAGGACTACCAGCAAGCAGTAGTACATTAAAGGATGTGGCGAAGCTGATTGAGCTGCTTGTAATATTTTAAGCTTTCACATTTCAAAAGCAATATTTTTTTCAGTTAATTTAAAAACAATGAACAAAGTCAGAAGGCCCACTGTTGGAATAGCAGTGACTCTGGACAACAGATTAAAAAGGAGAAAAATATTTATCATTTGCTCCCTCTTCTCCAGCAGAGCAACCACTGCTCCCCTTAAATGCAACAGTAAAAAGCAATGCTCTCTACCTATTTCTTTGCAGGGGTTGGAATGCAACTTTTTAGTAAAGCAAACAATCTGGACAAGCTAAGCACAGGGGTTTAGCTAAACTCTTAACAATTTTACCTAGAAAAACTAACAAACACACTAACAAGCAGCACACAAATGGAATAGATCTCTTTGCTGAACTTCAGCCCATCACCTCATACAAGCAATACCTGACCTCACCTCTCCAGTGAACATTCCTGGCAGAGGAGTCACCAATAAGAGTGACTGAATTCCTCATTCAGGGATTGATACTGATGCCATCTCTTACACTGGAAAACATGGTTCTTGTGGGCAACGAAGTGCTACCAAAGAAGGGAACAGACATCTCAGAGTTTGAAGACACTTCATCCCAGAAAAGTGGTGGAAAAAACTCATCACCATGAGAATTTTCCTTGAAGTAAACGTGGAATTTTCAGGTCTTTCTATTCCAAAGTGATACAAGATTGGGTAATTTATCAAATAGGAACCCAAAACTATGAAGTCCTGTCAGTGGATGAAAGCTTTCCTAGTCCCAGCTAACAGAAAGCAGTATCCTGTGTGGATTGGGAATCTGTCTTAGTTATTCTAGCTTGGGTGGATGCTGTTTAGTTTAACATTTTCTACTCTTGCAGTCTGCCCAGTCTGTAAATATAAATTTCATAGCTCATGTAGTCACAAGAGCTGGGCAAGAGTTTCAAGAAAATATTTTTTCATCGGAAAATGCCAATCCTAGAAACTGCCATGTTTCATGGGAACATACAAGTTTTAACAAACTTCTATTGGGAAAATTTTCTTGGGTCCAGAATGGAATTCTTGGTCAAAACCACAGAGAGAGAGGGAGAAAGACCTACCTCGTAATAACAAATACCGCAGTGATCATCTTTCCTCATAAATCAATCCTTTGAGGCTTCTAACTATTTTTCAGCCTGGTTTCCTACATAGATGGAAGTTACTTGATTGCAGCATTTGTCTGTATATCTCTCAGTCCTCCTTAAAAATATTTGAATCCATTGGGCAAATTCAGTATTCAGAGACATTACTCTGCACCATTTGGGAGTTTTGGAGAAACCAGGGCCTGAGTAAAGAAGAGGGATGCAGCTACTCTGCCCACTGTGGGAAAGTCTTCAGCATGAGAACAGACATGATGTTTTCTTGCTAGCTTGGGAAAGAGTCTGGCAGATGTGAGGTAGGAAATTGGAGATGCTCCAAAGACATTGAGGAGGACACAGACAAAAAGAAGGAAGAATCTAAGATAATTACAACGGATGTGTGATGAGAAGAAGAGGCACATGAGCCACCCACAGGACACTTGAATTCTCTATTACTACTTCCCAGAACCTCTTGCACTATTTTTCCATAGGTTGTCAGCATTTTCCTGACTATGCTGTTTTTACAACTGTGCAGCACAAAGGAGAAAGCACAGAGCTGTACAAAGACCTGCTTCTTTTCTCTTTTTTGAGCCTCAAACTAATTTTATAAATCTTTCAGTGCTTCTTCTTCACAAGCAACTTTGTTTTCCTCAGGCATTTCCTATTTTATTTTTCCCCATAACTTTTCCTTGATTTTATATCATTGATATTCAAGATGATATCTCACGTGCCCTGAAAATACTACACTCAGGTCCAAACTGTCTTCCTCCTCAATTGTTTCCCTTCTGTAAATGTAGGAATACCTCACCACAGATTATGAGGCATAAAGACAAATCAGTCAGGGGTATGGCATTTTTTTAGACAGGAAAAGTAGGACTTAAAAGACCAGATAAGTTTCACTGGAGGAAAAAAAGCAACAAACTTTTGATTTACTGAGAATGAGAAAGTTTCTGTGGAAAAATACTGGAGCAAAATGTTAAAAATCAGCAGGTGTATTGCTGTAACTGAAACTGTTCTGACACAAGTTTAGCCACAAAAGAGGAAGATTACCTTTAATTCATCCTCTGAATATTTACAGATTATGAACAAATTTTGCAAAACCAATCAGATCTTCACATAGCCACAGGATATACTTTCTTCAGGGTCTGAACTAGCTTATTTAAAAGTGTGATTGACATATATTGGCATCTTCAGAGTAATCCAAATAAATATAAAACAGCTCTAGAGGCTACTCCCTGTTGGTTCATCTGAAAATATTTTATGATTGGAACAGGCTTTTTTCTTGTAGCCCTCAGCACTAGAGTGGGTACATTGTCTCTCTTAACTAAATTTATCAAAGGGATGTGCAAACCCAAAATAACAAGAAGAGAAAACCAGCATTGTTCGTAATAAGTTATTTTATAGGGTGTTTCCCATCTTTAGCTTCAGTGTTCTGGTAATTTAACACATGGAATAATACCAGCTAGTAATTTTGGCTTGAAATGTTGTTATTTTATGTCTTATGAGAAGTTAATTGCATCTTAGACACAGTCAAAAAGGAAAAAAATCCCTGAGATATGGGGTAGATTTCTTTATATTGCTGCATTCTATTCATTCAGCACCAGTCCATGCTAGACCAAGCAGAACTGAAAATGAGGGAAAAAAAGTGGACACAGCAGGTGTAAAAGAGAGCTCAGACCATAAAGGGGTGCTATCATTTTATAACATGAGCTTGCCCTCCATGACGACCTGCAAAGAATGTGGCCTTTGAAATAGCTTCACTAGAATTAGTAGCCTTTCAGGAAATATTACTATTGTTCTGAATTCCACTTCAAAATTTAATTTGCCCCCTGTTATTTTCAAGCAAATACCAGCAGAGCTTTATTCTATGAAATCTGTGTAGGTGCATAAGAAACATTGTCTTGACTCAGGAAATTCATATGCCTTTCTACTCAGAGTGATGTATTTACCGTGTGTGTTTATCTGCTCACAAAGAGAGAGCTTGTGCAGATACAATTCACATTTAGGTGTGTGTTATATCTTAAAATCATATGCATTTTGTAACTACACCATGTTATACCATGAAATGCCTAATTAACTAGGAAGATTGAATTGTTAACTAGAAAGTACTGAAATGTTAACTAGCATGAATTGAAATGTTAACTAGTAAATACTGAATTGTGAAACTTCAGAGTTTGTTCTTAAAAACATGCACAATACCAGTACTGCAGTATAGAAAAAAACATGATGTGATGCAGCTTTCACATAATCAATATGCCAGAAAAGCAATTGCCTACTGACTAGAAGCCAGACTTCAACTCTCAACACTCTTGCTTTGAGGAGTGCAAACTGGGTACTTCTGAGCTGAATCCACTCGTAGCTATCTCAGGCAAAGGCAATCAGATGTGAAAAGAGGATGGCTCAGTTGTCTTTCCATCATTAGGCCAGGTTTGATGGGGCCTTGAGTTATCTGATCCAGTGGGAGGTGTCCCTGTCCATGGCAGGGAAGTTGGAACTGGATGATCTTTAAGGTCCCTTCAAACCAAAACCATTATATGATTCTGTGATTCTATGAAGGAGGTAAGTGTAGTTGGTTACATTTGGTGTGGTGATCAGAAGGTGTAGTTGGCCTCCAGAGACCTGATTAAGCTTATTTTAACAGAAGCTAGTACAGTACTCCTGCTGCTGTTTCTGCATTCCCAAAGAAGTCAGGGTAGCCAGAGCCCCTGTGGGTACCCAATATCACCCATCCAGAGAGTCAGGCATGTCCCTGTGAGCTGGCATCACACCCCCAAGCTGCAGTTAACACATGGCCAGGATCTCAAAGCCAGATGCTGTACTGATATAATGAGTGGATTGCATATGTGTTGCTAATTCACAGTGGCCTTTTATTAAGCTCAGATTTTCCTCACCCTTATAAAGGTAAAAATCTCACCTAGAATTGTAATCCATTAGCAATCATCTCTTAAAAATTGTTGATTTATCTTATGAATGTAACCTTCTCTAATAATATGTAAAACATGAGGTGTACAATACAATTGGGGAAACACATTAATAAATTGACATATTTCTGCTCTGAGCGATATCAGTGTTTAGTTAAATATGTCAATAAAAATGACAGTAACTGTGTGGGTCACTTGTTTAATTCTGAAATCCTATAAAAATAAAACTGATTTTTTTATCAGATTTTGATGAGGTCAGGTGGGCAGTCAGATTTCTCACTCTATCTAAAAGAAAGTGAGCAGATATTTAATTTATTCTGCTTTGATATAATATATATTGTAAATTATCACTTTATTTAAAGCCATTAAATCCATTACTGGATTTGCGTTTTTGTGTCATACTACCTTTACTTTTTGCTATCTATCTGAAACAATTTTGAAATGGAAACATGGACATCTCTTCCACCCAGCTGTACAACTTCTCAAGCTGTGACTGGCTACCAGCAGTCACGCTGTGTTACCCATACTGCTGTGTCTGACAAGCTGTAAAAAAACATGGCAGAACAGAAGACACGTCAGAAATTCAGGAGCTGAAATACAAATCTTAGGAAAAAAAAATTACCAGTTCTTTCCAAAATCTTACCAAGTATCAAATATGTGACCAACTACTTGACGGCCAAATTGGAAAGGAGCACATACCACTTCCTTTCCTCTCAATACAATTAGTGGGTTAGAGGGGGCTGTCAGCAGGGGAAGAAAAATGTGAAATTAAGGGCAAGAAAGTCCACAAGAGCTGCTTACATGGCCTCCACTTTGTTTTGGATTTTGGTTTTCCTTATTTTCTTTTTTTTCCTCTGGGTCAATAAACTAATAGCTCATGGCATTTTCTTTTTTCCTGTGGAAAATGTGGGTCCAGAGAGACTGGACACTTCATGACTTCTAATCAAATCCAACAAATTGTTCATTAACAGAAAAAGACTAGAAAACGCCCCAGAAGCTGAGAGATTTCTGGTTTCCCATTTGAAGTGACTTTTAGCTTTGAAATGTATTTCAAATATATTTTTTCAGATGTCAAAAAGTAAAATGCCTTAGGAATCAAAATAATTCATTTCAAGTGAAACAAAGCATTTTTTGACTCAAAATATTTTCATTTTTTTCCATCTGAATAAAAAGCAAAATAATTTAAACTGCTTTGACTGACTATTATTTCCCTTCCATGTTTTCTGAACTGCCAAGCTAAAACAAAATTTATTATTTTCACTGCAATGTACTAAAATATGTATAAATCTAGCTGGCTTTTTGTTGGATGTCAGTCAGGAAAAGCAGGTGGAAATTGAAACTCAGTCAGTACAGGGAAAAAGAAAATGAGGGAGAGGTTAACCAA
The DNA here is from genome assembly GCA_033556795.1 of Tapera naevia. NCBI lineage: Eukaryota > Metazoa > Chordata > Aves > Cuculiformes > Neomorphidae > Tapera > Tapera naevia. The sequence continues at coordinate 28,066,587 of JAUMJJ010000079.1, read as the reverse complement.
TAATCTGTGATAGATAATGTGTATTAATTTTAGGAAGCATAACTTGGAAAAGAGATTTTTCTCAAAAGAGCTTGCTAGGATTATTGATAGCGATGCTAAAAAAGAGACCACTGATTAAATTTCTATAATTTGATCAGAATTTAAATAAAATCCCAGTATGATAAAAAGCACCGTATATATATGTATGTATGTATTTTATTTACATTCTACTTTCAACTTTCGCTATAAAGTTGCACTGTAGCACAAGGAAAGGGCAAATTTCCAGACACCTGGGGAGCCATGCTTCACCCTGATCTCCCTCTCCTGTAATGAGGTCATTACTCACTCGTCACTCCAATAATGCTGCTATAACTGCAATAAAGCTTGTAATAATCAGGGTACATAAAAAAAAAAAAAAAGGTAATTTTTAATAACTTAAATTATCTTTTCTTTTTCTTGACTGGATGTAGAAGATATTTACGAGTTTAGCTCTGGTTACATCTCCTGGCTGAAGTGGCTTGCTTTAACTTGGGAAAACTGTGAAGAACATTTAATAGTGGAGCTACCTCTGTCCATTTTCTGACATCTGTGTGTCTGATCCATTTTCATTCTGGCATACATGGCAGAATACGTACGGTGTGCAAACTTACAGCACCACTGTAATAACTTTGGTGATAAATAGCTCATGTAACAGCTGAGTTTTCAGGATCTACTTGCCTCTGGGATCCCTGTTCACCTTAGGATGTGTCTTCCTTGTGCAGTGGGCTGCAAGGCCGAGATCTAGGCTCTGTTAGATCCAGAACCAGCACAGCAGTGGCAGGGCAGGGTGGTGAACAAGTCCTGTTTCTCAGTGGCAGAGACACACAGCTCTGATTTGACTGACCTTTCTTCTTGTGGGGCTGTACAATGTTCGTGTATCAGATGGTTTCGGTGCTAGTTTAGGTGTCTCTGGACATTGTTCTATTTACACATGCTCCGTGTAAGACACAACTTCAGTTCTTGTGTCAGAGCTTCCTCTTCCTATAGCCTTTGCTTGTGATCTTAAAGGATCCCCTTTCCTCTGTGGTGTCTGCTGCAGACTCACAGCAGTTAATGTCAATTCAAAACCCTTCATCTGTGACGTACAAGCAGATTCTCAAAAGCAGCTGGGCTGTATCAGTGCTGCTCCCTGTTAAAGCTACTAAAATCTCCCTCTCCATAACATTCTTTAGCTCAGCTGTAGCACAACAGTGCTGTGACAAGGCTGCTTCCAGTCAGCCTGAAGTAAACAATGGCAGAGGTCTTTGAACACCTTGCTGGTGCACAACCAGGGTCCAGCCCTCAGAAATATCGCTTGACACTGACTGGTTTTCTAGCACAGGCCTAGCTATAGAATTGAACTTGCTGCAGTCTTGTAGCATTGATGCAACTGATCTCCCACACCTAATCCCTTTTAGATAAATGTGAAGTCAATTTGTACATCTGCAGTGGCCATTTGCTCAGGATAGCTGAGCCCAGGGCAGCTTCACTGGAGCTATTGAGCTTCTCCAACAAGCCTGTCAGTTGCCTGGAGTTTATAGAGTAATGGCCAAAAAAAGCAGCAGGACAGTAGATGATGTATAAAGATTTGCTGCCAAATATGGCGGAGTTGGCACCTGTGACTTTGGCTCAGTACCGCAGCTCCCGCTGTGAAGATCAGTGACTATTGCTTTAATAAGCAGTTCTTAAGTGAGGTACCTGATATCTGTTGTTGCATGAGATGGAGTGCCAAAGGAACAAAAGATGGGATACTTATGAAAAAATCTAATCCTTGGGGCTCACCATTCAATTTTGGGATTTATTATTGTTGAAAAAAAATTCTTTGTGTTATTTCACAAAAAAAAAAAAAACACTACACACAAAGAGATTTCTCAGCTGGTAGCTTATTGGTTGAGATTTTACAAGTTGCCAAGCATGCTCAGATTTCTGAGTCCCATTTTACAAGAAAAAAAAAAAACTACAGAAGGTCTCTAAAGCTTGATATTAACCTGACTGTCATAGCACAACACCGTTCTCTGAAGGAAGCTATCACCATGGGGGTGGTTCATAACTCGCTGATGCCACCAGGGCTCTGAAAAGATTCTTATTCAAAACCCTCCATTGAAGCCTGTGTTTCTTTAAAAACCAGAAGTGGACATGGATTTATGTAAATATCTTAGAGGTGGTTCAATTCTGTCAAGCATGCATGTAGTTTCTCTTGTTTACATTAACTTTAAAAGAAGAAGGAACGAAGAAGAAGGCAGTATGATGTTCAGTGACAGCTTAGTTGCTGTTTTTTCTTTACAACAGAAATATTAACTATACAGTCTGAGATTCAGCAGTAATTAATCCAGATGTAGAGAAAGAACCTTTGTCTTTGAAACTGTGTGCTGTGCTTTTGAATAAATGTACATTCATGAGCTATTTTATTTATGGCTCATAGTGTCACAATTGGTTGATAATATTCTTTGCTTAATATAGACACAATTAGAACAACAACTTTGGAGAAAAGGGTAAAATGTCAGTGTTGTAAAAAATCCTGTCCTTAAAACTAGAGGCTAGATCTTAAGGTATTCCAAACTATGTCTCCTTCTGAAGCACAAAAGGTCATATTCTGTAGACAAGTAAAATGTTAGAATTATGTGACTAGTGACCTATGTAACTATTATTACCTGGTCCTAATGCAAAAGTCTCCAAAGAATGTTTCCATTGCTAATCAGAGAACAGTTTACAAAGACAGACTTGTCTCAGGCTTACCAGCAGATGGAGTTGGAAACAGGGTCTTGATATGCATGATCATTAACATGAATCAGGTTCTTTTCAGGAATAGCAGCACATAGCTGGTCTATCAGTGACATCTCAATTTATAATAGAAAAAGTATGCAAGATAGGAGTGGAGAGATTTTTTATTGAAATGCGAGTGAGAAAACATACTTGAAAAGCCTGGACTCTGTGCTGAAGTGTCTAATGCAATTTGGAAAAGGTAAGAAAAAGGACAAACATCACTTTTTGTATTCACAAGCAGCTGCCTGGGTTATGAAAGTGATGTGTATGGCTTTAAACTACTTCCAGAGAAAGTGAGCTATGACAAAAAAAAGCACTGTGCCAAAGAATACATTGCTACAGATCCACTTTATGTACAATTAATTATTATAGCAAATTTCTCTCTGACTTATCTACATTAATAAATCTAATGAAAATGATGTTACTCTGACAGATTGAGAGTGGAAACTTTAAGAATTCATTTAAAGAAATCGAGAAGTTAGGAAAATACGAAAAAACCTTTACATTTCCCTTTCTTCCCTCTCACTCGATGATGCTTCAGCTGTAGGTATAGACGCTTCTCACCTAAAATAATAATGGAACAAAGAGGCTAATTGCTTCCACTTTCATAAAATGTATGAAACAAGACACACTCTGACTATTGCATTTTGGTATGAGGACATTCCATCAGCCTTTACATTGGAAGAAGCTGTTCTGATTGCATACCACAAACCTCTTGTTAAAATTCTTGGAGCAGAAACTGATTATCTGGCTGATACATTACAGAAGTTGACAGTAAGGCAAACTTATTATCATTATGATATCATGGCTGAGTTATCTGAAAAATAAAGCAAAGCTGTACTTTTCCTGTTGATTATTAGCTGCTGCAAAGAATCATTCCCCTTACTCCTCCTGCCTGCCTCACCTTTTGGGGAAGTGGGACCATATACCTTAGAATGAGTCACAGCAGAAATGGAAGAGGTCCCTCAGCATGATTTCTTGCTGCCCTGCAGCTTGTGTAGGCTTTAAAACCTGGGCAAAGAAGGTGAGAAATGCTGCCATCTGTACTGGCAGTTTTTTATACTCACTATATACAGGTGCAAATGGTTGCAAGTTGTTGTGCAGTGAAGGAGCAACAACATCCAATTTAGAAAGCTTCAGGAATTTGTGTACAAATCAGTCATACCATCCTACCGACCACCAGCCCCAAATGAATTTAGTCAGAGTCACTGCACTGCTGTCTCCGTTCAGGTGTTCTGCCAGGAGCAGAATCCAGGACAAACACAGAAGTCAGTTAATTCTCAGTGGCCTACCAGGCCACCAGTTTTGATGTCAGTGAAACTTCCATGAGCATCTAAAAGTTTTCCTAAATGTCCTCTTCCCAGATGCTTTCCTTGACTGCAAGGAATGCATCTAGGAGCATGCTGTCACTGGACAGAACAGTGAACTCTGATTAAGAGAGGTGTGACAAATTCTCATGGAAAGACATGTCTTCATATTGCTCTGAACACTGAAGCCTTCTTAGCTGTTCTTTAACCCTGGCAATGCTCAGTGGTGCTCCTTTCCAGTTTACCAAGCATCCAGCTTATTGACCTGAGGGCAAGCACATGCCTGACTCTCTCACATCTCTGCTCAAATGGATTTCATAAACTTAAGATACCTCCCATTCAGATTTACCTGCAGTGTTTTCTCTAGGAGGAACCATGTTTTGCATCCATACTAGTACCTTAGGCAGCACCAGCAAACCAGCATGTTATGCCATCCAATAAGCTCCTCTGTGAATTTATTAAAGTACTCCCCAGTATACTTCTAGTCCAGGCCAGTAGCATTCCTCTTTGTGACTGGGCACAGTCACAAATTTAGCAAACACCAAGAAGCATTTCCAACAGACCATTTGCACCTGATGATCCTGTTCAATACAAGGATGTGGCCTCTGCACTGTTAGATTTACAAGCTGAGATGTAACCTCAGAGCTTACCTACAGGACAGGAACCTAGAATATATGCTGCAAACCCAAATCTTTCTTGAAAGAGACAAAGGAGAAAAACTCAAAATGGTTTTACTCAACTCCTCAGTGACAGAAGCTTTAAATCAGGGTAGGGAAAATGATCCTTGGAGGATGAGTATCCTCACTCACCCATCCATAGCTCATTCATGATCCCTTAGCAGAAGAAAGTGTGAAGTCTTGTATGTAAAAGTGGCATAAATTCACCATCCCTATTGTAAAATTGCCCAGCACCTGATTTTTTCACTTCTCAGGGGAAGAGAACAAATTTGAATTCTTGTACATCTCACACACTGCAGTGGGCTGATCTATTGCAAGAAGGAGGGCACCATACACGCATCCTGCTTCCAGAGTAAAACACTTCTGGCTTACCAGAAAAAAAAGAACGCTATTTCAACAAAGACAACCAAACTATGGCTCCTAAAGGGAGGGAATAATGTTAATTAGAGAAATACGCAGGTGTTCAGTATTTGACAAACCAAGGCAACTGAGAGTGTTGCATACAGGGGTCCTCACTTCTGAGCATCTCTCTGCAGGGTGCTCCAGCATCTCCTCAAGGCTATGGTGCTCATTTATGAGGCCAGGCTCCTTCTGGTGCATTAAGGATAGAAGGACAGCGATATTCTTCAGTGGATCTTAGGCCAAGGCTTCTCTGAGATTCAATCTTTCCTGAAAATACTTCTTATAAGCTCATATTGATACTTTGTAGCTTCACATATTTCCATAATACACACCTTAAAAAAATGATGGTCCAATTTCTTTCCTCATTTATGTGCATATAAATCCAATGCAACTCCACCAAAGCCAGTGAAGCAAAAGCATACATAAACAATAGAAAAAATCAGACTCTGTACTTCTTGGTTACAATTTACGTAAGTGACAAATGATTCTGGGGCCCTATTTTGGAAGCATCTAACTGGAAACAGCTTTTCAAGCCAGAGTAGTTAATACTTTCTAAAGATCAGTCTTCTGTAGGGCACCCAGATGTGAAGTGCCCAGTATTGCAAGTCACTCTTAAAAATCTTGGCCATTTTTTCAAAGGATGTGTCAGTGCCTTAAACAGATGCAAAAGCAATGACCACTCAAATAGTTCAGTGTTTACAGGTTCATCAATCAAAAAGAAACACTTTGATCACCTGACATGATTCAAACAACATTCTTGATATTTGATACCAGACCGAGATCATACAGATCTAATAAACTTTTGGCTCCTGCAAATTTCTTTTAAAAAATATAAAAGAGGATCAGTTATAGAGAAGTTGATTAATATGCACTCTGCTCAAACAGTCTTGAACATCTGTGTATTAAATTCATTTATTAAATTATACCAATCTGTATTTTAATGAGTAAAAGATACTTATTCTGCCATCCATCAAAATAAACTCAGGAAATACTTAACATTATAATCATTTTTCTTGTTTGAACACGAGTTATGAAATATGAATCCCACACTAAGAATGCTGTACTTGCCATTATGATCAAATATGTTTTTACAGGTGCACCAAATATTCTGTTTTCATTTCATTCTCAAACTGTTGAAAATATAAACCATGTTTTATATTTCTTAGGTAGGTAATATTGCCTTTTTCCCCCCACATGGCACCCATTATTAGTGAGTTATTGCCATGCCTTTTTTCGAACACACACTACATATCCTAAAGTTGCTTAGTAATGAAAATACAGATTTATGTAACATCTAGTATCAAATAACATTTAGGGCACACTTTGGTATTGAAAAGTTTGGAGCACAAATAACTTTCAAGTGCATGTTAATATTGCCAGATAAGGTGTATACAATCTGTCAGGTCAAGTTCAGCCTTTTACCATTTTGCTTTCTTTGCCCAAGTAAAGTTAAGTTTTACCTACAACAGGTTTTAATACATGCATGCATTGAATTTTTGTTTCTTATCGTTCTGATAACTGTGATCTATATTTCCATTTTCTTGGTTTCTTTTTATTAAAAAAAAAAAAGAAAAGGAAAAGTTGGCATACAGACAGCAAGCCCAGCTGGGACAACAGGTGAGCTGAACTGTAGACTTCTTCCCAGTATCAGTTTGACACTGCATCAAACACTAAGTACGGTCATTGAAAAAAAATTCCTTCCTTCTATTTGTAGAGATTGAATATCTGGTTAAAGACAGAGCTCAGAGCTGGAAACCATATTGTCAAAGAAAACAGTATCTGGGAGAGTGCAGGGAAGAAAAGCAGGCTATGACAGCGAGGCACGGTGCTTCAGCAGAGCTACAGGTCCAGTACAGAGGTTTGGCACAAGGGCTGGAATAAACAGGCACAACTCACCATATTACTGAGATTACAATAGTACTTTCAGTAATTAAATGGGAACTTCTCCATTGATTTCAATGGGAGTAGGTTCAGACCATGAAAAACACACATCAGCAGGAGAGCAAGCAGTCACATTCTGGAAAGCAAATGTAACCACACATTAATATTTTTTTGTTTTGTTTTGTTTTATTTCCCTGGAACAAATCAAGGGAGTAGGAAATAATTTGGCATTTTATTGGCAAAGGGAAAACCCTTCAACGAAGCCATCAATTCATATAGGTGCAACCACAGCGTAAGTTACCACCAGGCCAAAATTACACCTGAGGCAATGTCAACTCTTTTCTTGGATACATGGAAAACAGCTGATACAAGGAAAGAGGAAAAGGGACAGAGGAAAATCCATAAACAGAAGTTCTGCAGTGAGTGAAAGAGAGCAGTAACTCCATCATAGAGAATTATTTCCAAACATGACACTAAGAATGGGAAAATTTACCATTTCTTTCTTAAAGACAGTATTTAGAAAACTAATTTTCTTAAATGACATCTCATTATTGCCATTGCATTTATTATTTTTGCTCCCTATCTACTTAGTCCATATCATACATATCATTCTAAGTAATTCCTTGTTGAAAAAATACAACATTTTTGTCCTGTAGAAACAGTTTGCGTAGATCAAGAAAGTGAAGAAAAGCCATTGGTCTGAACTCACAAAATATAGAGGCTAAAGGTCTCGATCAGTAGCTAGTACTTCATATCCTTAACTACTGTTTCCTTCACTTATCATGCTTAGAAAGAATTACAGTGATGCAAAGAAGCTATTATATCCTAATCTGAGTTATCACAAATATTACTTACGGACATTGAAGAATTTTACACCTTCTTTTTAAGCACAATTAATGTAAAATTGTATTCCAAATGTTACATTCCATTGAGAACACTTATGCATCAGTCTTCAAAGATAAGAAAAAAAACCTAAACCACCTGACAGAAGAATAAAGCCACCACCTGATCTGCCAGAAGCGTCTGGAAATCAAGCAAGTTCCTATCATCTGTTGCATTGCTTCCAGTTGGACAAGCCTACATCCTTTATTGACTTTCCCGTACTATAAAGAATAGCATCTGGGCATACATATATGCACAAAAACCAAGAGCCATTTATTCAATCAGAGAAGGCCTTTTTCCTGACAGTCGAGTACTTCTTTATTATTTGAAAAGCACATTTCTGAACTGCATTCTAAGTATAGGTTGTAAATATTTGAAATGTCACATTTATCATTTAGATGGGATGATCAACAAAGATTCACTATTAAATGGAAATAAAGTATTCATGGAATTTTCTCTTCATTTTAGCATTACTAATCAATACATCAAAAGGAAAAACTCCAACTTGAGTTGGTAGAATGATTTCTAGATACCACTGGCCTCAACTGATTTTAGGAGGAATCCCTAGTACAGAATTACACTCTTAATAATCACAAACAGGGCTTTAACAGTCATGATTCTTACAAATTCCTCAACAAGAAACACATATAAAAAGAAAAATACATTCAATAGCAACCCAAAATCTGAGTATAGATTGGGAACATTTCAGAGATAAAAATTAAATTCTGAACAAATTTGTATCAGAAATATGGAGGATGATTTAAGACTCAAGACTTCGAGTTCTTTTTGGGGATGTCCTTCACTGTGGGTCTCTCAGTGTTCAGCTTCAGTTTTGATCATCTTTTTCAGGTCTACAACATACATGAAAATGTAGCAATTATTTTATGACAAAAAAGGAATCCCACACTCTTCTTTAAACTTGTGAAAGGTGAACTACTTCAGTAATTTCTTCTCCTAGGCATCCACCCTGATTTGTAAAGCAACTGGCATAAACCAACATAATAATTCAGGCTCGACTGGTAAAAGAGTAAATGGGCTACTCTTGGACTATTTCTTACCTGACCCAAAACCAGAAAATAAATTCTTTCCTCCTGCATAAAGAGATTGCTCAACCTTCTGCCATGATAAGATGGCAAAATGCGGTAAAGCTATACTTCTGAGTGTGAGTGACATGCTGTTCATATGAAAAATTGGCAGTAAGAATTTTCTTTCTTCTACTCAACAGGACGCCAGATGGCCGCAAAAGATTTTTCATGTGAAGAATTGATTAATTTAATTAATTTTTTAAGACAGTAAAACAAAAGAAGGAAACAGCAGTATGCCTATCAGTGTTCCACAGAAGCAGCAACTGCAACATCTACAGGCAGAGGAATACCATCAGGATGTAACTTTTTGTCCCAAACACTCAGACACATTACCCCACCCAAGAATGCCACTAACAGCCTTCAGAATCAAAACCACGTTTTGCTATTCATAAGCCTCTTCCTTTGCTCCTCATAGGCCACCATGACTATCTGTGAGACATCGTCCACTCTGGTGTCCAGTGGTCATGAAGGAAATGTAAGCTCTGAGTAGAGAAAAAACACAAGCTAAGAGTGCGAACTGTCTATCATCAAATTATTACATCTATTGGCATTTGTATTTTTCTGTTTTTCTTCTTTTAAGGTTATTTCTTTGTCAAAGAGAATTCAGGGCAAAGACACTCCCCTCACACTGAAGAAGATACCTAGAAAGTAGTAATGCTGGAAAAGATTTGGTATAAGAGGCAAATACAAATTCAATGCAATTTGACAAAGTTATATGGCTGCAGCAGAGGCAAATATAGCTCTGAACTACATATATAGGAAAAGGAATGTTCTTCTTTCTTTTATCTTCTGGAGTTTCCCAAGGTCCTACCCACTCTGCTCCCTGGATGCCATTGACAAATCAGAGGGAATTCACAGGTAAGTACATACATTGTCCAAGGTTTAAGATCAGTTGATTTCAACTGAATGTGTGAACATCAGAAACAAGGAGAGCACTTTATAAAAATATACATATATTTTAAATCCCAAACACTTAAATTGCAACAGAAATATATAGGATGATGTTCATAGTTTGTGTGGAGGAGTAGGATGTCAGCACAAAAGTGAGAATTCAGGCAAAATAAACTGAGAGACCTGTTTAACCATGGAATAGCTTACAAGAGAACATAAAGGAAGCTTCAGGACTCCAAATATTTCAATGGGGCAGCCTAATCTATTCGAAGTTATTCTTCAGAGAATAATTTAATTTTTGCAAGGGAATAAACTAGATCACTGGCATTCAACTATTCTGGCTGGGTAAGGCACACCTTTTCTCATCAGGATGTGGAGACACACATGCCTCACTGTAAAAGACTTGGTTCATGCATTCACTCTTTATATGTGTACAGGTGCAATGCTCCCAGAAAGCAGCAAAGGTTCAGGGAATCATCTGAACTGTACATTACTGCCCCATACCTGAATCCTGGATTCATGCTGGTTTTGAAACCAGCACAACTACTGCATGTACAGCATCCAACACAAGTCCACTCAGAACTGTCTGGGAGTTCTTAGTTGGCTGTCAAAGATGCTGTCTGAGAATAGGCTACTTCTGCTATTAACAGTTGGATATATTACTCCTGGTGGCCTTTTTCTTCCCAAGGCCACCTGGGGGTATACGTGCTTTCAGGGTAACCTCAGCTACTTCCTAGCCACCGTCTTCCTTCAAGAAAGATGTTATCCTCCCAGCTCTAACAAAAGGAACACTGCGATTGCTGCAGTAGATGTGTTGAAATGTTTATTTTTGTTTGTAATATCTATCAGATTTACATATCTCTCAGAAGCCATATCTTATCAAATCTGTTAATGAGTCCATAATTATTTATTTCCTGCATGCTTTTTATTTACTACACCAACAAAAGCAAATGGCAAAGAGCAGTCACAACAATGATCATGCAACAGTAGAGAAGACAACCACTGATAGGTATTATTTACCATTTTACCATAAAAGTGAAACATAACTGAAATTTTGTCTTGGAGATAGTTGCAAATAGTCCCTCAAGACAAAGGAGTAAGAGATTGTTTATAAGAGCTGGTTCTCAGGAGAGGTTTTGGGAAGGAAATAAGCATTCCTCACCAGTTGCACAGTATATTGCCTTAGGCAGAGTACATTGATACTAAAACAGTTTGTCTTATTATTCATCTCTGTTAATTTCTGCAGTTGGTTTTGGTGTTGACAAGAAAATAAATTAATAACAGTATCTAAACAAATGTTTTGCCTAATGGAGTTCTTACAAATGACATGCCAGTTACATAAAATGCCAGATTCTCTTCTGTCATGTTTTGCATCAAAACAAAGTATGTGATTTAGGAGGAAAACAATTAAATACAACCAAAAGAGCATGAAAAGACTCTCCTTAAATTCCAGCTTCAAAATGGATTTTTTGTAAGAAGAAATAAAAATTACTGACATAAAAATATTTAACCTTGCAAGTCTCATGAGGTTATTAAAAACTTACACTACTCTGAAAAGAAAGACCTAGTAGAATCTCCGCAAAGCATTTACAAAGAGGGATGGTAAAGAAAGGAAATCCAAAAAAGACACATTGAGTAGATTAGATTAGATTACAATAACGTAATATATTAATATTTTGTATACAAGACTACAATTCCCCATATATACAACTATGGGTTATAGACTACACATTGTTAAAAAGTTTCAAAGTGACCAGTGCTTACATCACCAAACTTACAGATTTCTTATGGTGTCAATAGAAGAAAAGAGACAATAACACAAAGAACAACTAAAAAGATCTAAGTGAGATTTCTGCCCTGAATTCTTCAGTGGAGTCTTAGAGAAGGGCTTGCAGGAGCATGGGTTTGCAGTCCTATGTAGATCTCCTCTTAGAATCACAGAATTATAGAATGGTTTGGGTTGGAAGGGATCTTAAAGATCATCTAGATCCAACCCCACTGCCATAGGCAGGGACACCTCCCACCAGATCAGGTCGCTCAAGGCCCCATCTCTTGGTACAGCTACAGCCAGGAGACTGAGCATCTGTGTCTTTTCACACAGGGTCCTAAACAACTTGCGAAATGCTTTTGACTTCAAATAGTCCTTAAATTTGAAGTGGAATGGTATAAATTCCTGCACTATATCTTGTTGACTGCTCTTCTCAGGTCTTCATTTCTTACTGATCACCTGCTGCTCTTTCCCACCATTGAGTATGAATATTATCAGTACTCCCAGAATCCTATTCCACTGTGACAGCACATGGTGCAACTTATCCACTGATTAATCACTGCTTCAGTATGCATTTCTAATTCCTCTCCTCTTCCAGGGACTCCCACTTACCCAGACATCACTACATTGCACACTGTAATATGTCACAAAGCTTGGTGACTAGAATGCATGCTGTGAGGGACTCTTCTTGTTTGACAAAAATATGACACCTGCAGATCTTTAAAGGGGACAAGCAGATCACTGGAGAAAGTTGGGAAAATATTCTGGACCAGGTCAGGAAATGAGGTCAACTGGTGGAATGCTGAAAACTACTCTTGGGATGAAGCAAAGACTGTACTTTTGTTGGGGCACATATCCTAGGTTCAAATGTGACTCAATTTCAACCAGCTACCCAGCCCTTAGGGAGCAGTCAGCCCTCACTTGCATCCTGATACCTGGCCTTGGAAGGATGATACAGTCTTCCCAGCATAAATGCCTAAGTTCCACTCGGTTCCAGCTGTACTCAAAAAATCGAGGCACTCTTTGCACAATTGGTCAATAGAAGCTGTACTGATCTCTCCCTGTTGCCATATATAGAATTCCCTTCTCTACAGAAAATTTACTCCCATGTTAAACTTGATGGGGCTTGATGCCTCATCTTCTGTGTTTCCAGACAACTCTCCTTAAGCAGATTGTTCAAAACTTTCCATGCCTATCTGGGAGCTGAGTCAATGTATAAGCAGGAATGCAGAAGTCACAAGACCAAAAGGGCAGAAGAGGGGATGATCGGCAGTCCCCTTGGAAGAGGTACGTGTGGGGTCCCTGACCTAGTTCCCCAGAACAAGTATTGCACTGGGCCATCTCTATATAAAGCAGCCCACAGACCAGACATCATCTGTGTACCCTGTTCCACTCATGTTCTAATATCTAGATGAAGACAAAGGTTGTTTTTACCTTTTTCCCTTCTTTTCCAAGACATTTGCATTCATAACCACGTAGCCAACCAATTCTGGCTGTCTTCAACCTCAAGAAGAAGAGAGTTCCCCAAGCAGTACAATATTATGAAGAAGACTCTACAGCAACTTGTGCAGATTTTTAGTACCTCTTGTTAAGTACTTCTTGTTCTATCAAGGAATAAAATGCTTATTTTAAGACAGATGATATTAGAAATGGCAGAGATGAATTTATAATTATTTTATATGCAACGTTAATTCGATAAGCTGAGCAACTGGAGAAAGAGTGCAGGAAACATCTTACACATTCTAAATACTTTTTTTACACTAATCAGTATTTGCATTCAAAGACATGTATCAAAAATTCTGTCACACGAATATAAGGTAGAACACCTCCACACACTTGTTGAGTCATCTGAGGTAAACTGCTTATCAAAAAAAAAAGAATCTCGAATTAAGAAGGGTAAGAATTAGAAATCAATGCATTTCCAGTTGCTTTAAAATTTTATCAAATAAAAAGAATTATATGAAACTAAGTTATGAATCAATTGCTGGCAGTTATAACTACCAATGAGTTAAACCAAAGCAAAGCAAAATTTAAAAAATTGAATTTAGAAAACTTTTTATTCACATAGTCAAAATATGGATTAGTTTACTTGGAAAACCTGAGGAATATTCTACTATAACCACTCAACAATAATTCCGCCTAGGTTTTCTACCTAGTTTTTAGTAACACTGTGATTTTATCCTTAAGTAATTTCTAAGAAGGTTTATTTATTCTTTATAAGAAGAATCATAGTGACAAGAGGGCTTTAACTAAATTTTTACTAAGCCACTGCAAAAGAATACTTAACACCAAATAACTATGCTGTTTAATTACAAGACTTTAGAATAATGGAGGGATTTGGTGTTTCCAAAAAAAATTTAGGGTTTTGTATTTTTACTCTATAAGAATGTATATTTGAACTGGTTTAAACAGTTTAAATTTCTAATATTCAGTAATGAGACTTCCCATTGATTGAACTGTTTATGGCATCGATAGCCCCATAAATTCTAAGCACATCAAAAACCTGTTTGCAAACTGAGTAAAAATCTGGATGGAAGAGGCCAGATTTCAATATAAAATTTGTTACTTTAGAATTCTATAGAATCACAATAAATACACCATTGAGCCCTATTGTATTAAGTAATTTGATTTACTAAAAAATCTGGTATAAACTAAAACACAAGTCATCTTTATTTTACTTCATATTGTTTTTACTCAACTTTAAACTCTGCTTGGAATTCATAAAGTTCTAAATTTCTGAAGTTGCAAAGCAAGAACAAATAAAATAAATTAATAAGAAATATGTTATGGATAATTGTCTAATTAAAATTCCTGAAGCAGTATGTGCTTTTGTACTACGGGTGTTCATTAATATTCTATTATTTGACTCCATAGTTTGTCTTTTGGGGGGTATATATTATGAAAATAATATTGCTAGTGCTCATTTACATAATCAGAATACAGTGTATTCTTACAATTTGTGCATTTCTTTTTTCTAGTTTGAAAAGATTATTAAAATTATAGGCCAGAACATGGCATGATGATTGGCGAAGAGTGTTTTCTGAAGGACTGTGTGCTGGTTAGAACTGAAATTACCATTTGTTTCAAAATGTTCCAGGGAATGATTGCCCACTGAGATAATGTAAGTTAAGCAAAGAAAACTTCAAACAGAGTTTAACGGCAAAGTTGTATCGTGTATTTAAAGGAAACTCAATGTATTTAATACAGTATCCTGTGTTGTAGAGTGCAATACCAGTCTCTTTAAAAATCTTTTTCTTCCTGTTTTTCTAACAGTACCATAAAAAAATCATTGTCACAATTCATCATTCCAAACAGTCAAGGCTAGCATTTTATAGAAGCACAAGTTAATTATGAGGAAAGGATATGCTATAGAAATAATAAAACCCCAGTATAAAGGTCAAGCTATGTGAAGTAAAAAGCTTTTATTAAAGAACCTCTAGTTCTGACCTAGCGACCCTCAAAATGATTATGATCGTCCCTACCTCTGTCAAAATTAAATACTTAGGTCAAGAAACATATTTTAATATCTTCAGCATAACTTTTACTTAGAATGCACTCTTGAAAGATCAAATCATAGCAATATTGTGAGGATATGTGTACACCAATATTCATGAATAACAAGTGCACCCAGTCTATCACTTTATTTTACCCTTTATGTTTCTGGTTCTTTACTTTTGGGAACAATTTGGAGCAATATTTAGTTTAGCCTTAAAAATTATTGAAACAAATTCAGTCTTTTAATTAACTGTTTTCTATACTGTTGCTACAGCAGCTAGAAGTCCCACTTTGTCGAACAGAATATTATAAAATCTTGTAAACCCCACAATAACTATGCCAAAGAGTACCCACCTTAGACAGGAAGTGATAAGTTAATGTGTCCAAAAGTCAGAGAATATAAAATAACAGCAATTGCTCAGTGATCATTCGTAACTCATCTGCAAAATGGCATGGGATTAAAAAAGAAAAGGGAATACAAATGTGAATTTGAAGAGAACACACGCACAGTTCCTGACTACAAAGGACTACTCATTGAGAGCTCACTGAAGAACTCTTGCATAAAGCACTTTTAGACATTTTCTTAGCTATTATTTTAGCTTCACCTGTTTCACAGCAAAAGCAAAGGCAAAAGTATTTGCAATATAAGTTATAAAATCTAAGACACTTGTTACAGGAAAGTGTCATTCAAACATGATGTGAGATGCTGATTGAGATGGAAACACATGGATAAGTCAATAACTGTGAACTTGTCACTTTTTGCTAAGCTCCTGGAAAAGCAATATTGTTTAGGAAGTCAACTGGACGTCAAAGAATGAAGCGCACGCTGATCTGTAATGGATGTGGAAAATTCTAAGGCCAGGATTTTTTAAACATTGCCTTCAAGGTTCAGCAGTTGATGAAATAAATGGGAATTCCATGTCTCATTTTCAGAAGTGGATTTGAAAGTCATTAACGCGCACTTTCAACATGAAGCATTTGGAGAATAAAAGTCTTTCCATGTTTTCCTACAGAACTCTCAGGCACCAATGAGAACATCCTTCCATATTCTCCCCTTCATCCACTTTGTTCTTCTCCATTCATAGACACTCTTTTCTCAGCATAACTTTTTTTTTTATTTTCCCTATCTTTTTATCTCTGTTGCTTACAGTATTCATTAAGAAGTGTGCATACATATTTTTTCTACATGCATGGATAAAAAAAACACTAAAAAAACCCATTTTGCAGTCATATGCAAAACTGAGAGCCTGCTAGAAATAAGCTTGCCCAAGTGGCTTACCTTGGGCATATGTATTTTGATATAGTCTTTAATTATATGATCACAATTTTTTTTCCACAGCACTCTAGCCATTTCAGTGCTCAGATTGGATGGTGCTTACTTAATGAACAGCTGTTCAATATTTACTTCATTGTTCAATACATGGTCCCATTGTTCAATGGATGGCCTCATGCCATCTTTGTTGCACACTATTCAAACCCTTCTCTAAAGACATTTATTACATTCCCCATGAGTTTTCGTTTATGATGCTCATCAGCACAGTTTTGAAAGCTTTACAAATATTAATTATATCCACAATATCCATGTGAGATGATGGGGTTTATACACATCCTACAAATGTGGTGCTGAAGCAGGGGCATTACAGTTAATAATATCCATGAATTTTGAGTATCCAGTTTGAAATACCTTGGGTTTGATTTACAGCACCCATTGACCTAGGTTGCAGCTGGGAGTCTTCAGCACTTCTTCAAATTTGTTCCCACAGTCTGAGGCTTGGTACCAAGAAAATGAAGCACATTCTGTTAGCAGAAATCTATGCAAGGTTTGTTTAAATTACTTTCCCAGTATCATGTCTAGAGCTGAGATGGGAAGACAACTCAGTTATCTAGACTAGCATCCATATCTTCATTATGAGGCTCTCCCTTTCTCTCATTTAAATCTCTTGCTTCAGCTTTACATTCCTTCCCACTTCTGCAACAAAGGTGAGGAAACAACCTTATCTGTGATACCGTGTCCTCTGGAATTCCTCTGGACTTGTTCCAACAGGTCCATGTCCTTCTTATGTTGGAGGCCCCAGAGCTGGATGCAGTACTCTAGGTGGGATATCAAGAGAAAAGAGAAGAGTAGAGAAGACTCACCTCCCTCAACCTGCTGCTCACACTTGTTTTAATGCAGCCCAGGACACAGTTGGCCTTCTGGGCTCCAAATGTACGTTACCTGCTCTTGTTGAACTTCTTACCAACCAACACCCCCAATCCCTTCTCCTCAGGGCTGCTCTCAATTCATTCTCCACCCAGCCTGTAAATACTAGTATTATGTGTGTAAACGTATATCAAGAAATGTCCTATAAAAAATGAAATGAAAAGAACAAAAACAAACATGTAAAAATATGAAATATCACATCCTGACCCTGAAAAATAAAGACATATAATTCTCCTCCTTGACACAGCAAGTGTCTTGAGCTTTCTTCACCTCAGTTCAAAACCAGAAGAATACAAAACATAACTTTAATCTGTTGGGAAATAAAGGAAAAAAAATATTAAGTTAGAGTCCTTGAGCTTCCTTGCTTCCCTGTCATAAAGCATGGCTACTCTCGGGTCTAAGCGAACTGACATTCTTCTGGCTGCCTTTATGTACCATAATGAATCGCATCATTTTCTCTGTGTATTATAATCTGGTGAAGCCTCTTTTTCCTCTCTCCCTCTTTTTCCCATTCTGTCAATACCCAAAATGTTGAACATCTGATTGCCCTGGATTCCAGTCTCACAGTCCAGGACTTACTCCAAAACTTTAAAATGTCTTTTACTGACTTTTAAGGATTTTATTACAAAACATTGTCCTGGAACGGAATACAGTAGTAATATGCAAGGAATATCAGTCTGGAGTGCCTAAGACAGTTAAAAATCACATTTACTCAACAGTTCCTACTTTTTAAAGACAAAAAGGGTTTTATGACTGCCTAATCTGTCTTGCACAACATACTATAAAGATTCCACAGTATTTTCTGCATTACTCGCAATTTTTTATTTGCTAAAGTACATGTTTCAGAATCATACTCACTCTGGATTTAAAATCTTCACATAATGGTAAATACACCATGTCTTTGGAATGATGGATTTAGTCATGAAAAATAGATGATCCAGCAATAGTTCTACATTGGAAGAAATACCACAAAATCTGTTCTGTTGTACTGAGTGCAGCAAATGATTGACTTGAATAAAACTGATCAGAGGCTACGTGGATAGTTCAGAATTCATATCAACTAAGAGAAAATCCCCTGGATGAAAAGAGTTATCTAAATTAAAGGGTTATATAGATATATTCAATACAATATAACTTGCAAATATTACTTCTATTGTTTATCATGATCCCAGGCAGTAAACTCCCAGGACCTTGCTGGTTTAAATAAAATCCAAGAAGGAACTGACTGAAGGATACATTTTAATAGCTCTCTGTCAGAGAGGGTTAGCACACTTGCACCTCCAACAACAGCATTTTTATTAAATCTTTATTATGTTGTATTAAAAAAGTCCCCTTAGCCCTCAGGTAGTTGGTTGATGCTGAGTTTTCAAATGAAATATTTATGAAGTTCTTTGTTTAGAAGTTTAATTGTATCTTTAAATGACTTTCATATGTTTATATGCTTTACCCTCCATATAAATGCCATATGATGCTCTATCATACTGTCCGGAATAGTCATTATGCATTTCACCATCACAACTGTTACATAACAATAAGCAGGAAAAAAGGACAAAAGGATAACTAAGTTAAACCAGATTCTATACATACTTATTTTGTTTGTAACACAGATCATATCTTCAGTAAAATGTGCTTCCAATCATGTAACATAGCATAGTACTGTAATGCTTTCCATATTTAAACTTTTAGTCACTATATAATACTCTAAAAGATACTAAAATGTACTCTGCACTGCCCTTTTAATTTCTGTGCCACGGCACGGGCTAGCAGAAGACTCTTATGGATAAAGAACAGGGGTGGAATGAGGAGACTTAATACCTGTTCTTTAAATGAAATTCAGTTTTGCTTTTATATGCATATATACACATATATGTAGAAATCCATCACTCTTGTGGTACAAATTTTAAAGGAAAAACATGGTTTAGAAGATTTATTATCTTTTCTAGTAATGGATGATAATTTTGAAATCATCTTCCTGATTTAGGAGCTAACGGGACATTTTCTATAGTCAAAGCATGTTAGAGATCCGTGTCATTTCATGTGAAAGCAGTGCTGCATCAATTCTGATCCCACTGTCTTGTACAAAGTTCTTTTGGTGTTTCCTATTGAGCAGATTTTGGACATCTCCTTCAGGCAGTCTCTGTGGTTACCCTTCAAGGGGTTTAGGCGAGCTAGATGACGTGAGAGGAGATCCCAAATAAAGTTAGGAAACTGTGCATTCATTAGGTAGGATATTTGCTTTGGTTGTTGTTAGAGGGGAAGGTGAAGGTTATCTATAGTTTATATTAACCACATATCACTATTATATGATTATAGGTATTAATACACCATTTTAGTACATGATGCTACTTGAATACACTCTGCAGACTTCTTATTTGTTGGTCAAGTACTAAATCCTAAATCCTAAAACCCTTTAAGGGGAGTATAGGTCCTCATAAAACCCTTTGAGGGGTGTATAGGTTCTTATAAAACCTATCAGTTTTCCAAAGCTGGCATAAAATACCCTGTTGAACCAGAGGGCTGTCAGTTTATTATAGAACAACATTCCTTGTCTTTCTAAAATAGCAGTACTATCTTGCTAAATTTGTTCTCTTGATGACAATATTCATTCTAACAAATGGCCCCTAAAATCTGTGTTTCCCATTTAAGAAACCTACTGCAGTTACTACACTAACAGCACACAATATCTGAGAAATAATCTCAATTATCATTTAAGATAGAAACCAGTATTTTTTATATAATATATCAGAATAAAGTTTATGTGAAACAGCAAGAGCTCTGGAAAGTACTGATGGGGACCAGTGGTTTTAGAAATGCAGTTAGGGAGAGGTTATTCTTTTTTTAAAGATGCTGCTAGTCTGTTGCAAAGTCCACCTGCAAGAAATGACAATTTTGGAAGTTTTGATAACGCTGCACTAGCAACACATACGAAACTTTGAAGTCCTTCATGTTAATTGCACTCACTGAAAATTAATGGAACTCTTCTAACCAAAATGCCTGTTTCAGGAAGTCAAACTTTTAACCAGACATGATCAAATTTCGTAACCTTTTATGTCACATTAAAAACTAACTGTGAATATTTTAAATATTTTATATTGTAAGCAACATTTTCTGCTATAATTTTATACCTAATGGACAAAAGTATTTCACCAATTTTAGTACATAGGTAGTTAAATGTATCACACACAAAAGAGAGATTTTTTCCCTGTTTTGTTCTCATACAAAAGCTGGATTTTATTTTAGTCTTGTTGATATGATTCTATTTATTTCACAGTCATTACTCATTAACACCAATGGGAAGAGAAACAGAGTCATTAAATTAGAGTTTCCTCTTTTTTCCTTGATGCAACCTGATGCTTTTGTTTTACCATGGAACGATTGCATGGTGAGAGGATAAATTTACTTGTGTTTTTAATAATGTGTTCTCTTCAGAGAGTCAATATTTGCACTGCCCAGTTTGGCTGGCTTCACTTTAAAAATTTTTATTCTGTTTTAAAAAGATTGAAGATGGTAAAGAACACATTAATGAGGACATGTGACTGAGATGAACATCCTTTTTCATCTCAGGGAATAATATGCAATTTCTGTTGTGAAGTGAGCAAGTTCAGCCCTAAAACTAAATAAAACCCTTTACATACACTGGAACGTCATGTAAGAATGTGATGGTTAAAACCCTTTGATTCTCTGTGTCAGACTTCATGACCATTTCATCTCAATTGTTCCTGGGCCAACACTGTCCAATACTCATTCCTTGTGTGTATTCCTGCCTTTCTGATACACCACTCAACCGCAAGTGTGTACTCTTTGCCTTCACCTCCTGCACTGAGTAAGCTTGGTACTTCCATCTCATCTGATAAGAATTTAATTCCCCTTATTATGCTGGACTTTTCTGCTTTCTTGAAAATGCTTACCAGAACAGTACATGTTATTCCAGATAAGGTCTTATCATAGAGTTGTATCAGGACAAATAGCCTATCTTTATGGAAGAACTGTTTTGGACGTATTTCAATTGAAATTTAATGGAAATACCATTAAGCTTTGTTTGGCTTTATAAAAGGTGATACAAAATACTGTGAATCAGCGCAGCTGAAAAAATAAAGTCCTCACTGATGCTCACTGAGAAAAAAAATTTCCCTTGTGAGAGGACTTGGTTAATTATTTTGCTTATTTTTGACCCAAAATGAAAAGAAAAAGAAAAAAGCACTGTCATTACTCATTATGTACACAATTTATCACAGAATACAGTTCTGTCCCTCTGCTTATAAAGCCTCTCCCAGACATTCTTTTGTGCTCTGGGCTTCTGAAAAAGCCTTAAGTTAAAGCGATGCTACCTAACTGAATCACTGCAGCCTTCTGCAAACCTCTGAGCTCACTGCTGTTTTCTCACTAATACATTGAAGATTATTTAGGATTAAATATTTCATGCACTGCGTGAAACAAAAGAGCTTGATTATTCATGAATCACATGAGTTACTCTTTTTTATTATTAAAAAAACTCAACAATTTGTACTTCTTATTATATTTCATTGTACTCAGGCAGGAGTCTACCCTGCTGATCTCTCCATTGCAGCCTTCTGTTAGTGAAATATTATACATGGCATAAAAGGGCAAGCAAATGTACCACACGAGGATGCAAAGGATTGCTTTGCCTTTTATTTCTTTCTCCTTCTCTGACTGATCTCTCCTTTGAGAAACTCTTGAGGGCAGTTGCTGGTGCAGTTGCAGTCCTCTGCTGCCCCAGTTGCATGTAGGTCTGTCAAAAAAAAATAGATCCAAGTGGATTGTGCTGCTATTAACTCAAGAGACAAAGGGTAATTGCCCAGTGATCCTTGGAAACCATCTGAAGGAAGTCAGCTCTAGCAGTTAGGCAAGAGTGGTGGACAGGAACAGCCTGCAAGAGTTTCTCACAGGAGAGATCAGTCAGAGAAAGAGCCTGCAGCTGTAGAGCAGGGAGGTGCTCTGTTATTGCTCTTGTCTTTCTTTCTTTTAAAAAAAAAAAGTAGTAGATTATTATTCTTCTACGTAAATCAGGCTCACCCACGTTAGACTTTCAGTTCAGTTCTGAGTGTTACGATGGTGCTCTAAGCTTTAAAATGAGGCTGTGATTGTCAAAAAGCCTAAATACTCTGGACAGACAGAATTCATTTACAAGATGGGATATCTTACCTTGGCGTCTTTTGAGTGATTTTCAGAGTTGTGCAGATGAAACAGAATCTGAGTTTGCAATGAGACCTAGGGGATGGCTGAACCACACTCCCATCTCTCTGGGCTGCTTCTTCTCCCTTGTACTGCAGAGAACAAACAGAACAGAGGACGAGGCTGTACTGTATCAGGCAATGTTCTTCTTCATTCCCTTCTTTTCTCCCTTCTTTTCTCCTGTGCTATTGCAAGAATATGAGGGAACATAATCTTAACACCATGTGCAGGGTGGAACAGTCACAACCCAGTTTTTGCCCATGGTAGACAGGAATGTTTCAGTGACAAATTAAGAAGTTGCAGGCCAAGATGATGCCCGTGGGCATGTTCAAGAAGGATTACAGGTTTTCCTCACCAAAATCTACCTCACTTTTCCTCCCCACAAAGCCCTACCACCCACCCGGGGGAACCCTTGCTCAGCAGGGCTGAGTTGCACTGCTCTGATGCATCATGCCCACTGCACTGTATTTTTCAGGAACAGCTTTGCACCAATGGATGCTGGAATCTGAACCTGAACGAACAGCAGACAGTAAACATAGTATTGGGTATTGGTGAATTTGTAGCAGTAAATAAATAGTAAACTTAAGCAGCTTGACTTTACAGTGCCTTCCTACTGTAAGAAATGTTCCTGGGTGTAGGCACATGAATGGCACAATAGGCTCCCTCACAGGAGGTGATATTAACAGTCAGCGATGGCTATTTAATTTTTAGCTTCATAGCAAAAAAGCAATGAATTTTCCTAGTTAAACTTTTCCCCTTATTTTTGCAAGCCCCAACCTCCTCCCTTGCCCCTAAAGCCCTAATCTTTTTATCTGGGGGAAAAAAAAAGAAATAGGAAGAATATTTTTCTGATGGGCTTGTGCAGTTAAAAATCATAAACAGTAAAAAAATCTACGTGTTAAGGTTCCAACAGAAACAGAGACTTGGCTGACTTCTGTAATCTGAACTTCGCATTAATTAAGTGTTTTGAATTTGATTAGAATAAATTAGCCATCTCTTTTAGTCCAGCATTTGCCCGTTTCCAGTCATTTTAAAAATCATATCCAAGATGATTCAGGATCCTAACCAGAAGAATGAGAATAGACAGAGGAGGATGAGGAGATGAGGGGCAGAAAGATTAGCAGGGACCAAAGAGAAAAAAAGTTGCCATCTACCTAGGATTTGCACTTGGACTGTGTGTCTGTCTTACCTGGTGAGACCTGCACTGACAACACTCAGAGCTTAATCCTGAATTCACGTATTTTATGGATGTATTTTTTTCACTGGAACATAATTATTTTACAAAACTAAGAAACATCAAATAAACATGGCAACAATTATCGGTGCTTTGTTCTTGCTTTTGTTGGCACTTGGAGAGGCACTTGACAACCCAGACCAGGGCTACTTTGACAATGTTTGAAGAACTAGTTCAGCCATAGGTTGATGTCAACTAACACTAATCAGAACTGTATCGGTCGATAACTGTATTCATATGTTGCACTACACTACTCAGATATGCATGGCAAGCTCCACAGGACACAGAGGCTATTCAACATTAGCTTTTTTTTCTAGATAATTCACTTTGAAACTATGAATTCAGCTGTGGTGTCACTCTAACTTTTCCTTCAAATACATACACACCCATTCCTGACAACACACACAGAAAGATGACAGACTCTCATTTTGAAACCTTGGGAAGAGTTCATTGTTACAACATTGTAGCCTTGTAAGCAGAGTGCAGAAGCAGGAGGAACCTAGGGTTCAGCTCCCACTTCAGCTACAGAGTCTGAATTCTCAGCTCCCATTTCCCAGTGCTGTGAACAGCAGGCTATGCACCACGCTTTGTTTGTGCAAGCATGCAAGCATGTACGCACAGAGAGGAAAGGGGGAAGGTGTTGAAATCTCTTCTGTGCTGCAGCCAAGAATTGAAGATTCATGGGGCCAGACAGACACTTGAACCAAGCCTGATTGTGTAATCTGCCAAGCAACCCACAGGCCTGGGAAGCAGCAGAAGCTGCTGATCCTATTCCCCATCTTCACCCTCAATTTTGTATTTTAAGTGTAGCTTAAGTTCTATATTAGATTTACACTGTCTGTGATCAGGCAGGTCAGGAACCATGCATTGTTTTCCTACCTTACAGTTATAATGGCCTTCTGAGGATGTGGTTTCTAAACATTCAGCTGCTGCAAAAAGGTTCCTTAAAGCATATGCTGCAGCAGAACAGTAGACATTTAAAGTTTTACCAGAACATTCAGGGTCCTATAACAATCCTGGTTATTATTCTTGGATTTAGATGTTTTGCATCAGTTGTGTTCCAGGCAACTTTGTGTTATTCTGGATCCCATCTTAGACATCCACAACTAAATAGAACTTTAGTTCCTGCAGTTAACTCCTACAGTACCCCAGTGCTTTAGGTTTTCTATCGAGTCAGGCAGAGAGGTGCTCGAGTCCAGCAGCTTCATTACCGTCCCACTGAGGATGTATGCAATCCTGTTCAGGAATTTGAACATTGATAGAAAGATGTGGTATGTTGAAATATTTCACTTTTCTTTGGATAATTTAGACTCTTTATAAGTGGTATACTTGGCTTGAAAAGCAATTTTAGGCCAAAAAAAAAAAAAAAGCTGCTTTTTTAATGTAGAAGTGAAACAGAGAAACTGGCAAGAGTCTCCTTTCAAAAAAAAAAATAGGTGTGTTGTCAGAAAATTGCAATCAGTTGCATAAGCATCTTAGTCCTACTGGAGTTTTATCACTTCAAGACTCTGGAAAGCATAAGACCCCATGCAGGGGAACAGAGTATGCTGAGCACAAGCTGGTAATAATATGTCCGTTGATCTGGAAAGTTGCCATCTTGGCCCCTCCAATTCTGTTGTGACAATAGCAGAAGGTCGCTTCCAGGTTTCCGGCTCAGCAATGTCCTCTTCCCCTTTGCGTGGACCTGCAGCCAAAATCCATGGTCCTAGGCATTTTGGAGAACACATGTAGTTTATTTTCTATAAAAATATCTAAAGTTACTATTTCATATTGTAAAATACATGAGATGGCATGGTCCTAACTACAGTTTTTCTCCTGGCCCAAAGCTTATGTATCAGCAAAGCTATATTTTGCTTGGTAAGCCTTATTCTGGTGTATCTCACTCGAATTTTGTTTGCAAGACAAAGCGCACAACCCCAGTGCTCTACTTCTCTGTATTAAGTTACTCATCCTGTTGCTACACAATGAGGAAACTTGGTATCAGTCAGTTGAAAATGGTTTGCTCTACAATTGTAACAGACCACAAAAAGAATTCTGAATGCTCTGTTTACAACGACAAACAGGATTTTTGTTTCCACCCAATATTTTCCATGATGTCTACAAAACAATGCTAGTGAGAATGCTAGAGTGCTGAGATCACTGTTTTTAATGATGACTGAAATTATAGTTTCCCTGTGCTCCCCATTCTGCAGCATTTATCTGTTGTCTCTGGTCTTACAGACGGTCTGTAAATGCCTCCAGGTACCTTTTTCTTTGTCCTTACAGCCCTTAGCACAACAGGATCCCAGGGATCTCAAATACTTCAGTAATCCTGCAACCAATAATTAAATCTTTGGTGTTCAGTCCAGTGTGTTATAATTGCAAATCTGTAAAGATAGGAAAATAAAAGAATTATCTTTACAGTTCATCTTTTCCACATCCTTACAATACTGTTCACACAATTCCTATTGTTACGGTTGGGTTGACTGTGTGGTCAGTCTAGTTTTCTCCAGCCAAGCTGTTTGCCTGTTGTACAAAGCTGAGCTCAATGGGCATTATTATCAGGAATGACACCGGTTATGGCATCCCCTGCCTCTCTAGTCATATTTGTACATATTTTTTTTAATTAACTTCCCCACTGAGATACCCACTCATAATAAACTAACTCAAAATCATTCCTGAAGATCCTTTTCAGTACCAGAAGTGCAGGATTCCACCACCTGACTGACAAGAAAGCACCCATTAACTAGAAGCTGATTTCCTCATGGAGCAGCCACAAGAGAAATTAAATGACCTCTCTCTTCTACTACAGAGTAAACTCACTTCTGTGACATCAAGTGGACAATGTCTGAGAACAGAAAATCTACAAAAGTCCTGGTTTACACCCAAGGAGGAACAACAGGCATAGACAGCATTTGTGCAGCATATCCATGGCACTCCCACTCTCTCACTGCTCTTATTAGCAGTCAAAGAATTATTGGAAAAGTAATTACGATAATCAGAAGAATTTTTTTTTTTAAAAAATAAGAAAAATAACATCCATTGTGTGAATATAGGCATCGTGAACAGGTGCTATTGCAGATGCTGACAGCTGGGAAGGAAAGCGAGTAGTTATACTGTAAGGGTGAAATGTTTGCTGCATATGTAAAAAAAACAAAATGGATCAAAGAGAGTGAGATGGCCTAGGAAGAAAGCCTTGGTGGTGCTACCTGGAGAGCTACGAGAGAAAACAAGGGAAGGAAGAGGGGAAAGGGGAAGGAGAAGAGGTCAAGAAAGGGCAAAAGGAAGGGAAATACAGAAAGCAGAGAGATATGACCAAGCAGCACACCAATCAGTAACACAAGTTGTCTCAGGAACTTGATATTAAAAATCATTCCTGTAGATGGAAAGAACTGAAGAAAGGGCTCAAAAAGCTTATTTTACGTTTCCTTCCCTATATTTAAATCAAATTGTTTTGTATATTTTTTCAACACGCCCAAAGCGAGTTTCTTAAATTACTCTGTTTATAAACAAACACAAGGAAACAATGAACATATAGAACACTATCTTGCATATTTCCTTAATGTATGCATATTTCTCTCCAATTTTCCACATGAAATGAAACAAATTCACTTCAGTTTCTCGGGATATACCCTCTGTCAAAGTTTCGATGATTTCAAGCCAGGTAGCTGATTAATACTTATCAGAGATAGCAGGTAGTGTTGTGGACTTATAACAGTCAGCTGCTCAGCTTGTGCACAGCAGAATATTTAAACTGAATTCAAGTGACCTCTATCAATTTATACAGAGGAGAATTAGCCTATTATTTATTTTTCGTATCCTGAAAAAATAAGAATATTATACATACAGAATTTACTCCTCCTAAAGGAATACAATCTACTTCGCGATATTCTGTGCCACGTTTTTTTATATGAGGGTTCCCTCACTATTTTTTTCTTACATTCCTGGAGTAAGGAACTTGCCTTCTGACGATCTAACCCTGTTGTCCTGTCCCCAGCAGTGGCAAAAGGAGATGCACGACAGCACATGATCGTGGCTACTTGTTGTAGCACATGCGTGTCAAAAGCTCTCATACGCCACAGCCATCATACAAGGGATGCCAGAGGACACACACCCGTCTGGTCCTCCTAACAGCTGTTAATGGACAGTTGCCAATTAATTTGACTAATCCTGTTTGGAACTGAACCTGCTGACAATGCCTCCACAACATCCCAGAGCAGCACATTTTGGAATTTCATTACTCCTTTTATAAAGAATAACTTTTTCTGGTCTGTTTTTCCTCTTTTTTTCCCTATTATGCCCTGTGACAGTTTAGATTCTGTATAGGTGACTCATGTCAAAATCTCACAGGCTACTGTTACAAATTATCTGATTCACATCAATCAAGAGAGACTATGGCTTATTTTGCCGCTTATTCTGCAGTGACAACAATTTCCCTGGCTGGAAGGTGAGCTTGGCCCATTTGCAGGAAGAGGTAAAAGGGAGAGGATGTAAGCACAGCAGCATGCACTCTAGGTACCGTGAACTGGGAGACCAGGTCATGATCAGCCGAGGGTATACCTTGATATGTTAAATTATTCTCAGGGACTAGCTTAATGTACTGTTGGGATTAAGCAACAACAAAAAAGCCCTCCTGAATTTGAGAGTTCTTCCCCTCTCTCAAATATTTTCATAGAGTTCTTGATATTATTAAGATTTTATGCTGTTCTAAGACAGTGGTCTCCAAACATTACTAGTTCATACGCCATAGCACTGGTTAGAAACAACCTGTGTGTACATCCTCTTTTAGATTTCTTGGATAACTCTTTTGGATTTTCAGAATATCTCCTTCTCTGGAGATATTCAAAACCTGCCTGGATCTGCTCCTGCACAACTCGCTGTAGGTGAGCCTGCTTTAGCAGGAAGGCTGGACCGGATTGACCTCCAGAGTTCCCTTCCCACCCCGACCATTCGGTAATTCTGTGCAATTCTTTGATAATATCTATTGATTTCAAATATCTTCATGTCCTGCAGACATGAACAATACCAAAACATTTTCAAAACATGGTACTAAGATTTCATCTGCTGAATAGCACAGGCCAAATACCCTATGCCAAACATAGTTTATAAGCTGACAGATGGAGTTTATCTGTTAAAAAGACTTTGGTTAATTATTTATTTTACTTGATGTCAAACCCATTACAGTCATCACTGCACAACATTCACTGTGAATTGCATCACTATGAAAATCAAGATGCGTACTTCCGTTTTTTTCCTGCTCTTTAATTCTGTGCTATTGTATTCTTTCATCCATTTTCTTTGTTACACTGATGAATGCTGGACTATTAAATATTTTGTTCTCTTTACACACAGATGTATTTTAATAAATCTGTTAATTGGTTTTATATATCAGTGAACTTCTTTAAACTTTATTTTTCCAACTTGTGAACCATTCTTTTGTTTCTTCCTAAATATTTTAGTTTTATAAAATACAGACATGTGGAATGGACAAAGCACGCCAGCAGTGACTGTATTAAGTGCAGAAGTTACGTGAGTGATAGAAAGACTGAATCCTGTCTTCACTTCTGCCCACTATTTGCCAGTCTCCATGCCACCTAAGGGTGTGCAACTCTGCACTTCAGTCGGCCCTGGGGCAGTTTACCACTTGTTGCTATGGATTCATCATTAAGCATTCAACTACTTTAGCAGTGATGTTTCATGTAGGAGATTCCCATTGATGTTTATTTTTAGGCATCCAGTTTATTTTCTTATGTTCCGTTTAAACTAGCATTTTCTT
Source organism: Tapera naevia (assembly GCA_033556795.1). Classification (NCBI taxonomy): domain Eukaryota; kingdom Metazoa; phylum Chordata; class Aves; order Cuculiformes; family Neomorphidae; genus Tapera; species Tapera naevia. Next base: position 28,037,057 of record JAUMJJ010000079.1, on the reverse strand, counting down.
CATATGATAGCTTCTTTTTCTGTGATCAACTGCCAGTGGTCCTCCCATAGAATCTTATCTCTCTATTCCACTATACCCTTAAAGGTTGTTTCATGTAAAGGCTATAAAAACGTCTACATGGATTAGCTACATTCATATTTTTAATTATCCAATCTCTTGAGAAGGACTCACTTTCAACTGAATGGCTCTGCAATTGCTTCATTGCCTTCACTCATTGCTTTGATTAAAACCGACACGCTATGCAGCCTCTTTGACAGCCACACAGGAATCACACAAACAGAAGACAAGGAGCTGACAGAGTTTCACCCAGGTGTTTTGACATCATCCCATCATAAGCACCTCTCTGGAATACAGAGTTATGACTTTCAGGCCCACTGTAGGATAATCAAGTCTGTCAGATGCTGCTGCTTTTCCCACTGCTGCCTGTACTCTCATAAATGGAAAAAGGATTTGTTCTACTTGAGATTTACTAAGTGAATTCTAATTTGGGCAAATAATAATTTTCTATAACTGAGCTACGGTTGAACTTATGAGAATGATCCCACTGTATTTTTATGACTTTTATGACATTTATTTTATTAGCTATCATTTTTAATGTCTCAAAAACAATATTCCAAAACTTGCCAAGTCCCAAAGTCAAAAAAGAACACGTGAAACTTTTCATAGGCAAGCTCTTGTTTGGCAACATACCTACCTACACATAAGCACAAGCTTAAGGCAGAAAATTCCAAGTAGGAAAAAGTACTCATTTTCAAAAGTATTCACTGGAACAAATTACACAGAAATATGATATCTTTTTTTGCTCTTAGTATCTTCAGATCAAGACCCTTCCTGCCTCTACAGATTAAGCAACCGCAAGGTATCACATGCAAGACGGAGTAATTGTTTGAAATTCACCATGTATATACTATGTAATAAAATTAAATTGAATAATATAACTTCATTCTCGCCATGAACTCCATGAACTTTATCGGATGTACTTCTTGCAGAATTCATTTATTTTGAAATTCACATGCCAATATATTTTAAAAAGGCAAGCCCAGTAAATCTTGATATTCAAATTTTTTGGGAAAAAATACCTACACAAAAATGTTGAACTTCTTGACGCAGTCCAACAATGATGATCTGCAAAGACATAAAAAAACTATTCTGGCTGGTCATGTGCATGAAGAATTCTCAGGAAAAAAAAATTTCTATGATAGTAAAAGAATTCAACAGTGCCATATTTTGATCCTTCTATAAAAATAAAACTTTTCCGCTTCTTCTAAATTTCTAAAATTGATTGACTATAAGTTGTTTTTTTTCTCAGTCAGATTTATCTATCTATCTGCCCATTTTCCATGCAGTATATTTCTCTACTCAGATTGCTTAACTGGTTGACTGTTCCTCAGAGAAGCAGGACTGGGAGACCTCAGCCTTCCCTACGGTCTCCAGTTTGATGCAGAAGGGTGTTAAAGGCAGGTCCACTTTACCGGATGTTCAGACAGAAAACAGGACTCCTTTTACCGTTGCAGGATTCGTGTTTCTCCTGTTTGCAGGAATAAGTCTTCTTTGCACTCAGTCAGTGTGGTGATATGGAAATAGCAATTCCCTCCTGAACTATTAGTGAAGAAGAGTGTTTCCAACTCTCAGCACATTTTAAGTTCTTGCAGACCCCAGGCTGCAGTGAGGTAAGAGATTCATTGTAATTGTTCCTCCTAGGAGCTTTAGTTTCTTTTGTGAGAGGCAGCATTTATTTTGTGGATGTCAGGAAGCTGGAAGGGATCGTTTGTTAACAGAGACTTACTCTAAGATACGCAAGTCAAATCTCAGCTGAGGAGGAGTGAAGGCTTCAGGCAACATTCGTATGTATGTCTCAAGGGAACTGCAAACAATACTCACAAAGGTTAGATAAATTTCAGTGAGCAGAGGAACTGGGTCACAGACAATGTAAGACTTTTTACCACCTTCCTCCAAATGTAGGTATGTCCTGTTCCACAATTACAAACTTGAAACCAAGCCAGAGCAGTGGCTGTGAAGGTACACATAGGACTTGGTCAACTCATTGTGTGAAAGATGTCCCACTATCTTCCCCTCCCAGTTCTAGCCAAATGCTTCCTTAACTGTTAGCACATCACTTTCTGTTTTCTTTCACTTTTGACTACTATTATTGAGAAAATAATCAGATATTTCCCCTGAAATGGAAGCTGGAAATCAACTTGAGATATGATGAGGTGAGTCTCTGTTACTAGATGATCAGCCTCCAGCCCTTTCACATACTCAAAGTAAACACTGGAGATGGAGTGGAATACTTCAGTTCCAGAGGTTCAACACAAACCAGATTTTAATCTACAGTTTTTATTTTTGCTGGTAACATGGATTAAGATACTTGATATCTTAATGAGTTACCATTTTGAAAGTACAGAATCGGAAAAGACAGATTTCAGATGGAAGTTAAGCCCCCTAAGTACAATAGTTATTCAAATTATATGTGTTCCTTTTCAGAGATGCACATGCGCAGACGGATCATTTAGGGCCTTCTCTGAGACAGTACATACCTCAGGATCTTCAGTCGTGCCTTTTTCCAGATAGAATCTTAATGCTCCCGTTTACAGCAGTAATGAAAATGTACCACAATTATTCTCTGGCCAACTGACATGGTAAAGCTTTCATCCATACAACTGAACCATCCTACTCCCCAAATCAGGTGGTACTTCTGAACTGTTTTTTGGTAACCACCTCTAGTACTTGACACCCTTCAGTCTCTGTCCAAGCATCTCTTGGAAGACAGTTTCTTGGCACAAGTGAAAAGCACACCTGAGACTGTATGCTGACAAACAATACAGATGATCACGTGCCAATGCCTGCACCCACAGCAGCACTGATTATTTTATTAGTAGAGATGGAGTCAATGTATTTAGCTCTAATTATTTAATGTCAAAGTGTTCACTAGCCAGGAGAGCCCACCTTGGGACACCTTCAGTGCTGCTTTTGGGTGCTAAGTCTGTAAACAGAAATACTTTAACGAACACATAAGCAGTGCCTAGGACGATGCTTATTTATCAGCATGAATAGCCAGGGCCACTGCGCTTCCAGTAGTTTTTGTTGTCATAAGTAAACCCAATGGAGCTGTATTGGTCAAACTAAAAGACCATTCACACAGTCTGCTGTAGAGAAAATAGACTGGGATATCTTTTGTCCCTGGCAACACAGTAATGCAATGCAGTTGAATGGGTGCTTTCCAAACAGAGTCTACACTGTTCTCGCAAGCCTAGAGAGTTTTTATTTATCTGTGCACAATGTTTGCTTTTTAATTGGACATTATGGAAACTCTGACAGTAATGTAGAAGATGATTAGCAATAAAACAAAATATAAACCAATGGATTCTAAATTTAATAATAGGCTAAATGTCTACATTCAGCCATGGTTAATCAAAACCAGTTTGTAAACTTCATTTTATTCAGGTCAGCCAGTCAACAGTACATGTAATGCATACTATAAAACTGATTTAGGGCTTTTGGACACCCAAGCATCTACATAAACCAAACAAGGATTAACTAGGTCTGTCTACTCATAAATTACAGCACATTGTTTTTAAGTGAACAGGATAAAAAGCAACATGCCGTGAACCATCTACATCATACTTTTTTCTCCTTTGACCAATTTCCCAGTTACTCTCGCAAATTATCACTCCAGTTCCTTCTTTGTTCATCCCTGTATTGTTTCCATATAACTGTCCAAATCCGCCTGCAAGGCACCTAATCAAAAAAGGCTGAAGCACAAGAACATTGACCACTTGATAGTTTGCCCAGCTTATTAAAAATATGAGTTTGACATCCTGCAGCATGTTTTAACAATTGGTTTGCAAATCACAGCATGGCTAAATACAATTAAATTCATTCCATTGTACACAATAACTATTTAACATATGCTGTGAATCTTGCACACGGATCAGGACTCTGCAGTGTATTTCTACAGCTGTTAGTCAAGACTTGTTGCCTTGCTCTACAGACCTATCAGATCTCGTAATATAAACAGGCCTGGGCTGGGTCATAGCGTGGTTGAGATCTTAACAAAACAAAAACCTCAAAACCCCATTCAGATGGTTTTTAGAAGCAGAGATGGCCTTCCATAGGCAAACTTCTTCACTTCTCCATACTCACTGAAAATCAGTACTGGGTTCAGTCACAGCAGTGCTTCTAGAGGTGAACCAACCCTAACCACTGGACCAGTGCCCTGACTCCTTATCTCAAATACATATATACAAATACACATGCAGAGCTGTAAGCACTTACTGCTTATTCCAATGGCAGATTTTGACTAACTTTATAGTATGTTTCCTCCCCTTTCAGAGCCTGAACATACAGAGTACATATTTCATCCAGTACAATATATGTGATAATATATTGGCTCATACAAGCTAACATGATATAGTACCTGTCCCTCAGATATGACATGCCACTCCATATGCACCAGATATGAGAAGCACCTGATACACAACTCTCAGGGGATATGAAACACATGTGGGCCTGATTCGCCACTTTGTTATTCCAACTGTACACCCTTGCAACCCTGACAAAGTTACACCAGTGTAAAACTGTTGTACTGAAGTGAAGGATTAAACCCATATGTCTTTCTATACGAGCCAAATTTATGGGACAAAGTTATTCAAATAAATTCAGTAAACATTCAGACTTCTGCAGAGTCCTATACCTATTTAGCCCTCAGATGGTAATTTTCCTTCCTGTTTCAGGAAAAGTTCTACCTTAAAGACAACAACTCTTATTTGTTAAAAAGATGTCAGTAAAAATCTGAGTTATTAAAAAGAAAAAGCTAAAAGATTGAGAAGATTTGTGACCTAAAAACCATTTAAAACAAAAAAGCATTTTCTCAAACTTACTCAGCCATCATTAAAACCCCTTTTGCCTGCTTATAAGTAAACCCCTCTGTATAATTAAAAACATGACCCATCACCATTTGCAAATTCTTATGATTTCATTGTGTAACTTTTCAAATGTTTTTTTCTGGCCTCTTTCCAGATAGTACACCTGCATATTAGCTTAGCAACATTACATTGCAATTGGACATTAACTGATGCTGTTTGATTTTGATTTGTATAAAATTCTGAAAACTTACAAGCTATATGCTTATAAACTAAGTCAGATACATTTAGCCATCAACAGACAAAAATAAATTTATTATGGAAATATTGGACTGATTCACATAAAGTGTCATTTAGACATGGATCTATGCTGCTGCTCTAATCAATTGAGTTCAATGACAAAACAAAAATTCATGTTAACTGCATATATATTTCTTGAGAACATTTCACTGTATTCAAACAGTTGAGATTTCCTTCTGGTTGAAGAAAAATCATTCAACCAGCCTAAAGACTCAGGCTCCATTTCCTGTCACCGTTTTGATTGCTGTTTCTAATAGTACACAAAAATACTGAGGTAATAATGATAATAATTATTAATAATAGTAGTAGTAATAATGGTAATAGTAATAACGATAGCAATAACAATAGTGATACTTTCTTTGGAAGACAAGAAGCCTTCTTTGGAAGACTTTTTCTGCTTTAAAGAAATTTCTGCAATTCACCAAATATACACTTTCAAGAAGTTTCAGTCACTTAAATTCCACATTTGCAGTAATAAAAATATTTCTCTTGAAAAAAAAATCCAGCTCTACTCCCACTATGCTCAATTCCAGTGCTACTGAACTCAATTTAATTATTTAATGAGTAATTTCCATGTTATATATATAGTGACTGCAACTTTCCTTTTTTATATCAACTTCTGGGAAGTTTTACTCTTAAAAACAATCAGCGATATTGTTCCAGAGTCAATCAAAATCATTCTAAAACAATATGATGAAAAACAAGTCCTCATGTATTTTAATTTCATAAAATTATAGCTCACTTCTGACTATATGTTATACATTCTTTTTCTCCTGGAAGCATCTTTGATAAACACTTTGGTTTATTTGTTTTGTTAAGCATTTAAAAAATACTCTATACCACCCTACTTATTCTTGTAATGTGATTAGATAAGGTAATCAATAAATAAACTCTGTGACCAGTTTTACACTTATTTACTATAATATTTATATTAATACCAATATTAACATGGTAACCAACAAACAGTGGTGATTTTGATTACTGATGACCAGAAATAACACCTCATATAAATATTACTCATGAAGTACGTTAGAACTAGAAGAGCATATTTAAATACCAAACTTTATACGATTTAAATACTTTTTTCAGAGTACTACTTCTAGGTAGTTATTATAGGCCATTAGGAAGCTGAGGGTCCTCTGAGCGTAATACCCATTCATCCCACCATCCCAACCTAACGGAGACATGTAAAATATGACACAGGATGTATCACAGTATCACAGTATCACAGTGTCATAAGGTTGGAAAGGACCTCTGAGATCATCAAGTCCAACCTATAACCCAACACTAACACCAACACCCACACTAACACCAACCATCATCTAAACCATGGCACTCAGTGCCTCATCCAGTCTCCCCTTAAACACCTCCAGGGTTGGCGACTCCACCACCTCCCTGGGCAGTGCATTCCAATGGCCAATCACCCTTTCAGTGAAGAACTTTTTCCTCACATCAAGCCTAAACTTTCCCTGACGACCATCCCTCTTCATTGAAAATAAAGAGGATTTCATGCAGCTGAATTAGATGGTGACCCCTGAGATTCCATTAACTTGCCTAGATACAGGTATGTAGTGTCACTTTCGATTCTCTGTTGTGTCTGATATGACCACATGGTGATGGACTTTCTGCACCCTTCTTCAGGCCTTTTCCCGCAGCAGTTAGGAGGCAACTGCATCAAGGTCTATGGTGGGATCCAGGCACTAGAAACCATCTTAGATGCCATTTTAGGTATCTGAAACTTCTGCATGGGGCTGACAGGGATTCAAGAGAACCTATACAAAAGCCACATCTTTCACCAGCTGAAAGCCAGGTGGATTTTCACATATGATGTCTCATGAATCCCACCTACGTATTTTAATATCATTGTTCCATCGCTTCTCGGGATTTGATTGATGGCCATTAGCTGATAGAAACACTTGGACTGTTGGTAGGAGCTCTGTGGTATGGGAATTTACTTAATATAATTGATCAGTGAATCCATTTCACCTCCTCCCTAATCTCCTCTATGCTCACTCTGGGATCATTCCTGTTTCTAGCATGTTTTTCCCCCAGCTCTCTGGAGGATGACTGGCCACATCACAAGGGCTGCTGCTTCCCAGAACATCAGCCTCATGAGATGATACTTTGCAGTATTGTATTCTCATGGACAAGATCTTACAAGTAAATGCTGCTAGAAATACATGACTTTTGTGTAGTTTCACTTCTAAATCCTATAAACACTGAGTCCAGGATCTGGATATTTTCTCCTATATTTCTGAGGCTTCAACATTTTATATACGATGATTAAGCACCATTTCAAGCCTACAATGTTACAGAAATGGGTAAAGACAGCAAATTTTTCACTAAGCCAGCTAGGAAAACAGAAGAAAACATGACACATTTCTTGTACATCTGAATATGAATTTAACATCTCAATCAAAACAATATCTAATTAAAGGAGAACTACATTACAGGTACTTTTTGATGCACACAGGATTAGACATCATAATATACAAAGGCTCTCCTGATGCTTTGGAAAAGCAACCAGCATTAAAATGAGATAAAAACCAGACATCTTTTAATCCTTCTTCAAGTTTTGTCCCTTCTTTTCTTCTTGTTCACAACATGACTCAGAGGGGCAGATCCTCACCTGATATAAACCAGTCAGGCCAGCTTTATCAAAGACAAAGAAGTTACAGTCACACCAAAGGAAAATCTGGCATGGTGCATCTAAACTGCAGATATAACATTAATTGTGACTAATTGTGAATGTTGTAGATGTTTCCTTCCTACACATGGTTATGTCTTTACCTGAATATCTTTCTGCTTTTTATTATTAGGCCTAAATAGGACATCAAAGGTTGTATTTTTAAAATCTTCATGGAAAAAATGTCTCTCATTTCCATAGAACTCTCTAAACTTCTCCTTCTTACATTAATTTGCTCCTGAGGAGTTCAAAACATCTTATTGTCTGCAGTAGAAAAAACATCTGTTGAAGTCATACATAGTTTATTGGCTGGAACCAGTGATAAAAGACAGCATAGAGACTCACTAAAACATTTAATCGCTATCAACGTAAAACAAAATATTACGAAAACCCAGTCTTTTTTTTTTTTAGGGAAACGGTGAAAATTTTGCAAGTCAAATAAACAAGAAAAACTGTGACTTTAATTCATCAAGCCTCACATGACTGGATTTTGTATCCCAGCCAGCTAAGGCCTAACAATGCTACCAAAAAGTGTTTTTTAATTAGCCAAGAAAGAGAAACAATTTATGAACAATGGCACATCTCTCCACAGGATTTCCCGTTTAGAGGAATTGCTTCCCACACTAGAATTGAGTTTTGCTCTTTCTACCTACTGATCTGTTTTAACACTTGCTTAGTGCAGCCTGATATTAATTACTACTCTTTTTATTTTCTGGCATGAAACACAAACAAGGCCCCAACATCACATTTCAGACCTAAGCCAGCGTCCTAGGAGGTGATGCAGGAAGTCTATGCAGTGAATATAGCACTGGCATACTTTTTCCCCTTTGGTCTTCACCAGTTCAGCACCTCTCTGCATCAGGCACAGAGAACTTGAGAAAGTTCATCTGACAAGCTTCCTGAAACCTGACTGTTCTACTGGCATGACAATACACATGCAAATAATTTGAATGAAAACTCTGGTAATGGGAACGAAGACCTGCAAAGGGACACATCTGAAACTTCAGTGCACGAGTTACATTTCTTGCGCAGGAGCAAGGATGATTGCATCATCGGAAGGATTGATGCTTAAAGCATGGTCCTCTTCAGATATTTTGGCAATTTGGTAAACTTCTGTATTCAATTGCCATCTACTTGCAGGTCTTCAAGGTGTTTCTAGTTCTAGTGCTGCTGCTCAATTATTCAATACTTTTTTTTGTATTTTGATATATTATTTCCTTTTTAATGGTACCCTACCTACTTTGTGCATTACATGTTGGGTGGTTACACTCCAGGAAATCAAAATCTGCCCATTTTCTCATTATCTGTTTCATCTTTTCTTTTTGCAGATTCTCTTTACTTTCCACCACCTTACTTACCCTTATGCACAATTCTGTGTGATTCACCTTTTCTCTCTTCAAATTCTTACTTTCCTTCCATTCCTATCAATCAGCACTGTTCATTCCACTTTCTTTTCCTTCCTGTTCATTTCTGTCTTTCCCATTTCCTTTTCTGTCTTTTTTTAGTTTGAGGCTCTCCATTGTACCTCACTCTCCATTGTACACACACATTAGCATTAGAGAGACTGAAATAAGGCAACAAATGAAATAAAGTGTGCTGGTCAAAGCACTGAGGATCTGGTTGCCTCTTGTGCATTTCTTTTCCATATTTCTCTCCAGATTGACAATCATATTCCTCAATGTCCTTCACACTTTTCCAACAGCATCAGTTGTTTTTGCATGAGGTAAGCATTGTTTATTCAACAAAAAGTGTTTTGCTTCTGCATATACAATTGTGGAAGATACACAACTATTAACTATGGATGAGCAGATAGGTTTTGCCTTTTTGTGCCAGATTTCTTAATTCCAGGGTTCAGAGGTTTATGACTTGTTTCTTGTAGTTCCAGATCTGCGGTCAGGATGCCCTAGCATTCAGTTGAAAGAATCTATGGCTGCTTTTTGTATTTTGCTATTTCAGACAACTCTAACATTTGTGTCAAGCATCAATATTTTAATAAACCCACAGTAGCCATGAGTATAACATTTTTTTCCTGGACAGGCAAGTATTCTGTCTCCTTCAAGGAAGCTGCAGAATACTGGAAGGATATCAAATATATTACAAGTCAATGATTCAGAGCAGATCCTTTACAAAATATAGTTCTAAATATCTATAAAATAAAAAGCAGAATCTGTAGTAAAGAGTCATTGTTGCTTGCTCCTACTCAGAAAAGTTTGTTTCTGCACTTGACGCCTTCTAGAGATGTTAGAAACATTACAGAGCTGCTCTGTTTCTACACCTGAGTTTCTAATTTCTTCCCATAGCTGCGAAAAACAATATTACTCATTTAGGATACCATTCATCTAAACACAATGAGATTCTGTTCCTCTGCAAAGATGCACATTTCAGTGTCTGGGGTTTTAATATGCTTGTATATAATTTTTGATTACATGATGACCAGAAGCTAAGAGATATTGTCAAGATTCGTGGAGCCAGTGAATGTTGTGTTGGAACTTTACAATGAGATTATTAAAGTCACACTACTGTTTTTTTTCTTTTTTTTTAAAAAAAGTAGTAGATACTTTACAGTGCAACATCTTGTTGGATCTCTGTAGATGAACTACCTAGAGCTGTACTAACTAAACTAAGCAGCCACAGAGTCTTGTTTCTACAACCTTAGTCTTGTATATTACAAGTTCCTGAGAATATAGACCTACTATACTTAAGGCTGTTACGATGATTATAAAGCACATCATGAATACAGCAAATAGACTGTTTCACCATTCGAAAGGTTATCTAAGGCAACCTGCCCACTTGCTGCTGCAGCACAGATATATATTATTGCTGAAGGGACTGTATGAATTTAACAGTAATGGGAGAAGCTGTTATATTATAAACTGCCAATATATAATTAAATATTGCATTCTTAAAAAAGCTCCACATCAACCAAGATAATTTCACCAGCACTAAGGAGACCTGAGAATATTAACTAAGTAATTTCTTGCTGTTGGTTATTATCATATGACAGCTTTTCTATATTTGCCTGTATTTCCACTGGAAGGGTAGTCTTAGTCACCTCCTTAGGACTGCAGGCCACAACAACTCCTTTTGTGCTAAATACTCATTCCATGGGAATGACAGGTGTGATTTGTCTCACCTAGCTCTATGGTTCAAAGGCAGTTGCCAATACAAGAGTCCCATGCCATTTCATTCTTCTTGTGGTATCCTGTCTGGCCTCCAGATGGGTCTATTGCACATAGCATACTACAGGCAGACATCTAAGGTACTGTAGGCCACAGGCATCAGGTACCTACGCTTAAGCTACTGAATCGTTATCTACATCTTCCCTAAGTATCAGGGAGTCTTAGATACCCAGTTCACATGCATAATTCATAGAATCATAGAATCTTCTGGTTGGAAGAGACTTCTAAGATCACCAAGTCCAACTGCACCCATTATCTGCACCCATTATCTGCTAAACCATGTCCCTCAAAAACTCATCTATCCTTTTTTTAAAGCCACCTCCCTGGGCAGCTGTTCCAGTGCCTGACCACCCTTTCAGTAAAGAAATTCTTCCTAATATCTAGTCAGAATGTCCCCTGGCACAACTTATGGCCATTTCCTCTTGTCCTATCGCCTGTCACTTGAGAGAAGAGATCAACACTCGCTCTGCCACAGCCTCCTTTCAGACAGCCATAGACAGCAATGAGGTCTCCCCTCAGCCTCCTCTTCTCCAAGTTAAACAACCCCAGTTCCCTCAGCCTCTCCTCAAAGAACTTGTTTTCCAGCCCCTTCACCAGCCTCGTTGCCCTTCTCTGGATGCGCTCCAACACCTCAATGTCCTTCTTGTACTGAGGGGCCCAGAACTGAACACAGCACTAGAGGTGTGGCCTCACCAGTGCTGAGTACAGGGGCACAATCACCTCCCTTGTCCTGCTGGTCACACTGCTTTTGATACATGCCAAGATGCCATTGGCCTTCTTGGCCACCTGGGCACACTGTTGGCTCATATTCAGCCCGCTGTCGATCAGCACCCCTAGGTCCCTCTCCTCCAGGCAGACACAGATTTAAGTTTAGGCTTTAAATTTGAAATACGGTTCTGAATTTAGTCAAAGTCTAACGTCCAAATGATTAATGATGGATTGGATTAATTTGGAGCATTAAACCTACCTTTCATGTTATTCCCCAGTGCTTACATTGCACAGAAAAGATGCTGGTTTGTAACACTAGAACTTTAGATATTGCTATATCAGGTACTAGTTCGCAAACTCTTTGGGTTCAAGTCTGTTGCCTAAACTTACACACTTGAGATGGCCTAAACTTACACACTTGAGATGGTCTGGAGTATCTGAAACACCTACACAACACAGGAAGATACAGCTCAAGAATGAGAGGAGATCCATGCCTTTTTGAGATGCCAGTCTGAGGCCATGTGGGCATCTCAAGTAGCATGTTGGGGCAATGGAATCACCACTAATTAGCTCACTGCTGGGAGTGGCTCTTCAAGATCAGATATGAGTCAAAGTAAAAAGGCAATGACTATTGAAGTTTATGATGAATTTACTGAATAAAAAGACAACTGGAACACTTCTGTTCCTCCTTCAGTGCATTGGCCTCTGTCAAATACATACTCCCCAAGAAAACAGAGGGGAAAAAGACAAGCATAGTTGCAAGTCACCTCAAAATTTAATAAAACATAGGCTGTAATAGGAAGGAATATTTACATCCTGGGTTTGAGATGTGTTAAAATAGTCAACATAGCAAACAGAATTGTATTAAAAATTGTATTCTTACATTCCCCCCCCCCCCCAAATTATTGTCAGTAATTTTGGTCAAATAGTGCAGGTATTTTTCAGGTAAGTGCAGCTGATCTTCAGAGTCTGCAGCCCCTTTATAGCTGGCAGCCTCCACTAACTCTCTTGTTATACAGACCTAAAACATCAACTATCATGAAAAGGTACATGATTTTTATTTCAGAATGATGGAAGTGAACTCTGATGGAAAGTTCAGTGGCATATACTACAAATAAAATAGTTTAGAAAAAGTAAGATAAAACTTCCAGCTAGATCATTCATCTAATAAGCTCCACACGTACATCAAAATATGAAGAGAAGACTGGCAGATCACAGTAAGGCACTCTGTAATGCTAAGTTGCATATGCACACAATGTAGTGCAAAGAATTAATAGTAATAGCTGCTGTGTTTGATCCAAACCCGGGATTTAAAAGGAAGATTTTCTTACATTATGTTCTTAAGTCAAAGTCTCCCCATATTTAAATTGTTTAAATTAAATTCATAAAACATTGACTCTGATAGGGCCAGAATTATATCTTTGTTCATGATGACTTATTATTGCTGTTTTCTCGATCCCCGATGGTTGCCTGCAACAACTGAACTGTCTTAGATAGAGTACTTATTTCTGCATTTAAACAAGTTAACAATTCCAGTGCTTTATACAATACTGTGTAAGGAATTAGTAATATTCGGCTGAATTCAAGGAAGTCAAGGAACTATTATTTTTGGCTTCTCAAAGGACGTTTACTTCAAGTTCATAGAAGGAACACTGATTAAGTGATAAATGCTTATCTATTGAAGTGCCTGAATAGTCATTAACCTCACAAGTAATCACTGCAATATTCACAGCTTGGTAAATGTAGGGCAATACAGGATACATATAATTCACTGAGTTTACTGCTCTGCTTTGGTTATCTCGATCATCTTTAACGACTACCCTGAACTGATCAGTCGTGTTATCAGGATTATTTGCTTTCTGGTAATACGAAAGAGATCAATGGGGACTGAAACCCCATTATGGCAGGTTCTGTGCCTCCTTTTCTTTAATAGCTGACCTCTGCAGCAGTGCTTCCAGACTTCAAAGCCAAGATCATCTAAATCCTCTTGTAAAATAGGCCAAAGTCTGCCCAGAGAGTGCAAAAACTTGTGTAAAATTGGATACAAACTGACAAGGTCTTCAGATGTACTGTAGGTAGTGAAAGAACTCTGGAAACATGAAATACGTGACTGAGACTGAAGCCTGTAAAAACGCTGCAGTTTTGCCAACATAACATTCTCCTACAGAGTTGGAAACAAACAACACATTTAAACATTATAGAAGAAAGCTAGGATAAAATGAACAAAAAAACCTAGGATTTTATATACTTTGTGGTACATAAAATTATATTTCTGAGGCTCAACTCACCTGATAAATTTCCAAGATTATGCAATCATTCCTGCTTAATTTGAGCTCTTAATTAGCCAATGTGGTGGACTGACTGTGGCCTGCAGACAGACACCCTCCCACGCATTCACTCCCCGCTCCCATGGGATGGGGAGAAAGCAGAAAGAAGGTGAGAAGACTCATGCACTCAGATAATGACTAAGGTTAAAAAGGAAAACAAAAGTTTTATGCAAAAGCAAAGCAAAATACGGAATTTATTCACTGCTTTCCAGTGGTCAGCAGATGTCCAGCCACTTCCTGGGAAGTAGTGAACATCATGATTCTGAATATTCCCCCTTGCTCCTTCTTTCCCCAGCTTTTATTGCTGAGCATGACGTGTGGGATATCCATGTGGTCAGTGGGGCTCAGCTGTCCCAGTTGTGTTCCCCTGCAACCTCTCAGCCTTTCCTAGCCTCCTTGCTATGGGTAGGAAAGGGAGGAGAAAGCCTTGTTCAGCAAGTGCCAAAACACCAGTGTGTTATCAATACTGTTTCAGCCACAAATCCGAAGCTCAGCACCACATGGGCTACTGTGATGAAAATTAACTCCACCACAAGCACACACAGCACAGCCAAACCAAAAAGAAGTCAGAATTTGTCTGAGTGGCTGGACAGCAAATATATAATAAAGACTAATTCTAGTATAACTTGGTTGATGAATTGTGGAAGGAAGAAAGGTCTAGAAGAGGCACCAACTCCCAGTAAATACAGATTTAATTAAGTATCTCATTGTCCAACAAACCACACACTGCAAGAGTCTCAGTGACCCCACAAGAAGTGAGAGGAAGACAAAGTAAAAAGTTTCATGAAGGTGAAGAATCTCGCCATCGTGCAATAATACAAAACTGGCAACTACATCCATTCCATGGGGAGAAAAGAAGAGGGCTGTAATGCAAAATGGGTAATTACAAGAAGTCTAATAACCATTTTATTGAAGCTATTGAAATATCAAATTCTTAATTCTGATGGAGAGGAACTACCAAGCCAGCAAGTCAGTCAAGTTATTTCAAAGATCTTCCAGTTTGGAGCAGCTTCCATACATCTAGGCACACTCCCTGCTTTTTGCACTGCTTTACAAGAGGAAGTGGTGATTTTCTTTACATTTAAGCATTTCCCACAGACTCAACCAAAACTGAGCTTACTTGCCCACTTGTGCAAATAGAAGTGGGTTTTTAAGCCTGGTATTCTATGCAAAAAAGTTTCGGAACCCTCCTTTGGCCTGAAATCCATTCAAGTATCATAGAGGACAAAAATTTTGCCATTTAAAAAAAGAAAAAAAAAAATCATCTTTTCTTTGACACTGTATGCCAGATCATTCTCTTCAAGAACTTGACTTACTCTGCTGTCAATACAGATTAAGTCTGGTCACTGTTTTGGATTTCTTGCTATGCATAAGAAGTTTTCTTGCTAGTTTTTGTAAACTCTTCCAAGAATTAATCTGGCAGGGTACTGACCATTCTGGCCTGATCCAGAAAAACACTTAAGCCTGTCTTTAAGCACCAAAGTAGTTCTAACCAGACTGAGCTCATAATACTATTGTTTTACAAGATGGTGAAATATCTGTTTACTCATTAAAGTCTGAATATTAAGATTCAAGATTGCTCATTATATCCATTACAGATGTTTTCTCCTCATAAATGACAATCAAAATTTCATTTGTTTGATGTTTATATCTTTATTCAGTTCTTTACTCTATTGGATAACTCACAGTGAAAAATTCCAGGCTCTTCTTGAACAATTTATTGTTCTTTTCTTTTTCTTCATTATTATTAATGGGAAATTCCAAACTTTGTAGATAAGATTTATATAGTTTTCAAATGGGTCAGAACAAGGGAATATCAGAAATGCTTAAAAAGCCTGTTTTGCAGTTTATGGCTTTATTAAAATAAAAAAAATCCCAAAGCTTCAATTGCTTTCAAAAGTATAAAATTGCCAAAACTTCTGAGACTGGTGCACCACAAAGGAATATATCTTGCAAACATTTATGTGACCAACTAATTTTAAGCATATGAACAGTACACCACATTGTATACTTTCATTAATGACCTAGATAAAAGGAGACATAACATAACTATTATGTTTTCAGACGACACCATGAGAGAATTAACGTCATGTTGTTAAAAAAAAATTAGGCTTTGTATTTGCTTCATAATTATAGACTTAATACAGTTTTTAAAGGGAATTTTATGCTATTACTTTTAAATTAAATGTAATTAGATTGAAGACCACAATGATCTTTCAACCTAAGAAATTTCAGATTGCACATTTTTGAAGAGCTCAGCACTGCATGCAGAGCTCAACACTGCATTTAGCACATTATCTATCAGTCTGAAAAATCTTGCCCAACTCTCATCTGCTATGACTTGCATTACTTGCAGCAAAACACAGTTACCTCTACATCTTTATTCTGTCTCAGGGTCAAAGCCTAAAGGGTCTTGACCGATACAGGAGATGACAGCAATAGTCTTTCTGCCTTTTGCAAGACTTTTCAGACTATTTGTCTGAATGCAGTATTATTCATGTTGATTCAAACATTTTTCGGGTTGAGGATTCTTCATCTTTTTTATTTCCTGATTTTTAGAACAAAGATGACTTTGCTCAAGATTTACTCAAGCTTTTGGCTGTGCTTTTTTTTAAAAGATGAGCGTTTATATTTGAGCAGAATTACAATAATTTTTAATAAGCATAATATTTAAAATGTGTTCTACCGTTTACAGTACTAAAAGCGTATTACATTTATTAGCTCAAAAATTTCAGATGGGAGGGAGTTAAAATGATGGAACCACATTCTTCTCAGTGTTACCCAGAGGCAGGATAAACAAAATCAAAACACAAGAAATTCCATTTGAAAAAAATAACTTTTTTTTTTTCACTGTGAAGGTGATCAAACACTGGCACAGGCTGTGCAGAAAACCTGCGGAGTCTCCATCCTTGGAGATGTTCAAAACCCTATTGGACAAAAAGCCTTTTACAGGTAGATCTAATTGACCCTACCTTGAGTAACTGGGTTGGACTAAGCAACCTCCAGAGCCATTTACCAACCTCAGCCGTATTATGAGTCAGTGACTCTATGAAACCTGACTCTTCACTGCTGATGTTTAAGGATGTTGACAACTGCCTTCCAAAAGCTACAGCAGGGAAACATTTGGTCATCTCACAGATTGAAGCCGATTTAACAAGAAAGATGGATAGGAAATACAACAAAGAGAAAAGAACATTCCGCTGGGATAGTAGATGCTTATCCTGGGATTGTTTATATGTTTACGTTAGACAGCCACTGGACACATAAAACCAATTTCTGTATTACTTACCAGCAAATACTGAGTAAACTGCAAAGTCAGGCTTCCTTCTGCTTCCTCTCCTTCCACCATAACTTCCTCATTTGTAGGAGCATATTGTTTCAGCTTCATCAATAGAGGGAAGGTATGAACCATCTTATTTCTTCCTTCTCTCTTCACGAGACAGCTTGATGGCTAGCAAACGTCTCTTAGACTACCACACAAAATTTCTGTCCTTTCCATCCTATTTGTTAGCTAAACACCTTAACTTGGAAACCTTGAAACTTCTATACACAAGACATTGCTCCATGTGTTGATACACGGGGCTAAAGACATTAAAATCTGAATGCTGACTAAGAAGGTCTTAATTTGACCATAACTAGATGTTTAATATCATAGCCAAGTGCTCTTGAATTTTGTTCCAAGTGATAAGCATAAAAGCTTATAAATCAGTTAAGTTTTCTTAAAAAATATTTTCTAAGTATCCATAATTCAGCAAAGAAACTAAGAGTTCAAGCACCAGTCATAAGTAAATGATATAGGAAATATGTGCATATATAATTATAGTTTGTGTCCTGTAAAGATAATCTTTGTTACAGTACAGTGAAAACAAACATAGAATCAAACACAAAAAACGGGAAAGAATGGGCAGAGAGGAAAAGACAACAAGTAAGATTAAAGAAATCTGTAGTATATTAGTCTGCTATCTGATACTCAACCTGAGACGTGTTCTGTAACATTGAGCTATGACTCGACTGATCTGATCGGAAGAAACAGGTCAGTCATCTAGTCTGCAATGACTAAAAAGTGCAGTTATAGCAAGTCTTACATAGTCAACTTATTTACATGGAGCAGTTCTTCTGTACAAAGCTTCTCGCTTCTGGTAGAAAATCTTTACATTGCATGATAAGATAGTTCTTTTAATAATAAAAAGGGTATTATTTTGATCATATTAGTAACTTAAGCTTACTATTACAAATAGGAAAACACTAACCAATTTCTTAATTTCTATTTTGTAAGCACCACTAATCCTCTTGTAGCATAACATTTTGCGGAAAATATTTACCTTTTTCAGTTGTTAACTTTTCCTTACTCAAGAATAAGGTATCGGTTTTCAAAAGTACTGTGCCAGACAGGCCTGCCAGCTTATTTGGAAATAACTCAAGAATCTCTAATATGGCACTGTGTAACAACAATGAAAACCTTAACTTAAAATTGCTATGTCACCTCTAAAAACAGGACTGAAATTCAATTGGCTTGTACCACTAGAGCCTCTTGTGGATTTTTTTTTTACATTGCAAAACTACAATGCAGATATAGAATTCTGTGGTTGGCAGACCCGTTATTCTACAGGAGAAGCACTGAAATTTCACAGCTTCCAATATAACTGCCTCAGTCTAAATAGTATTGTCACGACACACTCTCCTGAGGACCTCAAATATTTTTCTCTGTATGCAAGACTCTTCACCAGTTACTTAGAGGTAACCTTTCATACTAACCTTGGGATCTGAGGGAACACTGTGCCTTTCTCTGGAAACTGAAAGTGCTTTGATGACAAAAACATGCAACTTTATTATAAATAAAAGGATGTCATGTCAATTTAGATGATGCTGGATTTACTGTCTAGCATGTGGATGCTGCTTGAATTAAGGCACTTTTTGTCCCTACACTCTCTGCCTCCCATGCCAGCGTAATGTAGACATCTTTGATACTGTAAAGCACCTTAAACAGCTGTGTATAGATCTGTAGGCAGCTGAATGCAACCCAGGCAATGGGACTCAGACATGTGAACTTAGATGTTTACCACATAAAGGATCTAAGTGGAGATCTACTCAATACAGCCACTACAGCCTAGAGAAGTCTCACCTCATGGTAGACACCTAGCTCAGTTGCTTGTGCACAGGCTCCAATTATGATGCCCAGGATATTCCACCTGGCTCCAGCCACCTCCTCAGAAGGCCAAGGATCCCCTATAGGTTTTGAATCACATCTGCCAGCCAGATGCAGTCATCTCAAATGCCCAAGGGCAGTAGACACTTAAGAGCAGGCAACTGAATCAAATCCATATATTTGGTTTACTTACTGAGGTCATACATAGATACCTATACTGTACACATCTCAGTTCAGATGGCTGCGTCTGAATCTGAATCCCAACAGAGTTTTGACTTGGCATCCAGTATTAGGTACACATTTCCATAATTGGAAAGCAAGTATTTCCCAAGCCAGCATATTAACCAGAACTCTGTTACAAAAAGCTAAAGGAAGTCAGTGGTAAAATCCCTAGATTTTCACTATATACCTACAAACTTAGAAGCTTTGCAAAATCCAGCACTGCGTATTTACGCACTTTGGTCCTTCAGTATATGAAGCAATGACATCAAATGACCTAACATGTGAGAGTCTGCAAGCACAGGACTGAAAAACATCTTCTACATTGTTCAGAATAAAATTAATTTTACAATAAAGTCAATACATCGGCAGAGGTAGATGACTGATGAAATACTTCAGAATTTATTAGCAAGAGTACTCACGTGATGATTGCACATACCACTAATATACAGTGCAACTACTTGTAAAAGGGTTTTTCTGCAGCTTTGTCATTATTATAAAGTGACACATTTTCTCTTCTCCTGATTTAACTTTTTTTAACGCTTTCTTACAGCACATCAAATTATCTCTGACAATGCATGGTCACATTTGGAAGCATCAAATTCATTTTGCAAAATTGCTTTCGCATTTTAAGAAAATATATCCTTTTATTTTTTGTATTTTAGAGTAATTAATTGCAAAAAAAAGAAGAAAATTGGGATGCTTCACATTGTCAGACGCTGGCCACATTTTATTTTTCAAAGCAGAGAAGTTCTAATTAAGAAACAACTGTGCATTTATAAATGAGAGATAAAAGCTAGCACGAAAACTGAAAAGGCAGCTTACTGGGTTTTTTTGATTTTTCTTAGCAGTTTTCTTTGAGGATTTTTCATTTTACAAGTTCATCACTTAATCTTTTTTTCATCATACATATTTTAAATAAAATCACCATAATTTTCAACAGTCTATTTATTGTGCTACACATTACAATTAGTAATTTAGAAAAATTAACAGTTTCTCTAGACCACATTATCAAAGAACATGTATAATTCTTACTTACCAGAAGGATTTTTTTCTCCCACAAAATCCACTGATGCACATCCAAGAAACCCCTGGATAGAGCCTGCTGAAGATCTTTTGCACTTCATGTATAAGACTACTCAATTCAAATAATGTGTGCAATGCTGAACCTAAAAGGAATTAATGCCAGAAACAACAACTGCACTACATCAAGCCCAGGAAAAAGTAATGGGACCAGAAAGGGAGATTTTCCAAAAATCAGAGTTTTTATTTCATCTGTAATATCGTTGATAAATGGAAACGCTACCATGCAAAATCTCAGCACTTTTTTGGCCGGAAAGGCACTCATGCTAATATAATGAGTCTGGATTACAGAGGTTTGCCAAGCTTAGATCATGTATAGATTAATAATGATGTCTTTTAATGTCTTAATGATCTCTTAATGAAATACATTTATAATCCTACAATTTGGTGAGGACTTATTAAACATTTTTCATATCAGAACATGATGTTCAAAGCTAGGTTCTTAATAATAATTAACACATGT
This sequence comes from Tapera naevia, assembly GCA_033556795.1. Lineage (NCBI taxonomy): Eukaryota > Metazoa > Chordata > Aves > Cuculiformes > Neomorphidae > Tapera > Tapera naevia. The sequence goes on along the minus strand of JAUMJJ010000079.1, from coordinate 28,016,084 downwards.
ACCGCTTTTTTTTTTCTCTTCAAAGTACTCCAGGAACATTAGTAATTAGTTAAAAACCCGTGTGCTGAGCGTACGTTATCTGTTTAGGCTCTAAGAGGCCCACAACAATCAAACTGGAGCTAGCCAGGAAAGTCCAAGGAGAAAATAGCAATTTCTTCTGTGTTCTGAAGAATTCTAGATCCAGGCAGGAAAGACATGTCACAAGATAAATTAAATGCAGGTGGTGGCCACTTCTTACAAATACCACTAGACAAATAACATAAACACTGACTACACTTTAAAAAATGTATCCTGAATATTAAAGCTTAATTACTTTTTTCTAAGAAGAAGTGAAAGAAAAGGCAAACTCTGAAACAGAAGACTCCTCCAAATCATCTGAAACCTTTTATTTTGCTAATTTCCATTCTTAGCATCCAAAGTGAGGATTTTAGCATAAGCAACCAGAAGGATGCAGTGCCGATTCAAAACTTGCTTATACTTATGATCTGCAACCTATAACAAAATTCTATACAAATCATACCCATTTACTCCTATGGCTGGTACCTGGCAGCACAGGGGTTAACTGAACAAATAAGAGATTGCAGGTAGCTAATTTTCCAGGGCTCCTCATCTGCCAGACAAGCACCAATAGGTAAGGAAATCAGAGATCAGTTGTAGCCAATCAGACTCAGCTTGAGCACCCAGAGAGCAGGAAGCGCTCAGTGGCTCAGGAAGAGAGGCTTTCCTCTCAGATTCACAATAATATGTTCCCCAAACCAGAGAAACTCCCTTCAGTCCTAGAATAAAAGAACTGTTTCACAGCATTGTACTGCTTTGAGTGGAAGAATTAACTAACTCATGACTACATGAATTCAGAAACTTTTTTTTTATATCTGGGAATAATACAGAAATTTGATTTTCACAAATAATTCAAATATATATTTGAAATCTTGTGGAAGAAGACAGCTGTATATAAAATTCTGGGCTTTCAAGTGAGGCTAGATTTTAAGGTTGTTTCAATACCTACTGCAACCAATGTGCTTGTTTTCTAAGCACAGACAACAGCAATTCCTACAGCCACAGGGATATTTTGAAGATAAACACATAAAAGATTCATCAGTAACAGGGTTATGTGCTTAAAATAAATCTGTAACTAGATTTTGTTAGTTGAAGCTGTGAAAGATTTGGTTGCCTGCTCACGATCTCAGTTTCAAGGAGGGAAAAAAAATCCTAAAATTTTATATTTAGTGGAATTTGATTTTCAGCAGCCCAAAAATGTGTTAATTTTTATCACTTCTAATTTTCTTTCTCATTTTTCAGCAATGTGAGATTTAAAATAAACAAGAGATACTGCAAGCTTAATTAATACACAACTCTACCAAAAAAAATGTAATGCTAACTGCAGTTTTAGGAAAACATACTTTTTATGTTTTATTTGAGAAAGGAAGACATTAGGGAGAGTGAAGAATTTGGTGATCAAAAGAATAGCATGGTATTTTCACATAACAAAGAATTGGTTGCAGCAACAGAAACACCTTTTGTAAAAAGGCAGAAACTGAAAGTCTGATTATTTATACATTGCACTCACTCTGACTTCTTCCAGCCATATGCTGGAATTTCACTTTATCTTATGTTAACTTTTTGGCAAATGGCAGTATGATGCTTGTGAGGTCGTCAGAAACATGACCTAGAAAAAGCTGATAGCAAATTCTTGAACACACTTATTCTATTTAAATTACACAGATGGCACAAGAGAAATACAAGGGAAGGGGAGAAGGTTGAAAAATGCACAGCGAGGCTATTGGATCCCAAGATGCTGACTTCTGAGTCTGAAGAAAGAAGTGACCAATATCCATTCTTTTTCTTGGAAGCCACAGCGAGGCCAAGTTCCATGGAGCAAGCCTTGCCTTACCATAGGCAGTTCTCTCCCGCCTGCTGAAGAGTCAGTCTGCCCAGTAAGGCAAGCAATTCCAACAGATCTTTGAAATCTAAGGCAGGAAATTCCTTTCAGCACAGCTTTCAGCAATGAACCGGACTGTCAGAACATCTTCCCAGAGGATTATGGGGCTCCTGCCCAGGAATTAACAGAGAAAGTTCAGCACTTACATTAGTACAATGCCTCCAGTTCCACTTCAAGCTTAACAAGGACAGCTTTAACGAACATTTATGCTGAGGCTGGTTAACGCTTTCAAACTCGGTGCAAGATTGTCACTTTTGTGACAGGCTATGAAGTACCCCTAAAAATACATTGATTCTTAGAAAATGCTTCCTTTTGTCTAATGTACAACCTAATGCATGTTCCTTCCCATCTTGTAAACACATTTGTTTTCTTAAAAACGCAATGTTTTCTTTCTGTCCCATGTCTTACACTATTTCATTAAAGACCTTTTTATAGTCTTCCCCAAATGCCACCAATGCATATGCAACCACAATCTGAATGCACAAGTGTCAGTGGGCAGAAGGAGGTATCCATATATGTCTTCTGCCTTCTTTCAGCCACAGTAACTTGGTGAACTTATTGGACAATTCAGAACTATTTTAATTCCAGAGGGTTTTTAAATTCAACTGATAACGTGGTACTGCTCACCAGAATTCACTCAATGACAGCTGACTGCCAGGAGAGGATTCAGTTGCATGAACATATGTGAAAGTGCCAGCCAAGATGTTCTAGGGCATGTCACTAGTGTCCTGAGACATTCGGACACTAGCTGCTAAAACTGAAAGTGCCTGACAGGTCCTATCTCGCCTGTGCCAGACCTCTGCAGATGTTTTCTATGCACAAGAACATCTCAAATAGCATGAGATGCCTATGTTTAGGCAGTTGAATCCAGTTTCAAATGACTTTGCAAACAGAATGAGCAGTGTAACTGCCACAAAAGAAAAAAAGCAGAGAGCTCAGTAGCTGATGTAACAGCCTGATGAACCACCTCTGTGATGCTTCAAAAAATCATTGTCTTGAAACCAGCAACTATTTAAAATGCATTCCCTCCAAAAAAAAACCCAAACCAAACAAGATTATGCTATATGCCCAAGTGGAAAACAACCATAGAAAATTCAAGATAATTGCTGAAATTGCATGTTTTTTTTATTATCTTAACATGATCTTGTAACTTAGTAGGAGTTTGATTACAGTTGGTTGCCAGCAATCAATAAACTAACATTCATATATTGGTTATGTTTTTTTGTATTTGTAAACAGTTAAGTGTTCCAGAGCAACAAAGTCAAACCATAACCTCAGCCTCCTCCCTTTCCCCAAATTATGTCTTGGACCTGAATGACAGAACTAGCAGGAACTGGAGAGATGTGTCTGCCTATCAGGCAGAAGGGATGTCTGTCATCTTTTGGCAGCTTGTCAAGGAAAAAGCTCAGTAATGTTACAGAAAGAAAGATGGAGACTTTCTGAAAAGTCTGTGCTGAGGCATCATTCTGCAAACAGGAAAAGCTTCTCTGCTATTGCTAAAAGACAGAAAATACCAATAAGCCAGAATAAGATTTCCTTCTTCTGTGAAGGGAAAAACAACATCCTGTGAAGTCAGAAACACTAGGTACAAGGAAAAGGCAGAAGAATTTATCAGAGAACAATGAATGAGTCTTTCATGCAATCTGTAAGGGAATGTGATGCACTGCATACTGGGAAGCTGACAGAAACCATGGCAAAATATCAACAACTAAGAGCCAGAACCAGACAAGGGACAAGCTTCTTTCTGAAGAACAGGCGGGGATGTTAAGGAGGACAACTTTGTGATCTCTGCAAAAGAAAGGCTGGAATGCAAGGAGGGTAGGTTTTGAAAGGATAGAATCAGATGAGAGATTGTAGACAGGGGTCAGAGGGAAGACACGGGAGACATCACAGAAGGAATCCGCTACAGGCTCTCTTGTCTTAACCTCTGCATTCATGACATGAATGACAGGGCAGACTGCACCCCCCGCAGAAGTGCTGCCATTTACATGAACATCGATGGCTACAGAGATGAGCAGAAAGGGAACATCACGTAGTTCCACAAAGGCAAGCATGAAGTCCTGCACCAGGAAAAGGAATAATCCCACATATCCATGCAGGCTAGGGACCAACTAGCTGCAAAGCCCTCAGCAGAGAAGGACCTTAGGCTCCTGGTGGACAAGAAGTTGATTGTAGACCAGCAACGCACTCTTGCAGCAAGGAAATCCAGCAGTATAGTGGGGCTATGTTAGGCAAAGCATCACCAGCAGGTTGAAAGCAGTGACCTTTCTCTTCTGCTCAGCAGTGGTGAGGCCAAATCTGGAGCGTTGTGTTCAGGGATGGGGTCCTCATTGCAGTACAGACATGGAATTATCTGGGCAAAGTGAAGGGCCACAAAGATGATGGAGAGACAGAAACATCTGACCTAGAAGAAAAGGCTGAGAAAGCTGGGACTATTCAGCTTGGAGAATTCTCTCAGGTGACCAGTGGCAGAACCAGAGGGCATGGACTCAAGCTTCGTCAGGGAAAGTTTAGACTTGATATGAGGAAAAAATTCTTCACTGAAAGGGTGATTGGCCATTGGAATGGGCTGCCTGGGGAGGTGGTGGAGTCACCGACCCTGGAGGTGTTTAAAGGGAGACTGGATGAGGCACTGAGTGCCATGGTTTAGATGATGGTTGGTGTTAGTGTTGGTGTTAGTGTTAGGTTATAGGTTGGACTTGATGATCTCAGAGGTCCTTTCCAACCTTGTGATACTGCAATACTGTGATACTGTGAGAAGAAAAATCTCAGGGGGCTATTATAAATGGATATAACTATCTGATGGGGGGGGGGGGGGAGATAAAGAAGATGGAGCCAGATTTTCCCCAGTGGTGTTCAGTGACACGACAAGAGGAAACGGGCACAAACAGAAATACAGGAAATGAGATTAAAAATACCCAAACCAACTTTTTTACAGTGACACTGGTCAAACACTGAAAGAGGTTGACCACAAAACTTGTGGAGTCTCCATTCTTTGAGAGATTCAAAACCCAGGTGGTCACAAAGCCCTAAGCAACATGCTGCAGCTGACCCTGCTTTAAGCAGTGGGGATGGTCTCTACCAGGGGTGTCAAACTCACAGCCCGCTTCCAACTCTGGCCCTCCACTTTGTTTTATCCATCCCAGCACCTTGTTTCTACCCAGTGGCAGCCCCGAGCTCCTTGTCCCTGCGCTCCTGCCAGGGCTGGTCATGTGAGCAGCGAGTGACGCGCGTTACGCTGCAGGAGCAGGAGCACGGCGGGAGCCGCGAGTTTGAGACCCCTGGTCTATATGATCTTCAGAGGTCCCTTCCAAACTCAACCCTCCTGTGAGTCAATGAATCTGTAAGTGTTGTTTAAAAGTGCAGATGAAAAAGATGAAAAACAAAACTGTTTTATCTGTCTCATGCTTTACTTTAATAATAAACCTGTATCTACCAACGCATACTTCTCCATGTTCTCCATTCACTGTGCAAGACTTAGGAGCAGACAGGTTGACCTCTCTTTCTTTTGAGGTCTAAACATAATGTTTGATTTAGAACTAGATCTCTATTCAAAATTAGAAAAGGAAACATAAAATCAAAGTAACTTATTCCACCCTATAAAGTACAGCACCAGTATAATGGTCACAGGGAAGGGAGAAAGAGGATTTGAAGATGTTACAGCTTTCTTTTACATAACACTGACATACATGAAATGAAAACTATAAGATATCACTAAATCAAAAGCCAGCAGTCAGGGTATTAGATTGTATTTCACCAACAGAATACAGATCTAGAAAATGAAGAATATTGCATTATTATCAATGATACAGAACAATATATACGGCTTTTTAAGGGATTTAGTGTATCTAAACTTGTCCAAAAGCTGCTGTAAAAGAGAACAATTCCATATATTTAAAATGGCTGAAGCAGAAAGAGTTTTAATTTACTATCTGCTGAGGGAGTAAAATCAAAACATTGCCACAGCAGGTCTTTGCTCCATATTGAACTCAAAGGAAAAGTAGCTGGTCACATAAATAACAAGAATGAAAAGTGTAGAAAGGTGTTTGGAAAGTTCACTGCTTTCTAGTGGTGTAGATTTCGCTGTTGCCCTCTAACTCTGCATATGGGCCTATGATTGCTTAGTGGGAGACCGCATACAAGTAATCACAAATAACAGCTCAGAGTAAAATTCACTATTCTGCAAGGCTAAGCATAAAAGTGATTCATGGGTCTTAGCCAATGGTCAGAGCTAGGGCTAACTTGTCACGACAGACTAAATTCTATACCTGAGGTGGAAACTGCACCCTCTGAAACAACAGAAAATCTCTGATGAAGACTCTTGGCCAAACCCTGGTGTGACTTACCACTTACAGATCCCATGGTCAATTTCAGATAGCAACAGGGGAAGGCAAGAGGAAAAAACCTCCCAAATTATTTGACTAGTTCTCAAATGTTCTTATAAATGGAATTTACTTTCATGAAATTCAATGTTTTATTTCATATTACAGTTTGCAGCTATTAAATATGTGTGAGTTGTTCCAGTACACACAGCTGTATTAACAGCTAACTACAAATACATTTTACACTTGTGGGCACTTTCAAGAACCACATGACCCTTCAGGAAGTTTTACCAGGAACTCTTTTTCACGCATTTACATTGTTTCAGCTAATTCTGTATCTTACTTTCCACATACATGCTCTTTTTTTTCTGTCTCAGCTGCTTGACAACTGATTTCCACTCATCTGTGGGGTAAGATTAACAAAGACATTACCATCTGTTCCTGCACAGGATTTGCTATCATATAACTGTTGACATGTAAAGGCTATTTTATATTTTGATTGGACATTAATTGTGCTTTCTTTGGATCGAGAATTTTAAACTGAACTATAAAATATCCTTAAATATATAGGTCATAGCAATTATTGTGTTATTTACATTACTAAACAAGTTTGCAGCAGGTGGCCTCCAGGGCACTGGCCAGAAGAACCTATCTCCTGCAGATGTATTTTGTGCTTGGAGACACCAAGTAACTTCTCAAGCCAGTTTGAATGCCTTTGTGCCTTATTTGTTGCCAGCAAAAATATTCCAGGTTTGTTTGCTGCAACACCAATATTTCTTAAGGCCTTCCTGGTACCTGGTTATATAAAATGTTCTTGGCCCTTGTCAGAGAGGCCATGCCCCTGCAGTTACATGAAAGAGCACCAGGGAGCCTTAACTCTTACAAAGGGTCACAGTCTGGCCACATCTGCACTTCTTAGCACTTGGCCCAAGTCTCCTTTTGGACCCAGGTGGTACAGCTGTGGATATTAGGCATAATTATTATATAGGGTTTTTTATTATTATATGGGGGGTTTACTATTATAGGGTGTTTTTTTCATTCATAAGTGCCTGAAAAATATAAAGATTGCATTGCAGCCCTCCACTGTGATTTCTCTATTTCACAAAACCAAGGGTATATGCTGCAGGAGAGCATGTGACAGTTGAGAGTGCAAAGCCTGCTAGGACATCTTTGGAAGACCACTTGAGGTAGAGAAATCCAAGTTTGGTGCAGTCTTGTCCCTCCAGCTTACTAAGCATGGCTCCTGGTTCAAGCCTGTACCCTGAACTGCACCCAGGATTGTTCACAAGAGTGTTTACAGGCTGAAACGATGCCAAGAAACAAGTCTGGACAATAAGATGCATTCCGATGGATTCTCACTGGTTGTGTTTTACTCAGCAGTAAAACATAAAAAGGGCAGTCATGCAAACACTCAGGAAGTTCTGACCTTACAAAGCACCTCCCCAAATTTTCATGACATAAACTACTTTTTCCCTATCCCTGAGTTACACTGGCTCTGCTTAGCCTATTCAGCCCTGATCTAACAAAATATTTATGAATGTAAGCTACTTTAAGCTCACTGTTTTCAAGGGAGCTGTTTGCATAACCAAAGTCTATGCACGCTCAGCAGCTCTAGGACCATTTCTTTATGTGAGACCATTCACAAGCTCAAAATTCTGTGTTTGCTCTATTCTGACTTTATACACTCAAAAAAAGAATTACAAGAGCAATTCTATATATATGATATATAAAAATATACAACCTCCAATCAACTTCCATTTCCAAATGCTTGCAGTTAGCTTTTTAGCCTTATAATACAGGAACATATACTAAAATATTATTGCTGCCATTTGTGACATGAGCCTATTGAAGTGCACGTAAGGTCCACATATGTCCTCATGTAAGGGCACAGTGAGCTAATCAACACTAGGTCAAGTCCATTTTTTTCCACAGAGATGGGAAATAAAAATTTTTTCCTACTTAATGTTTCCCTTTCGAACATCAACTACACGTAAAGCCAACTTAGTATTCGGAAGAACTTTATTAATTTGCAATCTCTGTTCGAGTTGTTTTCAAAACTGATGATGCAACTACTTTTTGAAGTATTTTGCTGTCTCTAGGACATCACTTCTAACTCATTGTTTTAAAAGACATGCACTTCCAACAACTCTGTAAAAAATAGTCATTTGAAAACCACAAAGAATTTATTTTACATACTTCTGAAAAATTTTCTTTAGACAAAATTACTATGCACACAATCACTTATCTGCTCAGCGTGAAATCTACTTCAATGAGCAATCTAAATATGCATATGATCCATGTATATTCCTTAACTCTTAAGATCTTGGTTATACAGAGGTTTGAGATATTCAATTCTGAGGGAAAGAATAGTTCAACTGAAATATCTATTCAGGGTTCAAATGCTGTAATTGTTTGCCTTCTCAGTGCAGTCAAAATTCTCCATTTAGCTAGTGCAGTGTGTGTTCACAGAATAGGAAAAACTAATAAAAAAAGAGGAAAGAGGATTGTATATAAACAAAAATTGTCATGGAAGCTGGACAAAAAGCCTTTTTTCTCTCATTGATTAAACCGGCAATTTAAAGTATTAGTGACATTGCAGACACATTACAGATAGAATTGTGTCAGTGTCCTATGATAGATCCTATTTATTTTTATTTTAACTCTAACTTTGGGAAACTGTCTCAAAAATACTATGTTTTAGCAATATGAAGACTAACATTTTAATTGTAACAAAATCACTGAATTCTTGTATCTTGACTCTGAAACAGAAAGCTGGAGAGTAAAGGCAAATACATGATTTGGTGAATCTTTTTCATTTTACAGATAATGTACTAAAAGTAGTAAATCATTAGATATGCCTCATCAATATGTGTGTACGCATTCATTCTACTGTCTCACTTTAGTACTAAACTTATAAATTAAACAAACAGAAATTGGGAAGAATTAGTATTAGTATTAAAGATAATTGTACATATAAGCGATGTCTTCAGCAGTGCAAATGCATCACAGCACCCTGTTTGAACAAAACATTCATGGGATGCTTGGGGCCACCACTCTGTGATTCACGCCAAGTGAGAGTTGTTCAAGCAGTCCCTTCCCCAAGGGAAACCACTACGAAAATTCATGCTGAACAGCAATTTTATGGTCTCACTAAAGAAATTGAAAGTCACTGAGAACCTGCCCTCTAAAAAACATATACCAAACCACACATAAAACCATGGCTTATACTTTTCCTGTGATGCAAACAAGTTTCTCAGCTATTACAATAAATTTAAGAAAATAAGCCCAGCTAATGCACAACACAGCCACTGCTAAACTGTTCTCACTCATTAACACCAATGACCACACTGGTAGTGACCATTCAACCGCTTTCTTCCTGCTTTCTGTCATCTGCCCTCATCATAAAAAGTAATCAGATCACAAACTGCTGAGCAAAAGCCTAATGTTGACCCTTTGCCACAGAAGCAAAGGGAGCAGCCTCAGCATTTACACCTAATCCTTGCTTTTTAGGCTATTTTTATTCATATTTTTAAGTGGGGAAGCCAAATATCAAAACACTGAAATGATTTCTTCAAGAACAGACATTCATCTGGAAAACCCAGGGCAGACCTAAGGAATTCTGATTCCTTTGAACATCCATTCATAACTCACCAGGGCAAAGCTAGTCTTGCTCTTTGGTAGAAAAGTGAAAGTACATATTTTTTGCGACTTCACTGCAGTAACTTAGCAACTTCAGTTCATGTAAGATGTAATGCACACAGTCATTATTTTAATATTTACCCATGAGTTGACCTGCTGATGACAAGTTTTATAAATAGTTTAATAAAATGGTGTACTCTGATCAACAGTACATCAAGCAGCTGGATGGCCCTTTGATATTATAAACGCACATTAGCGTGAATTCTGAAATAAGAAATGGCCTGCAGGACGTGACGTGAATTTCAGAAAAAACAATGTCAGCTGCAAATAAGAACCTGAAATATGTATCAGATCACACCAAGACTCCAGGCTGTCTTTGATAGCATCCAACAGCCAAGGAAAGGGCAAGCACACTGGGCTGTTTCCCTGGTACAGCCTCCTGAAAACTGATGGCTCTCGGGGCCTCCTGAGCTTTGAAGCAGCATCCTTACGTTTAATAGCCACTGACAGATATCCCTTCCATAAATCTACCTTATCATTTTGAATATTGCTGTAAACTTTTAGGAATTTGTGCTATTACCAAAGAGATTTAAGACTATATTAAAATACTTTTTTTTTTGTTTTGGAACTGCTGTCTATTAGCTTATTGCTTTTCCACCTTTCTATACCTACTGCAGCTTTCTGAGAGGTGGGAACCACTAGAGCTGCAGATGCCATCTGAGCAGCCACACTCACACGAGAGAAAATTGCAGTGTCCATTTCCAAACGGTTACCGAATCTTACTTGATTTTGACCACTGCCATATAAACACTCAGTTTTATCTCACGTGTAAATACACATCTATCATTTTACTGCTCTCAGTAGGAATTTGAAGGTCCTTCTGCAACCTGACAATTATTTTTACTAATCTGAATAACTCAGTATGAACAACAAATGCTGCTACTCTGCTATCCACTCGCTTTTCCAGACTATTTACAACTATGTTGAACAGAACTTACATTCACATATATTTCTGTACAACCCTACTTGTTATGCCAGTCCCTTGACAAAGATGGTAATTGACTCCTACCTTTTTTTTCCCAACTTTTCGCTGAAGATGGTAACCTTATTTCCATGACAGATGAGTCTTCCAAGAACTTTTGGTGAAAGCTGTTGCTCAAATACTTTTTTTGGAAATTCAAGTTCATTGATCTGGCTTGCCTGGGCCAGATGTGATCAATTAACTCCTTCAGAGATTTTCTCAGATTTCTGAGGTGCAATTGTCCTCCATAAAAAATTACGCTGATATTACTCCAGTGCTTTGTTTCCTGTCCCACTTGCTCTTGTCTTTGTTATTCTTCCCACCAACCTGATCAACAAACTTAGGGGATCCTCTCTGGTCCTCCAAGGCTGTCAAGGTGGCTACACAGCATGCTCAGCAGTCCAACTGTTTCTTGCCTGAATCCCTCTGTAACTCCTGGACATCTGATCTCGTCAATTTCCTGTTATTCACTTCATTTTCTTTATACCTTCTCCTACAATTCACCTGGAAAGAGCTCCTCCAACTCATTTCTCAGAAAAGCAGCATTTCAGCAGAATACCAGCCTAAGGTCCTCTATGACAAACACAGGTAATCTTCCCTGAGCGCCTTTCACACCTTAGTCAGCGGACATGCAGACTCCGTGGCAGGATCCTGGTGGGTTGAGAAAAGATTTGATAGAATGATAGAATAGTTCAGGTTGGAAAGAACTTTAGAGATCATCCAGTTCCAACCACCCTGCCATGGGCAGGGACATCTTCCATTAGATCAGGTTGCTCAAAGCCCCATCCAACCTGGCCTTGACCACCGCCAGGGATGGAGCCATCCATGCCTTCTCTGGGCAATCTGTGCCAGTGCCTCACCATCCTCACAGTAGAAAAAATTCTTCCTAATATCTAATCTAAATCTCCCCTCTTCCAGCTTATAAACCATTACCCCTTGTCCTATCACTGCACTCCCTCATAAAGATCTGCTCCTCACCTTTCCTGCAGGCCCTCGCTTGGTACTGGAAGGCTGCTATAAGGTCTCCCTGGAGCCTTTTCTTCTCCAGGCTGACCATTACCAACTCTCTCAGCTTGTCCTCATAGGGTAAGTGCTCCAGCCCTCTGATCATATTCATGGCCCTACTACCATTTACTGCCACTTTTTACGCCTTTTGCAGGTTGATCCTCAAAATCTTCTTTATTCAGGGGTCCAGCATTACTGTGCTGTTGCCCTCCAGGTACCTGGGTCCAGTTTCCTCATTCAGATGCAACTTCAAATGCTCTGAAGGGTGAGTCTATGCTTCCGCAACCCATTTCTCTGCCTTTCGCTATACCCTCCCAGCTTATTTTGTTATGTCAAAACTACTTTTTTTTTTTGTTTGCTAGAATTTCCAAAGAAATTATTCACGATGAGTGTAGTGAGTGCCCAGGAAAGATGTGGATGCTCCATCTCTGGAGGACTTCAAGGCCAGGTTGGATAGGGCCTTGAGCTGTCTGGCATAGCTGGAGATGTCCCTGCCCAGAGCAGTGGGGTTGGAACTGGATGATTTTTAAGTTCCTTTCCAAATCAAACCATTCTGCGGTTCTATGAAGCTGTGAGGTGTGGGTAAGTGTGAATGACAGAAACCGAAGGAAACTCCCCTGCCCCTCCCGAGGGTGTAGTTTTCTCCTGCCTTTCCAGAGCAGGTGATGGACACAGGCCCTCGCTCAGTGTCTCAGCTGGGCCGGTCCCACTCACCACTAACCACTCGCCACCGGCCACTAGACACCACTTTATACTGAAAATGCTGGCGAACAAGATCTCTAACATTCAAAAAAAAAAAAAAAATGCAGTTGCTTAGATGAAACTTAACTCTACTTTAGCATAAATCAAAACATGCCACTTTCTGTAACTACTACCAAATGCAGCAGCCACCAGCCACTATTCCGGGAATCACAGAATGACCTGAGCTGGATATTATCCAGCTTGGTGCCATGCCTGCTTCCCTGGGGAGCCTGCTCCAGTGCCCCGCCGCTCTCTGAGTCGCTAGCCCCTAGCCACAAGCCTCTAGTCACGAGCCACCTGCCCTTCGCCACCAGCCACCGCTCCGGCGGCACCGGCCGCGCTGCCGCCCCCGGGCCGTGCCCCGCGCTGCCGGGCGGGAGGCGGGGCGGGGCGGGCCGGTGCTGCCCCGCGCCCCCCCCGCGTGGCCCGGGCGGAAGGAGCGGCCCCGCCGCCGCCGCCCCTCGCGCCGCCGCCGCCCCGCGCGGCCTCGCCCGCTGCTTCCGCCCGGCTCTGCAGCCGCCGCCGCCGCCGGGGAGCCCGCGGAGGGGCAAGGTACGTGCCTCGGCTCCGGGGCGGGGGCCGGGGGGCTGTCCCTCCCCTCCCTGCCCGCGGGCGGTGCCGGCTGCGGGAGCGGATGGGTGTCCCGCCGAGCCCCGTGTGCAGCCGCAGGCGGGGCTGCCCGCCTGCATCCCCCCGAGCCGCGGGGGAGCGGCCGGGCACGGCTCGGGGTTGTAGAGTCGTGTTCGGCTAAACGGCTCAAGCCGCACCGGGGCAGGTTTAGGAGGGATGTTGGGAAGAATTTCTTTGCTGAAGGAGCGGTGAAGCACTGGAACGAGAGGGCCAGGGAAGAGGTGGAGTCACCGTCCCTGGAGCTGTTCAGAAAACGGGTAGATGTAGTGCTTCAGGACCAGGCGTGGTCGTGTTGTGTTGATGGTTGCACCGGGTGACCTAAAAGGCCTTTTCCAACCTTAAGGATTCTATGATTAAATAATATCGGTGATTTCTAGACATAAGTTTAAGGATGGACTGACACAACCCATGCTGTAAGCAATGCTTCCTGTGTGCTCCCTTGACTTGTTTTTGCTTGGACTGGGAGGAGAATTCAAGAAACAAGTCCTAAGCAGTGTCTCCTTTTCCAAAAAAATAGCTGTGGTGATGCTACTTGCAGTGTTTTTTTCTATATGTCAGTACTTGTTCCTGTGAAACGTCTCTAGGAGCTGGCTGATGCTTGTTATCTAAGCAGCAAGTTATAAAACAGGTAAGAAGAAAAATGCTGTGGCCTGAAAGGACCTGTAAATGAAGAAAAGAAGATTACAAATATAGAGAAATTAAAAGTGAGGTGAAATTTGTGATTGGAAAGAAGTGGCTTCTTATAGAGGAACTAATTGGTTTGGAAAAGCAGAGCGTCTAAGCAGGTGCACACAGCAACCCTCTGTCCAGTTTGGTTTTAGTACTGGTCCCAGAGCATCATCATTTTTAGTAAACATAGGGTTGAAGGTAGCTGCTGCAAAAGAGAAGAGGTGCTTGTACCAGACAGAGCGGCAGGTCCAGGGAGCTGTGTGCACCGTCATATGGTGTTAATGATGAAGCAGGGTTGAGATGTGACAGTTGTCAAGGGTTCTCTTACTGCTAACTTTTTTTATTGTGTTTGCAAAAATGGTGAAACAGCTTCTTTCCTTGCAATATAATATTAAAGCCTTATCATCAGAGGACTTGAACGGCTTGAATGATGCAGCCTCTTATTTTTTTAAGGTGCGGTATGCTCCTGACCCTCTGGGATTTTATTATATCCAGTTAAGGTCTGAGAGTGCTTCTGCATGGACCTGTTGAAGAATCTGGATATGAATTTGTATTTTGCATGTCTCAGAGAGCAGAAGCCTTCCATTATTAATTAGGATTGTGTTGTGGTTCTGTTTTCTTGTGGCGCTTGCTTATGATGTCAGTCAGGGAAGTGGTCACATGTTTACAGAACTGGGTAAGCAACTGCACTAACCATTTTCCGTTGGAAGTCAGTCATCTTTCAAGAATCTTTGTCAGTACCTAAGGAGATGCTTGTGAAAGAGGCAAGCACATGGTTCTTCTTTACCAAGTCCCACTCTGTAAGTATCCACTCAGCCTGCAACAAAGTACAGGCCAGGAACTTTCTGGAATAGACATACTGAAGACTTAAAGTTCCACAGTGGATTTCTTCTCCATCAACTCATCCTTGTGGATGAGCACCTGTGTGATGCTCTGGTGTTTGCAGCATCCAGACTCAAACAGTCCTGTGGGTAGAATACACAATAGCTCAGGAGGCACCTCCATTGGTTTTGGGCACGCTTATTGTTATTTCTGTTAAATATTTCCTGCATTTTAAATTGGAAGAGATACTGGGTTATTACCTATTTATCTGCTTTGTGTGATTCATAAAGGCAATTACAATATTTTGTGTATGGGTAATGGTAAAACAAAATTTCCAATATCACTGCCAAGCTAAAGAATGTACCAGGAAATTTGAAAAGGTTTGCTCTAAAACTTTCTAATAGTGCTGTTCTTACAGAGTTGATAACTTTGATTTCATTTAAATTACATTTTTTCCATTACTGGGATTTATTATAATGAGGGCATCTTGTCTGGAAAAAGGGGTAGGCCCCATTTTGTGTAATGTCTAGGTTATGATTACCAAGTATGACAAGCAGAATTTCAAGGTTTAAGGTTTAGTGGTGTTGTGCTTGCATTTGTACAGACAACATGCCTGTAGGATATAAAGGACAGGTAGTTTTTGCCTATTTAAATTGGGTATGCTCTTGATAGTGATACAGCTGTGTTTTTTCTGCTCTTGACAGACCATTGCTCAGTACTATGAAATGTTTGACTAAATTTCATTCAATTTGAATGATAAATTTAGATGCCCAGTAAGGTTTTTAAACAGGGAAATACATAATTCTGATAAAAGAATATTCATATTGGGAAACAAATGGGTAATATAAAAGGTCTGAACTTAACAGAGTCTTAAGCTTGAAACAATTTGAAGTTTTCACACCGAAATACTAGGTTGAGTACTTAGTTGACTAGTGAAATGAATGAGTGAACTCTTTACCTAGCTAAAATTGCCTCACCACCTATTGCAGCTGTGCATTTTGTGGCAAGTACCTTGTTATCATATGTTAGGTAATCTTGATGTGCCAAAACAAGTCTAACCAGAGATGCCACAGCTCCCAAGCATGGCAAGATTTTTCCTCAGTATCCTTGCTTCCTCCCGCTGCTGCCAGTAACCGTGCAGTTCTTTTGGTTCTTTCCTTTTCCGTCTCGCCTTCTCCTTCTGTTTAGAAGCTGTTTCCATTGTTTTTTTAGACAAGTTATTTATTCTAATTTTTATTTATTATTTTTATAAAAACTCTTTACTGATGCAAATGTTTTGTGGAGATCCAACCCCCCAAATTTTACCTCTTAAAAGAAATTGCAGCACTAATTGGAAATGAAATGGTTATCACATAACTGGATTGGTATTTGCACCTGTGATGAGCACAGGCTTTGTGTGTTTGTATATTTACACGCAGTCATGCCTTGGCAGGGTTTGGCAGGATAGTTTGATGGAAGGAGCTGAGCAATACAGTGGTACTTGAAGGGTTGCTCTTGTTTTGAGGAACAAGCCAGCAGTGTTTCCACATTAAGTTGGATCCTCGTTACTAGAACTGTAGGTCTGTACATCAGAACAGGAGCACATGCAGGCCTTCCTGCAACACTGCTTATGGGAGAAACCTTTTGGCTACTGTACCATTTTCTCCAGCTTGACTGTTCGACTCTGTCCCATCCACCTGATCAACAGAATGATGGACATCACAATTGCTTCTTACTGGGAAGTACTTGGACACTAGGCCTCATATTGACAGTAGAAACAATTATATTACTGTAGTGACTCAGAAAGGGATCTAATGCTATCTGGTATTATTCTTTGTAGTCTTTTTTATATGTCTCCAGTTCATTTATTTCTCTTATTTGATTTCCCTTGTCCTTTGCACAGAGCTGCATACAGGCTTATTTGTTGTCATGTCTCTGATTGCAGTGCTTTCCTAAGCTGTTAAGTTAGTAAATGAGTATCAGAATGCATAGCTGCTGCAGTAAGTATCGGAAGTGGTAAGCAGCAAACACAGGCTAAGAGATTACTGGAGAATGCTGTTGTGACTAGTAAGTTGGTCTACTGTAAGCAGACAGTGTTTTGACTAATTCTTTTATGTCCTTGTTAGAAAGCAAAAAAAAGTCAGTAGCTAGAGAACTAAATTGAGGTGAAATAAACAGTTGGTGTAAGAACACATGCAAGTTGAAATCATAATAAAACAGGAAAGAAAAAAAAAGTGTTTTGAATTCAGAGCATATGTTAGGCTAAAGGAGAACAACGAATGTGGAAATATGGAAGAAATTAAATAAGGCATCATTCCATAGGGAGATTCATGCTGAACAACGCAGCGAAGGATAAGGGAAGCTAAATCAAGGACAGTGTGATGCTAATTGGTGTACGGGTTATTTTGCTTTGATATCTGCTTCTGGTGAGTATTCGTTATGCTCTTTGAGCTTTGCTTAACAAGAACAAAGAAAGAATAGTGCTCTCCATTGACTAGTGAAACTGATAGGTGGTGGAAAAGGAGTTATTTGATGTTAGATGAAATAGCAATTACTTTTCACTGCTTTTGCCTGTCATGACTGCTGAAATCTAGACTTTTATTCAAATATTTAAAATTTACGTGCTGCGGTTTAAATGCATGTAAAGATTACTGTTACTTTAAGTTCTTGCATTTTTGTGTCTATTGAATGTTGACCAGATTACCTGTATGACACATACAGCTGTCCAACAGAAATGTGAAGCTTGTATTTTTTTTGATGTAGGAGGAAAAAAAAATATAGAACATATGGTTGCAGAGACAGGCAGTCCTTTATCCTTTTGCAAATTTGCAAAGTTCTCGTTTTCCCTAGACATAGTAGGCTGTGTCTTCTCCCTCATAATTCGCATACCTGTTCCATTTTGAATGTGTTCTAGTTTAGGTGGTGATATGTGCTGAAGTTTGAAGGCCACTAATGTTTCTTTACTGTGTATCCAAACATAAATGTAATGTGTTCGTGTTTATAAAGTATGATATTCTCACCTTTAACTTCAGCAAGATTTTAATGCGGTCTGTAATCATAGTGTTACGTTTCAGTTTTGCCTAGTGGCTCCCAAAATACTGATGTTTGAACGCATCCATTTTGAAATTAAGTAAATTGCATACTTTGCAGATTTTATTTGTGACAATTTTCTCATGCTATCCATTCCAATCTGTGGTTTATTTTGTTGTGATTTTATAATGTAGAATTTTTACGTTTTGCGTGGTTTTCCAAGAGGAAACTGGGAAAGTTCACTTACAAGAGTCTCTTGACAGGAATCCACTGTTTCTGTGAAATTTGCTGATCAGAAGAGACCTGACGTATTTTTCTCCCTGGAAACCTCCTTTACCACGAAGACATTGTACTTCAGCAGAACTTTTTGTATTCTCTCGTGTAGAAATTCTATCTTTACTTGACTGACTTTTTGCTAAGATTGCAGTCTAATCTCAGAACATATATTTGAAGGATATTTATTATACCCACCTGTTATTCATGCCCACCACCTTCTGTTTATTCCTCCATGAGATTTCAGTTTTAAGGTACGCAAGATTTTCCTCGGGCTCCAATACTTCAAGTATTTGGAGGGAAAGCAATCTTTGAAGTTACTTCATTTTCCAGTAGATCTCAATACTATGTGCAAATGAAAAACTTTTTCTTCCTTTGGGACTGAAGTTTCCGAAAATCTCATTTTCTGTTCTGGAAAATACACCGTATTACACCAAATTAAACCATCCTGTTTGTTTTCATGCCAATTAAACCATCATTACTTCTTTAAGTTCGCTTGTTTATTTAAGCAATGAATTTCTTATTTCTTTTTAGGTCGTCAACATTAATAGCTTCATCAGGCTTACATGTTAACTGGGAAATTAGCAAGTAGCTAGGAGTGCAGCTACCACTTTCTCTTAAACTGTGGAATTCTTCACCTAAGTTATACTTATGAAGTTACTTTAAGAAAAAACAGAACAAACCCGCACTCTTTTGGGGTCTTTTCCATGCTGGTAGCTCTGAACGGCTCACAAACAGTTTGTGACGTTTTAGCTCTTTTGAGAAGTGAAAGTTACCATCTGGGTATGATTAAGTAGATTCACAGGACGTGGTATGTAGGACTTCCACTCTATGCTGAAATGTGTTTGATAAAACATATTCCACTTTTAGAATGTCACGTCTCTCTTCTTTTGGGTACGTTTGCAGTTATTGGTTTTGTATGAACCCTCAGGAGACCTTCAGCCACACCAGGGTGACTTCTCAGGATTTGGGTGTGCTTGCTATGACTCCAGTGCTACGTTCTTAGAGAACGTGAAAGTTGCAATGGCAAATGGAGGACCTTTTGATCTACCAGGTCACAAGGGACACGGACTGCTCTTTGAGCACTGGGCAAGTGCAACTGGGTTTTTGAGACTTCTGTGAAAGGAGTGTCAGTGAAAACAAAACCGAAGGTCTGTGATTCCCAAAGATGAAAAAGAAATCAGACATAAAACTTGGTGTCTTGTTACCAGATCTGCAATGAAACATCAGATCCCCTTGCTGAATATGTTAAGTGCTGTTGACCAACAGCTGAAGCTTTGAAGCATGTGATTACTTTCATAAAGATTACTGTTGTGTCTAATTCTTTTCATATTCTCTCGTTTGTGGAAATCAAGACCAAGAGTGCTGCAATGGTTCTATTACAATAATTATAACTAGAGCGCCATTTTTTGGTAGTCATTGTTACATTCTGAAATTTTTAAAGCCAAAGCTCTCAGTGAGATGTAAAGACTGGTTAAAAGTTGTGGTGGACCTTCCTAATCCATTTCATCAGTGTTCTGACCACCGTATCTGTGGAATAATTTTGTTCCAGAGCAATGTAAACGTATTGTGGGATATGAAAATGTTTTCCGGTTTCTTGGTTCCTTACCCCCAAAACTCTTTCCGATTGTTCGTACTGGAGCAAAGCACCTTGTTGGAACAAGGTTAATGGGAGATCCATCTGTTCGTGATCTGAATCCACAAAATGTGGACCTTTCCAATCTAACACTTTTTTTTGTTTTTTAGTCTTATGCTGCTTTGCTAAACAGCTGTCTCTGTAACTGTTTTTTATAATGTTTGACGCTGACAGAGAACCAGTATAATATTTATACCCAGAAGTTATTTTCCATGCTTCCCTTCCACTAGGACAGTACACACTTTCTTGGTGATTGCTACAAGGCTATTAGCAGTAATTAAATACAAATTTTGTGATGAGACTGTAGGTCCAGTTCTTAAAACTGTTTCCTCTTACTTAGATCTATGTGTAGTCCCCTCTATGATGTCTCCGTACAGCAATATAAACTGATTCTAGTTTTCATTCATACACTTTAGCTTTTTATCATTACAGCTCTAAGTGTGGGTAAACTGTACCCCATTTCCTCACATTTCACAGATACTTTTACACATCATTCTTGAAATTCTCCTAGCTGTTTAACTGCTTGAGGGAGGGACATTGGGGGAACGAGACAGGAACAAAACAAATTGAAGGCATCACATTGTTAGGTCCTGGAGTGTTTTTGAAAGAGTTACTGCCTGGTTATTTCACTTGTTTTAGACAAAACCAGCGTGGTGCTCTGAACTGCCTTAGGTGTAGCTGTTAGGGTTTTATTGGGTTATTTCTTATAACTCTATGCTGCTACTGCATTTCTTATGCAAAATTGGTCAAGATTTGTGGCTGATGTCACAACAGCTTGCAAAGCCGTTGGCCTTTGTCTGCTGTTTTTCTGTAGAAAATCTGATGTCCACTGTTTGTAGTTTGTTCAAAGAAATCCTTGCTGAGATCTAGGCATCCTGTTCCTCCCCACCTCCCCTTGTTCATCTTAGTGGGTTTTCTACCAGATCAGTCAGTCTGTACCTTCTGCTTCTTAGCTATGAGCATGTTAGTTCCAGTCTGCAAATCAAGGAGGTTACATCACGTCTGGATGATTCTCTTCTGGTCATGATGTAGAAATTGTTCGAACCTTAGCAGACAGCTGAAGGAATCTCACTTTCTGTTTTTTCCAGTTATTATTTTGTGTTGTGATTTTTCCCTTCTTTTTTTCCCAGGAGCACCTTATAAGACTGCTTAGTCCATATCTCACTAGTTTAGCTGTAAGACAGTGTAGAAAGCCTTGCTCAAGTGAAAGTAAACAACATCTGTTTTTTTCCCCTCCTCATCCACTGAGCCATTCATCTCATCATAGAAGGCAATGAGAATATTCTAGCCTGATGTGCCCTTACCAAATCCATGCAGGGTGTGCTCCCAATTGCTTTCATGTGCCTGGGTGCCACTTCGGGGGGGGTGTTCTTTCCTAGCTTTCTGAGAACTGAGATGAAACTGACTGGACTATAGCTCACTGCACGTTCCATCTTAAACATGTGCATAATATTTCCTTTTTGTAGTTTTTAGGAATGTTCCCCAGTCATTGTGACATATGAAAAATTATGGAGAGTGGCCTTACAGTAACCCTGGCCATGGGCAACATGGGATCTTCTTTCTTAGGGCATTGTGAAATCTTAAATCTGCTTCAGTGGACCTTTCTCTTTTGCTTTGGTTCTACTGTGATTACTGTTGCATCGCTTGCTCAGCATCATTCTAAAGATTGGGTACACGAACCTATTTGTTGTGTATTGTGATTGGATAGTTTGTAGGCCAGATCTCAGTCAACTTACTCTGCTTACATTATGCAGTGCTAAACTCGGTTTGTGACAGTTCTTTGATTAAATGCTATTTTGGATGCAATCACAAATTCTGTTATTCCCAAGGTATCTTTCAAACAAAAAATGTTAAGTCCAAGTAATAGTGCAGGATGGAACAGCTAATATGCTATCAGGATGATTGCATAAATAATTAAGTACAATGTGTGCTAAAGAAACTTAGTTTTACTCTTAGTATTCACCTTTGGAGTCAGTTGAACCAAAGTTGAATATGAAGGGTTCTACCCTTGAATGTGTGGTACTACCTTCTCCTTAGCTTTCTTGTAGCTGTGGTGCAAACTGTGCCCTTTCTGGTAGCTGAGATGGTAGGAGCCTTACCTCTTGAGACCTCTGCCCATTGAATGTGTTTGGAAATTGATAGGATCTTGAAATGGCCTCAGACTGGATATTAGGAAGAATTTCTTTACCGAAAGGGTGGTCAGGCACTGGCAGAGGCTGCCCAGGGAGGTGGCTGAGTCACTGTACCTGGAGGTATTTAAAAAAAGCATAGATGAGGTTTTAAGGGACATGGTTTAGCAGATAGTGGGTGCGGTTGAACTCAATGATCTCAAAGGTCTTTTCCAACTGGAATATTCTATGGTTCTAAGATATTTCTAGGGGAAACACAGGCAATTCCTGCCTGTAAAGGAAATACTGTTTCTCAAAGCTTCATTTATGAAGGAGAAAGGAGAGCTTGAGGTATTTTTGGGTATTATTGATTTAATCTTAAAACAGGTCTGAGTTGTATCCTAAGAATATATCCACTGTCTTGTCTGTTTTCTCTTGAGTGCCTGTCTATTTCTAAAGGCCACAAAGTTATAAATTAAAAACCCAACAAAGAATAAATAAAAATCAGTCAGATATTACATAGAATTAGTCCTAGGAGACATTTTGGGATTGCTTCAGATGGGCAGTTTTTCAGAAAACCTTTTCTTCTCTAACATGCAGGCTCGCTGTCAGGTGCTGCAACAATGCATGTTAGAAATAAGAAGTTGAGTTAAAAACTGGACCAAAGGTACTACAAGAGTCCCCTGAACCTGAAAAGCCTACCATGCCACTCCAAAATGTATTGCTGAGCTTCCTTCCTGCTTAATGACTGTATGTTGCAAATGCTATTTGAAAATGGAGTGTTGTCAGTGGGATTTTCATTTAAAGTTGTTCAGTGAAATTGGTTCAAAATGAAACTTTACATCTGATTTTATTGATTCATGATCAGAAACTATGTAAAAAAACTACTTTCTATGGTAAAGCCTTGTTAATTTTGCTTCTGGGATTGTAAACACCTAGGAAAAAGGATGACAAGCTGCATGTTTATTTTGGTTGTTGATATAACTGGGTTTCTGTGTCAGAGCTGCTCTTGACTTTTTTCAACTTCAAATAATGAAGAAATAGCAGGAATAATGCTTTGCAAAATATACCTTAATATAGGTTGACAATATTCACTTCAATTCCTTATATTCCAATCACTGTAAATTAAAGAAAGTAGCACGGAGAATAGTGAATCACAGAATCACAGCGTGGTTGGGATTGGGAGGGTCCTCTGGAGATAATTCAGTCCAACCTCCCTGCTAAAGCAGGTTCACGTACAGCAGGTTGCACAAGAATGTATCCAGGCAGGTTCTGAATATCTCCAGAGACTTTGCAACCTGCCTGAGCAGCCTGTTCCAGTGCTCCGTCACCCTCACAGTAAAGAAGCTTTTCCTCATTAAGTAGTAAAGAAGTCTCCTTTGGCATTAATTGAACTTTTTCAGGGCGTAAAGTAGGGAGGTGGGGGAAAAAAGCTTCAACCAGAGAATTGTGCTGTAATTTAAAGTATTAAACAACACTTCTCCCCTCCAGAAGCATTTCTGTTTGCCCTGTACTAGATTTTTTCCAAGGTACTTCTTATTTGTTCAAATAAAGCATTATATGTCTCTTCTGCTTTCCCTGTTGTTCTGACTTCATGTGACATCTTCATTTGGATTCCAGTGACTGCTTGTGAAAGTAATGTCCTCCCCACCTCATGGTCCTGTAAACTTTATAGCTCTTAGGCTTCCATTCACATGCCTGAAACTTCACAAACTGATCAGGAGATAGAATTTGGATCCTTGGACTCAAAAATGAATGGTCCTTTTTCACTGAGCAAAAACATTTGAAAGGCCTAATGCTGTCCTAGGTGCTTTTGGTGTTTTAAAGATCATGGCAGTATGTATCAGTATCCAGTTCTATTGTAATCTTTTTTTTTGTTGCATCCTATTTGGTCATATTCTCATTTTGTTTGAATTGTTTATCCCAATTCCATGTGCTAATGGATTGCTGCTATCTAAGTTATACATGAAGTAGTGGCTTTTGTACTTGGGAAAGATTGTCTTCTTGAATAACATTAAAGGTAGTTGCACTTTTGTATGGTAGTTCCAAGATGAAGCTTAATAAAAAGTTTTTTCTGCAGTGGCTGCATATTAAGTCCTTGAGAATTCCTTTTGAGAATTGCTAGGCTATAATCTCCAGATTTTTTTTGCTTACTGTTTAATATAACATATTTCAGTAAATTTTCAGGGCGTATTAGGGAGTGGCACTAAAGAATAATCTTTGTAATTAGTCATTACACTTAATCTTTTCCCCTGTCCCTTGTGCTTGAATTACAGTTTAATTAAATTGGAAACAGTTAAGTTGAACAGCCTTTTCCATTATAGTTGGTCATATATTGAATAGAGAATGCATAGTCATTCCTGTAATAATTCAGTCAAGTTTTTCAACTCTACTTAAGCCAAATCTGTTGCTTCAGAAGCCTGAAATGTGGCTCTTATAAGACCAGAAATACTTTGTAGAGCTTAAATAGCCCTTGAAGTTGATAGAAACAGCTTTGTGGATTTACCAAGCACTGATCTGTGTTCCAAATGATACACATGTGTGACCACGCTCCAACAAGGGCAGGCGTCTGACTCTTTGGTAACTGCACTTGTAGTTGCAGATGGTAAATGGTTATTTTGGCATGTGCTTGTGTATGTCATAGTTCATCTTGATGACACATTAGTTTGTAAGCAGTCACTTGATGAAGTAGCTTTTTTACTGAAGGAAAGATACAGGAGTTTGGTCAATCAGCCAGTTGCAAAGTGATGGCGTAATAGAGATTTCATATATGATAAATATGTGAACCGATGTACATGTCTTGTTTGTTTGGCAGCACACTTTTATTTCCCATTGCCATGTTCAGATAACCAAATAATTTAAGAAAAGTTATAAAGCTGAGCATTAATATGTCTGAATTGATCAGATCTTAATTAGCTTTAACTGACAAAGCATCCTCTTTTAATCCTTTGAAAATTTGTAGAGAGGTAGAGTTATGCTGCATTTAAAATGAGGAGCCCATCAAGTGTTGGAAGGCAATCTAGTAATTGTTAATAGCACCTCCCTTTGGTGTTTTCTTTTGAGTTTTATTCTGGTTTGGTTTTGTTGCAGGGGTTTTGGTGGTTGTTTTCAAGTGATCCTGTGCTCCCATAGTTGAGGAACGCAGAACTTGCGACACATTAGTGCAGTAATTCTGTTTATTTGGTATTTTCTCTTTTATTTGCCTTCAAATAAGTGTCAACTGAACCTTTTCAGTGGACAGTGTGAATAAGAAATTGAAAATTATTTGCCTTTAAGGTAGAATAGAACTTATTGTCCAATTAATCACCACGTATTTCTGTGCAAAAAATGAAAGATGCTTTCCCTCATACAGTAATAACATGTGTCAACTTTTACGACCTATTCAGATATCAGATATTGAATTGGGTCTCTGTTTACTGGAGATGACAGCTGTTTGGAGAGGGTAGTTTGGGCTTTCTTGCAATTATTCTGTGGGCAGGTATAATAGCAAAGAGCCACCTATGTTAAATATTTGCTGATCTGTTATAGCATTATCTTATTCTGTCTAACAGCAAACATGAAGTCGATGTCAGAAGAGCCAGTCCCATTACATGAAGAATTTATCTACTGTTGTGGAGCTGCTACCCATGTCTTAAAGTGTGGGCCCTGGAAAGACCTCTCAAAAGATGAAAGTAAAAATCTACCCAGGCTCTTATTCATGATTATTCCTGGTAAGGGTCTTTTTTTGCTTAAGTCTAGAAATGTGATGATTGTAAAGGGTATGTTCAATTTCAAAAATCTCGCTCGGTAAGTGGTAGAATTTGACCTATGCATATGGGCAAAAAATCAACAGTATTGCAATCTTGAAATTTGTAATATTTTATTACTGCAGTTCTCTGTATTCACAATGGTACCGTAAGATAAAACTGAGAAATTAGGATGCCTCCATTGCTGTGGTGGTGTTTTGCTGGCAGCATTAAGGATTGGTTTTTTTCTCACTTTTTATTTCTTGCACATTGAAGTGGTGCTGCAATGTAAGCTGTGTGCCAGATGAAAGATGGAAGTTAAAATAGTTGATGGAAAATTCTGGGTACAGTAGTTTTTTTTAAAGTTATTTAATTTTTTATAGTAAATAGTTTATAACTGATATTGCACATAAGTTTTTGTGATAAGCCTTGTGAACTCAGTAAGCGTCATATATTTATGTTTGAATCTGGTCATCTTAAAAGGAAAGCTCTAAACTTTCGTTATCACATGCTAAAATTAGTGGTGAAGTCCTAAATGCATTGAAGTCTACCAATGAACTGTAGGAATTTCTCCCGTTAGCAAAAGTAGTGTTTGATCCTGGTCAAGCACAGATATTGTGACTCTTTCACTGCCTTAGGGTTTGCAGGTTTCAAATGCTTCCTATAGTTTATTTGAACCTTTTGGGTACTGTTACTTCATCAAAAGCAGTGGTGTGAATAATGACTCTTCTGATTATATAGAATTTTGGCTTTCTGTTTTTGTTAAAGTATACTTGGTTGCTGTTTATGGGCAAGTGTGTGGGATGTTCCTTACTTAGTGGTGATAGAGAGCACAGGTTCTATTTTTCAGGTTTTTTGGGAAGGCCTGTGGAATATTTTGTTAGTTACATTGGACACAATGATTTTATGCCTTTCCTCCTGCAGTTGAGTAATAGTGTAACTTTTAACCCAATGACAATGAAGTTTAAATCCTTAGTTGAAAGAAGAAATAAGCTTCCTATGATTATATCTTACCACTGTTTTTGTAGGAACTGCTGTTTAAACCACGTAGCGTATGGTGCAACTTTTTACTAAAAGACTGGATGGATCCAAGTTGTCAAACTTGTCTGGAGGTGCAAGTCTGATTTGATGCTTTTCAGTTGCTGTTTTCTTCCAGTTTAAATAAACGGCTAAGTTAAGTGTTTCCTTTTCCCCCAAGCTCTGGAGCTCTCATCTGTCTTCAGGTCATCATACCCTTGCGTTTGTGTTGTTGATAGAGCCTGTAACTATGGTAAATCTGTAGACCTAACTTGTATCAGTAGGAAGATTATTAGAGGGAGAACACAAAAGTCAAATATTAGCATCTAAAGCAAGGTGCCTCTGCAAGAGACGTAGTTATTTTCCTCCAAATATACGAAGTCTCACACTCTTCATTGGCTTAATATTCATCACGGAAAACTTTTCATGCAAGGAAATGTAGTGGCAGGGCTACAGGGAGCTTATTTCCTGCAGAACAGTTCTCTTTGATAATATCTTATTTAACTAGATAGATACCCAGAAATAGACATTGGTGAAATATTCGCAGTGTTTGTCATGGTCTGCAAGCTTTTGCAAGCATATGGTTTATGATTATGCTCTTATTTCAGAGTTATGTTGGTAAGAAACTGAAAGTTCTCTTGCTCAGCAACCACAATAATGCTATCTGCATTTTAGGTACCCAAATTCAGTAGTGAATCAAATTACCCAGGGTTCTTGCTGTGGCTGACAGGGAGCTGACTAGGACCTGGCATAACATTATGCAGTGTTGTTTCTCATAAATCAAATGTTTTTTTTTTCCCTACTGGTAAATGCCTCATTTTTAGCCTTCAAGGGAAGTACTGTCTGCCAACACAAAAATACAGCCTTAGGAATGATCCGGACATTGGGGTCATCTGGCAATGTGGTCATGTACCTAAACAGTTAGGATTAGATAGCATTCCCTTCATGCTTTTGTAACTTCCTGAGTATGAAATGCTGAGTCCTTCTGGAGTCCAGCAATTTTCACACTTGAAAGGCATGTATCCCTGGTTAAGATTCTTTCTGGAATGAAATAAAGAGGAGAAAAAGGATCACTTGGTACAGGTTAAGTCAAAAAAACCCAGACAGGAGTAGCTCTCGTTCAAAAAGGAGAGCGTGTGCAGCCAAGTGTTCAGTGACCGGATCCAAAGGTGGTCGGTCCTACTGCATGTGAGACATTGTTCCACATATTAAACTGCTCTGGTACATACTTTTCCAGTCTTGGTGAAATTCATGCATCTGATTTTGTTTATATCTAATCAAACAAAACGGGGCTGTGGGTGGGTATAGAGTCAAAGATGATAAAATTCTCAGCTTCTGCTGGAATGAAATTATTGCAAGAGATTTGAGAATAAATCTTGCGTACTTATTTTCTTTTTTTTAGTCAGTTTTCTTCATGATGAGGAGGATTTCAATCTGTTCTGAATTATTTTTTTAAGAAAAGGGGAAGAGGGAAGCAGCTGACTCAAAGACATTCTACTCTGAAATCAATGGAAAAATTCCTGTTGACTTTAAGAGGCAGGAATCTTCCTTCTGAGGACTGATAACTCATTGCACTTGAAGCAATTGGAGTATAGAAGGTGCAGCAAAGTTCAATCTCATTTAAGTAAAACTAATGTTGTTATTAATGGCAGTCTTTGTAAACTTATAATTGTAATAAATTTTTACTGTACTGGGGAGAGGCTCTTTTTATCAGGGAGTACAGTGATAGGACAAGGCAGAGCAGTTTTAAGCTGAAAGAAGAAAGATTTAGATTAGATATTAGGAAGAAATTTTTTACTATGAGAGTAGTGAGACCATGTCGCAGGCTGCCCAGAGTAGTCATGGCTGCCCCATCTCTGGAGGTGTTCAAGGCCAAGCTGGATTAGGCTTTGAGTTACGTGATCCAGAGGAAGGTGTCACTTGGCAGGGGAGTTGGAACTGGATGATCTTTAAGGTCCCTTCTGACCTAAACCATTCTATGATTCTATATTAGTTGAAATATTTAATGTGCACTTTTTTTGTTCCATGACATTTTTCCTTGTGTGAGCATGACCTCTGTGTAGGAGTAATATGTGTTTACTGAAGTAATTACTGGGTAAAAGGCCCAGTTTTCCCTCAGTTCAGAATATAGGTGTATACTTGTTTGTCTTTCTTAATATGAATTATTTTCTGTTAAAATCGATGAAATTTACTCATGAGATTAAAATTAAATGTATATAGTAGAAGGGTCAGGTCCATAGTTTTCTGGAAATGTAGGCATTATGGAAAGCACAAGAATTACTTTTTTTTCCCCTCATGTAATAAAGGTCCATTTTCCCTTTTGCAGTGTTTAGTTAGTGTAAAATTAGCAGTGAAGTATAAAATCTACTGCAGCAATATTTACCATTGCTTGGGTTCATTGAAAAGCAATGTAATGGATTTTTTTTTTTACTGTTTTAAGAGTGTCTCTGTATTTGTGAAACATTTGACTTTTTAAATAACTACAGTAAAAATTGTAAAACCACTGTGCTGTTTAGCATATGAAATTTTGCTATTGATCCAAGTTTTTCTTGCGTTTCATTGCAGGAGTGCATTGCAATACCTTCGTAGCTTTTGTAAACTAGGTAATTTCATTATTTGCAATCTTGCACTCTTGAAGCTTAGTTCACAGTTGATAATATAGAACATAAATAACTTTTTTTTTGTGGTACAGCATGCTACCCAAGTTTCGTTTGTTGTTATATAGAAATAATTCCAGAATTCTGTTCTTATACATGCATGTGGAGTACTCATTATGCTTGCCAAATTTCTTGTTCTTCTTGCTGTTGGATTGCTGCTGGGTTATTGGATCATTTTATTCTTACTTCAGATTGGCATTTGAAGTGACTTGGTGATGTTTAAGCATAAGGACTTAACCAGGCACTTTCTTTAAAGTATAAATATTTAATCTCCTAAGCTAATATTGTGAGTCAAGAGTTGCTTATGGTTTTCTGCCTGAATTCTGATCTTCTCATAGGAGTAGTTACATGTACTTACATCAATGAGACTGTTGTCACTTGAAGACGAGTTAACTATTTCAGTAGTGAAAATAGTGCAAACACTTGCCTGGATTGTGACAGGTCTGAAGTATGTTCTCCCCTGAAATAAGCTGTTAGCTTTAAAGTCTTCAATATTCTGGGTTTGATTGTTATGTAGGGACTTTAAAAATCCTTTAATACATTATCTAGCTTTGTCTTTGCCTACCGTTTTGATATTTAGCAATCATCTCCTCGACACTTGCGTAAGAAAAGTTATATGAAGAATGACTATGTAATAATACTTTGCACTAAAACTAATTGTATGGCCCTGAAGCTTAGCTTGTTTGTATTTTTTTTTTTTTTTGGCCTCCACTGAAACAGCTTTTTTAAAGTTGTTAATTGTTCACTCTGCTCAGTAGTCACTGGAACGAATAGTTCTTCAGAGGTCTTCTCGTAACAATTGAAACCAAGGGATTTGCTTAATAATAAAAGAATCTGTTTCCTTATTCTATAGACTGTATAAAGCATGTTTGCTGTAGTTGTCTTCAGTTTGGTTTTAGAATGTGCTTTGATTTATACAAAATAATTAATTAAATGCAATTGTTGGTACAGAATCTGAATGTTATAACCATTCATCTGCAAGAATTGTTGTTGGATCTGGTAAAGACACATAGTATGGGAAGGTTAGATTGCTATGTGTCAATTCTGGCAACCTTGGCAAGAGCGTAATCCAAAATCTTGTACGTGAATCTTTACACTTAATGTATGATTAAACCAATGCAAAGAAGAGGGATCAGAACTGTAATATGTGAAGCAAAACCTGATTTCAGAGTAGTGACCACTGAGTTAGTCAAGGAAGGTCCTTCCATCCTTGCATATGCTTCTTTTTAAGTCAGCATTCAGTATCTCCTCCTTCAGGACACAATAGTGTTCACCATTTGCCTTTGAAATACAATTGGAAGAAAGGGGAATGCTGTTGGCAATGGACAGCCAGGTAAAGAGGAAAGGTGACTTTTTACTTCTTGGGCAAGGGGATTTCCTAGTTCTGGCTTCTGTTCTGTTCCGTATATGTTGTGCTCAGTCACAGAATGAGCTTCAGCAACAATTCTAAGAACAAAGTCGAGGACCTGTTCTATCTGAACATTAGGCAGTAAAAGCTGCTTTTTCCCGTTTCAGTTTTTGTGGCTTTTTTTTTTTTTTACTGAATAGTGCCAGAGCATCACAAGTAGGAGAAAATGTCTGTCCAGGTTTTGACACTAGCAGCCTTGTTATGAGAGTTATCCTGTAGGAGTTTTTTGAGGGTTTTTT
This sequence comes from Tapera naevia, assembly GCA_033556795.1. Classification (NCBI taxonomy): domain Eukaryota; kingdom Metazoa; phylum Chordata; class Aves; order Cuculiformes; family Neomorphidae; genus Tapera; species Tapera naevia. Next base: position 27,985,224 of record JAUMJJ010000079.1, on the reverse strand, counting down.
GGCTTTCTTTTTGCTTTGTTTGGGGTTTGGTTTTTATTTTTGAAGGATCAGGCTGAGTCTGTCACCTAGTTCAGAAAGAGACGCTAAAGACCAGTTCCATCCAGCCTAATAATAAACACGTAATTAAGGTGCAGAAGTGAGGAGCTGAAATTCCTAGGTACTTTGTGTAATTGATAGCTAGGGATGGGCAATGCCATGATCAATTCTGCTTGCTGAGAGATTAGGTTGCCCTGTGGATATACTCAAAACTTGACTGGGTGCAGACCTTGGCAGTCTGCTGTAGCTCAGCCTACACGAGCAGGGAGTGGGCTGGGAGAAGATCTTGGATGACCCGTTCCACTCTTGCTGATTGAGTGAATTTCTTGCGGCAGGACATATATCATCTTCTGATTCTACAGGAGTAAATACACAAATAACCTTAAGGAAAATAACTAATCCCATTTGAGTGCTTCAGGCCTTTATGAAAGGTATCATTCATTTAACTTTGGATTTTGGTGGTTTGAATTAAGTAATCCTTTTAGAGAGATAATTTTGAGCTGAAAGTTAGAGCATTATGTTGAAATAAGGCAATATAGGGCTCCTGTTTACACACCAACTTAACTTTTATTGTGCTTGATCCTATATTGCATAGTTTTGGTGACCTGAAGGTGAAACTGAAAAGCTGTTTCCTGTGTGGCTGTATATTTTCCATCATATTAACCTTGTGCTTTAAGCATTTATCTTCACTTCTACTAGTGTAAGATACAAGACCTTGCATGGGTTTATTACACGTGCTTATTTGACCATACCTCCGCAAGCAGAGCAGTGCTGGTATTGTCCATTTCCAACTGAAGCAACGAAGCAGAGATATTTAGGTGCTCAAGGATAAAGGTGGTGTTATATAACACACTTGGTGCAGAGAATCAACTTAAGAACCTTGTTTCATTGGAGTCTTGGCTCCCTTGGGTAGGCATGTGGGGAATTACGCAGTTCAGGGTGGTATCTGGTCCAGCTGGCACACCCGAGTCACTTATGGCTAATCAGCAGGAGCCAAAGAAGTCTTAATTTTGCATCTAAAATTCTGTCCTGAGGTAGATGCTTAAATCCCAGCAGTGAGCAGGATTCCCTCTCTGTGTGTTCACAGATACTCTATTTAAGAAAGGTTCCTCTTTTACCTATTAGCTTTTCAGGAGCATTCATGGGCAGTGCTTGAAATTTAAACTTATGTCTGAAGTTTGTTATAAGTTGAGTATTCATTGTAGAACATCATGCCTGACTGTGAGTTAGCCCGGAGAGAATGGCAGTGAATCTGCAGCTCTTTCAGGGGAGAGGAAGAGAAACACTACGTTCTTATTGTGGTCTCTCCTGCATAACTGTAATATAGAACTTGAAGCAACCGCTGATGCTTTGAAGATATTAATTGCCTGCTGGTCTGCTATTCAGATTGGCTCTGGAAAAGCTAGCTGATGTTCCTAAAACTTTGAAGACCATCTTTCCTTCTGTCCCATCTGTCTGTTCTGACTTTGTGACCCACATCATGTAATTGGAACATTCCTGGAAAGTCTTTACCATTCCCTGCTTTATTAGCAGGTGAAACTTAAGTAATTGAAGCTCTATGTGGATTTAGGAGCCTTTAAGGAGACTGAGGTTCAGGACAGGGCTATTTTTAGAGCACTTGCCTTCAGGTAGCCTTTAGAACCATCACTTAAGATATAAAGCAGATGTTGCTGAATCTAAAGTAGTGTTGAAGTAGTTACCAAAGAAAAGTGTTTGTAGAGTGTATATTAAGATCCACCAGGCACTGGAGATGTAAGTGTGTAGTGCTTGGAGCACTTAGAAAACTTCCTAAGGCCGGTATTTCGCAATCTGAAATGTTTGTCAACAGTACTGGCCTAAGGTATTCCTGTTCCCACCACACTGTGCCACTCCACCCCTTGGTTATACAGAACAATAGTTTGAGGGTTCATGCTGTGAATTAAATAAATACATATATTTGTTTCTGTGGAAATTTTAAAGCTGGAACAGTTCCCTGTTTGGGCTCACAGCATGGCCCCACAGAGTTGTGCCAGTGCAATTCAAGGGCTGGTGAGCCATGGTAGGGGAGGTGGGAATGACAGTCAGGGGAAAAGGTGGAAGTTCCTTCAGCTGGACTTGCTGCAGAACTTTCTGTTCAATTATGTTGTCAGTCCACAACATGCAACATAAATACGTGGGTTCACACGCTTAGTCTTACTACTTCTCTGGAAGGAGTTGGTACCCCACCAGTCACACCAGGTGGTAGCTATTTGCTTGTGGATTCTGCTTTTGTTTACACTGCAGCTCCAGATGAAGCTGCCAACTCTTTGCATTTGACCCCGAGTTCTCAGATTTTAACATGGAGAACTTGTGTTTTACATTTCTTTGGGTTTGTTTTTTTTTTCTTCTTGAATAAAAAATCTGACAGTGGGGAAGGAGCTTTCTTACTCTCCAGTAACTGGTATATGTGGTGCAAAAGCAGTCAGTGAGAAGAGATGACACTGTGGAGCTCAAAGTTTGTGGAGTGTAGCAATTCAAGTAGAGGGGTCTACACAGAGCAGGATAACATTTTCACTTCTCCTATGATGACATGTGGTTTTATCAGTGGATAAGGTAGAAAGGGCACAGTTTTCGATTTCAGTGAGACATCAACACAGCAGAACACTCTGATTCACATACTTACATGGGATATGTATTATACATGACCATGTTTTTAAATTTGCAGTTGAACGGGAGGAAAAGCACACAAAAACCCCTCAACTCTATCTTTCTGATACCTCCAAAGACACTGATAAAAGAAGTGGAAGGACTTTCTTTCATGAGGGTCTAGGGGAATGATTTCCACCAGTCATATGTCCAGCACTGAAATAAAGGATGCTTGCTTGCTAAAACTCCAGGATGAGTCTTCGAGAGTTTATTTGCCAGCATTTTCAGTATCACTACTCCTTCCTATTTTTCTAGCCATTTTTTTATCTCTAGCATGAGTATTCGTGGTCTAATCATGAGATCAGTCCTATTTTCATCTGACCACATATTTTCTCAGATGACAATGCGTGTAAGGTGCTGTTAACTGATGGAGTTCTTAGTGGTCAATAGTACTTTAATTTTCATACATAGATTATTTGGTCTGCTTTTCTCATTTATAGTGGGAATAATGAAATTTCTGTCAGTCAAGTGGTTGAGGACTTCTCAATTAGATGTGCTGTCTTGACTCAGACCAAGGTTCTTGGAGGGCTCTCCCCTTTATTTCACTGAGCTAAATAGTTTGACTTCCTGGGAATATTATTCTTGGGGGATAGCACTAATTTCATAGAATATATTGTCAGACACAAAAATATCCAAGACTGTTCCTGTCTTTCTTATAAGCCCCCTTTAATTACTGGAAGGCTACAGTAAAGTGTTCCTGGAGCCTTCTCTTCAGGCTGAATGGCCCCAGCTCTTTTAGCCGGTCTTCAGAGGTGTTTATCCCTCTGACATTTTTGTGGCACTTGTCTGGACCTGCTCCAATGGATCCATGTCTTTCCCATGATGAGGACTCCAGAGCTAGGCACAGTACTCCCAGGTGGGGGTCTCATGGAAGTGGAGTTGTGGAGCAGAATCACCTCTCCCAATCTGCTGGCCACACTTCTTTTGATGTAGACCAGGAAATAATTGACTTTCTGGGCTGTGAGTGCGCGTTGTTGATTCACGTCCAGCTTTTCATCCGTCAGTAGCCCCCAAGGCCTTCTAGTCAGGGCTTCCCTCAATCCCTTCGTCCACCAGCCTGTATTGATACTGGAGGTTGCCCCAACCCAAGTGCGGGACCTTTCACTTGGCCTTGTTGAATCTCATGAGGTTCACAAGAGCTTACTTCCCAAGCTTGTCAGGGTCCCACTGGCATCCTGTCCCTGAGACGAGTCAACCACACCACTTAGACTTGGGATGTTGAGTCATTGACTGCTGTCCTGGATACAACTGTCCAACCAATTCCTCATTCACTGAACAGTCCACCCATCAATTCCTTATCTCTCCAATGCAGAAAGAAGGATGTTGTGGGGGACCGTGTCAGAGGCCTTACAGAAGTCCATATACGTGACACTCATAGCTCTTCCACTTTTGTAGTTACTCCATCATAGATGGTCACTAGGTTGGTCAGGCAGGACTTGTCCTTGGTGAAGCTGTGTTGGCTGTCTCAAATCACCTCCCTGTCCTCCATTTGCTTTACCATAGCTTCTAGGAGGATCTGTTCCATGATCTTCCAAGGCACAGAGGTGAGGCTGTGACAGGTTGGTAGTTCCCAGGGTCCTCCTTTCTACCATTTTTAAAAATGGGTGCAATGTTGCCATTCTTCCAGTCACAGGGGATTTCCCCTGACTGCCATGACTTTTCACATAGCATGGAGAGTGGCTTGGCAACCACCTCAGCCTCAGGACTCTGGGATGCATCTCATCAGGTCCCATAGACTTACACATATTCAGGGTCCTCAGGTGGTCACAAACCTGATCTTCTCTTACAGTGGGTGGTATTTTGCTCTTCCAGTCCCTGTCTTGCCATCCATCCACTCAGATGGAGTATCTGTACCTATTTCATTTCCACATTTAACCCACATAAAACTTTTGAGTACATTGGTCCATTTTCCCTATTTTTTTCTGAGAGACGTTGGACTCAAAATGATACCAAAAAAAAAAAATTTATCTAGAAAACACATGGTGGTAGAGTACCCCCTGAAGGAAAGTCCTAATGTCTTGTATCCTATATTATGTGTTAGAAAACTCAATTATTAGGACACTGCTTTCCATTATTTTTACTGTTTATGGACTGCTTGTTTGAGTAATATTTTAAAATATGGTGACAGTTGTGCTTTGTTTACTGGGTCAGCCCACCAGCTTCCATTGTCTTTGGAAAAGAAAAAAATCTGTCATTAAAAATAAAAACTTCCTCATGCAAAGAGGAGCCTGTGTGTCAGATCTAGGCATGAAATATGCCACTTTTGTTGGATTTCTGAGTGCACCACAAGTACCTCTGACTGGGTCTTGGCACATTTGAGCTTGTTAAGTATGAGAAGGCAGAGTAATGACAGGATGGTTGAACATCCAACTGTGCTTGACAGTATTTCCTTCCACTAAATCTGGGTGGCAGATGTGACTTACTGAAGTGACTTACTAAAATTTCTCAATCTGCGGTCCTCTCGATGTCCTCTGCCTGCTAATGAGGCATCACTTTCAGCATGGATCCTTCCTGCCTGGCATAATCAGGAGAGGAAGTGATCCCTCTCCTGCAGCATGCAGAGGCTTGAGTTGGCTGGAGTTATGGAAAAGTTGTGTTCTAGGGTATTTTGATTGATTTGACCATTTAAAAAAGAAGCTGTTTCTCTTCAAGTGATGTATGAGGCAGAAAGGAAGCAGAAATTGCCTACTGCAGGATCTTCTATGAAGGGAATCCGGTGTTTCCACGTGCATCATGTACAAATAATGCAATTAGAATGTTTAAAGCTACAGCAGCAGTGTATAATGTAATTCCTTCCTTCCTAACAGCTAGTGCAGGAAGTGCCTGAGCTCATATGGATTTGCATTTGACATTAAGTATTTTGACCTGATTGTCTCTGAAAATAATAAAACAAATCTTTCAGGTTATAGTTTACACATGACCTAATTTCTATCTCAGTTGTAACATTGAAGTTATATTAAAGTAAATTTGACCCACCATGTTCACTAGATTATGAAAAAGAGTAGAACCAAAAATGCTGTAAATTGTAGCCCTTGCTCTTATTTTCCTGTTACGGGCATGATAGAACACTTTGACCATTGTCCTGATTTCCATTTTCAAAACAACCCTTGGTTATTCTTGGGGGCAGGCATCTTAGGAGGACTACAAGGAGCAGGTGAGATCACGTAGTCCAAAAATTAGAAAGGCTAAAGCCCAACTGGAACTTCAGCTGGCCAGTTTAGTGAAAAACAATTAGAAATGTTTCTTCAAGTATATTAACAACAACAGGAGGACCAAGGAGAATCTCCCTCCTTTACTGGGTGCAAGGGGAATCGTAGTAACAAAGGATGAGGACAAGACAGAGGTACTTAATCCCTTCTTTGCCTCAGTCTTTAATAGAAACGTAGGATGTTCTCTGGGCTCCAAGCCTCCTGAGCCAGAAGACTGTGAAGGTGAACCCTCAGTGTTCCAAGAAGTCTTGGTTAGAGGCTTGCTCAGCCAATTAAGACTTCCACAGTCCATGAGGCCAAATGTGATACACCCAAGGGTATTGAGGGAGCTGGCAGAGGTCCTTGCCAAACCCCTTTCCCTGATCTATCAACAGTCCTGGCTGACTGGGGAAGTGCCACTTGACTAGAGACTGGCAAATGTAACTCTCATTTAGAAGAAGGGTTGGAAGGAGGATCTGGGGAATTACAGGCCAGTCAGCTTGACCTCGGTACTGGGGAAAGTTATGGAGCAGATCATCTTGAGTGATGTCACGCAGCACATGAGGACAGCCAGGTGATCAGACCCAGCCAACATGGGTTTATGAAAGGCAGGTCCTGCCACACCAACCTGTCAAGGTTATCTGGTTATGTCAAGGTTATCTGGTTAATAGATGAGGGAGAGGCTGTGGATGAGGTGTATCTGGACTGTAAAGCCTTTGACACCATCTCTCACAGTATTCTGATTGAGAAACTGACTGCCATTGGCCTGGATGGGCACACCCTCTGCAGGGTGAAAAAATAGGCTGGATGGCCGGGCCCAGAGGGTGGTGGTAAATGGAGTTGAATCCAGTTGGAGGCGGTCACAAGTGGTGTTCCCCAGGGTTCAGTGCTGGGTCCAGTCCTCTTCAATATCTTTATTAATGACCTGGATGAAGGGATCGAGTGCACTCTTAGCAAGTTTGCAGATGACACCAAGCTGGGTGGCAGTGTTGATCTGCTTGAAGGAAGGGAGGCTCTGCAGAGGGATCTGGGCAGGCTGGATCAGTGGGGCACAACAATTCCATGCAGCATTACAGGCTCGGGGAAGACTGGCTGAAGATCTGCCTGGAGGAGAAGGATCTGGGATGTTGATTGACAACTGGCTGAATGTGAGCCAGAAGCATGCCCAATGGCATCTTGGCCTGTATCAAAAACAGTGTGGCCAGCAGGATCAGGGAGATGATAGTGCCCCTGTACTTGGCACCTGTGAGGCCACACTTTGAGTCCTGTGTTCATTTCTGGGCCCCTCAGTACAAGGACATTGAGGTGTTGGAGAGCGTCCAGAGAAGGGTGACAAGGCTGGCGAAGGGACTGGAGAACAAGTCCTGTGAGGAGCAGCTGAGGGAACTGTTGTTGTTTAGTTTGGAGAAGAGGAGGCTGAGGGGAGACCTCATTTCTGTCTACGGCTGCCTGAAAGGAGGCTGTGGCAGAGCAAGTGTCGATCTCCCAAGTGACAGGTGATAGGACAAGAGGAGATTGTCATAAGTGGTGCCAGGGGAGGTTCCGACTAGATATTAGGAAGAATTTTTTTACTGAAAGGATGGTCAGGCACTGGCATAGGCTGCCCAGGGAGGTGGTTGAGTCTCCATCCCTGGAGATGTTCAAAAATGGGTAGATGAATTTTTGAAGGACATGGTTTAGTGGATGATGGGTGCGGTTGGACTTGATCCCAAAGGTCTTTTCCATTTGGAAGATTCTATGATAAATTTAAAAATTCCCATAGAATAAATATGTTAGTAGTTCATACATACTGCCTTCTGTCTTCAGGATTTGGATCTTTTATTTATTGCAACCTTCTCTTAAGAAGCAGAAGCTCTTCATGATAGGTCTTACGCAACTAAACATTTCTGCTTGTGAATAATGACTTGTGTTTATGAATTTGGAAAATGTTTGCCTGAATGAACTGTTTAGGTTGAAGAAGTATTCCTGGAGCATCTAGTCAGGACCACTAGTGATACCCTTACTGCAAGATCTTTTTCCTTGATCAGAGATAGGGGTGTCAATGCAAGAATTTTGTCATAAGATTGTGGACTGGTAAATCTTGGTTTTTCATATGCAGAACAGTTTGTCATTTTGTCTTGCATTTCTGAAGACTATTAACAAATGGAAATAAAAATTCATTTTCAAAATCACCTTAGATTGTTCGTTAAAACATTAAATTTTCGTGGGCGATCTTAACCCACAAAAAAATTGGAGAAACACATTTCAGTGTATTTTTTGACGAGAGCTGTCTTCATAGTCTCTGTTGCTGTTTATTTCCTGCTTGTAAAATATTTTGTTCTAGAAACTATCTTTAAAAAAAAATCTGAGTAACTCCAAAGCCCATAAGCCTGTGCTTCTCTGTTTTGTAACTCTGACCAATGATGCAGTGTAGAGTAATCTCTGATACAGATTTGAAATGTACTTTCTGGTGCCTTTTGAATGTATTGTTTGCTTCCTCCTTGTATTTTATTAAATCTGCAGAGCTGTTTGTCTGTGCAAAACAGATAATTTGTGGTTGTCTCGGTTTTGAATTGCTGATTTTTCTCATCTTTGTCCTTTTCCTGCCGATGTTGTCTCACTAGGGCTGTGGTGTTATTCAGATGTTTCAGAGGCTTTCTTGTGAACCCATTTGACACCAAGTCTCATGTTCCTCTTCTGCAGATTTCCTTTGTTCTCCCACTTTCTCTCTGCAGGAGATTTGTTTTCTGATGGTCTTTCTGCTTCAGCCCCTGAAAAAATCCCACTTGAAATTTCTGACCCAGCGCAAAGCTCACTACAGCCTCTCTGCCGGCATCAGTTGTAGTACAGAGTGGATCAGACTGACCAGCCACATCTGGGGTGATAAAACTAGTTAAATATGTTTTCATCTGCATAAGCGGGTGTGTAAGAGACCCTGTATGTGTAGGTGTATACCAGGAGTCCAAAATGGATGTCTTTATTTATTTGATGTAGAGAAAATAGAAGTTATTTAGTTGCAAGTGCTATGAAGTCCTGCTTTCTACCTTTAAAAAATGTAGTGAAAAATTCACTATTCCATTATGAACTCCGTTGTTTTCAGTTTTATATGTCAGTCTTAACTCCCAAGAACCATTAGTTTGCAGGTGCATAAAAATAAATAAATACAATAAATAAATAAAAACAAGGCTTTTTTTTTACTATTTATGTACCTATCTTGCCTGACTGAGACATTAGAGGTAACTATTGGACTTAGAACCCTTGCAATACCACTTAATCACAAAGTCCAGTAAGTTTGCAGTGGGAGAAATCAGCATTTCAGATTTTGTATCTTATGTGCCTGGAGAGATGCTGTTAATTATTCATAGGAAAATAGAGGCTTGTGCTGTCCTGTCACAGTTCCTAGCTGTGAATTTTTATTCACAGGCTTTAGGCACAATTGTCACTTGGCAAAAGCAGCTGTGTTAGGTTAATTCAGGTTTATCAGGCTTTCCATGGGATTTCTTTAGAGGGGAATGAACCCATGTTTGTCCTGAAAGTGGGACTGGATTAGAGAATGGCAGGCAAGCTTATTTGCTCTCCACAATGTGTATAAACAATGTGTATTATGAAATCTTATATCTGTTTTATAGCTGTATTAAGCTCAAAACTCTGTTTATAGAGAAAAAAATGTGAAATGTTCTTGAAAATCCTCTGTAATAAGCTATGTTATAGGCACCTGGCTGAATCCTTCTGAGATTCCCTATTTTCACAACCCAAGCAAATATATTAAGGTATTTTCCAGCCAAAATCATGATTCCAGAGTTAGAGAGGATCAGATGGAGTTTTCACATGTGTTTCCACATTACGTCCTTGTAGTTGTTTGCCCTTTGGCTGATGCTGGTCCCCTGGTGTACGGACGATAAATAGAATACAGGACAAAGAATACCAGTCCTGAAGATATGTGAACAGGTGAAAGCTTAATTGACGTGACTTTACAGTGACCATTCAAATATTGTGTGACATGTTTTATTTGAAATCCCTTGACCCCGTGTGTTAGAGGAACCTGTGTGTTTCCTTTTAAGGCCTGATCATGAGCCACAGTGTCAGATTCTGCAGTTTTCTCCCAAGTGTGAGAACATCATTGTGTTTTTTACATGCTCCATTTAAATCCTTCCAACATCTGCGTGGGCTGCTTTCCATTCATTAACACAGGGGAGTTGCATCGTCTTCTATGGTGGCTGGTCAGATGCCAAAGGCAGATTAAGTTTCCTTGAGTGAGGAACTTGTCATTTAAGCTGGAGCTGGGTGCTTTGGCAGCTTTGTGAAGAGGCAGTGAGAATCATTGCCACAAAAATGATTTTTGTGTGGTCCTGCTGTGAGCCCCTGGATTTCAAATTTGATTTATGGCTCCTCATTTTTTTTAAAAAAGTCTACATTTAGTTTAGTTGCAAGAGATTATTGTGTAAATACTGAGGCATACATACTTAATACTGAAACTGTGGATTATTTCTAAAATTAAACTCATGGTAATTGCTGGCATATCTTCCAGTTCCTCAAAGTTCTCTGTAAATGCAGTTTTGGCTGTGTATTTTGCTTCTATTCATATTCTTTATGGTCCTGCTGGGGTCCCAGAGCAGACAGAAGGCAACTGCTAGAGAAGTACATGAAGCACCACAGCTGAATGCCAGCTACTGCTCCAGCAGCTGGTCAGACGTCTGGAGACACGACTGAAAACACTGGGGAACAGTTCAAAGGACAGTACACAGAACCCAGAAGCTTGTTTCAAAACAAGATGCAAGAAACTTTGTCGCTGTTTGGGATGATTTAGCTAGACATAAAATTTCTTCTCCTTCACTCACTACCACTCTTGGCATTTACTGTATACCACTTATATTATTTTTAGCTTAGATATCCCTTCCGGAACTGCTAAAAATTATTTTCATTTTGTGTTCTAGTCTCAATGTCATTGGAGTAAACTTTATATTTTCAGCCAACCCCTTTTGGGACAGAAGGCTTTTCCTGTATGTTATGGTGTACATCTTTGTTCCTAAACCAAAACATTTTGCTGTTGTGGTTTACATTGTATATTCCTCAGTAAAACTGTGAATTATTTTTACACAGGGTTACCTAATGCTAGTGCTTTCTCAATTAAGTTCACATTTTTAATTAGTAATTTCTGCTGCAGAGAATTCAAAATGCTTGACAATTTGTAAGCCACAAAAGCTGTCATTGCTTGTGGGGAATAGCTCTGACCCGTAACTTTAAATAAGCCTTATGTGTTTTGCATTCATTATTAAGCTGATTGAATTGCACTGATGGCATACTTTGTGTAAGTTTAAACTTCCGCTCAGTTGATGGCCTTCTGCAGTGGGACTACAGCATTGGTGGTTAAGGAAAGAGTAAATGATGTCTGCCTGGACAAGTGCAAAGCATTTGATGCTGTCCCGCACGACATGGTTGTCTCTAGATTGGAGAATTATGGATCTGACGAATGGACTACTCAATAGATAAGGAATTGGCTAGGTGGTTGCACTCAAGCAGCTATGGTCAACAGCTCCATGTCCAAGTAGAGACTGGGTTCTTCGGGAGTGAGTATTGGGACTGGTGTGTTTTAACATCTTTGTCGTAGACAAGGACAGTGAGATTGAGTGCACCCTCAGCAAGTTTGCTGATGACGCCAAGCTGTGTGGCATGGTTGACATCCAGAATAACCTTGACAGGCTTGAGAAGTGGGCCTGTGTGAATGTCATGAAGTTCAGCAAGGCCAAATGCAAGGTCCTGCACCTGAGTCAGAGCAATCCCAAGCACAAATACAGGGTGGGCGGAGAATGGATTTAGAGTAGTCCTGAAAAGAAGGTCTTGGGAGTGTTGTTGGGTGAGAAGCTCAAGGTGAGCCTGCAATGTGTGCTTGCAGCCCAGAAAGCCAGCTATATGCTGGGGTGCATCAGAAGAAGTGTGACCAGCAGGTCAAAGGAAGTGATTCTCCCCCTCTAATCTGCTCTCATGAGACCCCACGTGGAGCACTGTGTTCAGTTCTGGAGTCCTTGGCACAGGAAAAACATGGTTTGAAGAGTTCTGAGGAAGGCCATGAAGATGAACAGAGGGCTGGAGCACCTCCCATATGAGGACAGGCTGAGAGAGCTAGGGTTGTTTAGCCTAGAGAAGAGAAGGCTCCAAAGGAGACCTTACAAGCAGCTTTCCAGTACTTAAAGAGGGCCTACAAGAAAGAGGGGAAGGTGCGCTTTGTCAGGGAGTGCAGGGATAGGACAAGGTGGAACAGTTTTAAGCTGAAAGAGGATAGATTTAGATTAGATATCAGGAAGAAATTTTTTGCCATAAAGGTGGTGAGGCACTGGCAAAGGTTGCCCAGGGAAGTCATGGATGTCCCATCCCTGGAGGTGTTCAAGGCCAGGCTGGGTGAGGCTTCGAGCAACCTGATCTAGTGGGAGGTGTCCCTGTCCACAGCCTAGGGGGGTGGAACTGGGTGATTTTTAAGGTCCCTTCCAACCCAAACCATTTATGATGCCTGAGTCTGAATAACTCCCTTTTGGAAGTACAGCATCTCGACTATTGCTATGTATTTTATTTTAAGACAGACCAAGTTTAACTTTATGACACATTGTATATGAAATCAGGATAAAAGTTTTTTTTTATCAGAGAATTCCCTGGGCAGACATTTGGTTTGTACTAATTGTTTCCTCTCCACTGCTATCTGTCTTTATAAGAAGGAAGTGGTGAGTATTTGAAATCTTGATTTGATGGAAAACCATTAGCAAGGACGCATTTGAAACTGAAAAGCAGACAAATGTTTGTTTATAAGTAATTTTCATATTTTTAACTATGTGGGTCATTAAAGAATAGTAGTTCAATTTCTTGAAAGCCAGTATCTGCAATGTGGAGAACATTTACCTTCAAGTCCAGCTCTTCAGTTACACCTCTGCACATTCATGTTTTGCTTTAGCTGTGGGTGGAACAGGTCGGAAAAGGAAAATTCAAATTAAAAAGGCTTAATATGTAATAGCTGGATGAAACATTATGTAGTAGAAGAGCAGGGAAGGTGACAGGAGTCCTTTGGTTACTGAAACCTGTGAGTACACCACGCAAAGTGGCCACGCTGCTCTAACTCACTGTGCATATTTTCCTTTTGACGTACGCTTGCCATGAAATGCTTAGGAACCTTTTGCAAATGCAGCATATTGTAGTTTTGTGTCTTGTTCTCTTGTGGTTGCAATTTGCACTTACTGTATGAAAGACTTCTCGAGCAACATAAATACAGTTCAAAATTAAGCACAGGCACGAGCAGCTGCTGAAGATATGTTGCTTTCTTCAAATAACTGCAACCTGAGATTTTGTGGCATGCATGTGTGATTCAGGTGCCCTGAGGTGTCTGAGGACTGATGTGGTATTCGCATCACTGGAGTAACCTTCCAATGATGGGGGCTAACTTTGCATTACTTATGGTTTCCGTGTTTTGACAGTTTGTTGCTGAAGTGAAAGAAGATAGGCAGATTTGGTTTGATGCACTGGAAAATCCTTAAAATGGATAGATGAGCACTGCGTTGCCTGGGTGCCTTTTTGATTAACCTGGTAGTTCTTTTTCTATAGAATAAAATAGTTGGAACAATATTTCAACTGCAATAGATGAGCCCAAAATATTGTTGATCAGACTGCTGTGTGTGCTAAGCCCCAGTTACTTTCGATAGCTGTTACTGTAACACTCCTGTGTGTGAAAAAAAAGCTTTATCTGCTCAAGTTTATTGTTTACTCCTGCTAAGTATTTTGATAGTAGCTAAAGTAAAAACGTATAAGATATTTGAAGTTGCTGAGATGCGAGTTTGAGCTATATTCAGAGATAAACATTCTCCACTTTTAAATGTTGTAGATGCAAGCTTTCAGGAGTAGGAACTATTAATCTTCATTTACTTAAGTTGGTATAAACCTGGAATAAATGCATTGAAACTGAAAATTCAACCAAGAATAAATTTCTAACTGCTTTACCTATGGTGATTTCTCTGTAGAAATCTTCCCTGTTTAAAATCTTTGTTGATTCTTCCTTTCCATGTTTTGCAGCGGTTCTCATTCATACTCCTTCAAGGCATTTTAAATCAAGGCATTTTAAAGTATCAGCATCAGTTCTACCAGCAGACCTCTGAGGATGTCTTTTGCCATGAGCTTGTGCAGAGTGGGGAAAGGGGGTTTCTTTTGCGTTTATGTAACTTCTCTTTTACCTACTAAAAGCAAACTTCTCATTTGTTACAGGATAAAAAATCTCCTTTCTTTCAAAAAAGTATTAGAATGCTTTGAGCTTTGTGTAGTATTTGATAGAAAACCTTACTGTTAGGGATGATGGGAAACAGCACCAAAATATCTCAGACACCTGTTGCCATTTCTCTCCCTTTACTTGTTTTGCATTATTAAAAGAGAGAAAAATGTGAAGAAAAAATGGCTGATTTTGAGACTAATTTTGTGATTCCATGATCTCAAAACACCCAATTGCATTATGTCCCTGTACTAAGCATAATGCCAAAACATTGTGATCATTTATGCTACGAAAGACACACTTTTTTTTTGGATTGCTGCAAATTTCATCTTCAACTTTGCTGAAAGGCAGATTGCTTCTATGTCACATCAGCCTATGAAGCTTGACAGATCATGTCTAGATTTTATTTTATTGTCTCTGGGCCCTCTGTATTATGTATTTTTGATGTATGAAAATGTGATGCAGTTGTACAGGTGTGTCACCCCTGTGATTTTGAAATTGTTTTTCTGGAGATCAGTTTGCAAAAACTTCATCATACGTTCTGGAATTGGGCTTACAAAGAGATGCTTAGAAACATGTAATTGACACTATGGATTTTGGGGTTTGGTGTTTTGTTTTTCTTTTCTTCCAAAGATGTGTATTGCAGTAAAAAAAAGAAAGTTGGTTTAATATCAGCAAATTTATTAAGGTTTAAATTCGTCAGAGACAATTTTTACATGTGAATGAGGGATGAAGTGTGTGTGATGTATTACCTGCAGTGGAAGGCTTCCTTACTCTGCCCCTGTAGCATCCCTGGTCTGAGCAGGTGTCTGTGCGTGGTACAAGCTTTGGGTGCCTGGGGCACCACTGATCTGTGGTGAGCAAGCTTGTGTTTTGGGAAGCCCAGGAGTGAGGGAATGCTTCATGGGACAGCAGTGAATTTACTGCATGTTACCTAGAGAACGAAAGGGTTGAAGTAAAAGAAGACAAAATGAAAATGCCCACTATAGAAAGGAAGTAGAATAAAATAATCTTTTGCCTCTACATGACCTAATTTGATTGCAGCTCTAAGTCTTCCTTTCTGTCACTGTCATACTTGCACGGTTCAGCCTGTTACTACAGTCAGCCTGATTCAAAGTTTAAACAGTAATATAAACAATTTTACTTATGGTTAGTGGTTTTCAGTAATACATTTCTGTTATTTAGAGATGTATTTGTCTTTAAAAATAAATGTCTTTTTATGCAATTTTTGCTGTTAATGATATCCAAAGTAAGAATTGCCCAGTATGTGACTGAAGCACACGTGACAGCAAGCCTAACCATGGTGATGGCATTTCCTGATGTCTAAATGGTAATAAGAAATTAGTGAAACTACCCTGGAAAATTAATAAATAAATAGATAGAAACTGTACATTTTTATGTCTGTGTGGAATTTTTATGCATCCCATGCTATCAGGAAACAAAATCTGCTTTGTGGAATTACTCTCCAGCTTAAGTCTTTGACACTGCCATCAGTGATATCCAAAAGAGGAAGAAACCAAGGAGGAATAGTGATTAGAGTTTTGTTGGGAAATCCTGAAATCCCTACCAGATATATATTTTTATCTTTGGGACAGTATTTCAGTTTCCACTTCAGCAGCAGTATCTGACTGTCAATATTGTTACTGGATTTAGGGAAAGGTGCTCTGCTCTCTCAGGGCAAACCACATTTATTCAGACACTACCCTCTTATGAGAAGTTCTCTCTAAAGCTGATGGGCTGGAGGGAGGACAGATTCTCTTGTGGTTCTAGAGCATGAGTTTGCAAAGGAAAGAGCTTCTCAAGAGATGTGGAAGAGGACAGACAGAATATGAAGTTTCAAGCAGAAAAAACGTAGTCAAATGAGTTTAAAGTTAAATAATTATCTGATTTAGATTCAGTACAGATCTTTGTATTGTCAGGATACCACATAACCTATCTTGAAGTTGTAACACTCAGGTTTTCTGGAGGGCCAGCATCTGGATCAAGTGATATGCACTGTGGTCTGTGTGATATTTTTATAAGATCTTAGGCCTTCTTTGCCCACTTTTCTGGTGTCTGTAACTTGACTGTACAGATAAGCAAGCTGGTTCACCTCAGGTGGAAAAAGAGTTTTTCTCTTGTGTTGGGCTTCTGCAGTCTTTTAGGTTCTGCAGTTTCAAAGGAAATCTGTAAAATGCTTCTCATGGGTCCCACTGATCAAGGAAATTAAGCCAGTTTCAATAGCTTAGCCCTTGAAATTGGGAAAATAAAAATTGGGAACATATTAGAGAAAATAAATTAACAAATTGCTGTGTAATGCTGTTTAGTTTGCTTTGAAGCAGATTGCTTGCTGTCAGAAGGTTAATATTAACTATGCTTGTATGTTTTGCTTTTTGGCAGGTAACCCTGGACTGGCAGGTTATTACAGGACCTTTATACAGGCCTTATATTGTGGACTAAACCAGCAGTATCCCGTTTGGGTGGTGAGCCATGCTGGACATTGTAAGCCTCCCAGTGGAATGGAAATGATTGAAGGTACAATACTGGGACTTGTACATACAAATGTTTATACCCTTCCCCCCTCCTTCCAGTTTCACTTGTGCCTATTAAAACTAGCACGACATGGTTTTAAAATGTCTCCATTATATTTCCACAGAACAGTTGTATGAGAAGTTATTGAAGAAAAGTGGTTTTTTAGATAAATTAGATTTGGCAATCAAGTGCTATTAAGAGAGTTAAGAGAGTTCGCTGATTGCAGTCTTCAGAGACAAGTTACAGAGAAGAAGCTTTAGAAAGTGTTTATGTTGAGAAGAGTAGATTAGAAATTTTTTTTTCTTTTTAATGAAAAGTCCAATTCGGAGATTTAAGTACTTGAGGAGTGACTTAATTATCTCCAAGTTTAAAAATAGTTATACTAAATTAACAAATTTCCAGGAAGCAAGTAAATCTTTCTGAGACTGGAGTATGGGGCATTTGCAGGGTAGAGGTTGCTTGTTTATCTGTTAAAAGTGTTCTGACATGCAAATCACCAGAAGTGGCTATTGTTAATGTACGGCATTGTAAGATGGAAAGATGGGGCAACAGAGAATCCTGTTCTGAAAGCTGCCAAGTGTCAGACCTCTGGACTTGGTCAGGCTGCAGTGATGTAGCAATAAATCAGTATGATTCCTTAGGACCAAAACGTTCAGCAATATGGCGCAACCTGAAGATTTTGAAGAAAGAACTGTTTTAGGTGTTTGTAATCACTTTCCCTCACTAGCCTTTGCACCTGAGATTTTAAGCCTTTTTATTGGTTTATTTAATCTCAAGTTTGAAATTGAAATATGAAACCTCTGTTTATTTGGTAAAATTGCACGCAGTCATTCTGTTCAAGGGCCAAACTACCAACTGCTGACACTTTCTCTCGATAGGCGAGACATCCCTAAGTTTACAACTTGTGATGTAGTGTTAACCATGGGATACAGGTATAAGTCTGGCAACTGAATGAAGCTGGGTTTATGGCAGAGAACTTTTATAGGTCTGATAACCTGCCCTGGGATCACGTCTGTAAGTGTGCATTAAGTGAAAATAGCCTTTGACAGTGAGAGATGTGTTTGGTGGCTTGCAGTGGCTGGGCTAGTTAAAATGGAGAGGTTTTTAGATGGGGCCAGCAGGGATGTTGTACAACTGTCTCGCTTCACTGTGGCAGCTCTGCAGTGTTAAAGAGAGTGTAAACCTGGCAGAAGGAGAGCATCCAGTAGGAAAGAGGGAGCTGATCTTTTAATTTGAAACCAAACCTCTGGCTGACTTCACAGTGGCCTTTGGCACTGACAGCGCTCCTATGGGGGAATTTTCTAAGGTGTGGTAGCTTGTTAGGATAGACAGGTCAGAAGTTCAATACCATAAGGACTGAGGCTTTGTCAAGTTTTAGTCAATATATTCACCCGTGACCTGCAGAATGAGAGTAAAGAGTGACATTTCTAAGTTTGGGGATGGTACTTCATAGCATTTAATTACTGGGAAGATAATAGATGTCAGGGAGCTACAGAAGCATCTTACAGATGTAATTAGTGGGCAAGAAGATTGTAGAGGAGTGTGAGGGTAGATAAATATGAGTTAATGTATCTGTGCCTGGACTATCCTGAACTTGGAATTCATTTGTAAAACTCAGGAAGAATATCATCGCTTGACAGTTCCCTGTTAGCATCTCTCATCGCACAGTGGCAGACAAAATTTAAATCAACAAAACACTGGACAAAATCCACTGTTGCAGACAAGGCAGGAGGCATTGTTTTACTACTTTATATAACCATCGTAGACCTGCATCTTGAGTATTAGAGTGCATTTCTGGTAGGCATCTGAAGGACAGCATTTCAAGAGTGAAGTTGGTGAGTGTATGGAGAAAGGCAAAGAAAACAACAGGGAAGAAGCAGTGTTCTTGTTATGAGAGGCTCTTGAGTTTGAGGAGCAAAGTGTTTCTCAGGAGCATAATTGAGGTTTCCCAAGTCATAATAGTAAACAAGGTAAATGCAGAATAAAATACACCAGATTCAGTAATGGAACTGATGATCACTTAATGGTACCAGCAGATTTAAAACACATAAAAGAAAGTTATTTCTTTGTGACATGTAAAAAATTTAGGGAATTTGCCTCTACTGTGGGGAAATTATATTAGCAGACTCAAAGTGATAAAACAATTTCATGGAAACTGGTCCATAAACAGGTGCTGAAAGAGACAGATTCTTTGTTGTGCAGGTGCACTGCTGTATTGGTTTGGACACAGCCCTTCTCCACACTGCTGTGCTACTTCTGATCCCGTGCTGTCTTGTGGCAGGGTTATGAGCCAGAGAGATTCACCACAAGGTGAAGGGATTCCAGGCATGGTTTCTTTCACTGGATAGCATCTACCCTTGCCACTGCCTGACCCAGTAAGGTGTCATGTGCCAGGATCTGCACTTACTTACTTCTTAGAGCTAAGAAAAGCATAGAAAGCGACTGATGGATTGTTTAAAAAGTAACAAAAAGACATTTATAAGATTTTCTTATTTTATTAGGAGCACAGGAGCAGGAAGCTCACGTCCTGTCATAAGTTTACATTTAGACAGTGTTCCAGAATATTACATAGCGAGCCCTTTTCAAGCTGATCTACTATGGACACCCTGAAAAATTTAGTGACTTTTGTATAATAAATAATAATGTTACTACAGTTGCCATAGGTAATGCACTGTGCTTTGCTGTAGCCTTCAATGGAACAAAAGAAATACTGTTCAACTCAAGGGACAACATGGGTAGAAGGGTCTTCTGTTCTGCCATTTTAGGATAGTGTAAGTTGTCTGCAGTGGGAGAAGAGATTTGGGATAATTTTCCCTAATCCTTGTAGCGCAGAAGAAATGAAAACCAACTCTTAGATATCAGAAGCTAATTCCCTTTGTTTTATTTACTTACTGCAAACATGTAATTTTCATTAATTGACTATAAAGTGTGATTAAAATTGCTAAACAAAAAATTGAGCATCTTTGCAATTTCCCAGGTCACTGACTGAAAGGCATAGGGAGTCATGGACTCATTGCTGATGTTCCTCTCCTACTCCTGCATCCCACAGTTCTTAGTTGGCATTTTGTGACATTATATCAAGAAAACCAGAACTCCAAGGACCAACAGAAGCAGGGACAGATAATTCTGTTCTCTGCAGCTCTTCATTGCCATCTGGGTTCTGGATTTTGAAGGCAAAGTTCCTTTGTCAAGGACCATTATATAGTATCTTGAAAACAATAACAGTAATTAATATATTGCACAAAAACAGAAAAAAGGGGATATTTTGGCAAAAAAATAGATACGAATGTGTTGTTGCAAAAATTCCAAGTATTGTTTCATTTGAAATAGCCTTCTTCGCATTCTACAATGATTTTTTGATAAGGAAGATGGGGGCATAAATTGATGAAGATAATATTTCAATCTCTGACACCACTGAGTCTTGATTTTTTCCTAGTTGTAATCTAGCAAATGAAAAAAACGAAGCAGAGGGAAGCCACTACGAAGCTACCATTCATATGATTCATATCATACATATAGAACAATCTTCTACAAGCTTTTTTGATCAAGCACTGCTATCAATAAATAATTTCTATCAGTAAAAATTTTTCAACAAGGTCTCCCAGTATATACCTTTTTTATTAATATAAATTCTATACATGTGTTACTGAATTTCAGATATTTTCTTCCTGCATCCCAATATGTGTACACCTCACTTAGGAGATCACTGAATTAGAGTGTGCAAGTATGTGTGTACAATAGCACACTTAATGTATAAGTGATGCTGCCTGTAGAGTAATAAAGGGCTTAAAATGAAAGAAACTGTATTGGAATAATATTCCTGGTTATATTTAGATCAAATAGATTTTGAAACTCTCCGAAACGCTAAAGCAAGCTTTCCACCAGCAGCATTAATTCCACACTACTTCCTAGTTTACTGGAGATATGTCACAGAGTGATTTGTGAACTGAACAAAGCTACCCCCTTCATTTTTACTTCTGTATGATATACTTTTATTCAGAGAGCTCTTGCAAGCTGTGCTCCACAGAGACACACAATATTAATTGTTCATTTCATTGCTGTAATTCCACTCCTAGAAATCAATCCAAATCTTTGTGAAAAAGATTTGAAACTTACTTTTACTCAGTGAAAAAGTTATGTCTCAAATTCAACTTCTTTATCCTCCTCCTTAGCTTTAAAATAAGCAGTTGTTCTGAATGCTGTTGTGACCAGGCCAACATAAATCCTTAGGTGTAGGCAAAATTACAAAAAAAGAGGAGTAGTTCTAATTGTTATTTTGAAACTGACATATTCTTTATAAGCTTTATAGATGTTCAGATAATCTTAAGTGTTGCTTATTTTTCTTTTCAGTGCCTGATACTGAGACTTTGACTGGTAGTTTTCCTAATGGTTAAGGTACCCTTGAACAGGCTGAAACCTCTGCCTGCCTACTTACCCTGATAGTTTACCATGCCAAAGATATTATTATTGTATTGTAGGTCTTTTTAAGGTGAAGGCATTGACACATCATTTGGTTCATTTTTGCTTTATAAAGGCATGTTCATAAGGAAGGAAAAATGTATACAAATAGGTCATGATTAAGATATGGCAGCTATACCTGCAGTTGATTTATTCTTTTAAGTTCTGGAATATCTTTTAATTTGGTGCTCCATTGAAGAATTTACATTACACTTCTTTTGGGATTTAAAATCTGCAAAGATATTCTCCTATGTTTAACAAAGTAACTTATTAGATGTGAAAGTGTATTTCAGTTCAAGTTATTGTTGCCTATATGAATGTGTTAGAAATATGCTATAGCTCAGTGCCCTTTCTGTCCAAAAGAAGCTGCTGTCTGAATATTAGTGTCTGTAAGTTATTGCTTTACTACGGATTAGGTAGGTCATCTTTTGACTAAGTTGCAAGACTAAAGGCAGATCCTATTTTCATGGTATATAGCCATCACTGAATGTTTCATTTTATAGGCAGTGAAACCTGAAGAAATTAAATTGTATTGGATTGCTCCCTTGTAAACATAGGATTTCTGTTGAACAGGAACAGGAAATCAGTTTAAGGAAAGAATGAAAAAGTCCTTTGGTGTTTTTTTAAAGAAATGTTAAACAATGTTGCTCTTAAATACTTTGCAAACTTCTGATTAAAAAAAAATTAAAAAAAGAGAACAAATAATCCATTTTTATTCACCCTCAAAATGCTAGCATAGCTTGTGGGAGTGGGCATTACAATACATTATGAATTGTGAAGACAGACACTTTATAGCATGAAGTCTGATTAAGTAGAAATCTTGAGTATGGCAGGACTAAAGACTTGTGTTTAAGAGTAGCTGCTCTGGTGTCAGTGAATGAGTAGTCCTTTGGAAGATTTTTGACAGCCTTTCAACTTCTTTTGATTGGAAACAAACTGCTAAATAAAACTGATAGCAATGAACAAATCTCGAAATTACTAATTGCTAATTTTATATGCATTGCTATAATAATTCAACTGTTGTGTTATGAATGTTTTTATTTTAGTAAGGACTAAAAGACTCAATCTTGCCCACGATTTCTTTGAAAGCTATGGAAATAGGGAGAACCCCTGACTTTCAGTCCTTCTAACAAATCCCTTGCCTCCTTTTTTCGCACCCTGGTTGGATTTTGGCAATGAAGACTGCAGGGACAGCAGGTGTACATACATAGCCGTTTCTTATAATGGTCTAATTCTGTGAACATCTGCTGTGGTTTGCTAAGAAATAAGAAATCCAACATTTCAGGCAGAAATAAGAGTAGGAGAACACAGGTTTGGTTTTGTTCCTTCTCAAGAGTGCCATGATACTTTTCTTTTAGGGAAGTAAGATTGAGAAGTAAAGAAAAATGAAATCAGTATTAATTTGTTTATTCTCTTTTTTTGTAATATTTCATGTATGCCAAGTGCTATAGAAATACGAAATAGTGTGGTTCATCTTAATTAAAGAGACAGAATTTGATGCATTAAAGTATCATATAATTAATAAATATTGACTAGTGATCAGTCATGTCATAATGATAAAATATTTGGTCACGGGCTTAATTGTGTTGAAGATAAAACTAGAACTTCTAAACTGTAGAGATAAGTAGTGAGCTGTACACAATGATAATTCAAGTAAATTGTTTTAGCAAGGTTTTTTATCCTTTGGAACAGATTGTCTACTGAAATTTCTGTTGCTTTGTTTCTGAATCAGTATTAGGTAGCTTCTGAATGACAGGGAACTTTGAGTGATATTATGAACAGCCAAGTTAAAATATAAATTTAAGTTTGATCTTTCATGCCACATGGATTGTAGGAGATAATAGGCTGTCCTTGAACTAAGGATAGTTTAACGAATTTTATTTTCTGTGATAAATCCATCCTATGTCTTTTTTCAGTCCATCAAAAGAGTGTTTCCATCATTTTTCTTGGCAGGGGGGAGTAGGGCCTTCATACCATTTTGAAACGGAATTATAACCTTAAGAAGCAGCATGGGCATAAGTGCTGAAGTGGTGAAGGGTTAATAAATTATGAAGACATTCATTATGCGATTCCAAAATGTTCATAAACAGTCAGTGTGAAGTTTTGAAGTGAAATGAAATTTTGTACCAAAAAAACCCCAAAATTCTAGTGTTACAAGAAAATTTGGATGCCGTGTTCCACTGGAATTTATTTGATATATTACTTCCTAGCTGTTGTTCCAATTCATCTGAATCAAGTTTGCTTTTCCAGCCCTCCAACTTCTAATGAAGCAGAATTGACTGAGTAAGCTTCTAGCTTAAGTGATATAAATCTCAAAAAAAAATTCCAACTGTAATAATTTGAGTAAAACTAAATTTATACTTCAGCAAGTTAATCATCTTGTTGACTGATAGATAGTTGTCGGTGTGATTAGCAGTTGTGAGCCATAAATTTCTACCATCATGCTATGCTGTTCTGGCAGGAAAAAAAATTAAATAGCCTGACTAAGACAAGGAGCATTTTGTACTGTAGTGAGACAGTTGTGAGTTATTTAAGACAGTGATTCCCAAACTGTGGTCTGTGGGTCACAGGTGGTTCCCTGGACACTTGCTTGTGGTCCAAGAAGAGCTAACTGATCGTATGGAGTTGGCTCTCTCACCAGTTTCCACTTGCTAAGTGGAATTAGTGGTAGCTAAGAATACTTTTCTAATAACACTTCTTTTGTGTAACCATTTGCTGTGGTGGCCTTAAGAGATGTTGTGCCACCATACATGTGTGGTGATGGCAGAGAGTGGGATTGTGGTCTGCACTGCTACAAACAGGAGAGGAGGAGATCAGGGAAGTTAGGTGTTCCAAGAACTGAGCTCTAAAAATAGGCTCATCCTTAGCTAACAGCCTTTCTCCTTGTTGTGTATAACCCAAAAGGAGAGAAAGTCCACAAAGGCACAGAGAGTCAATATGCATTTGGTAATTTAGCTAGCTTGTGACTCTCATTTATTTGAAGTAGTGTGGGTATTTTTAAGGATTGCTGATGTTGGAGAGTACCTGCAGTGTTGAATCAAGTGGATCTGAGCTACTGGCAGTCTGTTCAGTTGATACAAAACCATCTCAGAATTAGTGTCTATAGTGCTTAGAAGGTTTTTGACCAGCAAATACTTATCAGGGCTTCAGCATTTTTTGGTTAGATATCAAACAGCAGTAATGGTAGGTATCAGATCCCATTCAGGTACACAGTGACAGCTGTGTTTGAAAGGCATTTATGTCTTATATTATACAAGTAAAGAGAGAAAAGCAGGAGAAAGGCAACAGAACTGGCATTTCACATACTTTAAGCCTGTGTATGCAGACATTAAATTCAAATTACATACATTTATTTCTCATTAATTTATATTTCATCAATATTTTCTTCTTGCTAGGCATCTGAGTATCATTTAAAGATGGATTATCTTTAATATAACTTCTCTACAGTTTTAGTCAGTTATGCTTGACCTGGGGAATCTGTAGTCATGTTTGTGTCCCAGAACACAGAGCACTGCTTAATTTTAACTTGGAACTGTATGGCGGGGTGTCTCCCAGTCCAATGGCATCAACTGTAAGTACGTTAGAAAGAACCAAGTTAGTATGGCATCCAGGCAGTTATAAGCTAGTGTCATATCTAAGTGTCATTTTTTTAGTGTGTAGAGAGGTGAAGTTTCCTGTTTACAAAGCTGGCCTCAACACTGATTAATCACATTGGGCCCATCACATGGTATTGTCAACAAAGAAGGATCCCACATCGGGGTGTGCACAGAGGAACTGGTTGTTTTCACAGGATGGGACAGGAACCGTCGCTTCAGTGCAGGGCAGTCCTGCTGCCCCTCCTGATGCAGCAGATGCTGCTGCCAAGAAACCTTATTCTTTCCTTCTCTTTGGAGAAGGCAGCTCAAGGAAGGAAGTGTGTGTGTATGTAAAAGTTATTATGAGGCATTTAAATGTTGAGGGGTTTGTCTTTGCCTATTAAGAGCTGCATTTTAGTGTGTGTTTTTGGTGCAGGGTGTCTATTTTAAGGAAACAGATGATCATTTCATGTCATGAACCTACTAGAATGTTTTAAATCTAAATGTGTGAAAAGTAAGCAGCCCTAGGGATGCTGCAGTACTCCATTTACTTCTTCCCTTTCAGTCATGTTCACTTAATTATTCATAGAGGTCCCATAATAATACCCATAATTATGCAAATAGATCCTTTGAGTGAAATCTTGGCATTTGGCTTAGACTTTATCAGTTCTGCTTAATTTTAAGCACGTGTTTAAAAATCTTGTTTCATTCAAAATCAAAACTAAGAAAATAGAATTTTGCCATATGTGAAGTATTTCGAAGTTACTCTATTGTTTTCTTTTCTGGCCAACCAAAGCGATAACAATTTTAACTGCACATAGCATCATACCTTAACAGCCATGCATTTATTTGTAATGGTCACTTAAACACTGTTAGCTGATTCTGGTACCACTTAATGCATAACTCTATATTCCACTGACTTTGATGGAGTAGTGAGCAATTATTGCTGGTGTTACTAAGAAGGGAAGTTTGTCTTTACTTTTCTTATAGCTGTACAAAAAATAGATTCTCTGTTTTCTCTCTTTCAACGTTTTCCATTGAGTCTGTCAACATATCTGTAGACATATTAGTAAAAATATCCACAAATAGCTTTCTAATCCACTCTACTGCTTTATTCAACTAATTCCCCTGTTAAAAGAATCAGATTTTTTTATCCATATCTTTGAATAAGTTTAGTGTTGTTCTGTTTTTAAAGATGTGCTTTAAAATAACAGATTTTGTAACCTGATACAGTCTTATGGATCCTTATCTGGAAACCAAGACATTTTTTAAAAAAAAAAATTACATTCAACCATTGGAGAGTATAATGTCTTCACTGCCTTCCAGGAAACTTTGTATGTAGGTTTTGAGATTGTTTGTGGATCATTTTCTGCCTTTTACCCTATGACATAGGTATGTTCTTCAGCTGATATCATCACTTTTAATTAGATGCAGATGGTTGTTAGTTGGGGGGAAGAAGTGTGTATGAACCCTATGGAAAGGTACCATTTATATCTTGCTGTCTTGACGTTGGAAGGCATGTCACAGTTCACTGAGATGAGCAGTGCTGTGGTGTTTCAGAGTAACTCATTTAAATGTTTACCATACTATGACAGGGAATGTAAAAAAGTGAAATATATATAAATAATATATAAAAATATGAAATATATATATGAAATATATATAAAATAATTTGATATGTAATGATTCAGAAACTATTTAGATTATTTTCTCCAAAGAGAATGCTTAGGAGTCTTTAAATCCTAATCAGTTTGAAAGACATTTTCATCTTCTGACAGAATGAAAACAAACTATCCCCATAGCAGTAAATAATCTCTTCTGTCTGAAGATGAACAGGTCTGGATTTGTTTTGATAATTGAGTCAAAAAGTGTATTCACTACATAGGTTAACTGTAGGAAGAAAGTTGATCAATACTTTTATGTATGAATAAATAATTTGTACTCTCTGATACACAACTTTGATTTAATTCTGATACCCACAAAACTTGCAACAAATGGTGCAGGTCTTGATGGGATCAATCCAGTGTTTAGTGGCAGTTTTAGTTTAATTCATAGTGATCTACCATTGTAGGACTGAGGAACCATCATCAATGTGCACCTAATGCCAGATTCAAAATATAATCACATTTCGAACATGGAGTCTTTCTCTTTGTTTTGGTTTTAGGAGGTTCCCTTTGTTTAGGGAGCAATATGGGTGTTTCAGGGAAATGCAGGAAACTCTAAGGTAGACTATGCTGGAAGAAGTACTGGAAATGTCTCATTCTTAGATAATCATATTCATGAATGAATTATTCTTACATCTAGTACATCTACTTAAATTTCTCAGCTAGATCTCTGTAAGGGCTGTGTGCACTGAGAAATGATAAAGGACAAAATGATACGGTGCTGTGGACTCAGATTGAATGAGGGGGACTCATGCTACTTGCTGGGTGAAGGAGTGTTTCCTCTTTTTGATACTGCATGGCACTATTCTTTGTCTTTAAGCTAGGGATAGTCTTATCTTTCTAAAAAACTGAATGTTATGTTTTGTGAGTTAATACATTTATTAGAATAATCTAATTTACTATGGCTGTCAGATTAGTGGCGTGGTCAGGTGCCTACTCAGATGCCAAATTAATCCCTGTTGGGTAGCTGCTATACCACGCTACTAAAATTCTCTGGAATTCTCATTGTAGTGGCATTTTTTGACAAAACAATGCAGTTTTGATTATGTTACCACTGCATCTTTGCTGAAGTCAGAGACTCCACTGATATCTGTAGTAGTGGTTACATGATTTGGAGAAACTTTATCTTGCAATTAATCAGGAAGAGACTGGTTTCAGTATTTCTGAATTGACTGTAGTATGTACTCCACTCTCTGTGACTGTAGTTGATCTGTTTATGTGTGAAGTGCAGGTCAAATTCAGTTGCTGTCTTTCTATATAAATTATGCTGTAAAACTCTAAGCAGTGTTGAAGAGTTTGTAAGGAGCTGTGGCTTTGATGTCTGCTAATGTAAATGAATGAGAAAATCAACCTTTGCCTGACTGTGACCCTAGCACTGCTTCTGGGTCACAGGTGAGTTGGTATGTTTTCTGTGTAGCACATCTCATCTGTGTAAAAATGAAGCCCAGAAAAATCCCTTATTCATCTATAATGACACATCAGCTTTGTAGCAGTGCCACTTGAGTGTCGATTTCAGCTATAATGAGAACCTCAAATAAAAATAAAGCTATTGCAGTATCTTTGGCATGTCGCCATACTTGTTATGCTGGGCAGTTCAGCTGGATGACTAAGTATGAAACCTTCACCATTTCCTTCAGAAAGGTTAAAGAAGAAACTACTGTCTTGGTAATAAGGAATAAATCTTGCAATTTATTTTTAAATAGCATAGCAGAACACTGGAGAAGAGCAGATATAATTTAAAATGGCCAACTTGATAAAAATGTTTTTATTCCCAAAGATACAAAATTTGAACTGTACAGCTCATGCAGATGGTTATTTAACGCATCAGCAGCTGATAAAGAAACCTGCTATATTTAAAGAAAGTACAAGCTGAAATTCTTTTTCATCCCCTCCATTTTGATACTCATTTTAAGAAATTCAGGCTTCTACATATGCTGTTTTATCGAATTCTCTCTTGTCTTACGCTGTGCAAAGTAATGAAAGATGGAGTATGTAGTGTTCCTCAATCAAAATTGTGGCCTTTTTCAGTGATGGCAGAAAGCATAACTCAATGGAGACAGTGATACCAGAGAACTGGATTCTCCCAGCTGCTGGATTCACTTCAGGTCAGCCAGCAGCAGACTCCATTGCTTTGATGTCTGCTGGGGATCAATGCTGGGAGTTGCTGAGCCACAGCTGGTTCCCTTTGCTGGCAGCTTGCACTCCTTGTGCAAAGACGAGCACAAACAGAGACTTTCAAAGCTTTTCAAGACAAGTAGTGATTAGAAGCATTGATTGAGTGGTGTGAGGTAGCACTGCATTGTAAAATACTTTCTATGTATTTTGTGCTACAGCCCACAGTGCTGGTAGCTTGGGGGTCATGTTCTTTGCTGGAATAAACTGGCGCAGTTCTTTGCAGTCAGCAGTGTGGCACCAGTTTGCAGCATCAGGGAGTCTAGGATAATAATTTTGAAAACTTCCTATGATCCATCAATTTTAAAGGATACAGGTGAAAGATGGAAAAATGTTATGTTTGCCTGAGTGGGTTGTTTACTCATTAAAATAAAAGGGTATCTGACAGTATTGTTAAATCATTTGGATCTGTTTACTGCAGGTAGTTATTCTACATATTAAATTTAACATTTCCATGGACAAATGAAAACTTACGCCTTCCTTTATCTTTCTATTAAAATGGCATCATGCAAGATGAACATACACAAGAGTAAAGAAAAAGGGCTGAGTTATAATGAAAGCCATCCTACTGCCATTATAGTAGCTAGTGAAGTAAGGAGGGTATTGGTGTTATTTTAGAGTTACTGTAAAGATAGTGTGTTATTCTGAAGAGTCATTCTTATTTGAACAGTTCCATCTTGGTCTGTACCATAGTTCTAAGTAAAATTTTGGGATGTTTTTTTGAGAGAAATCAGGACTGGCCTAAAAAATTATAATTTTCAGCTTGGATTCAGTAGAAGCATCAAGCACTACAGAAAATGTCCCCCATTGACCTGTCTGGTCACTGTGAAGTACAAATTCTGTATTGTTAATGATGCTACTGAATAAGTACCCCTGCAGGTATACTCCCAGCTGCTTGCTTTTTCCCTTTCTCTCTCTTAACATTGTGATGTGTCATTTTCTCGTACTTTTAAAATAAATATTTTTATTCCCAGTCTGCAGAATAACATGGATTGTCTTCCTTGGCCAGCTGTCTTACTTTGCTCCAAACTTCAACTCTTGCTTGTTTGCTCTCAGTCCCTCTGTCTGTATATGTACCTGTTTAAACTTCCCAAAGCTTTGAAGTTGATGTTTTCCATAGGTGTGACTGTTAGACTTGCCTGCTGCGGTGCAGCACCTCATCTATCATGCACCAACTGGATCAGATCCCGCAAAGTGATATTCATCCATTTTTGTTCCCTTTAACGTTTATATGATTGCCACTTTCCTTCCTTTAACTCCTATGCTGTATCTACCTCTTCTTGGTGATGTGTTTATTTTTTCCCCACTGTTAAACTATACAAACACAAGTTGTTGTTTAAACAGGCTGTTTACTGAGGTTGCTTTTAGTTGCTTCATTTCATAAGGAAGTTCTGTGCCTCAATTTCAAGACTCAGTTTTCCCTCTTTTAAACTGAAAGATGTTCTGGAAAAACGTGAAAAGGTCTTGATACTAATGTGCTTTTCAATAAATACCTTAAGCAACAATATACTCTCTGTGCTTTATTCCTGGACAGCCTCAGCTGATGGTGCAAGATAATTCAAATACCAGTGAAGCATATTTGCCTTCACAAAACTGGTTAATACTATTTCAGATAGTATGTGAAATGAGTATTCCTAGGGGAAATGCACAGGGTAGACATTTTCAGCATTACCACCTGCTGGCCAGACAAAGAAAGCAAAATAGATTCATTGAAGAGTGCAAGTGGATTTTGTCAAGCCTAGGCTTCTTTACAACCTAGCCTCTTTTTTTTTTTTTGTGGTGTAAGCTCAGCAAATCAGCAAGATAAAGGAAATGTCAAGATTTTCTGTGTATTATTTGAACCAACATTATTGGTAGAATGATCCCATCCAGAGGCTCCGGCTGAATACAGTCATTTTGGGTAGAAGCTCACACCTAGATGTACACTTTTTCCCAAAGGTCTTGTTATTGACTTCATTTTCTTAACTACTAGATCTTCAAGTAGTTATCATAGAATCATTAAGGTTGGAAAAGACCCTTAAGGTCATTAAGTCTGTCTATTAACCATGCCTCTAAGCACCACATCTACACAGCTTTTAAGTGCCTCCAGGGATGCTGATTCCACCACTTCCCTGGGCATTGTGTGCCAGTGCTTGATAACCCTTTTAGCAAAGAAATTTTTCCTAATATCCAGTCTAAACCTCCCTTGGTCCAACTCTCATCCTATTGCTCATTAGCTGGGAGAAGAGACCAACACCCACCTTGCTACAACCTCCTTTCAGGTAGTTGTAGAATACATAAGCTCTGCTACTTCTCATTGCTAATGAAGTCTCCTTCAATGCAAGGACACTTCATTGCTTGCCTCCTAATCCCTCTTTTTATCTTATTTTTTCCTGCAATGCTGGAGAGGTGTGCTTCACTTCAGCACCTGACATGGGAAGGTATTATGTTGACAACTACTGTGGTGGTTTGTCTTCGCTGTGGAATTACTTTGGAAAGCCCAGAGACCACCGCAACCCAGGAAGAGTAATGTGTTCAGGGGTTCGCTCTACACTCATGCTCCTGCTTTTGTTTGGTATCTGTTCACTTGTACACAGTCCTAACTATTTCAGGCTATCTTCAGTGATTCTTCCTTAATAAGCTGTGGTTGACCTGATTCATTATGGGTTTGCTGGAAGATTTTGAAGGGCTGCCAGTAGTGAGATTATTTGTTATTTTTTATTGTGCACACCTAGACATGAAATGACTTTGAAAGTAGGAAAAGAAATGGATAAAGCTTAGATGAGAGCTTACCTTCTGGTAAAGAGCATAGTGTTGTTTTGTTGTACCATCGAAGGTGCAGCCTAGAAGTGAAAAAGCAGAATAAGAAAGTCACAATGAGAAGCAGTCACCCTCAGCAAGGAAGTCCCTTCCAGTTTTGCTTGTGTGGGCAAGCGAAGAAGGGAATTCACAGAGTTCTTCACTTGACTTCAGAGTGTCCATAAAACAAGAAACAAAACATGAACAATCAGCTTCCCATAGTCTGAGATGTCTTTGCTTTTGTTCCTTGAGATCACTTTCAATGAAAATTTAGATCTACTCCTATACCGTGATGGTTCTCTAACCTCTACCCTGCCAAGTTTTTTAATCTGTTTTACTTTTTCTTTTTTAAATAATATGGTATTTAAAATTGTATGAATTGCATTTTCTGTGTAAAAAGCAGTCATTCGAATACAGAAGAAAAATCCCATCTATGTTATGTAAAACACCCCTATTACATTTGCTTTATGCATGTTAAAGTATTTATGGAGGCATAGATAGCTGTAGAACTGTACAATAAAACACTGTTTATTGGTGTTTGCCCTGCCAAAAATGGCATCAACCAACACAATTCTGCTTAAAAATTTGTGCTGTTATCTCATCATACCTTGGCAAAAGTTACTCTCATCAGTTAGAAGGAAGCAAGACTGGAAATGCAAAATAAAAAGACACTCATAAATATCTTAATAAGTTAATTGTGCTCCTGTATACTTTTAATAACAAATTGTTTTTTAGTATTTGTCATGTTTATTAGTTCATTCTGTGACACCATGCTTGTGCTAGTTCAGTTATAATACAGCTTCCTCTGAAAAGCAGATTAGGTGTTAAACAAGTGTGTAGATAGCAAAGAAAATCAGTAGTTCAATTTATAAATTAAGGTCTCTTTTTGTTTCTTTAAACAAAGAAAATAATGTATATGACCACTTCAGTACCTTGAGTAAATGATAATTTATTTGTGGAGGATACCTTTACAAAAAGTAATTAGTTGAATAAACACTAATGAGTGGTGTGTTTATCTTAAAAGTTGCATGAACAATTCCTGAAGGTACTAAGGCTGGGTTAAGGTCTAAGGGTTAATCTAAAACACAGTGCTGTAAGGCCTGGTTCCTGATGTCAGGACGGTATTTATTGAGCCTTCTTTCATGATTTCAAACCAATTTATTTTGGATTCTTTTGCTTACTGGTACAAATTTTCCAGGGTTCAATAATAAAATAAGAGAGTGAGTGAAGCATTCAGGTTTTAAGCAATGTATCTTTCAGGGATGTATTTTCTAACATATATGCCCATACTAGATCCACAAACCTGAAAACTCAGTTTTCAAACTTATGGTTGCATTTAAACATTTTCAGATGGTAGTATTCTCTTGTAAGGAATTATTGTGTTCTGCTGTAGGAACAAAAACAATTGAATGATTTATTTAATTGCCAGAATTAGACTTCTGCCTATGCACACCAATTTAACAGGTATACTTCTAAGTAGTTTAGTTGTGGCATTGCTTTCTGCCTGCCACTACATGAAGGCAAAGATAAAGCTTTCCATGGGTTGCTCCATCTCATCAGTAGTTACTTGGTCACAACCGTTGCTCCTCCCATCAGTGTTTGCATGTATTTGTAGCGGAAAAAGTGCAACACTGTGCCTTATATGTTGGTTGCACTTACGGCGTTTGGTGGAGATGCGCTGGAGTTAACACGGCTCTGAGCTAGCTCTGCTGAACTGTTTGATTTGCCATGCTTGATGCTTTGTGCCTTCCCTTTTCATACACTTCGGTATCGTCACTGACCTTTCAATATATTCTCCCTCTTTGCTTTTCTTCTCGATACTTTCTTGTGTTACTACATTTTCATGTATTTAAACTTATTTCCCTCACTGTTAACATGAAGCACCATGGTGATGTGTCGTGCAGCTGCAATGAGCAGATCTTCAGGGAAGAGGTGAATCTTTTTCCAGTCCCCAGGTTCAGTCTCCAGATACTTGTTCTTCTCCCGTAAAAGGCCTGGTTCTGCAAACTCTTGACGACGAGAGTTCATATGCTTGGTTTGTTAGGGTTTGTCCTTAGATACCCTGATACTACCTTCATTGTTTTTTACCTCCCTTTCATTCATGATGTATAGTTACAACTGACTTTCTCACACAGTTTCTTACTTGTTCACGAGTAATTTGGAGGCCTTGTGTATGAGTCAATTCTAGGACAGACTTTAATGTCACTCCATGACAGGTCAGCAAGTGTCCTTATATACTGACCTTAAATGTTCAGACACCTGTTGTGTCCAGAGTAGCTGGGAGTTTGGACAGACAAGCATTTCCTTGTGAAATTAGGGAAGTACAAAGGCATGCAGAAATTGTATGCACAAATTTGAGGGTCAAGTATCTTTTTGGCCTCCAGTATCTTTTTTAATCATCCAGTCTGTGATTTTTGGAGACTTTCTAATGAAAGGTTAAATTTTCTGAATCTCCAGTCTAAAGCCTTCTCATATAACTGATAGGCTTTTTTTTTCTGCCTAAGGATTTCCGTTACATACACAGCAGAAAAACAAACACAATGCTCTGTTATTTCCCTGAAAACCAAAGTCCTCTTTCCTAGCAAGATTAACTTGTCACCTAATCTTAGAGCAAACACTTTATTTTAATCTATCATTGTTTTCTGACTGTGTGTTTAGTAGAGGTCAGAAAAAAAGATTCATTAAAGTGATTGTGCATTTGTGTTTTCCAAAAGGACATCAGAAAATTAATGCTTTTCCAAAGAAAATAAAGAAATACAGTATTTCCTTTAATACGCTTCAGCTAAATAAAGTCTTAAAATTACATGCCTTGGCCCAGATGGGGTGTTTGCAGCATAAGATACAAGTCATATAGTTTCTACTATCTTAAAACTCCTTAAATGAGCTCTACTTCAGCCATGCCATTTATTCCACACCTGAGATGAAGTAACTCTGGTCTCTTCTCTGATGTAGAGCCATCAGAGAGCTGAGTGCCAGTGCGTTTCTGCAAGTCTGTTTGCTTATATAAAGAACTCATTTAAGCTTCTCCACCCAAGAAATTCATGTTGATTTTGGATAATTGCTGGGTGATTTTATTCTGTAAAATAAATAAATAAATCTTCCAAACCTGTGACACAGCCCAGCTCTCACGTATTTTGGACTATTAGAAGCATAGCATTTCTCTTGGGGAAGCTTGAACTGACAAAAGACATGGGCAATTTTATATTTGTCCAGAAGGAAAACCAGGATGCATATTTCAATATAGGGTTATGTGAGAGTGGAATTTCACCTGGCAAGAGTGCAGGGTCAGTCTGTGATGAGGACAGTTTTACGTGTGAATCGCCAGACCCCACACTGCATGCTCATCCCCCATTGTAGCTTGTCCAGGAGTAGTGCCAATGTGATTTGTTTTGGCCACAAACCAGTCATAAACAGCTGAAACAAGTCTCTGGGGTCAGCACTGGCTGTCAGGACTTGCTTTCAGTCTTGGAGAAATGGTATGTGTATGTAGCCAGTAGACATGGGAATCTGAGCATCCTTGCTCTGGGCGGTGCTGAGCACAGCTGCGGTCAGGATGCTTTGGCCGAATGCAAAAGAACAGCTCTATGTGATTATCATCAATCATAACTAACCCATCCAATTAAAAATCACTTCTGCAAGTTCTGCGCTGCGCTCCCCTGCTCCCTTAAGAAAGCACCAGTGAGTGAGGCTTGAGTTGGATATGCAGAAGTCCTAAACTACAGTCAGGGCAAATGAGGAAGAAGCCATTATTTTCACTGTGCTCTTAATCCCCAGCTGTATGATGTGTATCCTTCCATAGGGTTCTTGCTTTGGTGAGAAAACTGGTTCTGAATAGGCACATCTGCTGAAATCAGCCATAGCTATAAATGTTCCCCTGTATCCCTACAGTGCTGTTTATTAGGTAACTAAATATTGAATTAGATATCTGATGTCTTAAATAACTGAATAATTGATTCGTGTTTGTGTAACATAGTTATCTATCTTAACTTGGACAATGTTGAGACTGGGGTAGACTGTCTTTGCTGTATTGTTTACTAATTGCATTGCACCAATGTTCAGCTTCTCCTGTAGCAGATATAGAATTCCCATACTGCAAAGCCACCGTTAACCTCATGAGGTTGAATAATACGAATAAAAATCTGTCTTGTTTCATGCTCAATTTCTGTTGCCTTGCGAACCATGAAAAGTTTTCTAGAAGATTTATACACCTACTTTACCTCTCTTTCCTTGCTCTAACGTGGAAATTCTTATAAAATCACTTATTTTTAAGAGCTAAAGCTGTGAATTGAATGTTAGCTATTAAAACCAGTACGGAAATGATAGCAAATTTTTATAACGGAAAATTGACCTGCTCAACCCAGCATGCAGTAAGATATATATATATATACTCAACACTTTCACTTCTTACTGTATCCAGTGGGCCATCATATTTCTAGTATTCTGTGTTTTATGTGTTATATATAACCTTAGTTAGACTTGTGATGTTGACAGCCTAGTCCTGCATAAGATTAAGCTGCTTGTAAGTAAGTAAAAAGTAGGAGAGACAGGTTTTGCTAAAAATAGAAACTTAGTTTCAAAACAGTGTTTTGACCTTAGGCTTTTATTTAGGGTTTTGAAAAACGGAACAAGCTCTTTGTTTTCCATTACTTGTAGAAAAGCCTGATAGGCAAAATATTAATTCATATCTAATTTTGTATTCCTTGAATGTGTTTTAGTAAATCCCTTTTTCATTTAGAGCAAACTACTGTAAATTATGCTGAGATATGATCATTAGGCTTTTTAGTAAAAGTATTAGTTTAACTGAAGAACTTTTTAGTTGTGATCTCTGAGGTGATAGTTTAAGCTCAGAAAAAAGGCATCAGAACACATGCTTTAGCAGTTATATGTTTCACACAGATGATCAAAAAGGCAATACAGTGCCAGCCCATTTAAGTGACCCATTAATACTATCGCTGTCAGCCCCTGATAACTTCATGACAGTAGCGGTAGTAATTTTGAGAATTTGAGATTACTGAGCAATTGCCATCAAATTTACCACATATGTATATAAAAAACTCTCAGCCTTTATAATTTGATGAACTCTGTTCACAGAGAGGAGCAGAAAGGCTTCTGTTATCACTTCAGGCAGACACCAAACCAACCACGTCTAAAATGGATCCATGCTGCTAGCTTTCTCTTACAGTAGTTTTTCAGTGCCTTTCGGTATCTTTAATGTCTGTATCTTTACGGTGTTTCTGCCTGATGGATACTTTTGAAATGCAAAGTTGAACACCTAATACTTGGTGGGCTGGTTAGGGCTGTGTGTACTTGACCAGCAATGAGCTGGTTCCCCATGACGTGTCTGAACCTTGGTGCCAGAAGATTTAGCTTATTTCAGACTAAAGCAGGTCAACATGCAAGGAGTGTAAAAGATCAGAAGTTTAAACTAGAGTAAGAAATTGAGCATTGAGATAATAGTATGAATTTAAGAGGTTAAGTGATGTTAGTATATCTCTTCCAGATAAGCTGAAGGCATACGCGCCTTCAGGCTTTCTGCCTCTTTTTTTTCCATTCTTTTTTTCAGTATTTCTTCTTACAGTCTTTTCCATTAAGTAGTCTGACTTAAACTGGAGTAGTGCATCCTTAACATAGTTCTTAATTTAGTGGGTAGGGAACTTCTCTTGCCATGGGTAGGGACACCTTCCACTAGATCACGTTGCTCGAAGCCCCAGCCAACCTGTCTTGAACATCTCCAGGGGTGGGACATTCACAAATTCTCTGGACAACCTGTTCCGTTGCCTCTCAATGCTCACAGTAAAAAAATGTCTTCCCTTATATCTAACCTAAGTCTACTCTGAAAAATTTTGAATATTTGAAGGTTCTTAGTACATGATAACATATATGGTTTGTCTTGAGTGAAAGGACTCTTTCTTATTCCTAGGCAGTGTTGCTATTGTAGGCCATACTCTCACAGTGTAAGAGTGAATTGATTTAAGCTGATCCAATGCCTAGAGTTTGGTCTTGTTCTGAATGAAGAGAATCACAGTGCTAGATGATGTGCTGTGAAGGTCCATGTGTTTCTGTATCCTTCTCTGGTTCCCTAGCTACACATAATTCTTCACATCCTGTACATGTGACTAGTCAAGTCTTCGTTTATCAGTGGTGCTAAATTAAAATTAAATTTTTATGTTTGGTTTTTTTTTATATTAATAAGTTTATTTATTTTAGAGTTTTTAAAGAAGTGGGGAAAAATGATACTTGAAATTTCTGTCACTAAAACAAAGGACTTTTTTTCTTCTATGTTTCAGACACAGATATTAAGGAGCTAGAGGATGTTTTTGGACTTAATGGACAAGTAGAGCATAAGCTGAACTTCCTCAAAAAGAATGTATCAAAAGATATAAAGCTGGTACTTATTGCTCATTCTATTGGTTGCTACATCACACTGGAGATGATGAAGCGAGCATCAGAACTTCAGGTACATTAACCTTTTAGAATGGGAGTTATATTACTACCAAAGCGGTGCACGCGCTTAGACTGTGGGCAATGCCATGCGTTTCCTCTGGAAGCTCTATGCTGATATACACAAAGTTTCAATTGAAATGAAATAAAAACATTGACTATTTCTAATAACGTATAATGAAGTAGTTTCATGTAAAATAAGTTCTGACGCTGAATTTGGACCTTTAAATGACCTTGTAATATAAATTATTGGTTATGGTCGTAAGTATATTTAGGATTTTTTTGCTGTCTTGTCATCTTTAATTAACTTAGAAAGAGGTCACTAGGTATTTGGCAATTGCATTATGTTACTACGCTGAAAATTAAGACTGGTAGTGATTTTGATGGCAGCTTCTTATCTCAAGGCAAGCAGATTGCTGGCTATGCATGGGGAAATGTATGGAAAAGTATAGTAATATAAGTTGTGATGAGCACTGTGATGAAGCACTTTTTAAAAAAAATTATTTCTTATGCATATATCATTGCTTCTGCAACTCAGTCTTGGTTTCTGCAACTTGATGAGGGTAAGAGGTGTTACTTGACGTTCTTGTGTATCTGAGCATTTTTCTTTGTCACTGTGAAGCAGTAAGAAGGCTGAGGCAGTACCGTGTGCTCGCAACCCTGGGAATGACAAACTGTTAATACTCAGTAGTAACTCATTCTGCTAGCAGATGATGAATGAAGAATACTAAATTTTTATTCTTAAATGTTCACTCTTGGTAAATAATTGCTTCTTTTACATTAGCAAATCATCAATGGAAGGAAGCGCAGTGTTAGCGTGAAGACTGTGTTTAGTACAGATCTGTGTTTGCGGATGAGTAGATTCTTCCACTTCTTCATAACCATTTCCACTGCAGATCTGTCTTTTTTTTCTTAAAGGAAACAGCAACTAAAAAGGTGAAACGTGCAGTTAACCTGATATATTTCCTCAGGCAAATTTAACTTTATAACTATAAACAATGGCATTATTTTTGAGAGAACTTTTATTACTGTTCTATCTTTTCAAGAGGGAGTGTTGTGGAAATATCATATTCAGTAATTTTTCCAAAAATATCAACTCTTCTATGGTCAACTTCTGTATATCTTTATTACACAAATGATTTTATCTGTTTTCAATTATACTATGAATTGTTGATTAATTTTTTTACACCTGGCTCACTGATTGATGGCAGCTTGCTATTTATTTTGAAATATATGTATCTTTGGGACACTCTTAGACTGCATGATGCACTGTGTGCATGAAGTTAATATATGATAAACTACATTTAAGATGCATTTAACAACAGAAAATATTTGTATAAGCCAGAATGTTGTGCAGCCTTTGGGCCTTTGCCAAGAATAAGTTAACTGTTGGGTTTTATAACATACGAGGTGTGATAATAAGAAACTCATGTTTCTATCTCTCCTTTTATTTTTACTGGAATATTTGATTCCCACAAGATTTTGAGCACATTCATATATTTTAGTAGCTAGATTATTTGATTTTATTTTTATGTATTTCTTATGTGATATTCTTTTATTACACGAGTTTTGTTTTGGTCTTAAATTCTCTGCGTTTAGAGCCTTTGATTGCTTGCAGTTTATTATTCTCAGCTAGAGGTTAATGTGTTGTATTTATTGTTTGAATAATTCAGTAAAAGTTTGTATTGGGAGTGTATGTTTAGCAGATTTGATTTTTGTTATCCAATTTATAGCCCTTTCATAATCTAACCAAATGTAGACTAGGTTGTCCTGCTCCTATAATGGTGGGGGAACCTGATGAGCTTGAGCTAACATACATGAAAGAAGAAAGTACTACCTACTTATCTGTCCTTCTTGGTTGTGCTTCAGCTGTTGCTTTTTAAATGCAGCTAATTTCTTGGGCCCTAGTGCACTGCAGGTAAATGAGGTACTGGTTTTTCTTTCTTAAACTTCTATGAAATAATGCTTTTTTATTTAACTAAGAGAAATGAAACAGGAATTGCCAGTTTACTCCAGGATAAACCCAGTTTTGGACCTCATCCATATTTTCCTATTGACTTTCAGGGAAGCTTCTGTTAATATTTTCTTCAGGAGAATCCATAACACAAATATAGTCTTAGGTTGATGCCTTTAACTAAGTCTGATTAGTAGAGAAGAGCCAAACAGGTTAAATCTAATCTGGGTGTGGCAGAGATGGAGGGCCATTCTCAGTAGTTAGTCTGGATGCAGATGTTCTGTTTTGAGGTAAAGGAAATTCAACCATGTGGACACAGACCATCCCGTGCTATCCTGTTGAATGGTAGGACCAGGGAATAGTTCTTGGCAGCTCTGTTTGCTGGTAGCTGTGTAACTGTGAACACTTCTCAGGTCACATAGAGGGATCATTAAATCTTAAGATTCATCTCTTCGTATAAAGTGAAGCATCCAGACTGCTAAAAAAACTAGGAAGGAAAAATGTTAAATTGCCATAGTCGGTGGTGATGGAAAAAATACAATAATATACAGCTTACTTGATTCTTGGTCTTAACCTCATAATCTGTTTTGCTCTTCAGCCAGCCAGCAGAACCGAAAAATGAAATTGAGTGACAAAATAATTTTCTCAGTTGTTGGAGCGTGAGCCTAACTCATAAATATGCTGTATCCTCCTTGCATTCTCTTCTAAAATACACATCCTTACTTGGATGATATTACTGGCAACGCTTTTGAATGTTTCTTAAAACACTCCATTTGATTGTGAATTTAATCAAAAGATAGACACATTTCCTTGCTAGTGAAATTCAGTCTGTTACAGCCTTAGTCTTTAATTTGCAATGATGCTTTAGAAATGCTAGCACCTTTGTGGTAATAAATTAGCACTTAAAATATCATACAGTGAAAATATCATACAATGTAAGCATTGCTGTTTGTATAAAACTTGTTGAGGAGCAAGAGTTTACAATCTCTTGAGGAGCAATTTAAGCGAATAAAACTTCAGTAATATATAATTCAAAACCGTACATTGCTACTATGTCTCAGTAATGCCAAAAAATATTGGGTAGAATTTTGTTGATTTCATAAATAGTAGCTAAAATAATGTAAGTTGGAATAGTTGTATGTAAAAAGGGTTGATACTTTGGAAACCTTGTCACATAATTTCTGTGCAGATGTTCATGTGCACCTGCCGTATCTTCCCTTCACTGTATTTTCTTCCGAACGGAAGTCTTTGGCTCTGTACATTCTTTTGAGAAATTTAATGAGTAATAACAGAATAACATAGTGCACGTTTAATGATTCCACAGATTTATACAGCGGCATAACCTTATTTTCATGTTTTTTCTCTTGTCTGTATACAAATTGCATTCAGGTCTTTCACTTGAGGAGCTACAGCTTGTTCAGGATCTGGTAATGTACATAGCTTAGGAGGTTTCTGCAGTGTGTCTTATTTGTTGTAAATTGATACTGGCTTTCCCATCTGGAGGCTGTCCACTAAACAAGCTTCCTTAAGTGAAGCAAATATTTCTTCCTTGCTGACTATTCTAAATTATTTTAGTATGAATAAAATGTTGGTGCCTAACAGGAGCTACCAGACTTTTTTTGTAAACCTTTTTAGTTACTGGGATAACTAAAAAGTTATTTTGGTTTCTAGCTGTTTAACCAGTTTCTAATTTGTATAAAATTGTTTCTCTTACCCATTATTAGTATTATTAGTGGTCACAGGGATTGAATGACTTCAATGGGAAGCATTTTGTTGGGGTTTTTTGAATATAATTATTTTAGAAGATTTTCCTATATGCGCATGGTATTTTTTCTTCTTTTTTAATTTTTTTAAAACAGTTAAAAAATTGAAAGAGCTCTCTTCTATAAATCGTTGTAGTTGTTACTTCTGATTTTAGAAAAGACAGAAATATATTTTAGCATTTTTTTAAAAATTTAGCTGATAATAGATTAGTCTGCAATCTGTCATTGAAAATTTTGTGTTGTTACATTGTTAGTAATGGGGTCTTTTATTACCCTTGGTGCTTCACCTAAATGACACACACCTAACATGACATATGTAGCCATTTTGTGGTTTCACACTTGAACCAAAAGGCCACTCTCCATCTGTTGTGAACAGCTTGCTTGATGGCCTACAGGTACACAACAGAGGGACAGGTGTCATGACTCTGTTAGCGTTTTTCTCCGTATTGTCTAGCAATCTACTTCTTCCTGATTACCTCCAGCCCTTTGCAACACATCTTAGTGGGAGAAGATGTCTCTGCGCATGACCCTTCTGACACAGACATTGAGTGGGATTTGAAATTTCAGAAACAGGATTTCCTTTGTCATCCAGGGGGATGTTTGTTTTGACCAGGGGACTGTTTGTTTTCAGCATCTGTGAGAAATTACCTGTGTGTGTAGTAGTTTGTTTTAAAAGAAGCTGTACTGAAATAGTGAAAGATGGCAATAGCTAGTTTGCATTACAATGTGCAGTATGCGATAAATAATTACAGAAAAAATGGAAGAAGTTTCTCTTAACAATGTGTGAACATTTATCTGTAAATACTGTTTTGCAGTTAGACAGAATATGAAATTTAAAGCAAATTAGTTATTCCTGAATAAGTCACATAAAACATTTTGATGTTAAACCAAATGCCTTTTTCTGATATAGCTTAATCTGTTTTCAAAACAGCTTAAGATAATGGTTTTGAATGTATTATAGATTCATTCTGGACAAGAGTGTTCACACATGAGGTTATTCAGGAGTATTTTCCATGTTTAGATATTTTTTTTCTTAGGCTTTATCAGGTCTGTTGGTCAACATCAGTTCTGTAAGTTAACAAAGCTTTTCCAAAGTTTACTGGCAGAGATAATCCTCTTTTTGAAATACAGTTTACAAAAGACAGAAGTAGGTGTGTTTTTTTCTCTTTTTGTTTTAAGCTTTTTGGTACTCCCAGGAGCTGAACTGAGCAAGGAGAGAATTTTATTTTACCAGTGTTAGCAAATGCATAATTGACCATCATATCAAAAAGATCTGCCCTGCTCAATGAATTGTTTTTCACATTTATGTGTGTGATGAGAATAGTTCCTTACGGGGAGGGGAGAAGAAATGTGTAAGTTATTTTGTAATGGTTTAAAATCTTGCTTGGATGAATATTAGATTCTCTCAGTGCTACCTTTCTGCCTTGAATCAAGTTGCTTCTTTTGTCTCCAGTTAACTTTTGGTTCCCTCTAACTAATTAGAACATAAGAGAGAAACATGTCTGAATTCCTCTGCTAAGGACCACAGAATCATAGAATGGTTTGACTTGGAAGGGACCTTAAAGATCTAGTTCCAACCCCTCTGCCATGGGCAGGGACACCTCCCACTAGACTAGTTGATTTTTTATGGTAAAGAATTCAGTGCAGTGACCCTTTATGTTAATAATTTAGTTTCACTTGTGTTGATAGCTTGATTATGAATTTGGGAAACACATAATGTTAGGAAAGAGAAAAATTACCATGTTTCTATGTACGGGTGTTTCTACAGGAAAACAAAGTTCTTTAGTGTAGAATTACTGGAAATTCACACGGCCAACAAGGTTAAAAGAGGGAGACTTTTTAATGGTTACGGGAACTGCTAAGCGTGTCTGACCTTTGAGATAATAAGGGGATCTTTTCAACAGCATGAATGGATGAGGGAAAGACTGTATGAAGGCAATGACATTTGTTCAGTTCCTGTTTAGCTGATTATTAGAACCTGCATATCTAATGCAAGTCTGGTGATGTCATCATTACAGAAAACATCTTCTGAAAGGACACTAATTTAGCAGGTTCTGAATAATTCTATAAAATTATAAATATAATATAAATTATATAATTCAGCAATTATAATTCATTTTGGAAGTAGAAACAAATAAATGATAAACAAGAATATAAGTTTTCTTTCAATTTTTGAAAGTTTTATTTAACATAGTATCATTTAATTCAAATGTTGATTACCTAAATTGTGTCACAATACTTTTGACAAAGTCAGTTGACATAGCTGTTGTCTGGGTGTAAATTAACTTCTGCTGATTTCACTGATGATTATAAAGTTTAAATATGCTTAGTGAACAAATATTTTTTTGCTACCTTGCATTATCTTGTACAAAAGTAAGCTTATCTGACACCTTTTTAAGAGTACAATGAAACTGCATAGAACAGAAAAACAGCTGGCCTGAATTCTGAAGAGAGATAATGTCATTTCTCATGTAGAGGGTTATAGTTTGCAGACTTGTGTGCCCAGGTGTAGTGTAACCAACAGCACAGTAGAAGCATAAATACATGTCCCTAGTCTGTGCAGCCTTGTTTTGATTTGTCCTTGCTGAGAACCATTTGCTCTAGGTTCCTTAATGGACTGCAGTGATGAGTGGAATATGGATATGTGGTTATGTCTAGTGGTGGGGTTCATGATCTGGAGAAACAGAATGAAGAAACAGTGTTTTTATATGAATTTCATGTTGCTTGCACGCTTAAATGA
Source organism: Tapera naevia (assembly GCA_033556795.1). Classification (NCBI taxonomy): domain Eukaryota; kingdom Metazoa; phylum Chordata; class Aves; order Cuculiformes; family Neomorphidae; genus Tapera; species Tapera naevia. The sequence goes on along the minus strand of JAUMJJ010000079.1, from coordinate 27,941,062 downwards.
TAAAGTGCAAAAAATGTCCATAAAAATTAAATGGGTAAAAGATTTACAGTAACACAAACCAAACGACGACATTTTCAAAATTATTATGCAGGAAGAAAAATAAATGTCTCTACTTGGCAGACCTCACAAGGGATTTGGTACACATTTCAAATAAACACCTATCTTGTTAAGAGAGCTGCAAATTTCTAGGCCATGACTGAAAACTAAACTGAGTGATGTATTTTTCTTCTCCTTCAGTTCAGCCATCTGGAAAAATGAGCGACATATTAAAAAACCAAGCAAGTAGCATTGTGCTGATATACACTCACCTTTGTCCACCTTTAAGTGTTGAGGGAGCAAAAAAAGAAAGAAAACATAGGTTTTTTTTGCTCAGATATAATCCTGAGTATCAATGCAGCTGCCTTCAATGAGATGTGTTAATTTAACTTTATGAATATTTTAATTTAGTACTGAACTGGACTGTTTCTATAATATATATATTTTTGGCAGTTCTCTCTATCAGTTATTGACAACAAGACTTTGGGAGCAGACGCATGAAGGACAGGTGGTCTGAGCCAACAATTAGACTAAAATTTCCTTTAATTGATGGTTTTCACTTCGCAGAGTCTGCATAATCCAGCTTGCAACAGATGACAGAGTTCTCATGAGCGTGTTCTCTCAATGACACCTCAGGCAATATCAGTAAGTGTAGTGGAGCAGCCAGTAGAACAAACAATGCAAACTTCGTACATATGCAACTATTGTTCAGCTTACTTATTTGGTAAAAGGGAGAAGTAACATAGGTGATTTGTTAAACCTGACCAAATAAAATAAATAAGATATCGTCTCTTTGAAACATCAAGGAAGTTTCTACAAAGATTTTTGGAGATTTTTTTTTTTAGAAAAAGGGAAAAAATGGAAACAACCTTCATATGAAAACCTGAGGTAAACATAAACCCTTCTGTCTTTTGAGTGGGTGGCTGCAAAGCAAAGAAGAATAATAGGTAAGGTCATGGTAAACAAAGATTTGTTCAAGAGATACTGACTTTTGACTGAGATAATCATAAAAGGCCACCAGCCTGAATTACAAATCTCAACAAAACTTCACAATGCCATGAAAGGCTGATAACTGTGGAGTGGTTCAATTGTCAGCTCACCCAAGAGACCACCAGCAACCATTGTTTTTACTGGCTTGATGACAGACTCTCCTAATGGTCTCAGTTATATTCTTTTCTACCCCTCCCTGACAAAAAAAGAAAAAAAGAAAAAAAGCTTTAAAAAATGTAAAATGTCAGAAGATGCAGCAATCAACAGGCAGATTTTTTTTTTTATAAACCTCATGGACACTGCCTTTGTGAATAAGAGGAGGCACTGCATAGGTCTACCTGACATGGCTCTTCCGTTCACAGACAAACAACCCGCCTTGTAAGTTAGAGGACTAAAGTATGTAAAACATGTCAAGGATACAAAAAAATTTTAGGGAAGTTAAAATGTCGTGAGAAGTAAACTGCTGAAGGTGATACATCTTCAGATATAAAAATGCCTAAAGAAAAAATTTCAATGTTTTTGATGCTTTCACCAGGGAGAGGCATGGATCCTTCTCCACGTTAAGAATATAATTTCTGTTCTGAAAAATCGGCCCCAAAGATGAAGTGGCATAAACTATCAGTTATCGACAAATAATTAAGCCTATCAGGAGCTGAAATGTGATCATGGTCTTGAAAATGATCTTCAGGCATGCTCTGAAGATACCTGTCTGTTTTTCTGTTCTCTGCTTTCTTGTTGTAAGCAGAGAAATTCGCTTTTAATGATACAGTGTGTAGTCTGTTACACGTGGTGCCATCTTCTGACTCTTAGGTTGGCCAAATATGTTGTGATCAGCAATGTGTAACTGCCCGCTAGTTAGCAACCCAGTTTCCTCTAAAATGAGGTAACAGGACTTATACTTTGGAGTTGCTCCTCCCTTAAAAAAGAGAGATGGGTAAAATGTAAAAGAGATTTCCATAGGGCTCTACTTTATATATTTGTCCTGTCTGCAATCCAGATTTAGTTTTGCTTGTAACTGTAGAAATAGGAAGCAAGAAACAATGAAAAGTGAGAGTCAAGTTACAAGCATGTGATGATAAAATTCTGGATTTTTTGGCAACACAAAACTTTAGGATCAGGAACACATAGAATTTTCAAAGTTCCACAGTTAGAAGGATTACCTGTTGAACAATGCCCCTTTTGAGATCTTCTTTGCAGTTGAGATCTTTAACATGTAAACCAAAATGTGGAGTACATCAAGGAAGCATGAACAGCAGTTTTGGGTTAGGCTTAAAGTATTTGTCAGGCTATTTGGCAAAGCTCATGCCAGATTATCTGGTCCAAAGACAGCTTTTTGAAAGTAATCTTGAATTGCTCAAGTCTGCTTACTAGTATTTTATGCCATGTTTCTGTTATGTTGTGTTAGTACACTGTGGCTCAGCTCATGTTAGCCACATGGAAGCTGTGGTTCATCATACTGCCAATACCTGAAAGGAGGTAGCTGAATTGTGGAGTGGCTGAGTTCACTAGCTGACCAAAATGTGTCAACATAGGAACTCAAATTAGAAAACAAAATCTTAAAGATTGCAATATGGTAGTCTTAGGAATAGAAAAAAATGGATATGCATTAAATTAAACAAAAGTCATTTTTAAATCCACTATTTTTGTACGTACCAAATATAGACCAAAGACTTTACGCTGTCAGCTTGTCTTATCATTTGGTTCCTAAATGTCACTCCTAGAAATAGAAATAAAGCTACTGGATAGATAAGATATATTAAGTATAAAGCTCTATTTTACCTTCTAGAAAGTACTGTTGAAATATATACATTTAGAAAATTTGTTCTTAATACTGTCTTATGTGTGTTTTGAAAACAAATAATGCATTTCTGAACAGTGCTGCCATGTGTATAGACAGCGTATCTTGTGTGGGTTTTGCAGTGGGTGAAGCAGGTAGAGATAACCTGCTCAGTCCTAGAACTTTACGAGGAATATGAGATTACATATAGTTCAGTACTGTCTGAGTCAGGAAAACTTACAGGAAGGAAATGTTGAAGATCAGATAAGACTGGTAAACAATAGAGTGATAATAAAAAGCACAAGTGCAAATTTAATTAAAATTGATGTTTGATGCAATTAAAAGATAGGCTTCACAAAATTAGCAGCAGTATATCTGTCAGAAGCCAATTGCATAGTATATGAATGCAAATTTCTGTTTGAAACGTTAATCACATTTTTAAAAGTCAGGATTCAGGGTCAATCATAACATTGTCTTAAAATTAGCTTGGTTAGATCGTAAGCCTGTGATAAGAAGGGCTGAGGAAAAAGGGAAAAATGAATTCCCAAGACTTTTTGAGGAAAAATCATATTTTGTTCATAATGTTCACGGAAACTTTAAGTTCTGTCACCTTCTTTGACATGTTTGGTTTACTGCTCAGTTGAATATAGAAATAATATGAAAATCGAGGTTTTGGTCTGCGATGATTGAAAGCAGGAAACGTAAGAACAATAATTTCAATTTCAAGAGACTTGATTTTTTTTTAATAATGTTGTTTTTATTTCACTAATAATGAAACATCCAATTTCTTTTCTGATGTGTATGGTCAGAATTCAAATAAACTTATAAAAATTATTTTTTTTAGGAAGTTAACAGACATTAAAGTAGCCAAATGTACAAACAGAAAAGGAAGAAAAATAAACTGAAAACCGGAATCTGTGATCATTCATCAAGAATCCAAAGTAAAACATGAGAGTGAAGAGGAAATGAAGGACTAAAAATAAAAAGATGGCTAAAATGGTAAATGGCAGAATAACAGGATTTATTAAGTACTGTGGGTTTTTATGGATTTGTTCATACAATCTTGTTATTTTGCACCTCCAAAAATTTGGAGTCATATTGTAGTAACTAAGTGAAATGATTCTATAAAAGTGAGAGAATCATAAACATATAACAAGAAATTAATTTCAAAAACAATTAGGATTTATAGCACATATTTTCAAAAGAGCTCAACACCCTTTTGAAAGCCAAACTTCCTACAGATCTTTTTATGCTGGATGGTGAGATCTTCTAAAATTCTGGCCGCAGACGTGTATGCATAGTACGTGAATAGGCTTTGAGCCTTTGAGCAACCTGATCCAGTAGAAGGTGTCCCTGTCCATGGCAGGGGGATTGGAACTGGATGATTTTTAAGGTCCCTTCTCACCCAAACCATTCTGTGATTCTAATTAGGTTCCTTAGAATGGACACAGTTGTAATTAAAAATATTTGCTAGTCTGCAGTGTTGTTAATTTGTTTGTTTTCCATGTTTTGGAGGGAAGAGTAGGGATGCTTACTTTAGAGATTAGAGTGGAAAAATGTATCTCTCTGCATTCACTTCTATATTGAAAATGGTACGTCCAGTTTGAAAAGTTCACTTTAAGAGTGAAAGGAATTGGAAAAAGACACAAGCTTTATACAAAAAAAGTTATAAGATCTCTTAGCTTAGATTGCATATTCACTGCATTAGGGCATTTCTATTATACTCTTGAATTAAGTTCATATAAATACTGGAGAATTTTTTCCCCGTCTTTTTAGTATTCCTTTGAGTACTGATTCTTTTAGGGGAATTTCTGTGAATTATCATGATGGATTTTTTCAGATACCTGAGATTATGTTGAGTGACTGTACACGTATCTTCAGAGAACTTTGCACAACTGAAGTGCTGCCGTGAGTGGCTATAAACTCTTCAGCAGGGACAGGCTGGGAAAGAGAGGCAGTGGAATTGCCCTCTATGTTAGAGAAAGTTTTGATTGTGTAGAACTAAAATATGCTAACGATAGGGTTGAGTGCTTGTGAGTTAAAATCAGTGGAACCCACAGTAAGTCAGACATAGTGGTGGGAGTCTGTTATCGGCCGCCCAGCCAGGACGAGGAAACTGATGAGCTCTTCTACGAGCAACTGGGAGAAGTCTCGAGATCACTGGCCCTCATTCTTGTGGGAGACTTCAACCTTCCAGATGTCTGCTGGAAGTATAATACAGCAGAGAGGAAACAGTCTAGGAGGTTCATTGAGTGTATGGAAGATAACTTCCTAACACAACTGGCAAGTGAACTGACTAGAGAAGGTGCTGCACTGGATGTGCTGTTTGTGAACAGAGAGGGCCTTGTGGGGGAGGTGACTGTTGGAGGACACTGGGGCTCAGTGATCGTGAGATGATAGAACTCTCAGTTCTTGGAGGAGTAAGGAGGGGGGTCAGCGGAACTGTAACCTTGGTCTTCCGTAGGGCAGACTTTGAACTTTTTAGAAGGCTGCTTGATAAAGTCCAGTGGGAGACAGTTCTAAATGACAAAGGAGCCCACGAGGGCTGGATGCTCCTCAAGAAGGAAATTCTAGTGGTGCAAGAGCAGGTCATCCCCGTGTGCTGTAAAATGAGTAGGCGGGGAAGAAGGCCGACTTGGCTTAACAGAGAGCTGTGTGTTGGTCTAAGGAAAAAGAGGAAAATATAAGAGCTTTGGAAGAGTGGACAGGCTTCCCAGGAGGACTACAAGGAGCAGGTGAGATCATGTAGGCAAAGAATTAGAAGGGCTAAAGCTGAGCTGAAACTTCAACTGGCCAGTTCAGTGAAATACAATAAGAAATGTTGCTTCAAGTATATTAACAACAACAGGAGGACCAAGGAGAATCTCCCTCCTTTACTGGATGCAAGGGGAATGGTAGTAACAAAGGATGAAGACAAGACAGAGGTACTTAATACCTTCTTTGCCTCAGTCTTTAATGGTAAGGAAAGATGTTCTGTGGGCTCCAAGCCTCCTGAGCCAGAGATTGTGAAGGTGAACCCTCAGTGTTCCAAGAAGACTTGGTTAGAGACCTGCTTGGCGAATTAGATGTCCACAAGTCTATGGGACGGGATGGGATACACCCAAGTGAATTTCTGGCCTGCATCAGGAATAGTGTGGCGAGCAGGACCAAATTATCGTCCCCCTGTACTCGGCACTGGTCAGGCCTCATCTTGAATACTGTGTACAGTTCTGGGCCCCCCAGTTTGGGAAAGATGTCGGGATGCTGGAGTGTGTTCAGAGGAGGGCAAGGAAGATGGTGAAGGGGCTGGAGCACAAGCCCTATGAGGAGCGACTGAAGGAGTTGGGGCTGTTTAGTCTGAAGAAGAGGAGGCTCAGGGGGACCTCATTGCTCTCTACAACTACCTAAAAGGAGGTTGTAGTCGGCAGGGGTTGGTCTCTTCTCTCAGGTGACCAGTGGCAGAACCAGAGGGCATGGACTCAAGCTTCGTCAGCGAAAGTTTAGAGTTGATGTTAGGAAAAAGTTCTTCACTGAAAGGGTGATTGGTCATTGGAATGGGCTGCCCAGGGAGGGGGTGGAGTCGCCGACCCTGGAAGTGTTTAAGGGGAGATTGGATGAGGCACTGAGTGCCATGGTTTAGATGATGGGTTGCTGTTGGTGTTGGTGTTAGTGTAGGGTTATAGGTTTGTCTTGATGATTTCAGAGGTCCTTTTCAACCTTATGATACTGTGATACTGTGATACCGTGAAGGGAGCTGGCGGAGGTCCTTGCCAAATCCCTTTCCCTGATCTATCAACAGTCCTGGCTGACTGGGGAAGTGCTGCTTGACTGGCAACTGGCCAATGTAACTCTCATGTAGAAGGGTCAGAAGGAGGATCTGGGGAATTATAGGTCTGTCAGCTTGACCTCAGTACTGGGGAAGGTCATGGAGAAGATCATCTTGAGTGCTGTCACGCAGCACGTGCAGGACAGCCAGGTGATGAGATCCAGTTGACATGGGTTTATGAAAGGCAGGTCAACTTGATCTCCTTCTGTGACGTTACCTGGTTAATAGATGAGGGGAAGGCTATGAATGAGGTGTATCTGGACTTCTGTAAAGCCCTTGACACTGTTTCTCACAGTATTCTGCTTGAGAAACTGGCTGCCTTGGCCTGGATGGGCACACCCTCTGCAGGGTGAAAAACTGAATGGATGGCCGGGCCCAGAGGGTGATGGTAAATGGAGTTAAATCCAGCTGGAGGCCAGTCATGAGTGGTGTTCCCCAGGGTTCAGTGCTGGGACCGGTCCTGTTCAATATCTTTATTAAGGACCTGGACAAAGAGATCGAGTGCACCCTTAGCAAGTTTGCAGATGACACCAAGCTGGGTGGCAGTGTTGATCTGCTTGAAGGAAGGGAGGCTCTGCAGAGGGATCTGGGCAGGCTGGATCAATGGACTGAGACCAGCGGGATGAGGTTTAACCAGACCAAATGCCAAGTCCTACACTTGGGACATAACAACCCCATGCAGCGTTACAGGCTTGGGGAAGAGTGGCTGGAGAGCTGCCTGAAGGAAGGTCCTGGGGGTGTTGGTTGACAACTGGCTGAACATGAGCCAGCAGTGTGCCCAGGTGAGCAAGTGTGCCCTCTTGGCCTATATCAAAAACAGTGTGGCCAGCAGGAGCAGGGAGATGATAGTGCCCCTATACTCGGCACTGGTAAGGTCATATCTTGAGTCCTGTGTTCATTTCTGGGCCCCTCAGTACAAGAAGGACATTGAGGTGTTGGAGTGCATCCAGAGAAGGGCGACAAGGCTGGTGAAGGGGCTGGAGAGGAGAGGCTGAGGGAACTGGTGTTGTTTAGTTTGGAGAAGAGGAGACTGAGGGGAGACCTTATCACTGTCTATGGCTGCCTGAAAGGAGGCTGTGGCAGAGCGAGTGTTGATCTCTTCTCCCAAGTGACAGGTGATAGGGCAAGAGGAAATGGCCATAAGTTGCACCAGGGAGGTTCCGACTAGATATTAGGAAGAATTTTTTTTACTGAAAGGGTGTTCAGGCACTGGCACAGGCTGCCCGGGGAGGTGGCTGAGTCACCATCCCTGGAGGTGATTAAAAAACAGGTAGATGAGTTTTTGAAGGACATGGTTTAGCAGAGGATGGGTACCATTGAACTCAATGATCTCCAATATCTTTTCCAACCGGAAGAGTCTGTGAAATCAAGCCCTTGATTTTTTCTTAAGAATCACATGCTGTGGTTTTATGACCGAGGTTATCTTCCAAATTTAATGTAATAGAAATCTCATTCCTTTTCTGATTATTCTAATGTATTAATATCTGAAAGGCTTGATTTCTATTGTTTGGATACAAGTGTACTTAACTGTGGTGTTTTTTAAGAGAAATCATTGGAGTTCATCCTTTCATGTGGAATTCAGTTTAAAGTATACATTTAAATGGAAGTCCAGGTGCCATAAATCTGTTTAATAAACTTGTTACCTTTCGAGTTCTGTTAGAAAGTTCCATTAGGGTTAATGAAAATATGCTTCTAATAACTTTTCTAGTCACTGGCAAATTGTAAAAACATTCCACTCTATTTCAAATTCCAAACCAAAGCATAATTTTCTATAAGGAGTAGAATTCACTGAATCCTGATGGTTCTTGAAAATGTTAAATTTCTGCTCCTCTCTTTTAAGATAGCAGTGTTACTACTGTAAGTGTATTTTACTGAAATAAAGGCAAAACCCGGTTTTCAATAAGTGCAATTTGAATTCTGGTCTCCAGTGGCAGCTGACAAAGTTCAGACTTTTTATCTGGCTTTGGCAATTGAAAGGTATTCTTCAAATTCTTGTTTTCAGTTGCACTAATACCCTTACTACCTGATGACCAGTTTTATTTGTGTGATAAATTAGATATGATAATTTTACTCTCTTGTCAGATTCTTACCTGTATGCCATTTGTCATAATAATTAAAGCTAGGAGAAATCAGTAGTGTTGCAAAGGAAGGAATTTTGTATTTTTCCCTTATTATTAAAAACACAGTTCTGGGAAAGTCAATGCAAGGATGGAAAAACTAGCTGACTGAGAGGATTCTCACTCCCTCCTCTCTTTTTCTCTTATTCTGATACTCTGACAAGACTTTAGGGTGCAAGTTCTATGTTGAACCTCAAATACTCCTTGTTTCTTCCTTTTACAAAAATATAAAGTTCAGCTTTGTGTTCCTTTTTTTCCTCCATGCGTAGTTCCTGGCTCACTCGTACTTCCATTTTTCACCGGTATCACAAGTCAGAACCTGTTCTGCTCTCCGTCCCCTGGAGTACATCATTAAATAAGCCACTTAAAATGGAAATACATTGAACTCCTTCTGACATCAAATGTCAGCTCAGCTTTTCTTACCTGTCCACTAACCCTTCTAGACTAGGAGGATTGGATGCCTTTTTGAGAGCTGACTTCAGTGAGTGGTGAGGTACACTCCTTCAAAATGTCATAAGTAGAGCACTTAAAATGGAAGTCAAAGGCTCTTGAGGCACTGATGGAAAATCGTGGTCTTCCTCTTTCATCAGCAAAATGAGGTTATAATTGTATGGCTGCTTTCTCATTCACCATGTTCAGTCACTTTTCCTTAAACTGCAGGAGTTGTCATTTAGATTTATTGGTAGATATGACTGTGAAATCAGTTGGCTCAAGGCAACCGAAAATCTGGGTTTTTTTGTTGAGCCATGTCTCCACTTTAAGGGCATATTACTGGTTTATCATAAGTGGTAAGTGTTCCAGATCATGTCTACAAGGATCATATTTACCAGTTTACATACCATAAGGGTACCTGCAGATCCAAGGCAGTCATCTCATGGGAGTGCTACACTGAAAAAAAAATTCCCAACCTTGTACTTCCAAAATGGAAATGGAAAGAATTTCTCCTGGAAAGTGGCAGCTGCGTTCTGACATTCGTGTAATGGGAGCAACTGAAAGCTTTATGGTGTGTAACTGTGACACTGCATTCCAACATAAGCTTCTCCCTGCCCTTCTTCCAACCAATAAACTATTCTTCCTCTCTTTTCACTCTCACCGCTCCTAATCTTCTTCTGTTTATATGCTTTAATCATAATAGCAACAAATCCGTCCCTGCCGGTATTATCACACCGTTGCAAATTTTGGCTGTCTTCTCTGGCACTTCCCTTGTAGATGGAATGATATTGCCCGCTTTGATGGGGCTTAATTCTCTATGTAAAATACTGCTCTGTCAATGAATATTTTCTCTATGAAACTTTTCAGTCCAACAATAAGATACAGATTTTTTGGGAGAACAGTTTTCTCATTATTACCTGAACCCATAAAAAGGCTTTTTCTTTTTTTTTTCCAAACATTTTGGGCAGGTCTTTAGTTACCCAAATATTTGTAGTACAGAGTAATTTGCATTTCAGCCCTATGAGACTTGTAAATGTAATGAACAGTCTGTGTGTTTAATATTTTTAATATTTTTATTAGTTTGCAAATAGTTCAGTATGTAGACCTGATCTGTTGAGAAATAGTTTGCAACGTCCATAGAGAACACTTCTGAGTTACAGTCTGTCGTATGTTTAGTTGAATTCCAGGCTTTGTCTGGCAAAATTTTAAGAGTACTTCTTACTGGAAAATAAGTAATGTGAAACAACCGATTATTTTTTCCTGTGTCATGACCTACTTGTAAGGTGAAGTATGGATGATCCCTCTTTGGCAGATTTCAGCATTGAAAGTCAGGTATTAAAAAAGATACTGACAGCCTTTTGAAAGATATGATTGAAAGTGTATTGATTTCAAAGGGAATTGTTAAAGGTCTGAATTTACTTCTCAATCCAAGAAGCTATTCTCAACTACCATGATAAGTGTTTTACGGCAGTTTTATAGGTGGTTTTAATCAGAATTTATTCAGGGGGCAGAATTAAGGCTAATTACATGGATGGAAATTTTACCACCAGTTTAAACTGGAAGGTGGAATTACAGAGGACCAAAAGCCTTCAGTAGGATATTGGGCATATGCAGTCTGCTTACGGCTCTGCTTTTTGTTTACTGTGCTTGTGACCATCCGCATTGGTAATTTCTTACTCTTAGAAGCTGAAATTAGATACTACGAAGATTTTAATGTTTTTCGCTTTGTGGCTATTGAAAATTAAATCCCTAGTTATTTTCATCCCATTTTAGTTCTTCTGTAATTAAACTCTGCAGGACGAGTTTTAGTATGCTTTTAGTAATATTACTCAAAGTTAGCACTGCAGAAGTCTGATTGTGAGTCACATTTTAAAAGGACTGTTCATATGGCTGTTCTAATGAGTTTGGTTGCAGGATTCCAACATAAGAAATCAAATATATTGTCAGTCAGTGGAAAGTAGCCTTAAAGTAGACGTAAATTTATTCACACCTCACTGGTGCAAATGGCATTCAAAGCTACACACCTAAAGACGTAATCCTTGTACCCAGCACTGTATTCACTGTTACGCTGAAGGCTAACATTTGAAATACAAATACATTTAAAGAATGGCCATCCTTGAATTTTGTTTCTTTCCAAGTAGAACTGCCAGGAAGCACTGGAGGCTTGGGGCATTAAAGGCATACTTCAAATAAAATTGGATAATGTCTGTTAAATAAAGTGGGTGCCAGGACATGGAAAAACACTTGTGCTACCTGCAAAGCATTTTAAACAGATGAGAATATTGCCTGCTATTTATATCATAAGGTAGACACTGGAAGAAAATAGTTAAAAAAACTCCCACAGTTTTTCATTGATTTGAAAAATGTGTATGTATTTCAGTATAGTTTGTCAAATTGAGATGTTGAAGGAGGTGTAATTTGTATCATAATATTAGATATACGGAATGTAAGAAACTGTAAGTTCGTATGAGTGATGGCTACCCTGGGAGAAAGTATAATTTTTAAAGTGGCATGGAACAGGTACATTAACTTTTACTTTCAAAGCATCCTACTAATTTCTTTTTCTGCTAAACTTTCTTTTCACATAGAGTAGAAGTGTAACTGTGGTAGATGCAGAGCTGAGTTAAGAAGGCTCTTTGCTGCTGACAGAAATTGGTTGTAGTTCTGTTGGTCTACACAAGGGAGTGCTGACATCTTCCATCAGCTGAAAGAGTGATTCCAACTAACCTGTCCAAGAAATGGCGACATACCTTAGGCAAAGAATGTATCAGGCATTTGACTATTTCGAAAGGAAGGTACGAGAAAACTGGTGGTTGGGAAATTATGATCCAGCTTACAGAAGTATGCACTTAAATTTTATTAACTGCTTCTTGGCTCACATATCTTTATGTGCTATTTACAAATAGTGACTTTGTCTCATAATCTGAGGATAGCATTGTCCATACAACTGTTTAATTTTAACCCTTTGAGAAGAAATAAATCTTAATATGAACTTATATTTAGCAATGCTCAATGCCACAGTAGAATACTGTGAAGTTGTGACGATTATGCACAGCTTCACAAGATAAACATCGATGTGTCCTTTCGTTACCTTGTAATCTTTCATTACCTTGTATCTTGAACGAAGTTAATGCTGTTGAAAAGTTTGGAAACAAGGCATTTCTAAGTTTTTTAGGAAGATTCCTACGTATGTTGTTTCTTAGCGCAACCTTCTGTAGAATGTAAAAGGAAGTATACGTGTATATATACTGTTTCCTGAAGAGCCGATGTAGCTGATACTTAATGTGTATGTCCAAATAGGACGTGATCGCTTGAATTTATGTTACCCTGTATCCAGCCTGTTGTAGTCTCCAGAGTTCTCTCTTCTGTAATTCAAAGTGATGGAGACATATCTGAGTTGACCAGCTCCCTTAAGGACAGTAACAGTCATTAAATTTTATAGAGGTGAGAAGGGGTCTCCACAGATTGTACCTGGGGTCACAGAGAAACGAGAGTGGTCGCTCTGCCAGACACTTAGATAATTCTCATTTTACCTGTTCTGTCCGAGTCCAGAATAGGGGTTGAATTGAATATCTCAATCTGTTAGACCAGGGGTGTCAAACTCATGGCTCCTGCTGTTCTCCAGCTCATGCTCCTGCAGCGTAACGTGCGTCACTCACTGCACACGTTCCTAGTGCTGGCAGGAGCGCAGAGACAAGGGCCTCGGCGCTGCCGCCAGGTAGAAACAAGGTGCAGGGCTGGGTAAAACAGGGTGCAGGGCTGGATTTGGCCCACAGCCCGTGACCTTAATACCCCTGTATTAGACTATACTATGGGTGTTTTCAAGTATAAAAACATGGATTTAAGTATGAATAAATGAGAATACATCAGATACCAAGAGGCAGAGGCATCTCTGACATCAGACAAAGATAAACACAAAACAGCATTGAAGAGGAAACAGCCCTTGTCACACAGCCAGCCTGACCTTAGGTTGTGATGTGACACAATATTAAGGCAATATTAGAAGTATGTTATGAATTCCTGGTTGCATTGGAGATATTGATTGGAGCTTGGCTACTGCTTCTCCCCTGCCTCAGCTCTTGCTGACTGTGGTCTAGGGTGATCTTTGAGTGACAATCTGGCCAAGGAACAGGAGTGAGAAGGTTGAGGAGAAAAACATGTCAGCAGAGTGCTTTAAGGGGGAAGCCTTGTCTGTTGTGCAGTTATTGTAGGAATTAAAAGTCTGGGTGTGCAGCAAAGGGACTTAAAAATGTTACTTTCATGTTCTCTGTACTTACCATCTTTTATGCGTCAAATGAGTCATATTTGCACAGATTAGGTTTAAGAAAAGCTTGCTTTTCTCACTGCTTCTGTGGAGTAACAAGGTATACAGTAAAGTGGTACATCACTGCTCTTGTGAAGATGAATGACAAATGTCACCAGGGAGAAAACTTTAGTTTGGCATAATATGACTTATAGGACAGAAAAGCATGAGTAGTATTGTACAAGATAACTTTTAGCCAGATAAGTTCAAGAAAGAGAAATTCGGGTGGAAATAAGTTCAGGGAAAGCCTAGGAAGATAATCAGGAACTTAAATTATGGGAGGAGCTTAGGATATCGTGGCTAATTTAACCTCATTAAACAGAGAATATGCATGTGAATGCGTCTATTATAACATTATGAGTAGTAAATACAGAGAAAAAATAGAATTTCTATGCAATTATATTAGACTGCAATACTTGTATAGAATCGATTAGTTATCAGTAAATTCAGACATTAGAAACTGGTTTATGGACATGAAAATATTAAATCTTAATTAATCATCCAAATAACACCAAGTAAACTATATTGTTTTTAGTAAATGTGAATAGTTAATAGAAAGGACTGTAAAAAGAGATGAGAGAGTACATTTGGTTTGGTTGCAGTAGTTTTTGCACCATGGATAATCACATAAGTTCATATATTTAAATTATATATTGTAAATGTCATTCATATATATATGTATGAAAATTAATTATTACTATAAAGTGTATCTTATATTTCAGTACCTAAACTCCTGATGGTGGACTTTCCCATAGTTGTCCAAGAAATATGTTTTGCCGTAATGTGGGGTATAGCTTCTGTGGCCTTGACTGCCTTCCTTGGAAGCCATAGAGATTGACCACGGGTAGATAGTGCATACATTGTTCCCCACAATATTGAAAACCTTGTGGATGGCAACTGATGTGTCTTGTTTACATGCTCACAATAAAATTCACCAAAGATTTGAAATTACAAGGGAATTCTCCATTGCCACTGATGTCTGTGTTTTGTATGGGTGGCATTTTCTGTTGGATGAAAAAAATCCTCCCCTGGGAGTTTTTTAATAGTTTAATTTAATGAGTTTCATATCAGAAAAGGGGGCCTATGCCAGTGGTAGTGCTGTGAGTCTGCGTCTTCTTATCCTGTGCTGGCTCATCAGTTTGGGGGATATGGATCTTCCTCTAAAGCATCACAGAATATGTCATTTGGCACTGGAGGATTTCTTATTGCTTGATAGGAAGGAAATACAGAAAGATCGTGGACTGTGTTTAATGATTAGCCTTATGTTGGAGTGTTAAAAAGTTCATTTTATTAACAGAATTCTTTGAATTAAAGAGAAATATTTTTTCTGTGGTGTTATTAACTTCGTGTTTCATTCTCATTTTTTTGGAGGAGGCATAAAAACTTTGCAAATAACATTTGATTGCTATTCTGGTCCTGAAAGAGTTTGTTTCTTTCCTGGGCATAACAACTCTGCAAAGTCTGCCAGTTTGCTGTGTAACTGAAACAGACTTTAATTTATTTATTTATTTATTTAAATGTGGTAACCATTTACACAAAAGGAGAGACAGAAGGTACAGAGACCTCACCTTTTAAGTCAATGCAATTATTTTCACTCTTCCTGGATTATTATTTTAGTCAGTGTATATAATATGTCATATTGACAGGACAATGTAGTTGTATGAAGGAAGTGAATGTAGGGCCACGGAGATGATCAGAGGGCTGGGAAACCTCCCGTATGAGGACAGGCTGAGAGAGTTGGTTTTTTTAGCCTAGAGAAGAGAAGGCTCCAGGGAGACCTTATCACAGCCTTCCAGTATTAAATGGGACCTACAGGAAAGGTGGGGAGGGGCTCTTTATCGGGGAGTGCCCAAATATGTGTACTGAAGACTGCATTCATTGAAAAGAGAGGTAGTGTCAGTCATTGTGAAATGCCTCTAGCTTCTGTTCTTCTACTGCTTATCTGTAATTTGAAGGCTAGATTTGCAAATATTGACCAAATACTGATATGTTTCTGATTTCTAAGTAGATTAGTGGCAAAGTCCTTTAGTAAAAAAAAAAAAAAAAGTCATAGAAAAAAGCAATAATAGAAAATCAGTATGCAACTTTTTCTGTATATCAGTGAAAGTTATGATATAGCTAATCTCTTTCAATGGCAGAGGAAGCCTAGGACTGAGAAACTGCACAAAAATGAAAATGAAACACTGCAATTGTATGCATCATGCACTGATATCTTGGCATGTACTTCATAGGTGCTATACACGTAGTATGAATTGATGTTTAGTAATTCCAAATCATTTGAGACCAGAACTTGTAAATTATTGCCTCTCTGCAGCTTTTACCGGGGTAAATACTGAATTCCAGTCCTTAGACATTGTCATATTAAGTGGCATCAGTATATTTGCACAATGTTTTCAGTGCTGGAAAGAATACACTGCTGTCAACGGGTGTTTTTAGAGAACGCTGACTCAAATACTACCTTGTAGTAGCATTTGCTCCCAAAAAGTACTTTGTGAAAAGTATGTTCTTCTGCTTCTCTCATGAAGATGTCTTATTTTGTTCTATACATTAAGCTCCTAATTAGAAATCTTAGGACCCCTGTATTGTTAGTGGGAAACAGAAGACCATAAGAAGTGGGTTTAGTTCATTTGACATCTTCTGAGTTTCTGTCCATTACTGACTTCAGTTAGAAGTCTTGGGTGATTAAACACCTAACTGAGGCACTAAAACTAAAAGCCAGTAGTGAACTTGTATGAAAGTGAGCCTCTGAAAAGGGCAAAGGTTTATTTTCATTAACTTCCCACCATTTCAGGATGCAATTTCAGCAGATGTCATTATCAGTTGCGTACATAAGAACATATGGAGTTAGTGACTGGTTGCTCTTTCCTTGCTGAGCATCTGGGGAATGATCTCTTGCTAGCAGAAGAGAATATCTGTATATAATTCCCAGGGATGACATACAGTGTGTTTAGAATCTCACTTAGACAAAATCATTATTAAGACCTTCTGATTTTTGAGATATTTCTGATTGAGTCAGATATGCTAAAAATAGTACTTCAGTTTCTGTATAAAACAAGCCAGGGCTCACCCTGTGGCTCTTGACAGCAAGTGGCAAAATATAGCTTATGTTCCAATAGGGAAGCCTTCTCCTTCCTCCTTAGATGCAAACATGATTGCTTCATACACATCTATTAAGAATAGTTCCTGGTCTGCACTGTGTTCTGACTTGTGTCCAGGCTTCATCTAAGAATGTGCTGGCTGGCTTTAGCCGAAATCACGGCAGTGAACGCTCTAAAATGGTTTGGTCCTGGAGCCTAGGTCCTAGGTATTGAGGTTATGGTGCAAACTGGAAGCAACAAGCATTGTTGATAAAAATTTTTCTACTAGTTTCACCTCTTTCTATTACAGAAGGCACAGAAGAATGACAGAGGTTAATCAGTGGTATACTGGTGAGAGCCCCTGCTCTGACACTTCAGTGGAAGTGGAGAACAGCACTCCAGGTGGCAGCCAGAATTAAAAGGCTATCAGTAGGTTACAAACCACTGCTAGTAGACAATCAGGGCTTTCCACTAAGGAAAGGAGTGGAAACAACAGGCCAGATGAAGTGCATTTACACTAATGCATGCAGCATGGGCAAAAAACAAGGGGAGCTGAAAGCCATTGTGAGGCGAGAAAACTATGATATAATTGCCATCGCAGAAACGTGGTGGGACAATTCACACAACTGGAGTGCTGCCATGGGTGGCTGCAAACTCTTCAGGAGGGACAGGCTGGGAAAGAGAGGAAGTGGGGCTGCCCTCTAATGTTAGACAAAGTTTTGTGTAAAACTAAAATATGCTAATGATAGGATTGAGTGCTTGTGAGTTAAAATCAGTGGCACCCACAGTAAGTCAGACATAGTGGTGGGAGTCTGTTATCGGCCGCCCAGCCAGGAAGAGGAAACTGATGAGCTCTTCTACGAGCAACTGGGAGAAGTCTCGAGATCGCTGGCCCTCATCCTTGTGGGAGACTTCAACCTTCCAGATGTCTGCTGGAAGTATAACACAGCAAAAAGGAAACAGTCTAGGAGGTTCATCGAGTGTATGGAAGATAACTTCCTGACACAACTTGTGAGTGAACCAACTAGAGAAGGTGCTGCACTGGATGTGCTGTTTGTAAACAGAGAGGGCCTTGTGGGGGAGGTGACTGTTGGAGGACGCTGGGGCTCAGTGATCATGAGATGATAGAACTCTCAGTTCTTGGAGGAGTAAGGACGGGGGTCAACAGAACTGTAACCTTGGACTTCTGGAGGGCAGACTTTCAACTGCTGAGGCCGCATCTCGAGTACTGTGTTCATTTCTGGGACCCTCGCTACAAGGAGGACATTGCGGTGCTGGAGCGCGTCCAGAGAAGGGCGACAAGGCTGGAGAAGGGGCTTGGAGAACAAGTCCTACAAGGAGAAGCTGAGGAAGCTGGGGTTATTTAGCTTGGAGAAGAGGAGGCTGAGGGGTGACCTCATCGCTGTCTATGGCTGTCTGAAAGGAGGCTGTGGCAGAGCGAGTGTTGATCTCTTCTCCCGAGTGACAGGTGATAGGGCAAGAGGAAATGGCCATAAGTTGCACCAGGGAGGTTCCGACTAGATATTAGGAAGAATTTTTTTTACTGAAAGGGTGTTCAGGCCCTGGCACAGGCTGCCCGGGGAGGTGGCTGAGTCACAATCCCTGGAGGTGATTAAAAAACAGGTAGATGAGTTTTTGAAGGACATACTTTAGCAGAGGATGGGTACGTTTGGACTGGATGATCTCCAAGGTCTTTTCCAGCCAGAAGATTCTATGGTTCTGTGAGCAATAATCAGTGCCTCTGATATGATAAAGCCTAGGTTATTTATGTAGTGATACCATAAAGAAAACTGTTTGTCATACTCGGCTCTGGCCATAGCTCAACACTGTGCATATGAGCTTACTTTACTACATTTATGAATTTGCTGTTTTAGTGTAAGCCATCATGCATATTCATGTAACCAGTATGATGGATGGTAATCTCTAGGTTTTAGCTATATTTATACAGCAAAGAATTAGAAGCATGTACCTGGGCGGTGTGTGCGCGCGTTTGTTGTACTTGGCACATGCCCAGGGCAACACATAGACCTAATGCCTTAGAGGTAATCACACAGAAGTTGTCAAGCAAAGTTCAATCCAAAGTTCATTTGGCAGATGGATCTTATGGACTGCATGTTTTTATGCTTAGTCCCCAAAACTATATTTGTGGCTTATGTGCTTTTTTTTTGTATCTTTGGCACTACTATTTGGTTCATATGTGACTTTATAAATCATGTTTATCTTTGAACACTTTGCTCTATGCTGTTTTCTTGTTACATTTATACTGTGCTCATACCTACATGAAAAATGCTGGCTGGATCATTATATGCTTTAAAGATGGCATCAAATAGCTCTGCTCAGCTGACCGTAATTCTTTAGTTATTGAGAGAGAAATTCTGCAGGTAAACATCTGTGCATCCTCCACGTGTCTTTACAGCCCTGCCTGTGTTGATTGCCTGTGTTCCATGAAGAACTTTAATCCTTAGCTGGATCGTCTGTATGCCTATGAAAACTGCTAGAAGATCCTGTGATTAAGAGTATTGATCAGGTCTGTTTTCAAGCTGTGAAAGCCCAGAAGCCTCATAGTAAAGCTGAGCCATGATGCCATGATGCTGTGTCACTCAAGAAGTTTACTTTTCCTAGGGAGCAAGAATTCCTTCAGGCCATCAGAGAAAATTTAAGTGTATTATTTAGAGTTTTAATAGCCTGTTCACAGAGTTGCATACACTAAACTGTGCTTTTGTTTGGAAAATAAATTAAGCTCTGCAGGGAGCAAATTATTGCTCCTCACATGCAAAAAAATTTCTTAGAAAATTAAGAAAAAATCCTTCTTTCTGTCACTGAATCTCACATATTATATGGAATACAAGTAGAAGTCCAGAATGGTAGGAATAGAAAAAATAAATGAGTTTGATGCCCAAATGAAAATCTGGGCTCTAATAAATAAGATATGTAGAAAATTTAAGTTGAAAACGTGAAATCACGTGCCTTGCAGCATTGTGTTGGGAGGGGACTATACAGGACAGTAACAGAAGACTCTCTTGAATTAAGCAGCCACTAAGAACCTAAACCACCATGACATTCCTGGTAAAAAAAATACAACTTTTCTACAAAATGTTGGTTATTTACAATTTTTTACTACTTTGTTTTACAGAAACAGTTTACCTAGAGAAGTAAGGTTTGGTTAAGTGCAGAGGCTTGAAATTAATCATACAGTTGTTGTAAATCTTCCTGCTTTTACAATGTGTATTTTCATGTGGAGTAATTTAATCTTGATTTTCAGGTTATTTGTGCATAAAAAGCATGCTAAGACTTCTGTGTGGGGCTTTGTAAAAATTAAAGACTTTGAAATTTTCAGTGGAAAGATTCTCTGTTAACTGTGTCTGAGACAGTTGCTCCTTTCCCTGTTTGATATGTTAGTTTAGGAATACAGGAGATCCATAAGATAAAATAGAAGAAAATGCACACAGTGTGTTCTCACTTCACACCAGGAATGAAATATTTTTTGTCACTTCTGTTCATTCTTTCGTTCTTTTGCTGTGGTGAAATCACATGGGCTTGTTGATATTGAGCTTGCTCATACAAAAAAACGGCATCTTGAATAGCTGAAGAAGAAAATATTCAGGATTTTAAAATATAATTCTCTATTATCTATACTATACTATGCTATACTATACTATATTATACTATACTATACATAGTTCATGACTGAACAAAGCGAACTTGCAAGTCCACAAAGTCCCACTCTCGTGAGAGGATACCTCAAGCCAATACTCTCTCGTTTGTCTTGTGCATCTTCTTGGAAATCTGGTAGGCACAGCTGTTGTAATAAAGCAGGGATAGTTCCCTGACCTTCGTTGTTTTGCCTGCAGGTTTCTGCACACTAAATAAAAGAAATTGTGATTAATGTTACTCTCCGTGTCAAGGGTAGACTGTAGATTACCATTAAGTGCATCATTATGTTAACTTTGAAAAATTTACTAAGTTTCACCTGACAGATAACAGCTTTTCCTCTACCAACACAGCAGAGGAATAATAAACTAATTTATGGGATGAACTGAAATATATCAAAAGAAGTGTTACTTTTGACAGAGAAACAGCTTTTACTTTTTGTAGGGTTCTGGAGGAATTTCAGATAAAACTTCCTCGCTCATTTCCTTTCCAGCCCTGTGATTTGAAGTTGTGCATATAGTGATGCTGTTGCTGCAGAGCAGAGGTGTGAGGCTGCAGGGTCTGCAGGTGAGTGGCAGAGCTATACTTGGATGATTCTTCACTGAGCATCAGTCAGTGTGATGGGTCAGTAATAAAACGTAATAGACTGCTTGCTTTCTTCTGCCTGCTGATTTGATCTCTAGAGTTCCTTGGGGGCTCTGAGTTGTGTAACCAGTGCAGAATCTTGAGTCCTGTGTTCCTTTTGTTGATGCTTAGATGAACCATTTCTTCACACCCGAAGATAAGAACAGATCATGCAGCAGGAGCGAGTACTTTCCAAAGCTTTCCCCAGTCATGGTCGTTGTGAGCCTCCAGCGACCACTGCTTCTGCCATTAAAGCAGACCGAACCAGCAGGTTATTTCTGATGAATCTTCAGTTTCTGATGGTCTAGGAAGGATATTTTCTTCAGTGGGTCAGAGTCTTGTTGGCTTACAGCTTCATTGGATAGATCTGGCCATGCCTGTGAGGTGGTGTGGGCAGGAACAGTCTGGCCCTTTAAAGCCAAGGTACAGGACTGACAGAAGTGGTGGAGCCACCATCCCAGGAGGTATACAAAAAAGTGTAGTCATGGCACTTCAGAACATGGTTTAGTAGGCGTGGTAGCGTTAGTCTGATGGTTAGACTTGATGATCTTGGAGATCTTTTCCAACCTTAGTGATTCTTTGATTTTGTGACTGTAACTCATGGGTACAGGATACTCTTACCTTCAGTAGCTTCATTGGCCAACTTGCAGAAGTACCCATATCCACTTGAGTCTCTGACTAGGATGTCTAGTTGACCAGCTCTACCTTGCCGTGTGCTTAACTGATAAAAATCACTTTGAATTGAGGATAATTTAAACGAAGTGAATCTCGATTTCTCTAGTTGTGTGTAAACTTTTGGTAGTTTGATTGATTTTTATCACAGAAGGGTTTCCATAAATAAAGGGGTCATTAACCTTTACACATTACTTAACGGTATGTAGTGTGTCATTCTTAGCTTGTGATAAGCAATGTCTTCCATCTTCAGAAAGACTGGTCTTAAAATAATTCCGAAAGTTGTAGCATTAATGTAATTCCATGCCATCTATTTGATTTCAGCTAGTGTAAGTTGCATATGGATGAGATCCTGGCATTTGACAAGGCAAAATTTAATAACTGATGTTGAGCATTTCAGTCTCATTAATTTCCTTCATTTTACCTGTGTATTTCTACTTCACTTATTTCAAGATACAAGTCTGATGTAATTTTTTATGAACGTGTGTCGTTATAATAAAATACGTTTAAATCTGTGGTGTCCACAGCTGTATTGCAAAGATGTTGAACTACATCTTTAAGCAATTCTGCAGGCAAATGCACATTTTAAAATACTGGCTTGGGAATCTTGCAGTAGACTAAGAAATAGGTAATGAATGTTTGAAAAATATTATTTTTACATTTCAGCATTATCGTCTGCAACAGAGTAAAAAGAGAATGAAATAACAGTATCCTCTTTCTTACCATATTTAAAATTTTTGTGCCATTTAAAAATACAGATATATGCAGGACGTTGTAACAGCTTTCTCAGTTTGTCCTTCCTCATTCAACATTTAGCAACTTCCCCCAGTGGTTTGTACAGGACTCTAAGCAACTAATCCTGCATCTGTAAATTGCAATGTAAAAGGATTAATGTGTGCCTGGGAACACAGGTCAAATCTGCTTTAGATCAGAACAATTTGAATTCAGCTCGTAGATGAAATATCACGAAACTACCATATAATCTAGTACAAGTCTTGGCATTCCTATACTTCATCTGCTGGTTACCTTTAATGAAAAGAGGCCCAGGATTTCCCTGAGAATGTTTGTTTTTTTTTTTTTGTCTAAAACCAAAGTTGTATCAGCTGGAAAGAGTATTTCTCAAAATAGTTTTGTGTTCTGTACAAATAGGGCTTTCAAAGTCTGGTTTTAAGATATTGTGGAAAGTACAGCATAGCACGTTACTGATACTTCCCGGATTTCTTCCATTTGCTTTGTTAGGATGCTGTGATCTTGTAAGCATCTCTTGGTGGCATGTCCTGCCTTTTACCTGGATAGCTACTGAGACCAGCAGTGCTGCACACGGATACAGTGGCATCCTGCTCATTTGACAGCAAAGACAAATTTTACAAAGACACTAAATTGTGCAATACATAGAATGGTATGTGCACCAAACAGACATAATATAACTACACCTGTTTTATTTATGTTGCATCACCAGCAAAGCACAGCAATGTAATTATCTGCAAATATAATATTGAGAATCTGTCTTTGCTGTCTTGATACTTCTATTAGGTACCGTAGTTGTGTATCTTCAGGGTTTTTTATATGCAAATTATGTAATGTGTTTTTACTTCCAGGAAAAAGTGGCAGATATCATAGAATGTTTTGGGTCAGGAGGGGCCTTAAAGATCAACTAGTTCCAACTCTCCTGCCATGGGCAAGGACACCTTTCACTAGATCAAGTTCTCCCCTTTTAGAATATTTGATTTTAGCATTGAAATATAATTGAGAGTAGGTGTATTAATTCAATTTTACTTATTCTGAGTGGGGTTTTAAAAAGCAATTTCATTCTATTTTAAGGCTACAGTGTGTTCTGTTATCATAACATGAAATAATTACCAGCTTTAGGCTATGTCTCTTTCATTATAACATGTAAAAAGCAATACTGTGCATTACTGTACCTGCCTTAGTGAAGGGGCTGTGTTCTTAGATTCTTGTTCTGACAAAGTTTTTCTATATTGAAGTGCAAAGTGAAAATCCCATGTATTGTCAAACAATAAAGTTACTGTCACGGTGGCTGACATTTTTTGATTTGTTTGGTTGGTTTGCTTAAGAGAACATAGTTACCAGATGAAGCAAAAAGCATTGCACCTCTGCTGCCATAGAAATTCTGCCTGGGCTACCGTGATGGTTCCTGCCTGCTGCCCTCTGCTGGGGTCGCCGTCCTCCCGGAGCAGATGGCTGTGCTCGTGCTCCTGGATGCTTGTTTCAAAACCCATAGAACTGAGCATTTCACGACCACGTTCTTGTTTGCTGTGTCTTTTAAAAAATTTAATCCTGCCTGCGTGTCTGAGGTGCCACACACCTGGAAGCCCAACTTTGTTTCAAGCGGAGACTCATTTAAAAATTCAGTCTTCTAGATGGGATGTGGTGCTGTAGGACTTTGCTGACAGATCTTTCTTCTGACCTGACAGGTTCTTCGCTCTGTGCTGCTGTTTCCGACGATAGAGCGTATGGCTCAGTCCCCTCAAGGAAAGCTCATGACCCCTCTGCTGTGCAAACTTCGCTATGTTCTGTACATGCCCGTCTACCTGCTGTCCTTTCTACCAGAGGGAGTCAAAGCCTCCCTGGTGCGCTTTGCACTGCGAGGAATGAAGACCTGTGATGAATCTTCCATAACAACCTCCGTGAATCTCTTCAGTGTGGACTGCATTGGTGAGCAACTTTTATTTTTTTTCTCATTTTGTAAATGTTCATGTAATGCTGTGGGCAAAAGCTTGATACAAAAGCCTGAATAAGTTTTGAAGGACAGGTCTAATCTGTTCTCAGATTAAGACCACGGGCACAGGAAAACCTTAAATGAGTTTATTTTGGAAAAAAAAAAAGTCTTAAGGGGAAAATAACAAATAAAATATTTCCCCAAAGAATATGCATTTCTTAACAAAACTTTGACCCGTAGTACAAACAGCATCTCACGTGATTAAAAAACTTCCAAAATCTAGTTTATGTTACTTACGTCTTCTTTTTGCATTTAATTCATACAGGATGGTGAAAATAAATCAGTAAACAATTTCACAATTTGCTCTTTGCATCTGTTTTTTTAAAGCTACAGTTTAACCAGCTGTATAGATTTTGTCGTCTGAATTGGAATATCGGTAAATTCAGAAAAGAGTCTTCAGTCTACAAACACATAGAAGTTACTTTATGCATAGAAGAATTGCAGCACTTTTTCTGGGCATATGGAGAAAGGCAGAAGATTAACATTCCTCCAGTGCATATTGCACACATATTTTGCTTTATGAAAAGAGAGTAATTTCAGATAAATTATGTTACATTTAGAATGAAAACCAGGATGTGGATTGTGCCATATTCCAGGGATTTTAGTAAGTTAGCAGTTGAAAACAATTTGGAATAGAATTGATGTGCTAACATAGTAATAATAGCAAGAGGGAAGTTTTGATTGCATTAATAGTAGTAAAAATACATTCCTACATTTCCAGTTGTGTTCTGTCTTCTGTCACTTAAATTTACCTACTAATCTTCCAAACAGATGTGCCAGAGTAACCGTGATTGCAGCAAGGTCTTGTACCTTTCACAGGTATCTGTGGATGTGTTGGTCTGTGTTGGAGGCTCACTGTAGGACTGTGCAAAAGTTGAAAGCGGGATGAGCGGTGAGGGTTCCTACTGCCAAACTTAGCCTCGTTTATGCTGTAGAGACCTCATATGACAGTCACTCCTGTGCCTGACAAAAGGTGTCTCTGCCACGGCGGGGGGGCGGGGGGGGGGCTGGATCTAGATGATCTTTAAGGTCCTTTCCAACCTAAACCATTCTGTGATTCTATGGAAATCAGGCTTCCAGTTGATAATGTAGATTTCTAATAGAAGTCCTGTGGTCTGTTGCTTCAGTTTCTATTAATGCATGGCAGGTTTATGATGACTGAGGAGAAAACAAGCATGCAGTCGTACGTACACTAGACTTTCAGGCTTCTTCCTTTGATAATTCTATCTTGGAGAAAGGTATGTGAAGGTCTGTGGGGTAACATCTCCAAAAGCCAGGAATCCTTCTCTGGTCTCCACAGATAAAACTTTTACCTCGGAAAACAGGTTATCCACATCCAGGATTGTATTGAAAATGGTCTTTGGACTGCATTAACCTCCAAAAAGCGTGGCCAGGCATTGTTTGTGAGCCCTATTTGGCTCATACCACGGCAGTAGCAGGAATAGGCTAACAGAAGGGATTTTGTGTGCTGCTGTTTGAGCCTGACTCTCTGAGCTCCTTAGTCCCCAGGTGAATGAGCCCAGTTGATGTGTGCGTGTCAGCCTGATGTAATTTTCTCTGTGCACCAGTCTCTGCTCTATGTCCAATCTGTAAAGTAAACTGAGGCAAGAAACCAGGCTGGAGGCTCTTGTATTCATGGGATGTGATTTCTGCCTATGTTAAATTTATTGACTGAGTTCATTACCCCGGAATGAAAACCCCTGTGAGCCAATGTCTTGTAAAACTTAAATAAATAGGCCTTATTGAAGCAACTAGTTCCTTTGGATTTGTGATAACATCTCTCTCAAGCATAATTCCCCTTTGGTTTCATCTTTGGAAACTGATGATGTTTTACAGCTCAGTGACTCAGGACCACATGTGTGGTGTAATAATCGTAGGGCTTTCCGGGTATTGCCTGTTAACCTTCTCTTGTATTGTTTGCGGACAATAAAAAAATGTCAAATTGTCAAAAAATTGTTCAAATTTGCTAAATGTAGCACAACAACTGAGCCTGTCTTACGGATGGCTCATCTGTGAGTTAATGAAGCCTCTGAATTTGTGGTAAATGTCTTTTTGATTGATTCCTTGTCCCTTCATAAACTGCTAGATACAGTTCAGAAAATGAGGTTTCTTCTCCTGTCCGTGGAGGCTGCATGTCAACTCATTAAAAATACACATATTGCCTTTGGCATCTACATCTGTTGCATTACTGTAATTGTAATAAAAGCTGTGATTAAGGGCAGAAAAGATGGTAAGAGTTTCCTTAAAATTAATATGCCCACTAAAACAAACCAACCTGCCAGGGATTTGTTACCACATCCAAAGCTTAGTCACAACAATGTTTTCTCTCCTCTGAAAGGAAATGAGATTTGAAAACTTAATTATAGCGGAACTGTAACACCAAGTGCCACTCCTGTTGACATTGACAGTGAAAAACTCCATTCAGTGGCAACAGAATCGGGCCCGTGGTTGAACGGGTCAGTGGAGGAAGAATTATGTTACCTATTTACCCTGCTTCTAATAAAACTCATCTTTACATTGTCCTAACATTATAGTTGATGGTACATAGAAGCCTCAGCCACACAGC
Source organism: Tapera naevia (assembly GCA_033556795.1). Lineage (NCBI taxonomy): Eukaryota > Metazoa > Chordata > Aves > Cuculiformes > Neomorphidae > Tapera > Tapera naevia. The sequence goes on along the minus strand of JAUMJJ010000079.1, from coordinate 27,914,272 downwards.
AGAATGCATTACAATGACACTGTGCAGAAAGGTAATGTAATATAATGACTTGTCCCAGAGGGGAAGTAATGCACAAAGATGAGAGACGTCAGGGACTGTAAAGAAAATGGGTTGTGAGGTAGGATGGGAAGACATAATACATAAATAATAAAGGACCTAAATAAGCGGTCTGAAAGCAGTTTACCTACCTGGGTTAAACCTCTAGCAAAGATATCTTAGGGCAGAAGAGGCATTACAATGCACAAACTAGCATTGGAATACTTGTGTTCAGGAGCCTAGGAGATGAATAGACAGAAAATTTGAACATTAATGACCTTGACTTATCTGAAACATTGTCACTCTGTTTATTCAGGCTAGCAAAACAAGGATACCCATATCTAGCACAGTGGTGGTTGTTCTACAAATCATGTACAGTGCTGCAATGCTGGAATACTTTGGCGCGTTGAAATTTGTAAACATTTCTTTGGTGACAGATGCCAGCAGCAGACTTACAGTGACAGTAAACCATTCTATCTACACGGGACAGGATTTATTGTCCGACCGTTTGACTGGCAAACTTCCTCCATTTGTTTCTGTGAAATTTCCACAAAAGCACAGACATGACATAATGAGTAAACAACGCAAGGCGTTTTCGAGAGGCGGGCTCGCGGGTCAGAGGTTAACGTCTGGATGACAGGGAAGATACAGATAAGCACAATAGCAAGAAAAGCCTCTAACTGGCCCAAACGCCGTGCGTCCTTTGTGATCTTGAACCTGTGACTTCCCTGGAGGAATCTCCCTGTTCGTTTAACCTATTCGGGGAGCAAGGGAGCACAGAGATCTGGGGTAGGGGGAGGTCTGCTTTGTGCAATTCCGGCAAGTTGGGAAGGAAGGGACTCAGAAATCTGAAATGAGGATTTCACATGGGTTTAGGACATCACACGAACGCAGGCTCGAGACCATAGATTTCCAAGAGATTTAATACAATGAGCTAAGATTAAGCTTCAGTTTGAATATAAATTTTATCTTGTTCCAAGTGTGGAGACATTCAGATTTCATGTGGAGTGTTTTACATTTCCCTCATTTCATAGAAGAAAAAGGGCTGAGGCAATTGCAGGCACTCCATTCTTACACCCACAGGACTGTGTTGGAAGTGAAGAGTCCCAAATGAGGTATTGAGGTTTGTCTTCCAGTAATAGCTATTTCACTCTGTGGGCTCTACAGGATGGCAAATTTACGTCCCTGAAGTACCTAGAGTAAAAAACTTTCATATAGGATAAAATCTGTGGAACTGTCAGATAGCATCTGGGTGATAGTTGTATCAAAAGCCAGCAAAACATAGGCTTCCAGTTGCTATAAAAATGGAAGATAAGCATTTAGATTGACTAAGTTATTTTCAAATTTTATCTCCAGGGAGCTAACTGGAAAATTTCATTCTGCATTTGAATTGTATCAGCCTTGGGAGTCTTGAGATCTTGATGGCTTGAGATCTGTTTCTCTTCCAGTTTTCTCTTCTTAATCAGAGAGATTTTAAGATGACATTATCTTCATCTGACCACAGTGGACATCATACTGTCCAAGTAGGTGGCGTCTAAAGTAGGTGAGGTGAATCATACCCTACAGATAACTCTGTTTCTTCACTGACCTCAAAGAGACCCTCTCTTTACTAGATACCTAAAATTGGAGGAGATAAATCCCATTCTGTATCTACTGGCTGTTCTTTTTACTGCAGTCATCAGAAAACAATGTGATTTGAATTATTCATGCAGCCTTTACCCTTGCTGCCAGGACAATCAGATATTCAGGTTCTGAATTTACGGCTGGTTTCTAGTGGGAATTCTGTTTGTTTCCTACTTTCTTTGAAAATTCATTTTATGTCTCCACCTCCATTTCCTGACAAGTAAGATGGGAAATTTTTGGAGAGTTCTTTTCTGGGACTAAAATGCTGTAGAAATACCTGTCTAACTGAAATACTTTAGTAAGGACAACACGTGGTGTTGTATTCAAGGCACACAATAGCTCCTCCATCTATTCTGCTCTGATTTTTTGGAGCTAAAAAACAGTGTTAAAAGTATTAGGTAAGCACTTGATAAACAAATTCACCTGAAATGGTGAAATAAGAGGGCTTTGATCTCCAGGTAAGAGGACTTTGATCCCCTAAAAGGTATTTTTTAAATCTATATAACCACTTAGGTAAAATGTAGTTTACTTTTCTTTGTTTTTAAACCAAAATGGTGTTCTTTAATCGCATTGAAATTAAAATGTAACTCCTAAAAGTAACAGAAGATATGATGAGCACCTCTAAATTCAGCATGGAAGGCAGAGCTCATTTGATTTTGTTGTAAGGAATTAACACTCTCCACTTGGACACGCAAGGCCGAGAGGGGGTTGCACATTATAGTCTCAATTAGGTTTTACTATTTTGAACACTGTGATAGCACATTTTAAAAACGACCTGACATTCAAGATAAGCAATGAACTATTACCCAGCATCCCATAGCTGAGCAGCAGCAGAATGGTACATAGACCTGTATCCCAGAGCATCTGTGTATCTACTGAGCCTGCCAACACTTAGTTTCCTCTTATATATGTGTATTCATGTTAGTCATGAGCAGCTTCCACAAACCATATTGGCTGGACAGGCTGATGTGCATGCAGTGCATTTTTGAATAGAGACAGAAACTGACACCACAAAGGATTTCAAGTAGCACCTTGCAATGTCACACCTGCATTTTTCATAGTGGGCAGGAGAATAAAGCTTTTCCCCCCTGCCACTGGACAGATCTTTAAATGCAGACCAGTAAATTTTCAAGTTGATTTTCCCAGCTGACTGAAATCAAAGCCCTGACAATAAAAAGTAATTGTTTTGTTTCTGCTGATGATTGTTTCACGTAACTTCTGACTATAGTGCAGAAATAATTTCAAAGATATTTTTCTAGTTTTATAAATAAATATGTATAAAATTTCAGACATGATTTAATAGCTAGACAGAATTTCATGGAGAACAGAAATTACTGACATGATGCATAAATTACATCTTCATAAAGTAAGTGATGTTAAATCTGGACAGTGTAGTGCAGTACATCGTAGGTAGGAAAAAAAGGGTGAAAATCTACTAGTCTCCTCTCTTCTTCCAGTGTGCATTCTTTGATATTCAGTGGGACAGAAAGAGGTCAAAATGATACAGCAGAAAATCTCACTTCCTTTCACTGGCATCTAACTAATTATGATACAAGAGAAGTCATCTTTCCTGAAATCAAGTAGCTCTATAGCTATCTCCTACACAGTGTTTTTTATCTTTAACTGAATTTCCACCAGATAGTGCCATGGCTCAGGAGGCTGCTTTAGGTTGCCCAGCAGTCTGACCCAGCGTGCTAAATCCTCTGTTTCTGCAGAGTTTCTCGGCAGGCTCCTGTGTGCTGTCACAGTTGAGCCCTATCCACTTCTGACATTTTAAGTGATGATCGTAATATGTATTTCTGCAAAGTGTTTAAGAGCGTGTTTCCTTACCTGTGGAAACACAGTAATATTTTATCACCTGCTTTGTAGGAAAAGGGGCCAAAGAATAACAGTCTTTAATATTTTCATGTTTCCTTTGCTACTGTTTATTTTCCTGTGTGATGCCTGCCTAAAGTGTTTGTTTAATTTCGTCGGACAACTCAGTTTACCAAGGCAGCACTTAAGCTGACGGAAAAACCTCACATCTGCTTTATTCTTTCTGGGAGTGAACTAAACTTTTCCTTCTTTCAGAGTAGGATGCTCATATTAAATTACTGGAGGAAGGCAATGTCTTTTATGTATTTATAGTCCTATTTATTTTTTAAAGTCAATCTGCTTCATAATTTACCACATTTCCGAAAGAAAGAAAGAAAGATGTTTAACAAGGACTTTTATTGCTTGCAAAAGCTTTTACTTTCCTGTGAAAGCCTTATGAAAATAGTAATAATAATGTGGAAATTTCTCATTTAGTTTATTTCTGTTAATTATTCCTCTTTTTTCTTCTTAAGGGGGAAAACTCAATGTAAAAAACTCCCATCATAAATATTACTCATAAGGCGTGAATGTTTTGATAGTGAGACTTCCGATCATTTCCATGAAATGTGAGACAGAGTCGGGATTTGGTTGGGGAAGGGGAGGTGGTTTGTTTAGCCCTGGTGGGTTTTCATCCCCAGGGATGTGATTCACTCCCACAAATTTGTAGTGAGTCTAATGATGTTTTGCAAATGGCATGAAAAAGGAAGGGGTAACATCAACAAAACAGAAAGGATGTTGAAAATAAGCTTATGCCCGCTAAGTGCTGGCAGCTACAGTTGCTTTGTTTTAGGCAGTGCCAGAAAGAGTCATCTGAAAATTGGCACTTTATTTTCCCTGGGCCCAATACAAAGCCACATGAGTTCAGGGAAGGCTTCCCTTCTGCAGTAGACTTGTGCCTTTTGTCTTAGAGCTGTCTGTCTAAATTTCCCCAAGGAATATCTAAAGTGGAGCTCATGGCTCTGTCATAACTTGGGTTTACTGGTTGGGAATTTAGCTTGATTATCAAACTCCTTCATCGTGCAGTCCCTGCAAAGCACTTAAACACACACTAAATCCATACCCAGGGATAAACAATTGGCATTTGTGTTTTGGAATAAGAGTTTTTTTTGAAAATGACATTCACAAAGCTGCTACCTGTCATTCCATGAACCTAAAGGGGACACTGATCTGAATGTAATTCCCTGCAGTTGTCTAAAACAGTATTGCAGTGTGCTTTGCTGCTGCTGCTGCATGTCATGAAAATCTCCACTCACCATTTCCCTTGGCTAATTCTGTAACTGTCGATATTGTCAAGGAGAAAATGCCTACATATTTTTCATGGATCTGTGAGAAAACGCTGGCTTATCTTGAGCAAACAGTGGTGCAGGAGTTTGCTTGCTTGTTGGTGCAATTGTCACGTGTATTCAAAATGAGCTTTAAAAACAGTGGTTTATGTTTAACGAACGGTCACGTCAGGTTCACCCAAAAGATGAACCAAAACCAATCCAAAGCCAGACAAAGCCATTCCACCTGAGAGGAAGTTCACCTTGTTCAAAGGAGAGGTGGTCCAATTGCTAGATTTCATCGGGTTTCCTCAAGAAAGAGTCAGTGTCAGGGTCTAATGCAGAAAAGCACTTAAACTGACCTCCATATAGCTACTCACATGCATAAACTGTTGTCTAGAAGAGCTTATTAATTCCCAGAAGAGATTGGGCAGGAACCACAGTGGGGTTGCTAATGCTAGTGTCCATTCTGGCCGCTCCCTGTGGGATTGAGCACCACCTACACCAGACCCATCTATGCCTCTCTTGCAGGATAAGAAAGCAGACACTTCCCACGACCAAAAGCCTGACTCCTAGCAGATTTCCCATCATTACAGCCATCTGCCAGAATATGTGAGAGCTTAAACTGGAGGTGATAGTTCTGTCATTTGAAGATGATGGGAGTTGTTCCAAACTAACTTAGGGCAGGATTAAGTCCATAGACATTTCAGTTTCCAACACAAACCCCACTTGACACATGCTTCATCACACAAAGTAAGTGAGCGTTTTTCACACTCTCAACAAATCTACTCTTTGTAAAACACCTGGGTATAACTGTTGAATAAGTTTTTATTTTTGCCTTCAACCTCTAGTTTGCTTTCCAATGCACAGCTGACTGATTTTCTTGTATAATTCTGATCTTTCTGCAACTATAATACCACACAGACTGGAGAAATCCATCATATTGCAGCTATTTTTGCCTATTTATGTCAATTATGATTATATATTAAATGGGATATTTTTATTCATTTCAAGAATAAACTTAAGCAAAGCCCAAAGTCAATGTTTACATCTTGTAAACCTCTAAACATCAATATTTTATCTAATGTGTGTGTGTATGTGTGGAAGCACATGTTCCTGCATTAGTCATCCTTGATACTAAGCAGTTCCTTCTGCCTGATGTTTTAAACAATAAGTTATACAATATTTCCAAGATTGCTGTTGGCAATAATTACTGGTAGAAAATATGTTTTCCCCGTAGGAAATTACACTGCTGTTTGGTATTATTCGTTCTTACCACTGTTTTCTGACTCTCTGAGGAACAACAAAGATTGCTTCCTCAAGAGCAAAGGATAAACGGGAAAGGAAACAAGTGCTCTGAGGAACCTTACAATAAGATGGGGAACTTACCAGGAAAGAACTGTGAAGAGACAGTAGTACCTTATTTTGAAAAGTTCAAACTATTTTTTTCAGGACATTGCAATTTAGAGTGGGAATCCAACCTAGAATTGATTCATCACTTTGCAATTTAAGGCGATTTTGCTTTAGAGCTTAGAGGACTTTTGAAAGAGTTGTATTACGGCATGTCAAAGCACAGATGAGCTCTGTAGCACATGAAAATTGTAGTCTTTGGCAATAATTGTCCCACTGAAGTTAAATTGCTTTCTTCTATCTACCTTCTGCTTGTAGTCCCTCAGAAGGATGAGCAGAACTCTGCATGCATATCTGCAACTGGATGTTGAACAGTGATGGATTTAGAAATAGACTGTAAAATCTGTGGAGCAGAATTTATCTTTTTCCTCATAGTTTGAATAGCCCCTGGCACAGTGAAGCCACTGCCTGACTGGGACCTTTAGCACTTCCTAAAGCACATGCTATAATTAAGTTACAAAAAAAGATCCAATCAGGCAGTCAGTTATGACTCTACGCTCTTGCTACATTTACCATCAAATTATCAATTTGCTTGTGTATTGTCCAATTTACCTTTACAGAGGCCAGGAATGGGAATTTAAACTGGCCAATGTTTTGCATATTTTGAAATATTCCTCAAGCATTTTGTAATGCCAGATTATTACGAAATTATCCTGCTGCCAGGCAGATTTACTAAGCGAGGTGTCAGTGAAGCCTTCTGGGAGAAGGAGGCTAAGAATTGGTGGAGGTTCTGTAGAGGCCTTTGTGTGACAGAAGAAAGCATCGTTTCAGGCTTTTCTATGTGCAGTACTGCCAGTACCTGACAAAATGTATCCCTAGTCTCTACTGTTGTCCTTAGCCAACACAAACTTAAGTAAGAGCAATAATAGCAATTAAATGGCAAATAGTGAAATACCAGATGCATTCTGTAAAAAAAAAAAATTGACAGTAAATGATAGTTTTGCAAGGCAGAGCATCAGAACTGTCCTGGGACACTGTATTGTCAATGTGAGAATGAAAGATGTACGGAAACAAATTACAGAGTGAGAGACTAGTGGCAGTGTAATGAGTTTGCTTGTTTTTCACGAGGCATAAGGCATCGCTATTAAAACCACAGCACTTTCTCAAAACAATATTTAAAGTATACATTGGTGTATTGCCTGGGCAGTCAGACAGATGGCATGGGAGCTTTTTCTTCCCTAACCATGAAAAGGGAATTAATGTTGAAAGATATAGTAAAGAAGGCTTGAGAATGAGATTAAGGGGAAAGATACAAAAATCTTCTGTATCATTATGAGCAAAAGTGTGCTCATGAAGGGTCCAGAATTATGATAGACAAAGAAATTCATAAGAGATCAAAGGGATACTGGCAGGCAGAGGGCAGATGACCTAGATGATGTGCAGGTAATGTAATGTGAATTACAAAATAAAGTAGCATTGCAAGCCTTTATAAATTGCCAAATTTATTATTTAACTGACTTAACAGACATAGATGAGACAACTGTCAGTATTAGAGTATCAGTATGATGGGACACAACTTGCTTGGGAAAGAAGGGCAGGGAGAAAGGAGGAGGATGAATAGACTTGTTCTGATACCCAGGTGTTAAAGCCAGAAAGACCTGTTGAATATTATGTCCACCAAACCACGGCAGTCAGATTGAGGAGACTTCTTCTGAAGAACTTCCAAGCCATCCAGGAAAGCAATATGTGATGTGCTTGATGTCTGTAGAGGAAGGAATCCAGCAACATGTACGCTGTTCAGCTGTTCTCGCAATGCATTGCCTCCCGAGGCAGATTGTCTCAATGTATTCATAAAGGCTGATGGTTGTACTAGAACTTCATTTGTCTACACATTGATACACTAATCACCTTAAAATCCTGTTGTAGTCAGTGGACAGATATTGGCAACACTTGTATAATCTATCTAGGTGACTACTACGGGATGAGATGAATTGTGTTCTTTCCACTGACCGTGAAGGGAGAAAAATGAAACTTTAGATATCCAAATTAAACAGGTGAATCTTATGACATATCAGGAAATTATGACCTTCAATGAAAGAAAATAAATAAGTAGAAGATGTTTAGACTTAAAAAGGGACAACTGAAGGACATAGTAGGAGTTTTCAAGTAAAGGAGAATAATTTAACCCGTGTCCATAGTGGACAAGGTAATGTGTAAGGAGTAGGTTGCAACAAAGGAGACTCAGATTACATTTTAGTTAATGGTAAGAATAGAATTCTAGACTGAATTTCCTAGAAAGATAATGAAACTTTCATCATCTATGCTTCCTAATGACAGGATGGATAAGCATCTGCCAAAGATGTCACAAAATCATTCATTCTACTTAAGACAAAAAGACTAATCAAGATCCCTTCCAGCCCTGCAATTTTGTACACACTAATTAAAGCTGCAAGAATAGCATCCAGAATTTCAGAACACTAATGAGAGATAATTTACCATATTAAGAACCAAGCAAAACAAATGAACAGATACAACACAGAATGTTGGAGGAAACCAAAATATAGGCAAAAAAGTCAGTTGTTATTTAAAAGCAGATCTGAAATTTCAGAAAATGTCTGAGTGAATGCCTGAATGAATCTGCATTCTACAGGTCGAATGCAGGATACAGAAATGTTATATTAGGACCTGCCAAAGATAATTAGGTTGCCTCTAGATATCAGCTAAATGAGTATAGGACTCATGGTATCATCATCCATACTGTTTAATAATTAATAAATTTTCTGGTATGGTTTTAGCCTCCTCCGGCTCACATTCTCCTAGTATTCAGGCAAGTCATCACTGCCATACCCTCTTCCCAATAAGGGGTTTGGGTAGAGGAAAAATTTAATTCTGTGAGAACAAGCCATTCTATTCCAGTTGGCCTTAGGGCCACAAAGTATTTCCTGGCTGCATTTAGTATAATGGTGCAGGTAGAGCCCATATCTTTACCTACAGAAGCAGCATCAGTTTGATTGTTACAAAGCAGTTATGAGAAAACAGACTGTGGAAATTTGGCTTCACAATTATCAAAGCAGAAGCTGAGAAACTGAAGTCAGAGCAAATGATGGTGCATTTAATGTTTGAAGGGGCATAAGATAGACTAGGAAAGGTGTTTTGCAAAAGTATCAAACAGCGAAAGAGGAGAAGCTATCAAGAGCAAACCAGTGTGGAAGTGCATTCTTTACAGAGTGCTGTTATGGAACAACAATGCAGATTGTTCTAAAATAAATGAGTACTTGATGATGATACAATTAAAGGCAGACAGGAAGTCACCGTTTTCCAAACCATCAAGCCATGTCTGGAGGAGCTGTGCTATGCTTTTAAAAAGTAAGCCTCTAAGTCTGTGATGTCAGAGAAAGCAAACTGATGCTAAACATCTTTGCTCAGACTTTTATGTAAGAAATAGGGACTAAGTAAGCAAATTGTAGCTACTCTTCGATTTTTTAACTGAGTCTAGTAAGAATTGGTGTTCAGTACTTGTGATCCTGATAGAACAGTACTAACATAGTGTGATATTTTCTTAGAGGTAGTGACAAATATTGCTGAAAGATTAGTTCAAAATTGGATGAATGTAAGCATTATTACACTGGCTGAGATACACTCTTTAGTTAACATAGGAACTAATATCTGGAAATGAGGTCCAAAGTCCAATCTCTCATTTCCAACAACAGTCAGAACAAAATTCTTCCAAAGGACAAAAACTGTACAACAGAAAAGTCTACCAATTAGTAAAAACATCGCTCTTAGAAGTAGAGGCTTTAAGACCTGAGGCTTTTGTATTAGCATGTAGCTCTAAATTTTGTTTGTAGTTCATTAAGAGACTTCTAAATATTTGTTGATTTCCAGTGTCTTTGTTGTCACTTGCTAATTTCTTGGCCATGAGAGATTGTTACTGCAATGGGATGTATCCTATGTACTGTATCATAGATGGTGTAAAATAGATTTTCTTTTACAGGTTCTTATTGTTTCTATCTCTTAATAGTCTTTTGAATTACAAATGAATTGCAAAGGATTGTTTAAGAACTAAAACAATCTCTTCTGTGCCTGGTTGCATTTCAGATTTGTGCTTTTTAGTCATATTGAGCTGTGTTTTATTAAACGCCTCAAACACAAGGGAGGACAGAGAATCATGGAATCATAGAATGGTTTAGGTTGGAAGGAACCTTAAAGATCAACTAGTTCCAACCGCCCTGCCCTGGGCTGGACACTTCCTGCTAGACCAGGCTGCTCAAGGCCTCATCCAACCTGGCCTTGAACACCTCCAGGGAGGGGCATCCACAACTTCCCTGGGCAACCCGTGCCAGTTTCTCACCACCCGTACTGTGAAGAATTTCTTCCTAATGTCTAATCTAAATCTTCCAGAGAACTGCTGCACAATGTTGTTTGACTGAAAAATACACAAATTAACTAAATGACACGCAACCTGGAAAAATAAAATTTAAAAAATATTTTTTTTTTAAGAAAGTATCTTGAGGCATAGGTTCTCTTTAGGTGGGTAACAGAATCAAGGGAGCCAGAAGTAGCAGATGGGTGAGGGAAGCCCCGGGCTAGATAAAAATGTGCTGTGCTGCAAGGCCTCAGAACACCCCATAGAAGTACAGAGAATATCCACAACCTGCACCACAGTTTTGAGGGGATCTCTGGGCTGTTACAAACTCCTCCAGGCCTAGCTAAAGAAAATTTATTCATCTGTTGGTGAAAAAAGACAATACCTTAGTATATGATGGCCTTAATAAGATAGCATGAGAAATCTTTCCACTCTTTGTATTCATATGCTCAGAGGGTTAATTGGTCCAAATACGATGAGAGTAGTGGCACCAGATTTGCACTTGGGAAGCAGGATGAAGGTAGGGCTGCAGTCTCTTTCTCATCTGAATTCGTCCACTCTGGGAAGTCATATAGTATGTTCTTCCAAAGTTAATGCTGTTGAAATGGTGCTGTCTGAACCTTGAAGTAAAAGTTTAGCTTCATGTTTCTCCCTGTACCCATTCCAGAGCATAGCTCCTACTAACTTACAAAACAGTAATATTTTGAAGTGGGACTTAATAAATTTGCATTTACAGCCACAATCTTGTTGATAGAGTCAACATAATCTGAAGCCAACAGCAGTAGGGAAATGAACTGAGCTTGGGTAACCCTTTGTAGTCTTATGTTTATTTTAGTCTGATGACCAAGGCATTAAGGAATGCCTGTGTTCATCCATTAAAGTCTCCAGATTGGGGATATCTTTACAACCATTCATTTTTTTTGGAAAAGGAACTATTCTGATTATTTCCTGAAATTCATTAGCCAATGAAGTCGAAAGGTTTTTCTTCTTCTTTGTTAATGCCTCTGTTGTTTCCTTAGTATGGCATCTCTTTCTGTCTATTCTTTCTGTTACAGTAAATTCATGCCCTTAGCCCAGCAAAGAATAGAAAATTGTTTCTAGGCAATTAAGATACTGACTACAAAGCAAAACCACACAGAGCAGGTTCTAGTCATGGCACCACAACACAGAGTTGGTTTTTAAATTTATCAAATCTCTCAAAGATTGTCAGGGTTAAGTTGGAAATACTTAACCCTCTTTTATATTTGATGGATATGCATTCTATGTACAAGACTTCTTTTTAAAAATTTCTTTCTATACAGACATAGTTTCAACTCATCTTGAATTTCCACAGACAACATAATGTGACCCCTCAGTTTCTAGTGTAAGTTTACGATTAATCTAGCCCTAATCTAATCTTTTTCTTGCAAATAAGCAAGCGGATGATCTTTGGATGTACAATCATCAAGTAAGAATGTTAAAGACATGAGGAAAAACATGTATTTCAGTCCAAGTGCAGGAAATCTCTATATTGCTTCAAGAATCAAATATAAAGAGAAAGTCTGTCTGTCCTCGGTTAGAATCGTGTTTTTTCCCTAAAATTATCTCAGCTTTCCAAGTTTCAGTTTCCAGCTGACAATGGATAGGCTTAGGATATAGCTCTAAAATCTTTAGAAAGTAATAATAAATGTTTCTTCAGACTCTGGAAATCTTCTATTTCATTAGTTATTTGCTTGACCACATTATGGATATATCAATGTGTTTGAAGTTCAGCTCAATAGATACAGATATTCGTCTAACAACTGGTTAGTTGAATTGGTGGTTAAATAACACAAAGCACTGAAAAGCTTGATTGATTTTGGTCATTATTGTTTGTGAAAACTAATAATTTAGCTGAAGGATATTAAGACCTTGCTGTGACACTTCGGGTTAAAGAGCGACCAATGATATAAAGCCCTCTTTTCTTTTCTGGATCCTTGATTTGAGCCCAATCAGGGTTCCCCTATCACAAAACCCACACAAATAAATCAAACACATTTTGGCACAGTTTGTCGTCTCTGCTTAGCAAATATGTGAGACTAAACCGACATTGATCCTTAATCACCTTTAATCCATGGAGAGGGAATGATCCTACCAGGGCAGGAAAAAGGTCATTGCCAGGATCATGGGGAGAAACTAAGTTGGCAGTTAATTTCATAAGACTGACCTGGGAATAAATGAAGGGCTTCCATTTTCAAGGTAATCTGTGTAAATAAAAGAACTGCATGTGACTGATCATGACAATGAAAGCCAATAAACTTTTTCCAGGACTCTTGGTAATGCTTCTGGGAATCTGAAAAGGTTTTCAGCTAAAGCAAGCATTAGCAAGGGTTGGAAGTTTTTCCAGAGACTGGAAAAACAGATAGCAAGAACTGCCAAACTGCTCTCACAAGATGACCTTCCCCTGCGTAGCCATAGACTGGGGGGCAAGAGGCTGGAGAACAGCCCTGCGGAAAGGGATCTGGGAGTTCTGGTCGACAGCAAGTTGAACATGAGCCAACAGTGCCCTGGCAGCCAAGAGGGCCAATTGTGCCCTGGGGTGCATCCAGCACTGTATCGCCAGCTGGGCGAGGGAGCGGATTGTCCCGCTCTATTCTGCACTGGTGCGGCCCCACCTCGAGTACTGTGTACAGTTTTGGGCACCACAGTAAAAAAGGATGTTAAACTACTGGAGAGTGTCCAGAGGAGACCACAACGCTGGTGAAGGGTCTAGAGGAGAAATTGTATGAGGAGAGGCTGAAATCACTTGTTCTGTTCAGGCTGGAGAAGAGGAGGCTGAGGGGCGACTGCATAGCCGTTTACTGCTTCTTCACAAGGGAAGGAGGAGGAGCAGGTGCTGATCTCTTCTCTTTGGTGACCAATGATAGGACCACAGGGAACGGCAGGAAGATGTGACAGGGGAGGTTTAGATTGGATATCAGAGGGTAGTGGAGCACTGGAACAGCTCCCGAGGGGGGAAGTCTTGGTGCCGAGCCTGACAATATTCAAGAAGCATTTGGACAGTGCCCTCAGGTGCATGGTGTGAATGTTGGGATTGTCTTATGCAGGGGTAGGAGTTGGACTCGATGATCCTTTTGGGTCCCTTCCAACTCAGGTCATTCTGTGATTCTGTGATTTCATGACGATTTTGGAGGCCATTCATTTTGCCTATCTCAGCTTCTGGTTGTACCCAGTTCACAGCCTGATTTTAAGAGCTGCTGAAATGTTCATCATAGCAGTCCCTGCAACTCTTCTGAGATGGTTTTCTGATTACACAAAAAAAGGGAGTGAATTCTTCTGAGTTATTTCCTTTGAAAAAGCAGCTCTGTATTCATGAAATAAGGAAACAGAACAACTTTTTTTTGAAAAGGAAAAACTTAATATTCAAACAATGCCAAGGTTAGCAGAGTATAGCATTAGGAAATAGCAGAGAGAACTTGTGTCTTAGCTTTTGAAAGAAATAGCTTTTCTGAAGAAGCCCAGTTTGACATTCCACAGCAGCAAGTGAGAAGGTTACTGTTCCTTCTCTATCATGGTATCACTTTCAATATAGCTTTCAATAGCCATTAAACATCTTGCATTGTAAACTGGATTAGAGATAAGCAGATCTAGGGTATTTTGACTGTAATAAAGATTTTTACAGTCTCCCATTGTGTTTTGTAACAAAGTTTGGGAAACATGACATACCTGAAACAACTGTTAGACGGATGTGTGACTGTTTGGAAAATGGGATTCAGGAAGATTTTTGAAACTGGAAAGATGTGGCTAGGTAACAGTCTTATCTGAATTCCTTTACTACTCAGTAGTTGTAGTTAAGGATGTGACTAATGGAAAACAGTGCATGTTTACTGAGTTTACAGATAACACTGTGCTACAATATGCTGCAAATATGCTGGAGAGGAACAGCATCAGCTTTATAATTATCTGCACAAGCTAAGAGGAGTGGTTGAGGAGAATACTATCATTCCTTAAAGTGCCAGGTTGTTCTGTATGTAAATTAAGCACAAGGATGGTGAATCACTGATTAAGCAAGAGTTCTTCAGGAAGAGGTCCTGTAAATATCGTGGGCCACAAGCCAATAAGGGTTGACATGCTGCGTTGTAAGAGTGACAGACGTGATTTTGGTACATGTGAAGAGGTGCATGCGCTGAAACAGCTACAGCTCTGCTGTTGAAGAAAGAGATGTTCTCCAGCATAAGCTGAAATACTGCGTCAGTAAAATTCAAGAGAGGTGTGAGCCATTGTATGTATCCAAAGGAAACCAAGCAAGAATTACAGTGGACCTAGAGAACAGTACCTGAAAGAAGAGATTGTTGGAAGTATGTTATATACCCTCAGATTAATTGCATTAATTGTATTTACAATTAGAGAAGCTCAGGGCAACATGCTTAGATGTGAATGCAGCAAATACTTAGGCTTATCAGTTTCCTGTGGCAGTAAGGTTCACAGTAAATTGCATTTGTCATAAAATAGTACTTTCTTTTGCATTTTCATGTATTATGCTATAAGAGAGGGAAAAACAGTGTATAATTGAAATATCATGAACGTGATGGCAGCTACGCATCTTTAATTGCACTTTGACTGTTTTTACCACTGTTCTCAGTTTTGCAGTGTCCCACAGATATTGTGACTGTCAGCATGCACAGTTCACAGTATCACAGTATCACAGTGTCATAAGGTTGGAAAGGACCTCTGAGATCATCAAGTCCAACCTATAACCCAACACTAACACCAACCATCGTCTAAACCATGGCACTCAGTGCCTCATCCAGTCTCCCCTTAAACACCTCCAGGGTCAGCGACTCCACCCCCTCCCTGGGTGCTCATTCCAATGGCCAGGCACCCTTACAGTGAAGAACTTTTTCCTCACATCAAGCCTAAACTTTCCCTGACGAAGCTTGAGTCCATGCCCAGGTGTGGCCATGCTATGTGATTTATATAATAGCATTGCAGAATTCTGTATCATCCACCTGTTATTTGTGAAACATAATATATGATTTTATTGGAGTTTAGAATAAATATGCACAGTGGGCAACAGTCACCTTAGGTGTCTTTGGGTTTCTGACTTCATTCCTTGCATTAATTTAGAAGCTTATAAAGGAAAAGAAATTGATTTTTTTTCTCTCTCTTCTTTAGATCCCTCTCACACTTCTCACTGCCTGGTCCTCACAAATGACTAGTGTTGTATCCTTTGCAAATGCTATCAATAAAGTACTTATCCATTCACCAGATCATTCAGAAATATGCTACCCATTACTTTAATATGCAGCTGGACAATAATCTTAGGCCAGGATTCATCCCACCTCAGTTCAGGCACTTAATTCAAGATGGACTACTAAAAGTCTAAAGGCCTTATCACTGAAAAGTAAGTCATCTTCAGAGGGGATTTAACCCACCTCAGAAATGGTCAAATCACCAGGTGTGTTCAGTGGTGATGTACAGATTTTAGTAATAATCACTGCTTACTCAGATGTACTTGTGATGAATCTGAAGCTTATTCCTAGCTGTGATAAAAAACAGCTGATCTAATCCGAGCCTAATCTTTTTTTTCTTCACTTCCAGACCATTTTTCAACACATTATGATCTCTAATTTTACATCTGTTTAGTTTCAACCAAAGTTTATTGTGTGAAATATAACAGTGAGCTTTTAGAAGACCCATAATTTTTGTCATCTGGTTGTGTTTATTGAAATGTTCAAGAAATTATACATCAATAAAATGCTATTTTCCTTCGTAAAATCAGTAGCAATTAGACACTATTTTCTACTCCTCAAGCCACTGGACAGGGTAATTCTTGTGGAGTAAGATATATATCAATTCAGAAATTCTGTCTTTAAGGTTCCTTAAAACTCTGAGTGTACCTTCTAGCCCTCATATATTCTGTATTCTCCACAGTTGCTACTTCTTGATACCTTACTACTCAGAGAAATCATTGTTATTGTCAGAAAAAGATTACAGAGAGCAGAAATCTCCTGAATATTTTGAACAAGAAAGGTTCATACAAAAAAAAAAAAAAAGGAAAACAATTTGCTTCCCAGGAATGAATTTATCTTCTTCAGCTACCCCCTTAGCCTCTCCAAATTCAGTTGTAGGCCACTTGTTTCTGATATACCTAAGGAATATTTTATTGTTTATTTTTAAATCTTTTAATGTTTGTTCTTGGAAACCTACTTTTGCTCTTTGCAATTTCCTCTTACTTAACGCCTGCTGAAGTTTAAGTTCCTGTTTATTGGCTTCCCCGGGATCACATTTCTAAAATTTGAAGGATTTCTGTTTGGTTGAAATAGACTCTTGAACCTTGCCATTCGTCCGGTTTAGCTTAATCCTGCTTTCCTGGTTCCCTTTCTTGCACAGTACACAAGCCTTCAGATACAGCTCCTTTTCAAGTATTGTCATTATTGCCTTTGCTGTCTTACAGTTATATTTTTGAATCTTTGTGACTAAACCATTTACTAAATATGTGAATTCCACTTCATTTCTTGTTATTTGCTGAAAAAAAACACACAAGCAACTCAGAAATACGAGCAGAACCCACCAAGAACAAGAGGTAGGACAGAAAAAACAGTAAGGTGGCAGAAGGGGAACATGAGAGTGCTTACTGTTCCCACCTTTCACAGTATCACAGTATCACAAGGTTGGAAAGGACCTCTGAGATCATCAAGTCCAACCTATAACCCAACACTAACACCAACACTAACACCAACCCATCATCTAAACCATGGCA
This sequence comes from Tapera naevia, assembly GCA_033556795.1. NCBI lineage: Eukaryota > Metazoa > Chordata > Aves > Cuculiformes > Neomorphidae > Tapera > Tapera naevia. Next base: position 27,897,060 of record JAUMJJ010000079.1, on the reverse strand, counting down.
CTCAGTGCCTCATCCAGTCTCCCTTTAAACACCTCCAGGGTCTGCGACTCCACCACCTCCCTGGGCAGCCCATTCCAATGGCCAATCACCCTTTCAGTGAAGAATTTTTTCCTCATATCAAGTCTAAACTTTCCCTGACGAAGCTTAAGTCCATGCCCTCTGGTTCTGCCACTGGTCACCTGAGAGAAGAGACCAACCCCTGCCCGACTACAACCTCCTTTTAGGTAGTTATAGAGAGCAATGAGGTCTCCCCTGAGCCTCCTCTTCTCCAGGCTAAACAGCCCCAATTCCCTCAGTCGCTCCTCATAGGGCTTGTGCTCCAGCCCCCTCACCATCTTCGTTGCCCTCCTCTGAACACATTCCAGTATCCTAACATCTTTCCCAAATTGGGGTGCCCAGAACTGGACACAATATTCAAGGTGAGGCCTGACCTTTGCTGTGACTGAACTGAGATGGAGAGCTGCCCACGGAATCCCAGTAAAGTTGCATGAACTGGCATGTGTCAGGTTCTGCATGGATGGCCACCAGTATTTTCATCACTGCTGATGCTGCAAGATAGTGGCAGATGTTCTGACTGCAGGTGGGGTATCAACTGTGTCCTACTAACAAGAGGCTTTTTCTGAACTGGAAGGCAGAAAGCCTGGCATGCTAAAATCGTCTTAATGGGTTGGGTGCAAGTGCTATTGCTCTGCCAAATCCAAGGTCCTCCATTGAGTGCTTTCTGGAATCTTGTAAATCCGTAGTAAGCCACATCCATCACCTGAAGAACCAGTACCTAGGGTATGAAGGGCAAGTTTTCATGTTCTTCCTTTCCTTCTGACCCACAGCAGTGCTTTTGACAGACAGCTACCTTCACGTATAGGCAGGAGTTTTGAGCATTAGAGTTGTATTTGTCGCATTGTGAACAGGAATCAGTCTTAAATTAATCAAATATACAGGGAGTTCTTTGTTGTCTTTTGTACCTCTTGTTTAAGAATTTCGTAGATGATTCTTGAAGCTGTATTATGTGTGTTCTAAAAATAAGATGTGTAATCCATCAGTGTTTGGAGCTGAATTGAGGAAAAAAAAAGACCAGTGTCAGAGCATGAACTTAACAATTCTGGAGGTAAACAGGCTTTTGCCAGCCACAACGCAGGATTAGGTTACCAGGTTGCAAGATACAAAAGTACACGAAGACCCCTTTGCCCAGTAGAATAGGATGGGTCCAGAAAATTTACTGGATTGTCTATGTGATGTCATATCTGCGACACTTTAGTGTTGTGTAGGAAAGGAAGAACTTACACTCGCTGCATTCACTGTTTAATTGAGAAAGACAGAGCTCTGCAGGAATATAACTAAATGACATCTTATTTGGCTGGCTCGGGAGTAGAAACTTCTTTCGAGGATATTTGTTTTTTACTTCAGGGCACTGGCTTTGTCTTTTAACATTTGATCTCTGGAGCTATCACTCATCTCTCTGGTGGCGTTCTGTTTCCTTAGAGCACTGCTGGAATTCAGCCAAGTTCATGTTTTGGTCACCACCAAAGGCCTATGTGATTGCCATTTCCTCCTCTATCACGCATTGTGAGAACGTATTACCCCTGTCTCAGAAGTGTATCAGACCCAACACTGCAATTAACTATTTGTGCACAAACCTACATCAGTTCCATTTTAAAAAATTGTCTTTTCATCTTCTCCTGTTTTTCAGGAGAGGATTTAATATTTTAGATTACTTTCAGTCATTCTAGGATCTTAAAATTTAAATACTTTAAGGTAATTTAGCCATTCAGTGTCTTCTGTGGGTTTTACAAACATGAGAAAGGAGAATATTGCTCTTTGTTCCCACATAGAGGGTATGAATGTCTCTGTGATCCAGCAAACACAGAGGCTTCAGATTGTTGTGAGAGGAGAGGCTTCACCATCTTGTTAGCACAGTCAGCTGACTGGACAGAAAGAGTAGAAGAATTGCTAATTCTTTGGATAGTGATATCTGCACATCTCTTCAGTACAGTACTGATGTCAAAAATTGATAACCCCTATTGAAACTGGGTAACTGAACATCCTTTGAAAGGCCTCTCGCTGTCTGCAGACGTAATGCAACACTGATGATCAGGTGGCAACTCTTGATTTTGCAGTTGAGTACATAAAGTTTTCTCTAGCAGCAAAACTCATAATCTAACAGGCATGCGCTTTTTCAAAGCCAGGTTTTGGATTGTGCACTCAGATTCCTTGCTGATCTTCTGTAGGTTCTATTGTAGCAGAAGCCAGGTTAAGTGAACACAGTGTGATCCTTCCGTGTCAAAATGTTTAAATTCCAGGCAAACTTTTAAAAGTGCTTGGTTCCCACTGCAGTCTAACATGGGACTTGCCAGAACTGAACACCTCGTAAAATTGGACTGCTTTCAGTTAGGCTCAATCATTTATATATCTGAGACACTATCTTGCAGACTCAACTCACAATAAATTATGCTGAGCTATTTTTAATACCTCATCTTCTGGAAAGGTGAGGCTTAGACATTTGGTGTCCAGTCTAGTTCTGTCTGGGTAAGTACCATCAGTATTATGCATTTTTCAATGAAGCTTCTATTTGCTGTTATTATTTGTTATGTTGAATGTTTGGGTAACTTGCATCTTGAAATGTCAATAATGTAATAATCTGTTGATTAATAATGCCTTTTAATGAATGTTTTTTATTTAAAAGCCTACTCTTGCAACAGTTTATACTTACTTTAACCCTTCTAGAAACATTTAGTGAAAAGTAGTCATCAAAGTACCTTTTCTAGTCAGTAGAGTCATCACCATAGGCTGATTCAGGAGTCTGTAAGACAGATGGGTAGAGTTATGTTCCAGAGATGTCTTTTGCTTTCCAATAATTATGAAATTAATAAATGGGAGAGTGACTTAATTTGTTTGTATGCCTTCTTAATGATTCAGTTAGTTGAGATAAATACTGCCATTTCTGTCAGTAGGATTGGTAGGATTGTTTTCAGTGGGATTGTCAAGGTGATGGCTACTCTAGCTGCCTTACCTTTTTGCAGAGTTGGGCCAGTATTGTTTATTGTAAAAGATCTGCTGTGTAATTACATTATTGAATGTTTCTTTTTCTGCAGCCAACATCTTGTATATGGCGAGCCAAGAAATGATTAAGGTTGTGGAAAGAGACAGTACAACCATAAAGCAAAATTTAAAGAAGGTAACTCTTTAATTTTCAAGAGTTTTCATGGGATGCCCACATGCATGAGGAAATTTTACATCCAGTAATTGTGCAAAACTAAAATTTCAACAGGCTTAATTCTGCTTTTATCTCAGTGGATTTCCTTTGCCTTTGGAGAAGCAATTAAATGTGTCACTGATCATTAATGCCATTAAAGGGGTCTCACCTCTGTGACAGGCAAGATCGTTGCAGATCCTCTTGGAAAGGCACGTGAAAGATAAGGAGGTGACTGGTTACAGCCAACATGGTTTCACTAAGGGAAACTCATGCTGACAAATCGAGTGGCCTTCTATGACTGGGTTACAGCACTGGTGGATAAGGGAAGAGCCCTTGGCATCATCTACCTGGAATTGTGCAAAGCATTTGATGCTGTCCCACACAACATCCTAGTCTTTAAATTGGAGAGACATGGATTTGACAGGTGCACCACAAAGTGGATAAGGAATTGGCTGGATGGTCACACTCAGGGTGTTGCAGTCAGCAGCTTGATGTCCAAAAGGAGACCAATAATATGTGCCACTCCTCAGTGGTCCATATTGGGACAGACATTGTTTAATATCTTTGTTGGAGACATGGACAGTGGGTTTGAGGGCACCCTCAGCAAGTTTGCTGATGACACCAAGCTGTGTGGTGTGGTTGACACTCTGGAGAGAAGGGATGCCATCCAGAGGGACCTTGACAGGTTTGAGAGGTGGGGGCATGCAAACCTCATGAAGTTCAACAAGGCCAAGCGCAAGATCCTGCACCTGGGTAAGGGCAATCCCAAACACAAATACAGGCTGATCCGAGAATGGATTGAGAGCAGTCTTGAGGAGAAGGACTTGGGGGTGTTGGTTGCTAAGAAGCTCCACATTGACCCAGCAGTGTGCACTTTCAGCTCAGAAAGCCGACCATGTCCTGGTGTTCATCTGAGCAATTATGACCAACAGGTCGAGGGAGGTGATTCTTCCCCTCTACTCTGCTCTTGTGAGATCCCACCTGGAGTAGTGGGTTCAGCGCTGGGGCCCCCGACATAAAAAGGACATGGACCTATTGAAGCAAGTCCAGAGGAAGGCCATGAAGATGATCAGAGGGCTAGAGCATCTCCCTTATGAAGAACAGCTGAAAGAGTTGGGGTTGTTCAGCCTGGAGAAGAGAAGGTTCCAGGGAGACCTTATAGCAGCTTTCCAGTACTTAAAAGGGGTTTATAAGAAAGCTGGAGAGAGATGTTTTTACAAGGCCATGTAGTGGTAGGACAAGAGGTAATAGCTCTAAACTGAAAGAGGGGAGATTTAGACTAAAAGGAAGAAATTTTTATTATGAGGGTGGTGAGGCATTGGAACAGGTTGCCCAGAGAAGTTATGGATGCCCCATCCTTGGAAGTATTCAAGGCCAGGGTGAATGGGGCTTTGAGCAACCTGATCTAATGGAAGATGTCCCTGCCCATGGCAGGGGGTTGGAACTGGATGGTGTTTAAGATCCCTTCTAACTCAAACCATTCTATGATTCTATGACTAAATTGTCACTGATCCACACCATTCTAGATGTAGCATTCACCACTGTCACAAGCCATATGTATGTTTTCCTTGGTGGAGGAGAAAGCATCTGTGTTCTCAGTAAGCCTGAGAGGTGGTTCCCAGTGAGGCCGGTAGTTAACCTGAGTTCCGGGCAGATGGGCAGATGGCCAGCCAGGACATGAGTGCAGGCTGATTGACCAAGTCGTCTGACTTTGCTGCTGGAAAGTTCAGGCAAAACACGTACCATCTGTGTTGTGTGGTGTTGATTAATATCATGGGATTCCGCAAATTTGTTTTTTCCATGGCATCAAAACACAGTAGAGGTGAGTCAGCAAAATTATTATAGCTCCACATTCAACTGGAGCGTAAGAGAAAGATACAGAAAGTGCATTCCTTGGACACTGGAACTACTGCTGTACAAGTAAATAAAGTAGTTCCAGGGACCTTTCTCCTGCAGTGAATTTTTCTATCTGTACAGATCTATTGTTGGAAGAGATCCTGGCACAGTTTTGATCTGGATTGATAGCATTCTCCCAGTCAATTCCCAGGCACGTTGCAGGTGTTGGAACAGTCCAGGAACTGTTCCTGATTAGAGTTTTGATGGGGTCACCCTGTTTTGGAGGCTGAGAGAATTTAATAGTGTGGCCGTGGCCAGACAATTTTAGATGGCTTATAAACCAGAAAACTGTTATATTTAATAAGCTACTATTGGTGTAGCCTCTGTTTGAGTAGATGATCAATGTAACACTTTATTCTACCGTGACCCCTTCCTTCCCTCCGTTTTTTGTATCATCCCTGTCTTTTTGCTGGAAGAATGATTCCGGGACTTTGCACTGGCAGAGATTTTCCTTGGAGACTAGAATTTTCTAGGACAGAGGTCCTACATCTCTGGAAGATTACTGTGTGCGTTGTAAATAGATATAGTACAAAGGTCACTTCAGAAAATGGTCTTTTTTTTTGGCTGAAAATAGATTTAATTTTTACTTATCTCATTTCTCTGTACTTTGAAAGATACATTCAGCTGTTTCACTTCTATTTTTTGAAGGGGTTGTAATATCACACATGGACAAGGAGCACTGCACTAGGCATGCCTGCGTTTTCACATTTTTATTGCACAGCACTTGAAGTTCTCCTGCACTTTGGGGGGAATCTCAGTGAAGGAACTGAAAGTCTGATGTTGCAAACTGCAAATGTGCTTATTTTCTTAAACAAAACCTCCCATGGGTTGATCTAAAGCCCAGTGTATTCAATGAAACTGGTTGATTGTACTCACTGAATCACCTCTCTGAGTGTCAGGGAGCTGCAGGGTCTGCCTGTTGCCTGAGCTAAAGGGAGCTGTAAGCTGAGGGTGACCCTAGCACAGGCAATGCCCTCACCAAGCAGGGACCAGTCCTACAGCACCTGGGCAGGGAAAGGTCACAGGGTCCATTGACAAGACAAAGCAAAGGTCCAGCATCCCTCCAGAGAATCCAGGCAGGAGCAAAAAGAAGCAGGGTCAGAGGCAGGACTAGAGACAAAGCTACAAGGTGGGCTCAGAAATCCTTTCAGGAGGCATGGCCAAACACATGACAGAAGGCAGGCTGCAAGGTGGGAACCATCCAGGCAACAAACTATGTACAGTGTAGGTCTGATGTCATTCCAGGACACAGGGACACAGGACTGGAGAAAGATACTCCTACAGTGTAGCTTGAGAGGCAGAGACTAAAGGCAAAGGACAGAGCTGAAGATCAGGGAGTGTGAGTTGAGATTCCAGTCAAGGCTGGTAAGGTCTCCTGGTGCCCTGAACTGAAGCTGCAGATTACTGTGTTAGTCAAGGTACAAAACTTAAGAGTTTGCAAGAGCAGGACTTCAGATGCTTTTGGAAATTTTGATCACCATCCCACATGTGTGAAGTTAGGCATAAAAGTTCTGTTGAATGAGGACGGTAGTGGTGACAATCAGCTGCAGCTCTGGTGACTTCAGGTGGTCTATTTAGATGCTTCACATCACAAAAATACTTATTTCTTAGGCTGAATGAAGGCCCATAGCCAACAGTAGGAGTTTGCAGGTGTCCCAGTCTGCTTCATCTCTGCTTTTGTTGATTCTGTCAATCTAAGCATGGCCTTGGCAGGCAATAACTTTTTTAAAACATGTGTTAAGGTTCTTTTATTTATTCTTCTATGTCCTCATATTTTTAAAGTGGCAAACATACTCAAGAAAACAAAAAGCTGAAGCAAGCTTCTAAGCAGTTGGCAACCTGAAGAAAATTCAGGTCTAAAAATGAAGCTAAATGCTTCTCTTTTTCCATCTTCTAGTAACTTCTGGGAATGCAAGAATTAAGGAAAAATTTTTGAGTTGGCATGTGTTAAATTTGAAGTGTATTGACAATAAAAATGGGCTTAACTTATAAGGGTTGGAAGTTTATAAAAACAGGAACTATAGGCCAAGTTGCTATAGAACTGGCAAGCTGTCCCTTCAAAAAATTTATACTGTTTAGTAGTCGCTGTGATCACATGCTAAAAGCCAATCTTAACACCTGACTTTGCCAGCTGCTGTGGAATAGAAAAGTTATTTCTGGATCTTATTTGCATTCTATGATCTGAAGAAGAAAGAAGAAGAGACACTAAATTATTCTAATCTTTCCATGCCCAGGTTTAACTGTAATTATTACTAGTTAGGCACCCGGAGAAATTTTATCTCCCGAGACCAGATTTTTAGTCTAACAATGCTAATTGTTCAGATTTATGTTGAAAGAATGGAAGCTGGAATATTGTTTGGATAATTAAGTGAGATATTTTGCTTATAGTCCTCTGAAGACAAAAGCTGTGCACATTAAATAGCGGTGGAACTGTATGGGGAGGATGGAGACCTGTCTTCTAACAAAGTAATATATGATAGAGCATTTAAAATATTGGTTCTAGAACTATTCATCTGGATCAAGCAGCACACGAATGTCAGTTTCCTATTGCAATGCTACAAGGAATTGTGATAAATCACAAAAGCCAAGCAAATAATGTAGGGGACACATATGTAGGATTTGCTTAGCTTTGATGGTTAATTATCATTAGCTGATTATATCTAAGCCAGCTGAGCTATGCTCTTTCACTGTAATAATGCTAACTCCCTTTCCTCACAGAAACTGGAGGCAAAGATACTACTGTACTCAAGGAAGTTTGTTGTAATTTTTGCACCAAATGAAGTAGATGTATTTCCTTGTTCTTAAAAAATGGATCAGCATTGAGCATCATGGAGCTTTTATAAATAGAATAAAAATAAAAAAGGAAAGGGAAAATAGTTATGCTGAGCATTCACTAGCATACCTGTGGTGCACAATGATATTTTCATATAGAATCTCTCTGCAGTGCTTTACTAATGCCACATTCCTGGCTATATTTTAAGACTTAGCCTTATTGACATTTTATCTGTCAAGTAGAGTTATAACCCTGCTAAAACCAAGAAGATACTGCATTAAAAACATACAGAGGAGGTTCTGCTTAAAAAAAAATCACCCCTCAGATTTTATATTTATTGAAATATATTTTGTTCATTACTTCAAGTGTAGTACACAGTAGTCCCATTTTTAAGTGTAGGATCTCCTCCAAAACTCATCTAAATCAATAGAAGAGCTCCAACAGACTTCAGGAAGCGTTGAGTCAGTTTGGCAATGAACTTTCTGTAGTGGTTCATAATTTTTAAGACTACAAATCATCTTCTCTAGCAAATGAAAATCATAATTCTTTTGGTTAGCATGTTAAACCAAAAAAAAAGGTTTATATGCTTCTTCAGTTTAGTTTTACCATTGCTCTGGTGTAGCAGATGTATTGATTGCATAAGGAAAAAGACAGGAAACATATGAAGTAGAGATACAAAGATGAAAAAAATGTGTTGTCTGAGAAGAATAATTTTTAATCATATAGGGAAAAGTATATACTGGAAGTTGATGGGCGTAGGACCCTATCTTCACTCAGGTTGAGGAAGTCTGTATTGTGAGTAGCTTATTGCAACCTGTAGATGCTTCGGTGGGGAAGGAATTCTCATTGAAAACAAATTAAATGAATGAAATATATTTACCTATTTCTGCTTATTTCAATGCTGTCTTTAGAATTTAAAGTAATACAAGCTTATATCTCACCAGTAACACTATAGAAAATGTGTTATCCTGGACTATCAACTAAACAATGATATGTGGAGATTTAGAGTAATAATTACCAAAGTTTTGCCTTTACACAGAAAAGTGCTAGGATTTTCTTTTGAAAAATTGTCTTTACTAGAAAAAAATTTTAAAACTGAGCAATCAAGAACTATTTTGACCCCTGAAGCAGCTGTTATGATGTTGCCTGGTATTTTTGTTTGAATCTCTGTAGACATCCATAGTGGTTTAGTAATTATTCCCAGTGACAGGAGCATGATCTGAAGATAAGTCGTTAAAAGAATACTACAAATACTTTGCCTGCCCACAACCTGAGTGAGTTGCTTGCCTACATTTGTGAAAAACCTTCCGAACACTCTTTCTGAATAAGTGCAAAGTGCTCTCTCGAGCCAAGAACACCTCTTTTTTTGGCTGGTCTCACATCCTTTTTGGCCTGCACCATGAAGGAGCAGAGTTGAAGTTAGGGAGGTTACACATGTGCTTGGGGATTTTGGTGTCTGTGTCATTTAGGCACAAGAACAACCTTGTCTTTGAAGCATAGAGAATGCCTAATCAGGCATCAGGAATTTCTCTCCTTGGTGGAAAAGGATCCCAGTAAGCATTCAGAAATTTCAGCGTACTACAGTATACCTGTCTGTGACATTTCCCTTTTTCTGTAACTGAAGTCCTGTTACCATCGTTAATGCTGTGTGGTACACTAATAAAGAAGTGATGACATGGATTTCCAGGATTTTTGGAATGATTATAAGGTGTCTGCTGCACACAATGAGCAAAGACAGCAATATTTCCCTAGTCTTCTTAAGAATACTTAACCATCCAACCCTTACTATCCCTTAATCATTTGCTTTCCCTTTCTCTGCTGCAGAGCTGCTTGCAGGGTGGTGAATAAAATTGCCATTTACAGCCAGATGCTGATCCTGCTGTTGCAAGAGAGATCTTACTCATTCACCTTAAAGTCCCTCTGGATGCAGACAGTGCCAGGCTGATACTCAGAGGGAAATATTGTTTGTGGTAAATATGGTTGGAAGAATCTGGCCCAGTAATAGTATTGCTTAAATAGTGGTTTCAGGTCTGTTTGTTTTCACTTTGATATTTATACAGACTTGACTTCTGAAATATTCATGTTCCTGACACATCTAAATATATAACCTCGAAACCCTTTTAAGTCTTTCAAAGTAACATAGATAGTATAAACTAGTTGGTCACACATTGTTGCTTAATCTTGTGTATCCTTTTTAAAAGCACATTTTTACTTTGGATTGAGTTTGACCCTTTGTTGTCTGTCAGAAAGTAGAAATAGAAGTGGCCTTGTGTGATCTCTTGGGTCTGCATGCAGAGCTGGTGGGAGCATTGCTAACAAACTCCAGCAAAGTTAGAGAGAAGTCCTATCCCCTTCCTCAGTTTACCAGATTTCCATTTAACACTGACAAACATGAGAGCAGAGAGCCTGCACCCTGCCTGTTTGGTAAAGCATCATATCTTACGCCAGGGAGAATACTAACATATCTTGAATCACGTGCCAAGTAGCCACTCGGCTTGGCTGTGTCTCAGGATTTGCATCTTGGATTTCTCTTTAAGCAAAATGTTTCCCCAGTCTGGTAGTTTTAACAAAACTGATCATGTTCCTTATGCTAAATAAAATCACATCAGATACTTGAACTACCCGTTATACCTTAACTACAGGTTAGTATTTAAAAATAGCATTGTGTACACCAGATTGTCAACTGCCTCCTCTCAAAATGGTCCAGCAGAAAAAGGTTGTCTTCACACTGTCTTTTGAAAAGTTGAGAGATCCCAGTTCTGGTAAAATAAGCTGAAAAATAAGTTCCAAAGACCTTGCAACTGAACTGGCTGATCTCAACCACAGCAGGATCACGAGGGGAGAGAGATACTGCCTTGGAGAACCAAATCCCAAAGCATTTAGGGGCAATGCCAGCTCTTTGAATTTTTCACAGAAACTGATTAGTAAAGACAAAGCACAAAAAAATAGAAGTGCCCCAAACCAGTCTGTTCACATGTCATTTGTACTATTCTTTTGTCAGGATGGGGTGAAGGTGCTTTCATAATTCCAGAGAGGCTAAGTTTTCTGTAAACCATGATTGAAACCAAAATTAATTCTGGGCTAATGCCTTTTAAACTAGTATTCATCCAAGAGCAAGTTCAACTATTTACTGGTTGCTGTTGCGAGATGTCACTCAGAGAGAACACCCTGCTGTCTCATCCAGTGAATACACATGGAGGTACTACTGATAAAAGCGCTTTTGTCAGAGACAAGGATTTAAGGAAGGACACTGGTGCATTCTTCCTTCTCATTGCACTTTATTTCTATCCATACAGATCAGTTCTTCACTATTTGCCATCAGCTGGAGTGATGCCCGACAATGTAATAGGATCCTCAAGTTGTTATAACGTGTACCAGATTCCAGAGAGACAGAGGAAACTCAATATTTTTAACTTTTTGAATTTGTTTTTCAGTGTTGACCTATGACAGCTACAAAAGAGGCGTAAAAGAAATCTCTCTGTAATTTAAACTTCTGTGCACTGTCATACACACTAAAACAAGTGCCAATGGAGGCAACTGCAGGAAGTCTTTATTATTTTCTTAGGAACTCTTTAAAATGTAAACATCCTGTTGATACAAATCTGAGATTCTTCTGATGTTTACTTAGCAGCTGCCATCGTTGTGCAGTGTCTGAGTACACATACCATATTACAGGGTACTGAGCTGACAGAGCCCTGTTCTGACTTGCGTTTTATTTTACAGAAGCTAAGGCTGAGAATACTTCTGAGAAATTTAATGGTAAAACAGCTTATGAGAACATTGCTGTTATTTTAAAACTATTTGAAACTTGAAAATTGTGTAACTGTTTCAAACGTGGTATTGAAATGGCCAGCAAAGATAACGTACATCCCCTTTACTCTGCCCTCATCATCAGATCCTGAAACAGTACATACTTTAGTCACTCATAACAAGGAAGATATTGCATCAGGAATCATATGAAGTCGTTGTCATTTCCAGTGGTAGCTGTCGTTTCCCTTCTGAGCCAGGAATACCTGGAAGTCTCATCATTCAATGTTGCAACAGAATAAAAAATAATCCTCTTGCCCTCATGTCAGAAAAGTTAAAAAATGCAAATATTGTGAAGCTTAAGCCCAGTAGAAAAATAGAAAGAACCTTCTATTTGTTGTTTTGTAAATCTGGTTATTTTTAAGCTAGTCTCATTATTTTGGTGACCTGACTCACTATTTTTGAATGCTTAGGTTGGCAGCAGTTTTCCGTTGCTGGTACAATGGTTGTGCTGACTCAAGATGTCTTTACAGCTATGAGTAGTTCATGGGAAAATATGTACTTTACAGATCCATGCAGATCATATAGTGCTTACCAGTGTTTCCTACCTTTAAGGAAGATCCCACGTACCTCTGGTTACACATGGCTCATTAGGTATCCCTGCTCGTGTGCTGCAATAGCAAAGATCCTGATGTTAAAATGATGATGAGAACATTTGGATTCTGGAAACTTTTGTTTAAATATGTCACTGAAGATTTCTACTTTAATTGCTTTTATATTTTACAGCATAATCCATTAAAGAGAAACATTTTGAAAACAATTCTGAATTCTGTTGGCAGTTTCTAATTAAAAAACTTGTATGTTGAAGTTTTAGATTTGGAGTTATACACACGTAAGACACAGAGAATACACACACCAACATCTGTACACAAAATAAGCAGACAAAATAACTGCAGCATCAAATAAAGTTCCACAAGTCTTCCTGTTACAAAACTGTTCTTAGTTAGCTGGTTATAATGTACCCATACTTTAATGCATATTGTATCTAGATGATCTTTAAAGTCCCTTCCAACCCAAACCATTCTTTGATTCTGTATATGACACAAGTGTCCATCCTGCCTCGGCTGTTTATTTCAGTCCAAAAGGGTTTGCTGTGTCTATAAATAAGGCTCAGGGGAAAATGCATTGTTTTCTCATGGTAAAAATTCCTGTCTTGGCAAAGGAAGCTATTCAATCCAGCACAGAGGAGGTAGGTGCTGAGCTAATATAGAGGGAACTAGAGAACGAGGGGTAAACAGAGAGGAGGAGGCAGGAAGAACCAAGGACTCCGGCCAAAGGTGGGCTTCTGGTGCTATATGAGGTGCATAATTTGAGCTACCAAAGGAAGACTAGCATATGAGACACACAAGCTGTCTTTAGCTGCAGTGGAGACCAAAAACGATATTAATCTTAAATTGCATGACATCATAGAATCATTTAGGTAGGGAGAAGACCCTTGAGATCATCAGGTTAACCTAACACCTCCAGATATTCATATATGGGCACCTGAATCTTGCTTTATGAGTTTACTTGTAGGAATCTACAGGTTGCATAGGCATTAGACTTGCAGAAGTTGCCCTCAGAGTCAATGGAAATCTACTGAAGAAGTCAAGGTGGAATTTGGCCCTTAAACATGGACATCTGGTTTACTTTGGGGCACTGTGGAAGATCCCCATCTGGTCTCCAGCTGTTTTGCCAAGAAGTTGTGGGTCTCCTATAAAATCTGTCATACCTGGCAGTCTCATGCAGATGTCCAAGGTGTCTAGAACGTCTCAAGTGGCAGTAGGTATCTACACTTGGGCAGTTGAGTTCAGTGCAGTCTCACCCATCTTGCAGTAGACACCTGCTGTCTCAGTTGAAATGGCTTTGTAAGCACCAATGGCTTTTTTGAGTATATCTTTTCTGACTTTGTGGTGGGAATTTGGATGCCTGGTTCACATGTAAGCACACCACAATATGGTTACCTGTATATAGATGGTTTTATGCTGAACTAAATCCAACCCTGATACTAGGAACAACTGGTATTTTGAAAGATATTTCAGGAGTAGAGCTGGGAGTAGATGTTTTAGGCTGATAAAAGTGGAGAATTACTGAGCGGGAAAGCAACTGGGATGAGAATTGAGATTCAGAATAGGAATAAGAAACCAGAAGACTAAAATTTGGACTTGGAAAAGAATGTGGGACTAGAATAAAAGCAGAAGTACTGGAAATTGGAAATGCCTAGGTAAGGAGAATAGAGCTGAAACAATGAGGCAGAGGGAGTGGTAGAGGAGTTCTGAGACCAGAAAAGGACAAGACAGAGGAAGTCATACCTGGAAAGACGGAACAAAAGACTGGACAGCAAGGCCACTAGCTAGTAAATGTTCTGTCCTTTTCTGCTTGAAAAGGAACCTTAGTTTCTGAAATCTTATTGTTTCTGTTCTCAGCAGGTGCCTTTGGCTATGTTTGTCTTAAAAACAGGAATAGCACAATAGAAGAGAATTTTTAGAGAAAAATAGTCAGTGGTGAGGACTTGGTGTTCCCAATGTAGATTTCAGAGGTTGATTAGTTTAGCCAACAGCTGTCTGGTCCCTTGGACTCAGTGTCAATAGCGACTGAGACTCTCTAAGCATGATACTGAAGAGCATCTCTGCCTTGGTTTCAGTTGAAAGGGGTTTGTGCACTCAAAGACTACTCCATGATATGAATCAAAACATGGTAAATCCAGACAAACATGACATCTATTTGAAAAGCACACGATAGATCCAAACTATATCACTCATTTCGGTGCTGAACCCCCTGACAGTGTGACACTTGTGTTCCTCTGGCCCACCTAGAAGCTGAGTGTCATTTCCTTCAGTTACACCATTATTTTAAGTGTCAGAGGCCTAAAGAAGCAGATCTACAACACCTGTGAGTGCCACCTGCGAAATACCTGGTTTTCAGTTTATCTCCTTGAAGTCTAGCAGACTGTATGCACCAGCTGTGCTAAAACTACTTCATACTGCATTACCAAGAATGTCAAGGTTAGGGAGCACCAATCTTAATTCAGATGCCTTGTACGTATGCACTAAGAGGTGGTGTTTCATTAAAACATCACTTTTCCTTTTTCTTCTTTCATTAACCAAAAGTGCTGTGTAATGAAGGAGACAGCACCGTGCAGAACAACTGCCTCATTTGTGGCAGAAGCTGTAAGATGCCTGTTGAAAGAAGCAGGGAACTAGATGAAGTAAAAGTGGATAGCTTCATGGTAAAGGCACCTAAACTTCACATCCAAGAATGGGCCATTGCTGAAGTCATTAATATATTTCCTAAATGGTCACAGTTTGTCCTCACTTTTCTGAATATCTCATTAAAGACCTTGAAGGCTGTTTTACAGACAGATAGACAGTGTTTTAGGGCACCTGCAAATGAAGTCCTGGAGTGCTGTCCTTTGAGCATTGTTAATTCTGTGTAACGCTGTGCACGTTGGAAAGCCAACTCTGGGTGTTTCAGACTGAGCTACATACTCTCAAATTAATGTATGTAGTTTCACATTAATTTCTATTGTCCCCATCTGCAGATTGGAGAGAAAAATAGCCACTAAGGTGTTGCAAAACTAAGCACGCAGGTCCTGCAGTGGTGCATGCCAGAGGAATGCACAGAAGAGAATAAATTCTGTCTGTAAATCGTGAAATATGTGGCAAATAAATCCTTGGACCACACACGGAATTTAAAACGAAGAACACTATCAAATAGCAGCTCATCAACTGGATGTCATCCTGTCAGTGTATTGAATGAGTCAAGGATCCTTTGGATCATGCAATGAAAGATTAAACCGTAATGCAAATATACCAGAGACAAGCTCAGAATGCACATAAATCTTTTGTTTAGACTTTTCCAAATCTGTGAGTTCTCAAGTTTACAACTCTACCTGGAGAACAGCCCATTTTGCAGTTAAGGCAGACAAAGCCACGTATTCTGTCCATCTTTATAAGCATAAATGGCTTTTCGTCTTTTTCTAGATGATTGTTTGATGAGACTCTAGAAGTGGCCTATCAAAATATCTAATAATTTTAAGGACTATGCCATTAAACTGGAGTTGCTCCACTTCTTTATTTCTTAATTTCATAATCTTTATTTTTCTATCTATTGGTAGTGGAGCCCAGGGTTAAGTATAATTCCTTCAGATATCTGGCTTTCAAAAAGCCCAGATGCAGCTGGTCGTTTCACATTGGCTTTTTTGAAGAATTTTTGCTAGTCTGACTGTGATTTATGAATTGAAGGCAGGATCAAAAGAAATCTTCTGCTAAAGCAAATGACATACATTTTTCCAGCAATTAGTGAGCGACAAAGGAAACCAATGACATTTGTTAACATGTTAACATGTTCTATGTTTTACATATATGTGGAAGTATGACTTGGTTTGGTGTCTATGCAACTGAGATATTATATTTTGGATACAGCCCGTAGTCAGTGATGTCCAAGGTTTGAGTAAACTTCAACAAGAGAAAAGCAAGTTAGACAACAACTCGTAACATTTTGTGAACTGTTGTCTGGGCTCTTAGCCCACCTCTGCCTCAGTGGGTGCATTTATTTATATTCCACATGGCTACAAAAATGATGGAACTGAAGATTTTTGTGATGAGAGGAAAACTTCTTGTCCCCTAATTTATGAGAGCATAGCTCAATTATTCACTGAAGTACTGAAATGAAATATGAAACAAATGAGAGTAATGGAATTGGGCCAAGCTGTGTGTGTGATACGTTGAGCAATCGACATCCTTCTGGTACCTGCATTCAACCATTTTAGTATAGAGTCCTCATCATTAATCTTGTCCCTGTATAGTTTTAAGTCCTTAGATTTTGACTCTCCCAGACAAAATACTTCATAGAAATTGAAAAACATAGCCAGAGCATGCAAAATACCACTTCATTGAAAATTGTATTTGCCTGAAATTTATGACTTTTGTGTTTAGATGGTCCCTGTAGGACCTGCTTCACATAAGTCATTGAACAAGGTTATTAAAGCAAAATCAAAACAAAGTGGACTTTTGTAGAATTTTAGTTCCATGTTACAACCCAAAAGAAAATTGCTCATTAGTCTCTGGGAAGTGTCTGTGCCCTACAGTGGCAACACTTCACAAAGATAAGGTAGAGAATTGGGGTTGTTCAACCTGAAGAAGAGAAGGCTCAGGGGAGACCTTATTGTGGCCTTACAGTGCTTAAAGGGAATTTATAAGAAAGATGGAGACAAACTTTTTAGTAGGGTTTGTTGCTATTATACAAAGGGTAGTGGTTTTTAACTGCAAGAGAGTAGATTTAGACTAGATGTAAGGAAGAAATTTTTTACAATGAACGTGGTAAAACACTGGCACGAGTTGCCTAGAGAAGTTAGGAATGCCCCATCCCTGGGAACATTCAAGGTCAGGTCGGAAGGAGCTCCGAGCAATCTGATCTAGCTGAAGATGTCCTTACTTGTTGCAGGGGAGGTTGGACTAGATGACCCGTAAAGGTCTCTTCCAACTCAAGCTATTCTCTTATTCTGTGGTTATAAAATTCTACAAGCAAAAATAGTTTTTCTACTGGGAATGACCATAATTGCTGTTATGGCTGAGTGAATCACTGCTAATTTACATCTAACATCAAGGTTAAGAAAAATAGGTGTTCCTCCATCTAAGGCCGTAACCAGGCAGGTGGTTTGAGGTCACATCTACAGATGCCAGTAAGACTGAGCTACTCACAGATGTGCAATGACCTCGTGGTTTATATCCAGAAGAAAGCTGTAATGGTCAGCCCTTCAGCTGGAATATAGAATTAATATGGTAATTTTGCTATTTGATTAAATAACTATAAAGCTAACACGGGAAACAGCTAAAAGCTAAGGAAAGAACAGCAGCTTGCCTGGTTAGAGGTGGATTCATGGACAACTAGATGTTTTGATCCATAATAACAAATTTCTTATGACAACCAGACTTTCATCAGCAGATCTCTGTTTTCAGAGTTAATCCTGTATTGTGTCCCTCGGTTTTGCAGATGAGGAAACTGAGTCATGGAGCATTTGATTGGCTTCATCGTAGTTGCAGACTTGGAAATAACTAAGAACTACCAATTTGGTATTCCTCACAGACTATCTTAGGTCATGAAGCATCACTTATTTCCAGATAATTCAGTGCTTTTTGTTTGGATATCGGTTGCTTCATCAGGAGCTTTTTGAATTAATGATTTGATATGCTTTGATTTCTAGCTGATTTTTTACTATGGAACTGGAGACAGCTGGTGTCCACAGCACTACTACGATGAGATCAAAATGGATTTTCCAGACGGGGACATTCGCCTTTGTGAGAAGGGGCTCCGCCACGCGTTTGTGCTGGATGCCAGCAAGGAGATGGCTGCCATGATTACAGACTGGTTACGGGATGATCTCACCAAGTTATAAACACCAATTCAGTGGTTAACAAGAAAACAATGTAATTATTTTGTGAACGTGTAATTTTTTGTGGGAGAGTCTGTTCTATTTTTTTCTGTTTATTATAGATCATGATTTGTTTTCTATTGAGATGTTTTAGAGAAAGCTAAAGAGAGAACTGGCTGGTCCAAAGTATAGTTTTATTGATTCAGTGGTGATGCACTTTCATCCTGTGTCTTCAAGACTCTGCAGGACTTGACAAAGGGTGGAGTATTTATTGTCTGCTAGCACTCTAGACAACACTGATAGTAGATCCGCTGGCTACAAGTGTCTCAGAGTTACTGCCACCTCACTCACCTGCTGGAGAACTGTCAGGGATGGGTTTGGGGCAGCCCACCTGGTCTGCTTTAAAAAGAAACAGCAGACTGCTCTGTGTGGGTAAAAAACCCTGTGGGTGGATCCCAGCAATGGATCCTGGTGTGCTGTGAAAGGCCTGACCCTCTCCATGTGTCTCATCCATCCACATAACCCGGGTGCAGAACAGCCCAGGGGCCTTCTCCAACCCTGATGTTGTCCCCTCCAGGTCAGATGGGGTTGGTGGTCAATCAGAGGTGAGGCTGATTGTAGGAGATGTGTAAATGAGGTGTGCAGTTTCTCCAGGTTTCTGAAGGGGGTTTAGGGCTTTGCCAGGACTTCACAGTGTATTAAAAAAATCATAAGGTATCTGGGGCTGCTTAGCAAGAGAATATATGTGGAGCTCTTGTCGGGAGCATAGCCAAGTGTTTCATTCTTCGATTTGCTGTGGAGGTGAAGAATGCTGGTCAAAAGTGCCAGTATTAAAAGGTTAAAATGGATTGCAGAATCCATGTATAACTACTCAGAGGTGGCCTGCCTCTCCTAATGAAGTCCAAGAGAAGGGTGCTTGCTCAGCAGCTTTGAAGAATTAAACCAGTTTTGGTGAATGCCTGAATTTCAGTTCTTTGCTCTAAGGACTGAAGTATGAAATTTTATGCCAAGCCACAAACTCGGTAAATCCACCATGGCAAAATGGCTATTACTGTGCCTCGGTTGCACCCCTGAAATTTCATGAAATATTACTATTGAGGAAGAGGTCCTTTGCACTAACACATTGCAGACAAATAACACAGTTCCTCACATTTTTCATCACCCTCATTTACAAATAGGAAAATTAAAAAAAAAAAACACAGACAAAGGAAACATCCAAAAAGTTGTGTGTGATAGCTAGAAATGGAAATCTGCAAGTAAGGGGAACAGAGCCAGATGGAAAGAGGAGAAGCTTTCTAGCCATGAACCTGTGAAACAGTCTCCATGGGGAGTTCATGAAGACATTTATAAATCATCAAAACACTACAGACTATAGTCAGGGAAAGTTCTGCCCTTGTGAACAGAGGAATTTAGATGGTACATCAGGTATCTAACTTGTATATTTGTGAACAGTTTTAGTATGGTACTGGAGAACATTCTCTGTGATGCAGAAAGACTGATTAATTGCTTGCTTTTCTTACATAATTATATACACACGTTCCACTTATCTCTAAATCCCCCTGAAGTCTTTCACTGATATTTGTAATCGAATTCAATTTCTGGGTGTTTGACTAGTTTTCAAACCTGCAGCCAGCCAGTGGATTTAAGTGACCTTCTTTGCATCAGAAACTGGTTTAGCTTTTGAGACTAGCCAGTGGATTTTCAGATGACACTGCCACACAGTGAAACAGATACTGAGACCTGAGGCAGAAATGCTGAGACCACAGTTGCAGCAACATGGGGAGGAGCCAGATGTATTCAAAGTGAAAGAACTGAAACCGTGCAACAAACTGGTTCTGCTTATTGGAGAGTCATTGGACTTTCCTTCTTTCTAGAGGGCCGTGCTCAGTCCTGATCAAACCAATTCTTGTGCTCACTTTGGAAATCCATAGTTGTGTGTGTCTCTGTGTGTTCAAAGAGCCCCCAGGTGCTGGCAGGCTTTCCTGTCAGGTGGCCTTAGGGCAGACACTGAGTGCATCTTGTTGGCCCGGGCGCTCCCTGGGGCGGAGCGGGGGGTGGTGCATTCCCAGGCGTGGAGATGACGGATATGTACATGTATGGATGGATGTCCATGGGCATGTTTATATGTTAGCAACGTAAAAACTACAAGTCACTTGGTTCTTCTGGTTTACACGTTGATCTGGTTGAACAAAACATTTGTTTTTCTAAGTATATGGGATCAGATAATCGAGCGAGGACTCAGTTTGTAAAAGTTCAGCTATTGTCATGGATCTCCTGAGGACAGAAAAAATCTTGCATTAACCAAAGACGACAAGAAATTATTAAAGCCTGGAAACTGAAAAGCACTTACAAGAAGCAGTTGTTTACAGTGCATTATTCGTATACTTTGTATGGGGAATTAATTTAGCAATACTTGTACTTGTGCATTCCTTTTATACAAATGTTAATCCCTTATAATAAATCCTACTGACTGCATTAAGACCTAAACTGAGATTAGCTCTGGTCAGTGATAACCAGATCTACTGCAGGATAATGCCTTACGATTTTCTTAAATGAATTTTCTCTAAGATTATCAAAACCATACTGATTCAATTGCTACCTTCCTCCTAGAAGCTGTTACCTACCGTAAGGCTACAATCTGAAAATTTGCTACTCTACTCATTGCAAAAAAAGCACAGGTCTGGTTTCATAGATGTATTTCCTCGGAGGAACGGATCTCACACAATGAGAATCCAGCTCCTCTGAAGCCCAAGGTGTTCACCATGACCCCAGTCAAAGAGTGTCAAAAGTGCTTATGGTCCATATGTGCCAACTTACCCTGAAAACACAGTGTGGTCTTGCTTATTTTAGACTCTTTTAGAAACTCTTTTGAAGCCTCTCACAAATGAACTGACTGTATGCAGTAGCACCTAATCTCTGTCATTCACATTTGTGCACAATTCTCACCACACGAGCACTCTTGCTTGCTTCAATGACTTTGAGTCACGTTCAACTGTTTTGCTAGATCAATACCTTTTATGAAAATGTACACAACTCCAATAACAGAAATAAAGACATTTATCCTACAATGCAATTTGATCCTTTATTCTGATAACTTTTTTAGTCTTAGTTCGCCTTCTTCATTACTTCATGCATACAAACTCTACAAAAATACTTGCCGACCCCCAAATGTCACGTGCAATGAAGACATCTGCTAAGAACACAGAAAATGAGTGGGTGGTAGGCACCTGACTCACTTACGCATTTTTATCCAGAGCCACTCCAAAATAATCAGTGTTTCTTCTTGCTCCCTCCAGCTCCGTGTTGCTGCTTTGAATGAGCTATAGAGTGTGGATTTGTGAGCTTTGTCCCTCCAGGAAGCTTGATGAGTGCTTGCCCAGTGTTTATGGTGAAGAATTCGGGGTTGGACTCCAAGCTAAACACCAGTTTCTTGACTCACAGGAGACAGATTGCATACATGAGCACAACAGATAATCTCTTCTCTTCAGTTGAGGTCATTTATGTATTTATTTTACAGAAAATGGGTTTATACGTGCATCCACTCCCCGTCCCTTTCTTTGGTCTAGCTAATTGCCAGCAAGGACTTTAAACACGATGTTCAATGTTGTCGTTAATAAAGTCGTTCAAACTACTGCTGAGTTTGGATAAACTTACTGGACCCAAGAGACTTGTTTTACTCTGTGCCACAGGTCACACTCAGACTCCCAACTACAATAAGTTTCTGAGGCTCTTCACTTGCAGGCAAATGTTCTGTTTCCTGGCATGCTTACAAAATAAGAATCCAGAGAGCTTTTGTGAGTGACCAGGAACTATTAAAAGAGCATATATATTTCTGGAACAGCTGATGGGGTTTGAATACAAGCAGCAGATACAGCAGTAACAGTACAAGCCAGCTGCCAGAAGCGATCGTTGCTCTCAGTAGCATCGTGTAGGAGTTATGGACCAGGCCAACAGGCAGGCTCAGAACAGGCAGGGAACTATCTTATTAAAGACTTTTCACACACTTAAGCTGACAGTAAATGGACCGGGTTTTTCTGTTCCACCTATTGCAGAAAGGGGCTTGCAAGGAGGTAGTTGTGTTGTATAAAGTAGTCTGCAGCAGCTACTAAAATGCAGAATGTTGTTCAAAGCAGCTGACTTGCTCTGTGTCTGGCTGCAGCGTTTGCCAGCCCGACATTGGGAAGGAGGGGTTTTGCCATCCTATTTGAAGCGATTCACAATGAAAGAGGCAACGGGAGTGCCCCCCACTTTCCCAGTTTATTAACATCAACAAACTCTCCTTAAATCCTCCAAACTCTAAAATACACTCTGCTTCATACATTAAGAGAAATCCTTGTATATTAAGATTGCTTGGAATTGGGAAAAACAGGCTGTCCCAGTGTCAGAACTGAGCTACTCCCTTGTCCTGAAACGCATCTTTAAAATTTAATAAGGGTCCAGCAATTTTTAAGTCCTTCAGGCAAACCTTTCGGCAGTTCTTCATGTGTTTCTCCTGGGTCTTCAAATCTGAGGTTGCTCTGCTGTGACTGAAACACATACCTGATGCCTTGAAGAGTCCTTCTGTGCTTCTAAATGTACCCTGCTCCACGTCTGCATGTTCACGGCATTCTGTGTGGTAGAGATGCAGCCTGAGCAGCCCTAACCCTATTGCCTTTACTTGCTGTCTCCGTGGCACCTTGGGGATGTCCACTGTGAGAGTACATGCTAAAACACTTCACTCTCCCAGAAACTTCTGGTTCTGCCACTATAATGCCCCAGGGAAAGCAGATGAGAAAAAAAAGTTATGAAGTTATTTGACAGCCCATCCATGAATGATTAAGATAATTACAGATTCTCTGCTTTCTGAAGCCTCATAACTTTTGAAGTTTACATACTAAGAATGTAAGAGTTTCATGTCCCAAGGTGATTTATTTAGCTATTAAAAACAAACAATTAAACAAACAAAATAAAAAAATACTTCAAAAGAGGGATGAATGGAAGAATTAAAAACTAATATTCAATTAAAAGCAATCTTTGACATAAATTTTGCTGGCGTAATAATGGCCTAAGCTCCTGAGTACAGGGCCATGTAACACGTATACCAGTGGTACCTAACAGGAATGAAACTATCAGACCTGACTTGGGGGGGGAAATTAAGTCTCCAGTACATTTTTTGCAGACACTTTTTCATTTCCCAAATTCTGAGATTCCTAATTTCTTCCTTATTTCAAAGGGGATGATTTCAGCATTAGACATTAGGAAAGATTTCTTCACTGAAAGGGTGTCAGGCACTGGCACAGCTGCCCAGGGCGGTGGTTGAGTCGCCATCCCTGGCGGTGTTTAAAAGATGGGTAGATGAAGCACTTAGGGATATGATTCAGTAGTGGACAGGCACAGTTGGACTCGATCTCAAAGGTCATTTCCAACCAAGTGATTCTATGATTCTATGAATTGGGTTCTTCCCACACCCTTCCAGAAGGCCATTGCCTTGGGCTCCCTCTGCGAGGACCACAGGGAGCCAGGCATCTGCAGGGGCGAAGTCCTGTGCTCCAGTCAAACCCATCAGGCCAGCTCTGTGTGGTCACAGGCACAATGTGAACAGGGGATGTTCTGCCAGGTCTCATGTTTACCCCTTCAATTTAATGTTTCTGAGCCTCTAAAGCTTTCTATTCAAGTCAATGGAGAGAATCCTGTTTGGCTGGGTGGAGCTGGGTAGCTACTAGTTAAGGCAGGTGGGCCGTATTCAGAAACACAGGGAAGAGAAAGGATGTAAATTTTTATGATAAATCCATTGCAAATACTCATTGTTCTGTGATTGCTTT
Source organism: Tapera naevia (assembly GCA_033556795.1). Classification (NCBI taxonomy): domain Eukaryota; kingdom Metazoa; phylum Chordata; class Aves; order Cuculiformes; family Neomorphidae; genus Tapera; species Tapera naevia. The sequence goes on along the minus strand of JAUMJJ010000079.1, from coordinate 27,873,241 downwards.
ACTTGGAAAATACCTGAGGTTGCCATGTAAGGCAGTGTAAAATTAATGGCTTTTTAATTTTTGGTTTTAACATCTTGGGTAGCCCAGAAACTGAAGGTGACTGATGGAGGTTGCTGTGAAATGAGCCATCTGGGAACACGGGCACAAATTTTCAAAAGAAAAACAAAAAGTCTGGCAGAGATCTTTTTATCAATAAAATATTTAATAAACTTATCTGTACAAAATATTAAAAAGGTTATTGAAGAGTATACAAGAATACTTATTTAACAAATATATACTGCTATATAACATATTCAAGAAAATATAGATTGCTGTTTACAGTTCATTTACAATCCCATATGTACAATCTATTTAAACTTTAGATTTCATACAAACAATGCATTTACACCATCACTTACAGAGCAATCTTCTTTAGAGATATTTCACACACTCAGACCTGAAAAAGCTGAACAAATACATGGATAGTTTAGAGGCACACGCAGGGATATGAGTATTGCTTCAAAAATTATAACTACTACAGATACGGCTATTGGAAACGTGAGTCCTTTTCCATTTTTTGTATCTTTATTCAAAGGAAAGAACATATAAATAAACCCATGACTGACCAGCAGAGAGGCTCACTTTGTCACAGAAGCTTCAGATAGTGTTGACTTGACTTCAGAAAAAGAGCACACGGTGATGGGGTGTGTAGTGATTCAGCAAACTACATCGACAAGCAGGGCTGGCATTGCTTCTGCCTGCACCTAAAGCAGGGAGCACCAACGCTGACTCAGGTCTTTTCTGTAGGACATGAACTCAGGTCTTGCGTGTGGCATCTCCACCAGCTTTTCCAGCAAAGCACCGCAGTGCAAGACAGAGGTGGTGACTCCAGGGGTGCAAAGCCCCTAAGTACCCCACAGCTTGTAAGAGGTTGATTCACAAAGGTGCTGCACAAACGTGCCTTTGACTGAAGTGCATGGAAACACTGGATGCTCAGCACCTCAGAAACTCAGATCCTTTCTTTTTTAGCATTATTTAAAAGGTTAATTTCTGACAGCATGCAGGGTGACTGTAACCAACGTTTGTCAGTGCTGGCTGGCTTATATCTACAGGGAATGACCGCCTTGGGAGCAAGGGAGTCCGAAACTTTGCCTCTTGTCTTTTCCCTCCTCTCTCTTCATCAAGACAGGATGGAGAAAATAAATAAAACACCATGGGGAACACTGCCATCTCCCCAAAGACTGAGGCCAAAGCCAATGCCACAGCTCCCAGGGAGGCCAGGCTTGGTCCAGTCTCTCAGTTTCATCACTCCTGGGTGGCACCAGCACAGGCTGACAATGCGGCAAAGTGATGAGAGACCCAAAAACTCCCCACCTTCCATCAGGAAAACACTTCAGTGTATGACCTATCATGGTCCTCTCTTCCCGCTGGCTTCAACCCAGCCAGACCTGTCCCCTCGCAGTCCCTTACTCGAGGGTACAGACTGTGCCCCAGCATCTTGCTGCTGTGACTCAGCTTTTCCCTCCTTGCTCTCAACCCACCCATCAAGCACTACTGCAAGTCTCTACACTCCCCATCCTGAAAACCCAAAGTATGAGCCCAAGTATCAAGGCAGAAAAATGACCTCACAAAATGTTCAAATGAAATCATAAGAGGTGACGACAGAAAAATGCAGAGCAAAACCTGCTGAAAAAACATTGCAAAATGGTTGGGTTTTGTTTTCAGACATTTCTGTGGAAGGATCAAGCTTCTAAGATTTTTTCAATGCTGATCCACATGAAAATGCTCTGCTACTCTACTTTGCTCAGTCAGAAGTTAAACACAGTGCATCAGCCAGCCTGCCAATGTGCTCCTTCTCACCACCGTGTAGATGAGGCTCCTCTCCAACGTGGTAAATTCAGGGGCACTGTTTGAATACCAGTGCCAGTAAAAGCAAAAAGCAGCCACACGGGATACACATCTCCTGAGGTGCAAGGCTGCAAAACATCCTCTGAGATGTAGGGTGGGGTCATTGGTCAATGGGTTACTCCAAACAGGAGTTCCAGATTTTGGTCATTTTCAAAGGTTGATAGGGCATAACGACAGTTGATAGGGCATAACGATTTTCAGAGACATCTTTGCTTCTCTACATCCTCACCACATGCTATTAACAGGAATAAAAAGCCTGAATGCAGCTGTTATGGCATGGAAGACATAAACGAGCTTATGACAAAATTCAAAGTGTGGCATACACCAGTCTGCTCGAACATCTCGCTCTTTTACCAGCCATTAATTCAAAGACAGGAGGCCCAGAAAAGCTCTTCCCTCACCAGGAAAGGTCACAGGCTCCTGACCCTCACCACCATCCCATCCATGGGACAGTGTGTTTTCATGGAGGAACAGTCCTGGTGGTGAGCACGCTGCTCTGCTCTGCTCCTGCCACAAAGTAACCCTGTCCAGACCCTAAGCAGCCACAAGGGATCCCTGATGCTAGGGAAGCAGCTCTGATGCCAGTGGGATGTGCACGGGCTCTCCACATGCTGGCCATGGCAAGTTAAAAGAACAACTCCACTCTCAAAGAGCAGAACTCAATTTTGTCCACGCGGGTTTTCCTGCCCGCTCACCTTCCGATCGAAGAGCCATAAAAGGTTAAATATTCACGGCACAAGTCTTGTTTCACCCAGGACGGGGGACACAGCAAGTGATTTATGGAAATGCCCAACAGAGGCCCACGCGATAGCCCTTCAGTCTGACTGTTTTTCAAATCCAGTGGCACAGCCCCATTGCAGGTGACAACCCCCGTGCGACGCTCAGGCTCTCGTTGTCCCCTCACGCAGGTTTTTTGCCCCTGACACATGGCCATGCTGCCTCAATGCAGACATCAGTGAAGGCACTTGTATTTCAGGACTCACTACGTCCTCAGCTGGAAAGCATAACATTTCCCACCAGATTTACTCCGATGTACAAGCTGGATGGTTGATTGGTGTTTGAGACATACCTGTCCCATCAACATATGCCATGAGGTTTTGGATATGATTAATTGTAGATCCTGCTGTTGCAGACAAGCACGTCAAGCCAAAGCTCACAGCACAACCTGTTAAGCCTGGAGAGCAAAGCCAAAGCTGTGCCACCAGTGCCACAAGGTGCTCCACTCCGTTTGCCCAGCTGTAGCCAAGTGGGACCCACATCCCTAGGGCATCCTCTGGTTGGGTGGCCCAACCTCTTTCATTACTTCCCTGCAAGGGGCAGAGCTGCAAACAGCAGCACACGTGTGTGCTCTTACATGGGAGCCAGCACAGGTGACTCTCCCTGAACGCACACGTTTGGGTTTGTGGGATAAGAACCCAAAACTGCCAACAGTAAAAGGAGCTGCTTGTTTTGCAATAGGAGTGGGACTGATAAATCACTGCAGACCTACCAAATTTTCTCCAGCAGCAAGAGCTGTGTAATTAATATGTGAGTTAAAAACCATATGGTGCAAAGAGACACAGAAGTTGCTGGCACTCAGATATGAGCAGAAGGCTCAAGGCCTGCGGTGTGTTTTTAATCAGAAGTGATGCCTTTCCAGTCTTTCCCTTATGGTTACACCACGCACCAGCAAACAGCCAAAGAGGACATAGCTCTGTCTGCCAGTGCTGACCAGAAGTAAGGCTGCTGGGATCAATGCAGCTATGCCAAAATGAAGGTGCTGTGAGCCTGAAATAAGCCCTCTTCCATATGAACGACTTTATTCCTGCCAGAGGATACTCATTTCACTTCTGCCATTGGCTTTGAAGTATGCAATAAAAAGAAAGGGGGCATTAGACAATCCCCTTATTTTAAGAGAATTTAAAAACAATCATTCCTTAAAAAAGGAGAGGGGGAAGTAAAAATTTGTGGTTTAGGTCATCAGGCAGTTTAACAGAGCATAAAGCCATTTTGCTTCTGACTGTCCCTGCTATGGGACTCTACCACACAGGGGCTTCAGGACACAGCACAGGCAATGGCTTAAGCCCAGGCATTCGTTTCATAGATGTCAAGAAGCCCAAGGCAAGGCCTGTCCAGATCATTTGTGCTTCTCTGAATCGCAGCCCCAGCACTTTCAAGTCAAATGGGATTGCTCTGTGGGTTTCCCTGCTCCTGTGCAATTACATTCCCATACAAGAGGGATGGAAGCAAGCTAAGGGTAGATACATAGCCCTTTTAAAATACTTAATATTTCTAGCTTCATTGTAATTATAGCCTGCTGATAAAAATGGTGCTGAAGGTCAAATAAATACTCCAGGAGAATATACTCTGCATGGAAACTGTATTTTTTAGCTGGAAATGTATAAATACTGCAGAATGATAACCTATAATTATCCATTAAAATCACTCTGAATCTACTGAATTCACATCTGTCCATGTTCAACTTCTGGTCTCCTATTTATAAAGCTTACATGTGCCCATGAATCAGGTCAGGCAAGAGGCAACTGATCAGAAATGGATTTTACCTGGACCATTTCTATAGCATTAAAAGATAACGACCTGGGTAGAGCAGCTCTGGGGCTGGAGCGCTGCGCCGTGCGGCTGATGTCTTGCTCACCTGCCTCCGAAGGCAGGATTTACTCCTCCGTGCAGACGCATCCCCATGTTGCTCCCCAACTTGTCAGGGCAGCAGCATCTCAGCTGTTGGAGCCTCCCTGCCCAGAAAAGGCTTTTGCTCCCCACCAGGGGCTGACACCTCCATGTGCAATGGCTGTCACTATGCATCCCAAGCCTCATCCCACCATTTGGGTGCCATCTCTGAATCTGCACAGGGATGGAAAGGCAGCCCTTGCTGTCAGCATGTGGGAATGCAAGCTCACCCTCATAAGGGAGACTGCTGGCTTTTGCTCTGGAAATACTCCTTTGGGAGCAGTGAGCAACGTGAGTGCTGAGTGCTGTGGCCAATACACTGGCCCAGGGCGGCAGCAGCACAGTCACACACTGAGACCCCCAGCCCTGCTCCCCTCCAGCCTTGCCCTGTTGCAGTCCTGGACAGGGAGCTGCCCTCCCCTGTCTCCTTTAGAAGTCTTTCACCAGGGCAAGAGGAAAGAGGGTCCAATGCCATCCTTTGCCCTCCTATTGTCCTCTGGAAATTGTTTGCCCAGTAAAGGAGCAGATACTCACTTAAAAGAGTGGCTGGAAGTGCCTCTCAGAAGGCAAAGGGTCACACCGTTAGCGAGGGGTTGTCCTGGGCTCAACCATGGGGCTGAGGTTTGCTCTGCCATGTCAGGTTGTCATGGCACGGGCAGCCAAGGGGCTCCTTGATGTAGGCACACCCTCTCTCCCTGCCAAAATCCAAACATACCCGTTTAGGGAGAGGCACCTACAGCCAGAAAAATCAGAACTGGCTCCTGCACAGGCAAAGGCACAGATGGCATCGCTGCCAGTAGCAGCCTCTGTGCTCTCTCCAAATCCTCCACATCCTCGTTTATTGTAGCAAAACAGGCCAGGAAACAGCAATGACTGAGCCACAGCTTTTCTCTCGAGGGCCAGCAAAGCCATCATGGGGTTCAGGGCAAAGCCCCAGCAGTGCACAGCACTCCAGCAGCAAATTCGGGGTAAAGCATCAGCACCACAAGACCAAATCCATCTCCCTGCTCTCCATTAACCACCTCCAGACTGAAGGTGGGTGATATCTGTCTGTCTGTTCATTCTCTGCAGCTGTGGCTGAACAACAGCCGGCTGCCCAGGGAGGCGGTGGAGTTGCCGACCCTGGAGGTGTTTAAGGGGAGACTGGATGAGGCACCGAGTGCCATGGTTTAAATGATGGTGTTAGTGCTGGTGTTAGTGTAGGGTTATAGGTTGGACCTGATGATCTCAGAGATCCTTTCCAACTTTGTGACACTGTGATACTGTGAGTTACTGGTGTCAGCAGTCCTTCTCATACAGTCTCACAGGAGCACGTCTCAGGCTACCCATTTGGCCACCAGACAGCAGGGGCTGCCAGGAGCTACGTGAGTATATAACTTGCCTGGATTTGAACTGCCCACAAACCTCCACCACAAATATCTGGAGGAAGGGGTTAAAGAAAAAAAATATTAAAAATTTGTCTCAGCACTGAGAAAAACTATCAAGCAACCAACAGGGATTGAAAAATTAGGTACTTCCAAATGCCATTTATAAACGAGATGGTGTTTCCAGAGCAAGCACTTCCAGCGCTGCTTGTATCAACCTCTTTCCCCTAACTGCCTGAGCTAAAGCCAAGGGTCAGAGGAAAGCTGTGAGCCCTCCTTACTCACCAGTTGCATCTCTGCAAATGCTGACAGACAGAAAACCCACCAGCACAGTCCTGGTTCTTCCTCTCCCCGCACTACCCTCCATATCTGAACATTCCTCTTGGTACAGGTACATCACGCTTAACGTATATTTACATCCACGCGGAGGTAGGGAGCTGGATTTTCCTCTAGGATACATGGATGTAATGCTAGAGAAGCTCTACAGGTGTCAAGGGGGTCACACGAGGCTCTCAGGTACCACGCTCGCTCCCCTGAGTTGCCACCAGCCACACCCTGAGGATGCAGGGCAGAGGTCAGTGGGGCGAGGACAGAGCAAGGCTGAGGGAGTTTAACCCAGCAGATATAGCACTGTTATTGATGTGCAGAGTTTACTCCTTGCTGAGGTACTGTTTTCTTGGGGTAAGGGGTCTGTTGGACCCTCACCAAGGTTTTCCTCACCTTTGAAATCGTTTGGCTCTCAGCAGAGCTCGCTGAGGTGACCCCCTCTCTGCCCTGGATCAGCTCAGCCCTCCCTAGCAGAACACCTTTGCAATGGAGAACAACTGGCTTTATATAGAAAACCACTCATGCTTTACAGCAGGAATTTATCTCCTCTAAAAGCAAACTACTGTCACTAATGAGCATTGATGTTTACATGCCAACATCTTCACAGCCAGTTAAAAATAAACCATCAAAAGCAAAATCTGTGTAAATACATTTCTGGTCTAAGTCATCCCAGCCTTGAAGCCAAAGTTCAGTACCATATGTCACTGATGTGCAGCAGAGATGCTTCCCAGTGTTCAAAACACACCTTGGCATGGATGCAAGGCTTCTCTCTCTTTTGTCCCCTCCCTGGAAGTGTTCAAGGCCAGGCTGGATGGGGTCTTGAGCAGCCTGGTCTAGTGTGAGGTGCCCTGCCCTTGGCAGCGGGGTTGGACCTGGATGATCTTTAAGGTCCTTTCCAACAAAAAACACTCTATGATTCTGTGATTTAAAGGCACAATTTATACTCAGCTCCTGAGTTACTAAAATCCTATAGTCTTTTCAGCACGGGTCAAAGCACCCACTTTACAGTGCAGTCTCTCAGGGTGGCATTCAACCAATTGCATGGCATATGTCTGTTCCCAGAAGATCCAGGCTCCCTTAATAGAGTGGGGAGAGGCAGGCACTCTGGGGATGCAGCTTGCTGGGAAACTGGTGCCAAAGGAAAACAAAGTGGAGATTTACAGAGATTTGGAAAAAGAAGAACCCAAGCGAAATGGCTCTTTTCCCCGGAATGCAGGACCTCTGATTCTCCCCAGACACACTGGGGACAGCTGCATGATTTGTGGGCTCAACAGTGCCTTGAAAATGGGATTTTGTGCAGGAAAGGGAAGGGACTCACCAATCAGTACTTCCTGTAGGACACTGGTAAAGGGTGGCAGTGCTTGGGGCAACACTTCAGATCACACAGAGCGACGGCATGCCCAGCTAACACCTCTCAGGGCTGTTCCCATTTCCATCAACAGCATGAGATTTACTTCAGACCTGACTCTTGTTTCAGCCTCCAGTTACAGGGACCATCTTTCCTGCCCCCAACAGCAGACTCATCAATCTCTGCACTACAAATAGGCCTGGACCAAATAATTTCAGCCTCTCATTGTCACAGGTTCTCCAGTCACTGCCTTTCCCCACAGATTCCTTCTTTCCGCACCCTCCCCCCACCCTCAAACCTAGGGCAGCACTTTGAAGGCAGCTAGAAAAACTCCTTTAAGAAAAGAGCATTCCTACCTCCCCTTCACCACAGCATCACAGCTGGAGGGTGATGCTGGTCCAAACTCTATGCTTGTAGCCACCACTCTGCCCTCCCCCTAGGATGCCCACCCCACACACCTGATGAGACAATTTTGGCCAACCGCTTTACAAAACCTTTGGAAAGAAAGATCTCAGCTCAGCTTAGACAAACCAAGTAGATCAGGCAGAGCTCAGAGGCTGAGCAGACACGCTGCCAGGGCTCTGCCAGGCTGTGTGTCTCCCTCCCCAGTGGGGAGCAGGCAAGGCACTGCGATGAGAGCAGTTCTGAGAGGGAAGCCCGGCCTCCAGCCACAGTGCATGATCTCCACCTGAGCTCCGTGGATGGTGGGAGTCACTCTTCTTTTGAGAGGGCCTGGGAGGGACCAATCTACAACCTCGCTGTGTGTGGGGGGGACACCCTCATTCCTCCCAGGCTCAGGGCCAGGGCAGCCTCAGGAAGGCAGGGGACACCTGCTCTGAGCTTGGCTTTTGGAAAGGCACACACCCAAATGTGTATGCGTGTATATATATATTTTATATATATATTTATATTTATATTTATATATATAAAATGGGGCAGGGCAGGGTTGCTGGGCAGGGCAGGGTGGGGTGGGGAGGGGGAGAGCTGCAGAAATTGCTACCTGCAGCCACACGTCTCCACGACCATGTCCTCGTACTGTTTGTAAACCACGTTGTTCCCAGAGTCTATATAGAGGATGCTGATGGGGCTGAGCTTGGAGGGCACGCAGCAGCTCGGGGGGGTAGACTCCGGGTCCATGGAGTTCATCAAGGTCTGGATGATGGCGTGGTTGGTGGGCTCCAGGTGGGAGCGCAGAGGGAAGTCGCAGACCCCTTCGCAGTGATATGCCTCATAATCCAGGGGAGCGATTATCCAGTCATCCCAGCCCAGCTCCTTGAAATTCACGTGCAGGGGCTTCCTGCTGCAGCGGGTTTTTGCCTTCTTCCCGTGGCCTCTGCCCCCAGATCGGGCGGCGATGGTGGTCCGTCTCTTCCTCCGCTTCGGGTACGCCTCCTGGCCAGGATCAGGGGGCTCCAGGAAGGGGGAGCTGCCCAGGGCCTTGATCTTATCCCGGATCTCCTTGAAAAGGTTCTCCTTCCTCTGGGTGCGGGAGAAGGCCACGAGCAGGGCTCGTTCATGGGGCTGCGGCTGGGGCTTGCTGAACCCCAGCTGTCGGGGGGGAAGAAGCCGCCCCGACTGATCCGAGACGATTCTCAGCAGGAAGCACAGCAGCTTGTCTGAGGGAGATCTCTCCCTCCAATCCTGCAGAGCTTCCCAGACATCAAACACCTCCCATCTGGAGGAGCCAGCGTCCAAAATATCTGCAGCCCTGGAGTCCAGCAACCGGGGCTCCTCGCCGTCCCGGCTTGGGCAGGTGGAGAGGACGAGGTGGTGGAAGGTGCCTTCAGGGGACAGGGCCAAGCTCCGGTTTTCAGGGAGGGCACGTAGGACCCGCAGCTCTGCACTCGTCACCTCCTCTGCCTCAGCCAGGCTGGAGATGTCGAAGATGAATCGCTGCTCAAGGGCAGATGGGGAGGCATCTGGAAGAGATAAAACAAAAAATAACAAAAAGAAGGAAAAAAAAACCTCAAAAAAATGAAGCCAAGCTCTCCTCACTCTCCTTACAGAGGCACAAGTGACACACAGCCAAGGGGGGAGATCATCACCTTGCAGCAAGGCTCACTGAGCATCCCAGCAGGGACACAGCCTGTGTGCCCTGTGCTCAGCAGCATCCCTCTGGCTGGACGCACCAAAATAAAATGGGAAGGAGAAGGTGGAGAGGGAGGGAGGAATCAATTCAAACAAGTGGCTTCCCATCAGCACTTTTCCGTGCATCCCAAGGTGGCTTCTCTGCCTTGTTCCAGGTGTTTCAGTGCCCCAGTAACTATACTGCCTCGGGATGGAAGGTCCATCTGAAACTGCACAGCACAGTCTCATCCCCTGTCAATTGTCACCGATTTCTTCTGCCCAGTGTCACACACACACACACTGCCCCCAGCCACGCCAAGGACAAAGCTGTGAAAAATCCCAGTTGCCCTCACAGGCAGGCAGAGGCACACACACGGCAAGGATGGCATGCTATGCCTCAGGCACTCCCAGAAGCTGAAAGTGAGCCCAGCTTGAATTTCTGACAATCTTTGGTGAATACAAAGCCAAAATACAGACTTGCAAAGTTTCTGGCACCAATTAAATATACCCGATGTGAATCAAAAAAACAAAACAAAACAACAAACTCATAGGAGGTGGAGTTGTGGAGAAGAGATGAATGAGTTCTGGGAGGGTTGTTTTTTATCTTTTCCCTCTATACCAAGAAACCTGATCTGTGGATGCTGCAAACACTGCTGCTGTGCCCAAGTCCTCTAACCGGCTGCCTGACGCCCCAATGCTGCAGCCCCCTCCTGCGGGCAGCAGTGCCAGGCTGCAGCCTGCACCACTCTCCTAGTGGGAAAGATTCTCCTCCTCAACACTTGCTATACTATTATTATTATAGTGATAGGACAAGGGGGAATGGCTTTAAAATGGAAGGGAGAAGATTTACATTAGACATTAGGAAGAAATTCTTCACACTGAGCGTGGTGAGACACTGGCACAGGCTGCCCAGGGACGTTGTGGGTGCCCCCTCCCTGGATGTGTTCAATGCCAGATTGGATGGGGTTTTGAGCAGCCTTACCTAGTGGAAGGTGTCCCTGCCCGTGGCAGGGGGAGCGGAACTGGATAATGTTTAAGGTCCCTTCCAACCTGAAACATTCTATGATTCTATGATTCTAAATCGTTAAGTGCGTATATGTATTTATTTGATTATTATCATTAGATCCGCGGGGATGAAGGGAATAAAAGAGAGGAAAGCGAGAGAAGGGGACTGCGATGTTGAGCCGCTCTGGAGCGCCGCAACATCCCGGGGCTCAGCCACCCCCTCAGGGCACCGCAACGGGACGGAACGGGGTCCATCCCGGCCTTTCGCGGTGCCCCTTGGAGTTTCTCGGGCTGCGAAGGCTCTGGCGGGGTTTCTCTCTCCCGGTCCCCGGGATACTGCATGGAGAAGCTGCCCCGCGCTGCGCGCACACCGCGGTCGCCGTAGCGCATCAGGGGTCTCAAGAGATGCCCGCACCCCTGCCCACCCTGCCCTGCATCGCAGCCTGTCCCCAGCCTCACCCTCTGACCCGAAAGCCATCCTCGACCCCGACTGCATGTACAACCCCATTCCCGACCCCATGCTCATGCACAGCTCCGTAATTTTCTCAATCGGCGACCCTTTTCCCCAGCTCCAGAAACGACCCCGTTGCTGTTGCTATTCCCATTGCTGCTTCAACTCCACGCCCAGCCCCATCCCCGACCCCTGCTTCATCCCCGGTCCCCCGCTCAAACTCATGCATAGCTCCATCCCGTTAAACAACCGTTGCACATCCCCGACCCCGTTATGCTCCATCTGCATCCCCTTGTGCTACCCCACCCCATGCAACCACCGCACGTTCAGACCAAACACCGCACGCTCAGACCAACCACCGCACGCTCAGACCAACGCACAACCCCGTTCCTCACCAATGCACAGACACCACCCGCATGCACAACAGCCCCATCCCCAATCCCAATCCCGTCCCAGGCACAACCCCGTGCTCAGACCAAAGTGTAAACTCCATCCCCATGTACAACCACGTCCCTGCGCGCCCGAAGTGATCACAGAATCTTTTAGGTTGGAAAGGACCTAACACTGCCAAGTCCACCACTAAACTACGTCTGTAGGTGTCACATCTAATGCACAACTCTGACCTCATCCTCAAACTTACAAGCTTAGCCCATCCACAAACGCATGCAAAAGCCCTACACCCAAACTCATGCCCAAGCCCTGTCCCCATCCCCAAAGTCACGCAGAAGCCCCGTTCCGAACAGATGCCCAAGCCCTGTCCCCATCCCCAAAGTCACGCAGAAGCCCTGTCCCCAACCGATGCCCAAGCCCCATCCTCTGCCCAAGGCAATGCCCATCGCTCCCGCCCCACGGCAGGGTCCCGCCGGGATCCCGGCTGCCCTGCTCCGCCGCGGGCGCTGCTCCGTCCCGCTCGGCGCTGCGGGCGCCGCTCCGCGCTGCGCCCCCGCACTCACCGCTGCGCGCGCGCTCCGCGAAGCCGGTCACGGTGTCGGCGCGGCGGCCGGGGGCGCGGCGGGCGGCCAGGCGCTGGTACAGGGCCACCATGTAGTGGTGCGGCACCACGGCGGTGCCGTTGCGGAGAGCCGCGTCCCTCCGCGGCGGGGAGGAGAAGGGGGAGGAGGAGGAGGAGGCGGAGGAAGGCGCGGCTGCCGAGGGTCGCTGGGGAGCGGCCGCCGAGGGGCCGCGCACGGCGGCGGCCTCCAGCCCGCGGCGGAGGCGGCAGGCGCCCAGCAGGCAGAGGCAGAGGGCGGCGGCGGCGGCGCGGAGGCGCATGGCGGCGGCGCGGGGCTCGGCGCGGAGCTGCTGCCGCCGCCGCTCCCCGCCCGCTTTTGAACATCGTCTTCGCCCGCCGCCGCCGCCGCCGCCGCCGCCGCTGCCGCCCGCCGCCCGCCGCCGCCATAGGGGCGCCCCCTGCCGGCCGCCCGCCGCAAGCGCCGCCCGCGCCCCCGCCTCGCCCCGCAGGTGGGATCCCCCCGACCCGCACCTCCGATTCGGGGGGGGGGGGCACCTCCCTCCCGCAGCCCCCCGCTGCAGCCGTCACCGCAGCCGCACTGGGAGGGGCGCGGGGACCCTTATTACCCCCCTCGGTTCAGGATTGGAATCGGGACACCCCCACCTCTGTTTGGGAAGAGGAGAGACCCCCCCCCAAACCCTGTTGGAGATGGGAAACCTTCACCCTGTATTGGAGGGGGGGTCACCCATCACCCCGTATTCGGGATAGCGGACACCAGTCTCATACTGTGTTTTGGATGGAGGTACTGCACCCACATTTTGGAAGGGCGCCAATGGTACACATTGGAGAAGGATCTTCACCCTGACTGGGGCGGGGGGAGGGGGTCGGGTCATCCATCACCTCGTGTTTGGAGCAGGGGACCCTGGTCCCATACTGGACACAGGGCAGCCAGGCTGTAGTTTGGATGGAGGAACTGCACCCCACATTTTGGAAGGGCACCCCTGCCCCGCCCCGCATTGGAGTGGGAACCCCTGTATTGGGGGGATCACCGGCCATGCTGCTTTTGGGGCAAGAGACCCCATTCCATACTGGAGATGGGGAAGCTCAACTATGTTTTGGATGGAGGAACCACACCCCACATTTTGGTTTGGCACCACTGCCCCATACTGGAGGGGGACACCTCTGTGCCCACAGGGCTGGTACAGGGCACTGCATTAATTCTGCCTTGGGAGTTCGAAACCAGAGCAAAACAAAGCCGCGGACGGGCTGCGGGCTGATGTTTTCCGTTGCACAGAGGGTTTCCTTGGTAAAATTCAGATGTTTCCTTGGGTCCCGATTAAAATAACAAAGTGGGGTATTTACTAGGATGTTATTTCAAGTCTCTTAAGTCCCTGGTTATGTCTGTTGCGATTTCTCTGCAAATATGAAAACAAGTGCTGCGATGATTTATTTGAAGGAATGTAGGTGTTTCGCCAAAACAAACATGTTTTTTTTTTTTTCCTCTCCCCCCCCAAACAATCTCTTCTCACCAGCATTTGTTACTGCAGCCTCTTGGATTCCTTTCTGCTGTAATTTTACAGGTGCTTTGTCACAGTATCGCGAGCGGGTTTCTAATGCCAACCAGCGGATTTGCTCGGTACACACACATAGCGCGAAGCAAGGGAGGCAGCTCCCGTGACAACGTCCTGAGAAATCCCCAGTGTGCGGGATGGCCTGGCCCGAAGCCGTTTGCACGCCTCACACACCTCACACTGCACCTTGCATGGTGCTTGCACGGGTCGTGTGGTGCTTTCACAGCCCTTGCATGATATTTGCATGGCTTGCACAGGGTTTGCATGGCATTTGCATGGCTTGTACGGCGTTTGCACGCTTTGTGCAGTTGCACAGGGTCTTGTACGATCCCATTGGCAACACCCACCAATGGGTAAGTGACCACAGGGAGCCAGCTGGGGCAAGGGGGCAGAGGAAGACTTCATTAATTGTTTTTCTTATGTCAGCCCCTTATTAAATCCAGACTGATGCTTTTCAGGTGCTAAACGTTACTTTAAAGAGGCATCCTACAAGAGCTTCCACCTCTTGGCACCCCTCTGCCCTCTGGGTCAGGGTGCTGGAACCCTGTCTTCGTTCCCTCATGGGACAGGCAGCAGCAGGGCTAAGCACTTGGGGTGGCCCTTCCCAAAGATGGGAAGGATGAAAGACTCTGTCCTGTCATGCACTTACCAATCCAGCTTCTGGACCCATGCCCCATATTGGAGCTCCCTGCTCCCCTGGTGCTCCTGCTGTGGTGTATAGCAGCATTCCTTTCCCAGTGCTGCCTGGAGAAGGGAGCAAAACAGTCAGTGGAAGGATGGAAGCATGAATTGGTGGGATGGGGAAGACTGACGGGCTTTAGAAAAAGGGCAGACAAGTTCATCCGTAAAGCTCTGAGCTTCTTGCAACTGTTTCTGGAGCCTCTTTGCTGGATTCCTCCTGCACAGCCACTTTTATCGGAAGAAGTGAAAAGTACAAAAATGGTGACTGGGGGCCCTGCCTATGGCTACCCGTGTCTGTATGCAGGTACGTCCTCCTGAGTGTTGGGGTGGGTGTTCCTGCCACACGTGAGGAACCCCAGACTTTGCCAAATTCCTGGGGACTGGAACTGTCACTGTATTTTCTCTTGTGTGTCTTTTCAAAATTAAAATTATGTTGATACAACAGACAGCCAGGCTGTGCCCTGTTTTCTCTTCCCACCTCCCCCCCACCTCACCCAACATTTTCTCCCCTGGACCAGACCTCAGCTCCCAGTGTGGGCAGCAGGGACAATTTCCCAGTTGGTGCAAGGCTGAGTGATAGGTCCACAGTGGTTCACAGCCCCGTGCACTGCTGCTCCCGTGGTGGAGCTGCTGGGTGATGAGAGCCAGATCCCTGTCCTCACTGTCTGTATGGAGACCCAACGGCAGGCACGCACATACCCACACAACCCCGAGGAACACGTACACACGCCTGCACGCACCGAGCATGCCTGCCTGCCCCAGCTGGCACACACGCACGCACACACACACAAGTACACAGACCCAAGAAGCAAATCCTGCCCAGCTGTGCCAGAGATGAGACATGAAATCCCACAGCCCATCCTCTCAACCACACAGCATCTATTGAGGTGCACAAAGCGCTGATTTTCCCATCTGTTCTCCATTGCAGCTTCATCTAAACCCTTTGGGCTTTCTTGAATTTCCATCAACCTAGCCCAGCCCAGCTGCAAGACCTTCCCAAGTCACACCAGCCCTGAGCAGCGGCACAGCAGCTCCTGCCCTCAGCCCTTCCCTGCTCCAAGGATGGGCTCCCTTCTCTCCCAGTACAAACTTTTCGTGCATAATTTCACTCTGGCAAAGAGCCACAGTCTACCAGCCCCCTTCCAAAACCAAATTAGCACACTGCTGCAGCAGCAAAAATTGGAGAAGAAAGGCTTCAGTTTTATTTTACAACTCAATTATCAACTTTATATAGAAAAAAACACCCATATAACCAAGGGAGATTTTATGTCCATTCAGCTTCACCAGCAAATATACTTGTTCCTGTGGGCATAGCGATGTGCTCATGGTGTCCCTCAACCAGCATGGTGATGCTGGCTCCAGCCCTACTTACTTGCTCCTTCTTTCTTTACTCTTATAAATCCTGTGGGTGTCTGCAGCACAGATGGAAAAACATGGTCTGAATCTGTCCTGTCATCCTGTTCACTAAGTATTAAACGAACCAGAAGTCTACTAGAACCACAGGAGAAGATAAAGAGACACATTTGCCTCTATTTTTTTCCTAAGTTCCTGTCCTGAATAACGTGAAGCCAATGGTTTCATGCCAGGGAGACACCCTGATTCCCACACCTTGACAACTGGCATCATGTCCCACCACGGTTTTCTCCTTTGTTCACCAAAAGGATATTCTGGGAGAGTTTTTTGGAAAAAGAGGCAGCCACCTCACTAAGCCTGTTTTTTTTTCACGGGGTGATGATTCCCCCAGTGATGCTGAATCCTACAGGATTAGGAAGAAATCGTTCCTGCCAGGCTGACACTTGAGCTTGTCCCACCCTTTGCAGTCTCCCTTCCTCCACTCCCTCTCTTAGTTCCCAGCACTGCCCTGCTCACCCTCCAATATTATCTGTGGTGCTACAGGACCTTTGCATGTGAAGCATCAGTTCCTACCATGGAGCTCCTACCATGGCTCCATCCTCTTTTGCAACTGTGGGCAAGGTCTCAGCCTTGGACTCCTGCCTGCCAGAGAGAGGCTTCCCTACAGATGCTCTGCAGCAAAGAAAAGAAGGGGATATTTGAATTTACCAGAACCCCACCAGCTACGGAAGACTACTTCTCAAAGGAAGCCTCAAACTGAGGCAGAAAGGAAATCCTCAAACAATAACCATATACCTGGTGTTATAGCAATGCTCCCACAGCCCTGTACCTCCACAGATATTCACCTTTCTTATCATCAGCACTTTTTGATGGAATAAAAATAAACTGCAGTGACAAATCTCTTCCATGCTTCAAAACTGGAGGTGTTTGTGGCTGTTTCTATCATCCAAGCCAGTGGGACTCAACTAAATTTGCAAGTCTTGTGCAAGTTCGAAGTGGTCAGAATATTGATGCTAGTGATTATTTGGAAGATATGCTTTCTTTTTGTGACCGCATGAGAGGCCAATTGTGGCTTCACTTTACAAATGCCTTCCAGCGAGATGGCTACAAGTAAAGCAAGGCCTGCTTAGCAAGTAACCAAGCAACAGCATCATTTTCTTTCCAAATCTTCCAGCAGTTCTTTCCAAGACTTGCTTAAACTGGAGCCAAGCTGAATTCTTCCTGGTCGTCTGCATGGGGATAGTCAGGGAAGATAAGACAAATCAAGGTACAAACTCCATGCACAAAACATCAGATGGATTCAGAGACCCCACAGGGCTGCTTTCCTTCAGGCCCAGAGACCTTACGTCACTGCAATCTGGATGTCTAAAGCTATGCTTATCTCACATCACTTTCTATTTGAACACTATAGCTAAGGGACAGAAGACTTATGGAAATGCTTTGCTGAGAGTTAAATCCTTCTGGAAACATAAAAGCTTCTTAGATTACACTTTCCATTCCCCTCAGGGAAAATTGTCCCATGCAGCATCTGGTCGACAGCGTTTGGCATAAGCCACCTGAAGATAACAAGACAATTTTTAAGCAAACTCATTTGCTTTTTTTTTTAAAAGTGCAGAGTCAGCAGGTAATTTGTCAATGCACCAAGCCACAGATGCAGGCGGAGTGATGACTCACTCTAAGTGTCCTTATTGTGGTAGTCTAGGCTAGCATCTGGTTGGAAAGTGTGGGATTCACCTTGCTTCATTTTGGTTTCTTTCTCAGTCTAACTAACCATCAACATCCCACTAATATTTACTAGAGTCAGAGCCATTACCTCCAGAAAGTGATTCCTACAGCACTACCCGAAGAGCCCAGCAGAGACAGCTGCTACAGAGGTTTTGGTCTTCCTGTGCAGAAAGACCTCTAGCTGACTCCCAAGCCCTAGCCTGTCCATGTGACATGTCACCAAGGGAAGTAATTTCCTATAGTTCTCCTCAAACTCTGCTCCGTGCTTCCTTATTTTTACATAGTTCACTCTCTGACTGCCACTCAGTCCCTTTTTCTCTCATCTGTCTTCCAGATTATGTTTTTTTCCCCAACTTCTTGTCCTCCAGCTCTCAGCCCATTTGCAAAGGTTCCTCAGATTCAGGGGGTATCAGCCAGTCCTGATGGGGAGACTTGGCTGGGAGAGGATCTGCCAGCAGGCAGCTAAAGCAGTATCTGAAAGGGAACATTGCACACAGTACTTCACCTCGACCTTTCTAGTTCCAAGCAATTCCCAGGAGATCCCTTCTCTTCCCTCTCCCCATTCCTCCCCAGCCAGCACTGCTCCTGGCTCTCATGTCATTCTCACTTCTCTGCCACTTGAGACGGAGAACTTCTTCCTACCAAAACCAAGTTCTTTTCTCTCCACACCAGTCAAAAGTATGACCAATAACTCCAGTTCCATCTCGCTTCTAACTTTCTGCATGCAGGTGTTCACCACTATGAACATGGAAGGAAGGTAAGTTCCCCCATTCCCCTCTTTTAAGTTATCTTCCAGTCCTTTGGTTTGTTCTTTGTCAAACAGCTACCTTTGCTCTCTCATTTACTTCAAAGCTTTTCATCCCATTCTTTTGTTTTCTGCTGTAGACCAGCTAAATGAAGCTAAACTATGAAGTCCTTAAGGTCAGCCATGGCAACAGGGGTCTGGCAAAGAAATTTCTGACCCCAGAATCTGATTTCTGCCCCTTTTCAGAGCATCACCTTGAGCGAGAATCAACAGGTGGCTGCATGTTGCCTAAGCGCAGCTGATAACACAAGATACATAGATGGAGGTATCACCTTTTGTTCCCTTGACAGTTACTCTGGGGTCGCAAAGAAGCCATGGGGGTCAGCAGAGGCGTGCAGAGAGCCAGAGCAGACCTGAGCACCCCCTCAACTCCAGCCCAGTTCTCCTCCCTTCACTCCTCTGTGCTTGCTGCTGTGCTGGGCTGTGAGGAAGAGGAGGTGTGGAGGAAGGCAGATGTCTGGGTGGGGTAAAGGGTGTGGTCCAAAGTCCTGCTTGTTTGCAGCTTTGCATGGTCTGGGTCACTTGTCTCAAAAAACACGTCTCTCTGACCTTCTTGCCAGGGCAGCTTATCCTTCCACAACAGATGTGGGTGATTTGGGCTGGGCACCTGGCAGTTAGGAGAGATGCCTCTCCTTTGAAAGGCCCCACAGAAACCAGCATAGACCACGGGACAAACTGAGCAGCTCATAAACTGCTTTTTACCAGCATCATATCTTCTGGCCTCCTGTCTAATTTTGCATTCTAATCCCACAATTTCTGTTTTCCTTTTGCATCTCGCTTTTTCCAACATTTTTTTGAGGACATTTCATGCCCTGGGCCTCTTTTCTCATTCAGCTGTTGAGTAGCATAAGAAGCTCAGAGGAGAAGAAAACATCCCACAGGGACATCCCGACCCATCTCAGCAGAGGCGCTGAGTGGCTGCAGTGGGACCGAGCATCGGTAGAAAGTTGAGTCCCGGGGAGCGCCCAGGGTTGCAGGGAGACATCACTCCCAGGGCAGGAGCACCATCTCCCGGTGAAGGGATTTATAGCACCAAGCCTCTGTGTAAGGTGTTTCCCAGTGTGCAGATGAACTGTGGAAGGTACTAGCAGTGTGGAAGACACTCCGTTTTCTCTCCTCTCAAGCTGTGAAACATATATAAAACATATATAAACATGGTTGCTACCCAGTACAAGTGTGTGCTGCCTATAAGTGAGGGAGATGGAAAATTTTCTGTGAACAGGAATACTCTATATACTCTATGTGGGTACATCCCTTTTCATTTGTGCCATGCTGAGTGTGACTTCTGAGTGTGATTTGCAGGATCAGCCGTTAGGGAGAATTTACTATAGGGGTATCAGGTGAAGCTCCTCTTATTTTTGCATTACTCTGTCTCAAAGAGCTCTGGAGTTAATAAAAAGAGCAAATCACATCTCAGTTAAGGGTCCTTTGCATTGTTTTACTCTATAAGTCAGAATAAACTTTTACACATATATCTTATGCACTGTATTAAATACTGTAGTCCCTGCACACATTTATTTAGTGCTCCCACTAAAGTTAAAGGCATACCTCTGGGCAGTGACAGCTGCATGGACAAAGCCACTGATGCTGGGTGGGATGTCAAATGCCCTACAACTAACGACCTTGATTTCCTAATATGTTATAGTGGCATGTGCCCACAACTGCCTATCTACAGCTCTTCACAGAGACTGCAGGTTGGTGTGGGCTATGCTGACATCAGTATTTAGGTAACATATGTTTCTACCTTTTAAATTTGATGCAGGTGGCATGCTCACTTTACCTTGCCCACTTGCCTGTTCCTACTCACTCAAACATTGATGTGCAGGTTTAGCACCTGAGACCATGAGCATCTGGTGCCATTTGAGACATCCAACCTCCAGCTGCTGCATCAGAAGAGAATGAGGTTGTCCTACACATTCTGCCTCACCTACCAGCACCATATAGACCTCCTGGGTGGGTGCCTTGCAGCCTGCAGAGAGCTCACCACTGTGTCTGGGTCACTTCAGCAGCATACGCAGAGCTCTTCCTATTTCTGTGGATCACACATTGATCCCACCAGGTTAGTAAGTCAAAATACACCATTTTGGACTCCTCACGCTCTCCAGCAGAAAAGTGCAGCTGAAAATGATTTGATATGACTGGCAAGTGTATGAAACAAAATGACTGTCTGGCAAGCAGTTGCGGGTTTTCTAACAAGCACTTTGCACTTGGAGCAAGGAGGTGTTGAGTTCTCCCTCTGTGCTTTCTGCAGGGTCTCACCCTGCAGCTCAGATTGAGTCTGGGCTGACAGTTTCAATCAATCAGAGCCAAAGGCACAAGGATAGTTAAAGGTCCTCCTGGGTCTTCATGATTTAGCAATGTGGAAACTGCAGATGAACCCAGCTCTGAATCTTCTTTTTTCCTCTGTACAGTGATGGTTTGCAGACACAGTATTTGTCAGACAGGCTGTGAATGTAAAGACACAATCCGTGAGCTTTCCAGGTAGACATAACTGTGGAAGTAGAGCTAGCTAGTTAGGCTACATCCATACAGGTAAATTAAATGTTTGTAGGATCACTCTTTAGCACAAAAGTCAATTGCTGTGGATCAGCCCATGTCCACATAGCTAAACTCCCTTAGCCTCCCTCAGCCTCCCTTAGCCTCCATGGCTTATGGCCATGTACAAGCTTTTGGTTGAGAATGGTCCCTGGCTTGTGTTAACAACTGAACTGTCCCCAGGAACCATTCAGCAGAGTCCTAGGCCAAAAACAGGTCAGGGACCCCTTTAACAACGTCACAGTGCTGACATTGCTCACTGGCATTATTTAATTTACTTGTGTAAATAGAGCTCTGGAGACCCTAGAGACTAGATAAGGGTAGCTGATAAGCTTGTGTTTTGGAAATCTAGCTCATTGTCAAGAGCTTCATTCTTTCGAATGCTTATTGCAGTAAGGTTGAGATGAGCCTTAACTCCAACAAACTTTTGTTTTGAGGAAAGAGAGGTGCACACCTTTGATGTACTTATTTGATGTAGTATTTGATGGGGAGCTGAGAAGTTGGCAGCAGGAGCAATGAAGAGCACCCCTCTCAAGATGGATTTTAGCCAGCAGTATCCAGGGCCTTGGGACAGCCACACTCCTTCTCACCTTAGCTTTTACGTCTCTGTAGTAAGAGGTGCCCACCTACTCTTGCAGGCAGCTAGGGCAAAGGATATACAGGTGACTCTCCAATCTTGCACAGGGTTGGTATGGCAGTTCCTGTGAGCCTGGGAAAGGAAGAACACCTTCTAATGCAATCAATTTTTCCGTGATTCCTGGACCTCCCTTTCCACTCCCCAGCTCAGCACAGCCCACACCACCAAACCAGTTCACCTGAGTGTGTAATTCTTGGGTAGCATTCAGCATTCTGGTTTAGTAATCATAACTTTTCACTCTGAGTGACTGATTTAAGAAGAAGATCCAACCATATAAAAATGGATATCCATATGAATGGATGAAGCTGGTTATAGGACCAGCTAGAACAAAGCAGTCTCTCAAGAAGACTTCATTTCCATTCTTCTCATCCTGATTGTTTCTCTCATCAGACGATGGTTGCTTCTCCTTGCCATGCAGAAAGCTAAAAACTTGTCTCATGATAAAAATATTCAGTGTGGTAAGCCGCTGTGGCATAAATAGCTACAGCTACCTCTAGAGCTGTATTTTCCTGTCTTTCTGAAGGACAATCATCCACTTCTATAAAATCTTCAATACTCATATAGCATCATCCTTGGAGAAGCGTGATAAGGAAGCACTTAAAGTGGATTCATTTCACTTGATCTGCAATGTAAATGTGGGATTTGCTGGACACACATCAACTATATCACTCTCTTAGCTCCTGAGGCTGTACTGACTTCATATGCAATTACTGTAATAAATACATATATGTGTAATGCACAAGGACACCAGCATGGTGATATCTACTTCTAAGGTCATTAATTTCAACCATTTAGGCCTCATTCCATTGCCTACCCATAGACACTGTAAATTGAGATGTACCACAGATGCAAAATATCTACCTGGGGATGCAGACATAGCACAAGACCAACATGAGACCAACACCCCTCCAGGGCAGCAGCTGAAGGACAGGTGGGATACCCCAGGATCTCTTCAATAGCACTAAACCACAGCTGAGCAGCTGAACCAAGACTTGCATACCTAAGCTAGTTGCTACATTTCCCCTATAGCCACTGGAGAAAACTAGGCTCTTTTAGGGCACAAATCATCACGTCTTGAAGAGAATATCTGAAAGAGATCCCAGTGCTTCCAGAAATGTGTCACAGAAACACCCATTTCTTCATTGACTACAAAGCAAGTCCTCCAAATAAGCACAGGAGAAGATGTTGAGCAGCTCAGAATCAGATTCTAAGCAAAAATAATGTCACTGTGTGTAACTGGATAGGCAAACTTGTTACTGCTTTGTAACACCTTTACAGCTGCAACCACTAATAGTTTTATTAAAATCCACAGATTGCAGAAGCCCATGTGCATGACCTGGTGAAACACAGAGTTTGACTACCAGCTCGAGTTTGACTGACAGCTTCTAAATAAGTATCAGAGCATCTGCCTTGAAATGTTTGTTGTAAAACGTATGTGGGCAAACGTCAGCTCCTGGCTGGAGAGATATTCACCTTCCAACTACTGCTGTGTATGAAAGACTAGTAGACGAGCTGGATTGTACTGGTCACACTATGAAACAGATGCCTATATACAGATTTTCTTGGACAATTGAGTAACTCTATCCTTCCTTGCTGTCATCAAGAAACATTTGGGTCATTGTAATCTCTCTCTCACAGCATTTGTAAAATTAATTATCTTGAACTGAAAACAGAGCAGTAGAACTAAAGCAACTCAGTTTACCAAAACATCTATATTGTACTTCCCTTAAACTTCCATTCCACACTGGAGGTACTCAAGGAGTTAGTGGCCTATTGGCAAGCCAAACCAAACAGGTATTTGCTGAGTTCATGCTTCAGTTTTTCCCTTAGAGGGACACAAATGCTGGCCTCTCACCTACTGAGCTGCCAGGATTTTACAATAGTTGGAGGAGCTAAAAATCATCCAGCCATTTCTTCTTCTGTTGTATTTGGTGAAAATTGTCCATCAGGTTATTACAATGTTATTAGGTGAGGAGCAGACAGACAGACTGGCAGTTATATGTAGTGACAGACAGAGTAATTCAGAGGTGCTGAAAAATAACATACTAACACCATCTCACCTCCCACCCACTTCTCTTTTACTTGCTAATTCAAAAAGTTGATTTTTTTCCACTTAGGATCATTTCAGTCAGGTCCAGAATCACTCATAAAATAGAGGAATTGTTCCAACGATGTCCCTGAAAAGTTTCCTAATTTTAAAAAGAAATCCAGGAACAAAATCTGGCCAACTCTAACCCAACTGGCTCGAACTGTGCCACAATTGCTAGTTCAGCAGAGGAGCTTGAAATTCAGGCTTCTCTTACTCCTACAGGCAGGTTCTTCATAAAGGGAGTCACTTCCACATTTCACAGGGGAAATCATACAATAGAATCATAGAATGGTTTGGGTTGGAAGGGACCATGAATGCCATCTAGCCCAACCCCCGAGCAAGCAGGAGTTAGCACCAAAGCCAGGCAGACCTTGGGCTCTTGATTATCTGCAACCAAATAAACCAGCATGGACATAAACACCTCCAGGCCTTATTTAGTGGGAGTGAAGGAAACCAAGTTGCAGACCTTGGGCAACAGCTTAGGTCAGGTGTGTGGCAAAGGTATACTTGAAAAACTTAGCAACATATTTGGGAGTCTACCTAGAAACTTGCAGTTGTTATTGATTGTTTCTTCACATTTCCTTGATCTGAGGAATTACTCTTCATTTTACCTATGTAGTCAACTACTCAAAAACTATCCTTTCTTTAGGAAAAAAAAAAAGGTCTACTCTATCTACCTACCATAGATGTGATTTTTGTATGAATAGTATAGACAATTTCCTGTATTTTAAGGCTTGGTTTTATTAAAGTAGGGTAAACCAGGAAATTTAATGTTTTCTTCTTCACTGACTACCACAAAATTTATCCATGATCTACCTAGGACTCCTAACTTAAGAGAAGTGAAATTTTAATTCCAGGGCTGCAGCAGATTAAAAACCAGGCTTATCTTCCAGCAGGGATTACCTATGATTTCTACTAGACTATGACTGACATGGAACTCATTACAGGTTTGTGGTTCAAAGTGGAGGGAAAAACATGAGGCATAATGAAACCTTTTCCCCAGAATAAATCTATCCTAAGTTTAGGAGGTGTGTAGATTAAAATACCGCCTTGACAGGCTATCAACAACCTTGCCCAATCATATACCAAGAGTGAACTTCAAATCTACCATTTTGGCTACCTTTGAAACTCACAGAGAAGCCCAGTCCTAAGATGAGTGTTTCTCATCTGGGTTTTGTAATTGTCATCTGAAAACAGAGGGTGGTAGGAGCGATTAAGTTCCTGGTCATTTCACTGAAATCCTATTACTCTGGTGAAGCCTTTTCCAGTAATTAAATAATATTGTATTTCTCCCAATACGAATCAATACTCAAAAAAATTCATGTTCAGCTTTTCAACTGTGTTTGCATAGCCAATTTATTCTAGTTTGCTGCCTCTGCCTTTTTCTCCCCATTTTATTTACTATACACTAAGCAATGCTCTGATTTCTCCTCATCTTGCCAGGATTAGAGGCAGAGTTCTCTGCTAGTGATTCAAAAACTGATGGACAATATCCCCCCGGCTTACATTCTCACTGTAGTTGGCCTGTTTTCTTGTGGGAGATGAGAAGCAAATCCATGAGATGCCAAGAATCACACCTAGGTAGGGATGAGGTGCTGTGGAAGCTGTTCCTTTCTCAGTGGCCAGGAGACAGACGTGACTCCAGGATGGAGTCACACCTTGGCCCTTGATGGTGACTCCCGTCCCTCTATACCTTCACAAGGAAAAAAGAGGGATCAATCCATAGCACTGCAGTTTATTTTCATTGAACTGAATGGACAGACCCCAGCCACAAATCACTCAATATTTTAACAGGCTTTGGGAGGATTTTCTTCCTTTCAACCCCTTGTGGGAACTTGAGGCCTGCAGAAGACGGCTGGTGGGTAGCCCTCCAGAAGATGGCCAAAGGCTACTTGGTGCATACATACTTCTTCCATGTCCCAACCAGAGCCAAAGGGACAGGGAGGACTATCCCCTTCACCTCTCAGATGAGGCCTCTCTGCTATAGTTCTCTTTCAACACGCTCCTTCTCACCTGTGTTTCCCATTTCCTGCTTTCCACACAGGTCCCTCATTTGACACCATACCATTCCTCGAGCAGGCCAGGACCTGGTTGTCAGTTATCTCACAGGCATTAGGCCATAATTTCTATAGCTGCCTGCCAGCTCCTGAGCCATCTGATCTTGCCTAACCCCTTCCAAAGGCTTCTTTCATGTGTTTCTCAGGTCGCCACAGTGAGGGCCAAGGGGAGAGCTTTTGAGTCATTTCTGGCAGAAAAGCCCTGTGCTAGTACAGGGAGAGGTCATGGAATACAGGAGCTGAAGGCTGTTGATTTCTAACCTTTACTATTTCCTAATTCTCTGTTTTCATCCCACTCCCAATTAGAAGAGAATCATAGAATCAAAGAATCATTTAGGTTGGAACAGACTCTTAAGATTATTGAGTCCAACCATAAACCTAAATCCTGGTCCCCCACAACCCTTTTCATATTGCAGCAGGTGGTTGAGAAAACTCCTCTGCTTTATAAGTCACTGAAAGGCTCTTTGTTTAGCTATTGAGAGCAAAACTGTGTATAAAAAGTAAATACAGAACCAGACCTAACGGCAAATGTGATCTTATCACTGACTGGCTTCAGCTCTGTAGAATATCTCAGCGTAACTGGTCCAGGAGTCAGGTTTTGAGCATGAGCTGAGTGTCAGACTAGAGTCAGTGGGATTGACTGTGGTGGACAAAAACTGAGCAGTGGGCTCCCATAGGGTGAGACACAGCTGGGGACGGAAGCTAGCATCAGTAACGCCTTCATGGTCTTTAGGTTGTATTTGAGTGCTCTCTAGTGGACAGAAAAATTAGTCCAGAGGCAAACACGGCTGATGCTCACCGCCCCTGAGCAAAACACCCCAAACTGGAGGTCTGGGGCATGGGATGTGAAATATCTACATACCATGGATCTGTGCTGAGTGTCTGAGAGTGGGATTTTGGAAGGCGGTTCAAAGTATAATCTTCTTGATCGGTGACCTCGAAGGGCAGAGGTTTGATGTAGGAACAGTACAGAATCGCAGAGGATGCACGCCTTGTTGGATAAGAGCTCACACATGGAGCACAAGGTAGCATGCCAGCCCCTTCCCCATTACACAGCCTGTCAGCGCTTCTCCTTGTGCTAAAGGAAACACCTGCAGGACTGTGAATATAGTGTACCTGGACTTAGTAAAGCCTTTGACACAGTTTCTCACAGTATTCTGATTGAGAAACTGGCTGCCATTGGCCTGGACGGGCACACCCTCTGCTGGGTCAAAAACTGGCTGGATGGCCGGGCCCAGAGGGTGGTGGTAATGGAGTTAAATCCAGTTGGCGGCCAGCCACAAGCGGTGTTCCCCAGGGTTCAGTGCTGTGTCCAGTCCTGTTCAATACCTTTATCAATGATCTGGATGAGGGGATTGAGTGTGCCCTTACTGAGTTTGTGGATGACACCAAGCTGGGTGGCAGTGCTGATCTGCTTGAAGTAAGGGAGGCTCTGCAGAGGGATCTGGACAGGCTGGATTGATGGGCTGAGACCAACGGGATGAGGTTTAACAAGATCAAATGCCAAGTCCTGCACTTGGGGCACAACAACCCCATGCAGCGTTACAGGCTTGGGGAAGAGTGGCTGGAGAGCTGCCTGGAGGAGAAGGACCTGGGGGTGTTGGTTGATGACCGGCTGAATACTAGCCAGCAGTGTGACCAGGTGGCCAAGAGGGCCAGGGGCATCTTGGCCTGTATCGAAAACAGTATGGCAAACAAGACCAGGGAAATTATTTTGCCCCTGTACTTGGCACTGGTGAGGCCACACCTCGAGTACTGTGTGCAGTTCTGGGCCCCTCAGTATGAGAAGGACATTGAGGTGTTGGAGTGCCTCCAGAGAAGGGCGACGAGGCTGGTGAAGGGGCTGGAGAACAAGTCCTGTGAGGAGCGTCTGAGGGAACTGGGGTTGTTTAGTTTGGAGGAGACTGAGGGGAGACCTTATCACTCTTAACCTGAAAGGAGGTTGTAGCGAGGTGAGTGTTGATCTGTTCTCCCAAGTAGGTAGAAGATAGGACGAGAGGAGATGGCCATAAGTTGCACCAGAGGAGGTTCAGACTAGACATTAGGAAAAATTTCTTCACTGAAAGGGTTATCAGGCACTGGCACAGCTGCCCAGGGAGGTGGTTGTGTCACTATCCCTGGAGGTATTTAAAAGATGGATAGATTAAGTGCTCAGGGATATGGTTTAGTAGTGGACAGGTATTCTGGACTCTTTGATCTCAAAGGTCTTTTCCAACCAAGTGACTCTATAATTCCATGAGCTGCTTCTGCCTGTGCAGTCAGGAGGTAGAAGAGCAGATAAGTACTGTGAAAAGAGAGTAGAAATATTTTTTGGTCATAAAGGGGACTTCATTGGAAGGTAGGGAGAAACGATGATATTGACTCATTTACCAGTCACTGCTGAACCTCCAGGAACCATCTGCTCCAAGAACCCTTCCAGTCCTGGACACAGTTGCTCTGAGGGCAGATAGTTCTTGTTTCATAACACAAAGAGATAACCCACTAGATATAGCGGAACTTACACTACTTCCGTGTGACAAGAAGGTTTTTATGGGATTCAACACAGGACATGGTCCATAAAGTTGCTGTGTAGTGGGTGCTCCCGGGTCAGCAGAACTGTATTACTGAACCAAATATCCAAAAGTCATTCCAAACCCCAAGTGATTTATAGAGATACTGTATTACAGTTGGGAATATGTTGCTAAGTTTTGATTTCTGAGAATAACTCGTCACTTTTTACTTTTATTTCCATGAAATAATGACAGCTCAAAGGTTTTTGATGATGGTGATAGTAAAAACTGAAACAGCCTCATGAAACAGCTAAACTAGCTATAAAGGTTATATGTATCTCTCCTCAAATTCTTTATTTTAAACCTGGCTTCTGCATTATCCAGTGTTGTGGGGCTACTATTTTAGGTTTTCAGGATAATACATGGTCTGTCAGTACATTGGGTAAAACATTACCCAATGCTCAGACAAGTTGCACACAAAAGAAGCTCCTTCAGACTCCTACTGAGGTTATTTACTTGTCTCCCATTCATTTTTCTCCTTCACTTTCTAGAGGCCTTTGACTGAAATCAGACTGTCCTCCTTTTCTTTGAGCATCTTCTTGCACTTGGAGCAGCCATTTTTGACCTTGCCTCATCTATTTAGGAATCACTGAAGCTCTAACACAGTATCACACACACCTACAGTAAAAAAGTATGGTATTGTATATGAACAGTTATTCTATGCAAATTCATTAACAGTTTTGTTACAGAGATGTTGCAAGCTATGCATAATTTAGGCTACTGAATACTGACTGCATGAATATGTTGATTCAGGTTGTTGAAGGTCCAGAAAGGAAAGGAAAACAAAAAAAAAGGATGGGTAAAAGTAAACCAAGCAGCCTGCCAAACCAACCAGCACTGGAGAGTTAAAAGATGGGAAAAAAAAGCCAGCAGGCTCAAAGAAAAGAGCCCTGAAACTTCAGAAAGTTTCTTCCTATTTCCTTACAGACAGCTGAACAGTGGCAAGGAAGACCCATGAGGGTGACAGGAGCAGCTTAGGGTTAAACAAATATTAGTAGAAAATCATAACTTTATTAGTGATGACTGTCATTGATTCTCAGATTTGCTGCACAGTCTTCCATAGGCCTTCCCCTGTGCATCTCCAGTTGACAATCAGCTACATTATGGAGCCCTCAAGCCACTGTGTCTGATGGCCTGAGTGCAGGGTTTGACCAACAATCAGCGATGTGTTCTTTTCTGTCAGAAAAAAAAAAAAGAAAAAAAATGGAAGAAATTTTCTGTGTAGCATGCAAAACCAGACTGCTCTATCAGCATGTTACAATTTTCTTCTGTCAGGCTTGATTTTTGTCCAACTTTTATGCTGAGATTCACTCAGAAATGCACTCTACATAATCACCACCTAATTAAAGACCCTGCTCTAATCTTATAAGGTAAGACATTTGATTGTTTCTGCAACCTCAGAGGTTAGCAACACTGACACATGTTTCATTTTCCAACTACATTATGCTTTTGATGATACAGGCTGTGGAGTCATAAAAATGCCACCTATGATGAGATTTGCTAAGAAATCAGAAAAACGGGGAGTGCTTGGTCTCCTTTTTCATAAGCATATCAACATAGCATAGACAGGCTCTCCAGGTCAAAGACAGAGCCCAGCAGTGTACTGGGGCCAAACAGACACTTCTGTCTGGGAAGAAAAGCCTCATTGTTTGAAGCATCTTCATACGGACCTGGTAATGTTTGGATGGACACCACTCAGCAAGTGTGACAAGCACCGACTCAGCAAAGGCTCATGGCTCAGGTCCTGCTCTGTTTTTTCTGTCCCAGGCAGCAAAGTGACAGCTGCTTACTACTTGTTTACTATCTGAATAAACTGGATTATCCAGGAAGCCAATAGGGGATAAAAATGCCATTAGAGAAGTAATTTGTTTAGACATTTAACTATTTAGGAGATACTTATGCTTTCAGAAACACCAGCCCAGAGCTTTTTAACCCTCCAGAGGCCACAGGAGAACAATTCACATTTCAAAAGCATTTTCCAGTGGCTTGCTGCACTTCTGGTAACAATGATTCCTGTGCCAGGAAGGCTGCCGTGTGGTGGTATTTACATTCTGCTTAACAAAAGTTTCCAGTGTCAATAGTCAGGAAGAGAAAACAACCAGGATTGGAACTCCATTTATGAAGTCTCCCTTTTTTGTTTGTTTTGACTCATGACTTTCATGTTCCAGAGTTCTGTCACCAGAAGCAGCAAAAGATCATTCTGTATGTGACACCTTTGGATCTGTCCTGATTGTTTCTGACTTCCATCACACCCCCAACTCCTCCAGCTGTTTCTTTCCAGGATGAAATCCCTAATCCACTTACCAGGTCCTCTTTTAGGTGCTACTCCCCTCTCGGGGCACCCCTGGACTGTGCTGCATACCCACTCGGGATGCAGGGCCTATTTGGAGGGGTGGCTGCACTGATGTCTGGTTTTGATTCCTTTTCTAACATTACTCAGCATCTTCTTAGTTTTCTGCAGTGATATTGAACTGTGAGTAACCCTTTGGCAGCACCCTGAGCCCGCCCATGCTCTCGGCTCTGCAGAGGGCAAAGGGCTGCAGGGGCAGAGGAGCACCCAGCCACCACGCTGGTTTCCATCAAAGCGAGCAACACCCTGCCTGTTATCTCAAGGCAGTGTTCTGGTGTGAGCTAAAGTAGAACTGCTTTCTCACTTCAGCTAAGTCTCGTC